>JAQPPZ010017237.1:2400000-3600000 GCA_028583015.1 Wollemia nobilis | reverse complement strand
TGTTCTTCTGGCTGATTCTGTCACACTGCGCACTTTGTATTCCTGCTGCGCTCCAACTGGAGGGCGCACTCCGACTTCGCTGCGAAGTCGGATTGCGCCCTGACACTTAGACATTTTTCAGGGCAGCTGCTGTCAAATTTGAGATCTGACTGAGGGGCTCAAAAGAAAGAGGGAAGAATGAGAATGTAGGGACGAGAAAGAAAGGGAGAGAAGAAGAAAGGGAAAGAGAGGAAGAGGGAAAACGAAGAGCAGCACTCTTACAAAACTGAAAACATTGCACCCCGTGCAAAATGTGGCAACAGGACAGAAAATAGGGGAAAAGCAAAGGTGGACAAGCAAAACGAGGTTAAAGCAGAAGAATCAAGTAGAGCGGATGAAAATAATCTAAAATGTCCCTCGTTGACAAGTGAAGGGAGGGCTGCTATAACCAAGCAATATTGACGATGTATGCATGGAATACACAATGTAAAAGATAGTGACGTGGAGCTTAGTTTTAACATTGCCAATGAAATGAGGAAGATCCTCGCCACGGTAAACATGTGTGAAGCTTTGTCATTACCTAGACAAAGGGATTTGCTACAAGAGGCCTTAAAGGAGCAAGAAAGAAAATATGCCAAGGTGAAAGTTGTACAGACAAAACAAGCCACAACCCAAGCAACAATTGTTGAAGAACAAAACCTTATGGCAAAAGATCCGACAGATATACCAATGAGCGTTGCAGATACTAGCAATGCTCCCAAACCCAAGAACATGAAGTCCTTGCCCTTCTACATCACTTTGAAGATCAAAGATTACCTACTCTACAGTTGTATAGTTGACTCAAGAGTTGTCATGGCAATGATGTCAAAAGCAGTTTGTGAAGAGATGGGCTCGACATACACTTCCATCATGGGAACACCCATTCAGATTGATGGTACTAAGGTGAATGTTGTAGGAACTTCGAATAATTTGGTAATGACAGTATCCCGACACCTTAAACTAAACATGGTATAGGAAGTAGTGGTGGTAGATCTACCCCTTATTTTGGTATGCTTTTATCAAGGAAACAGAAATGGAAGCTATGAGATCGTGGATATCTAGCTATGGATTACGCACATGAAAGTGCCATGGGATGATAAAATAATCAGACTTGAGAACAAGCCCCCTTGTAATTATTTGTTGCATATGTTGGACGATGGTGAAATGGTGAACTGGAATGAGTTGGCCAAGTTCATTGATGAAGAATTTGGGGAAGGAGAACTAATCTCTGAGACAGAGATGATTATTGGCATGTTCAGAGAAGAAGATGAAGGGAATGATGAAGGGTTGTTCGAAGAGACTGAAGTGGGCAATTATCTGGTTTTTGAAGAACCAAAAGAATTACCAGCTTTAATCAAGGGATATATACAGGGTAGCAAGCAACCTTGGGTCATGTATTTCGATGGAGCTAGGACTCGAAACGGTGCTGGTGTGGGAATTCAATTGAGAAGGCCCCAAGGACAATCTTTCAATTTTGGCCTTTCAGTTGTTTTTCAACTACACCAATAATGTAATAGAGTACGAAGATCTATGCATGCGACTACGCAAAGCAAAGAAGTTTGGCATCAAGCATTTGAAGGTCTTAGGTGACTCAAAGTTGGTTGTCAAACAAGTTAACTCTGAGTTTGAAACTAAGAACAAACAAATGAAGGTGGACAAGCACAAGGAATGGGACTTGCTGGAGAGCTTTGACACCCATGAAATTCAGGTCATGCCCAGGGAGAGAAATAACCAGGCTAATGAGCTAGCCTCTTTAGAAGCCCAATTTGATCCTACAATAGACATATAGACCAAGCCCAAAGAACTGGAGGTAGTCTACAGGCCAACAGTTGGAAACAATTCAGTCCACTGGTAGGTGTTCAATAATGATGAGCAGATTATTAAGTTCCTCATTTGAGAGGATCAAAATGCGGGGGACAAATATGAATATGGTGATGATGTTAAAGATGGAGTCTTTCAATTGAAGACTAATCAATTGCTAAAGGGTCTTATCACACGTGAGAGCTTGTTCAATTCAGATGATAGTGTGAAGAAATCCAGTTTGAACGTGAAAACATTAGATTACCTCAACTAATCTCAATAATCCACAGTTATGAACAAGTATAAAAAATCTTCATAAGATAAAAATACTCTGAAAGTAAAAAATTTCATTGCATAATGATATTTCATAGAAAGGATTTACCTCAACTACATTTATACATATAAATCTTAGCCCTTTTCTTATTAGACGCAGCTAGACCTTAGATTTGGTTAAATTAACCAAATAACCATATACCTATACAAATAAACCTAAATAGGCAATTTAACTGGTTATATAAATATTCATGGTACAAATATCAAATATGATAATGCAATTATCTCAAGGATACTACAACTGAGTAACTCATCAAGCAGCCCAAATATATAAAAACCACACCCACCAATACCACAAAGTCTGTAACTCATGGGGACACAAGGCTGTAGACAGGCATATTGAGATATCCTTAATTGCAGAACCAGTTTTGATATTATGTGTTTTATTGTAAATGCACGCAAAGTGTTTGACGAAACGCCCGTGCATATATTTTAATGTTGTAAGTGCAATTTAATATTGTACGTAAAGAATAAAGTCATATAAAGTCATATTAAATCATGTAAGTCGGCTAAATAAGCTATTTCGTTTTGTAGTGCAAATGAAATGTAAATGCAAAGCAAATGCACATAAAATGTAGTTTGAGGGTAGTTGCAAGGTAGTTGGAGAAAGTAACTACTTGGTGGGTGTAAAATAAACCCCCCCCTCATTCATTAGAGTGCTGAAGGTTGGTACGTGAGCAGATTGAAGTCTATGGGCAGAATGCAGTCTATGCAACCATGAGGGATGTTCAGCCTAGGGTTGAATGGTTGATACGTGGAAGAAGTATTGCAGGGAAGTCAGGCAGATTGATGGCAAAGTGCAGTCCAGTCCTGTGTACAGCCATGGTTATGCTGACTGTAGATTGTATTGATGAAACTGTAATGCTGTATCACACATACCATTATTAATACAAACTGCTGTAATTACTGTTAACTGTTATTGCTATATTTTCTGCCATTACTGCTGTTATTTAATGCTGTTGCAGAATTTCTGCGTATTATTATTGCTATACTACAATGCTTGCAGATCTGTAGATTACTTACGTGGAAAGGGAACTGTTGGGATATGTAAAAACCCTTTCTACAAAGGCAAGTTTACCCATACATTCCAACATCATTCTTTAAGCCTGATTTTCGGACCCATGACAAGATTACTCTTCAACGAAATATAGATATGCTATATATTCTTATAAATATAATTCCAATATTGAAGTTCCCATTCTCCATTTTTTTCTTGATTTCATTCTTATTTTCTATAAATACTCTTTAATCCAATTTGGGGTGTAAGGTATATAGAATTTTCACAAGTCACTCTATTAAGTTCAATTTTTATGTCTTATATATGATAATGTTGAGGGATTAGACAATAACTTCTCATCCTGGGAAAACTTGTCTTCCATCTTGAGTTCCAAGCTGCTTGGAATTGTATAATTTGCACGAGCCACCACCTTCTAATGTATATGCTATATAATGTACCGAATATATGTGTATATGTTTTTTCTAATTTTTGACGCTAATGTAAATTGGAAGGATAATAGTAATTAACTAATACTTGATTTGTGATAACAAGATGCATTTGGGTGGTGGTTTTCCTTTGCAAACAATGTCATTTGAAAATTTAAAATTCTCCGTATCTTGGAAATTGTTTATCCAGATCATGCCATAATTAATCATGTCCCATCCATAATACTTGATTTCGATTGAAGACATGTTAACATCGATGTCTCTCCTTATAGTTCTCATTTTTTCATTGTGAAGCATGAGACATATGATGGCAAACAATGAATATAACATTAGGTCATGAAGAACATTCAAAAAACAAATAAAATTACAATCGCTTTGCTTCCAAGGAATCAATAGGCAATGCAAGTGCTAACCTTGTAGAGAGATAGTTATGAACAAGAGGCTTTTGTTTTTGTTCGTGAAGATAGTTCATCCCCCTGTGCATGACACAGATATTTGGTAATTTGTTGTTTGAATAAACTCAGAAATAATTATCACTTATCAGTATCAGAAAAGAAGCTGATCACTTTTACATGTGCCTACTCTAACAAGCATTAATACTATCAAATCTATTTCACATATAGTTATCTTTCTATCAATTTTTCCTTGCGAATATGGATGGCTTCATGTTATTTTCTTTGAGAAATAAAGCAGGCACAATAACTTGCATGATTGCAAATTTAAAAAAAAAAACATACCATTGAACAATAGTTTCATTATTAAGCAGTTGAAAATACCTGGCAATATCCAGGGAAAATTTCAGTGCTGTTTGCCAATCCAACTGATTTTTCTTCTTAAGCAACTGAAGGAGGGTACCCTGAAAGCTCATTAAATCTATAGTGTTAGCTTGGAAATGCTAGTGGTTTTGCATCTATTGCAGAAAGTATAATACATAGATATAGAAATAAACCTAATATATGACATAGTTTGAAATCTCTCTACACATAAAAAGGCTCCTTTACATAGTTTAAATCATTTTTTATAAAATGAAAAAATAAGAACAAAGCATTAAGACATATATTTCAGAGTTGAAAAATGCTAAGGAGCGTAAGGTGGCTATGCAAAAGTTTATCAATGTTGTTTGTTGGAAAATGTCAAAGACTATGTGAACCGGTCCCTCTACTCAGATAAGCTACATCAAGTGTTGATATAACTGCCTGATAAAAGGTCTCTAAATCAGAATGGCTTCCTGTCTGGATTTTCAAGTAACATGGGTTTTTCTGGGCTCTAAGGAATCAGTTTCTTGGTGAGTTTATCGAAAAAGTAAGCATCAACTTTATTCCTCATGTTGGTGACAAGAGCTCATTATCATCTGGTAGCCTTTAACTTTGTTGAATGTTTCATGTGCAATCATTACCAATTTGCTGTTATATGTATAACATGTTTGATGTCTTCCCTGGTCAGGCCAAAGCTATCAGATTTATCAAAGGATGATTGAAATCTGAGAAGGTCAAGAATGCCTGAAATTTCTGAGGGAAATCCCTTTACAAACTTTGCCTTTAAAAGGTTTATAACATAGTTACCATATCTTGAAATTCTCCTGCTCGGGTACTCGTATCCACGTATCAGATATGGATACAGGTACAATACTTCTTCAATACCGTATCCAAACAAATGCGTACCTATCCAGATGTATCCAAACACACAGGTACTGTAACTAGACGTATCCCAATACGGCATGAGTGAGCCTAACAGTGAAGGCTTAGGTACTGCAGATAGGAGGTCCGAGTTGTGAATCCAAAGGGGTCAGGGCATGTACACCCCGAGGAAGATAGCACAACATGAGTGCTTCCTCCCAATAGTGGATCCAAGGAGCACGGGGGTGGTTTGATATGCCTAATGCTCTTGGACCTTAAAAGTTACTTAACTTTTTAAAATAATACATGTGTACTATATCTAGATGTATCCAAATACATGCCCCTATTTGGTCCATATCTAATATATCTTGGAATGGCCTAGGCATGTCTAGCGCTGTATTCACAACATGAGATTAAGAGAAGAATATGAAATTTTTTACAAAATAAATTAAAAATTAAAAAATCAATCATTTTCTTAGTCAATGAAAATATCCTATTCAAAACTTATATGTATATAAACATTTTTGTGTTATATATTTTTTCTTTTCATATATAAAACATATATGCTTTTTATAATGTCTTATCCAACCGTATCCATATGAGGAGGTTTTGAAAATTTCTCGTATCCATATCAGATATAATATCCATTTCCATGCAACATAGGTTTACAACCGTATCAATGGGCTTGATCATGCTAAAAGCTCTTGGACTCCACTTGCTCTATGTTAGGGTTGTCCAAACCTTTTTTACCAATACTTTGGCTTGACTGATCATCAATGGTGTAAAATTTAAGAGCTTTGGCCTCTTCCATTCTGTATCACTAGGTTGTTCAAAACCAGCCAATTATGTTGTTATGGACAAACAAAAGACTTAGGCTTTAATTTTTTTTCTTGCTGGGCATTGACTACACCAAAGGTATTTCTCTTCCTAGGGAAGGAGCTTATTAGCCAAATAATGATCATTTCGCAAATTCATCCTTTTTTAACATTGTAGCCAGTTCTGACATGGCGCCACCTCAAGCATGAATGAGCACGTACGAAGTCAAACACACAAAAGCAATTTCGATTGTATATATAGTTTTGTCATTTTGTAGTTTGCATGCTAAGTGTTTGACGAAATGATTGTCAAACATTGTTAATGTGCATGTAATTAGAATGTCATGTAATTCAGATGTCGTAATTTGAGGTGTCGTGGAGTAGTTAGGGTTAGATACAAGGTATTTGGGAAAGTTGGCAACAATCTCCCCTTTCTCAGGAATAGTATAAGGAAACCCCTTACATTTTCCAAATTCATCTATAATCCATTCATTTATCTAGTTGTTTGTACCTGGGAGCATATCTATGTGTGCAAGGAATTGCATGTATCTGTTTCTGAATGCATCCATAATCCATTCATTCATGTAGTTGTTTGTAACTGTTGACAATTTTGTCACATTGCCTAGAGGGGTAGTAAAAATCAAAAATTTTGTGAAGTGTTTCTTTTTATGAATTTGTTCCCTTGTTTATAGAAAAACATTTTTTAAGCATTGCAGCAATTTTGGCTTTCATTGCCATCCCCCTTCTACATAGAATAGGATATACAAGAGCTTCGCTACTGAGCAAGCTAAGTTTAGGAGCTTCGCAGAAAAAGAAAGACAGCTTCACCAAGAGAAGGAAAGCAAGGAAGTCTAGATCGCGGTCCAAGGTCACTAAGGCATGAAAAGAGCTTCGCACGCGAAGCAGCCCAAACAGTTGCTTTGGGCGTAAACTTTGCGAAGCGGGATTCAAAAAAGTTCAAGCATTGGAAAACTGCTTCGCTAAGAAATCAGCGAAGCATCCACTTCGGGCCTCCCTACCGGCGAACCATTTCTACTTCGCCCAAAGTTGTCGCGAAGCATCTACTTCGGATAACTTTCGTGCGAAGCGCTTTCACCCGAAGCAGTAGTGGCCCGTAAAAAGCAGAAGATTTTTCCAAGGTAAAATTGCACTTCGGCCGAAAAACCCCCGAACCACGGCTTTGAAGAAGGTTCGCGGCGAAGCATTTTGACAACTCATCAGCGAAGCATCCACTTCGGGCAGGGAACCTCGCGAAGCAGCCTTTGACACGCCTTTCCAGCGAAGCAGCAAAAGATTGAAAGCCCCGTCTTGAGAAGGGATATTTGCTTCGGCATTTAACATCTGCGAAACCATTATGAGAAGCTCCTTCGCGCAAAGTGCATGACCGAGGTAGATGGATCTGCTTCGGCTTATATTCATCGCGAAGCAAGGTCGCGAACTAGAAATTGGCGAAGCACTTTAGGGGCACACACTCCAAGCCCGAGAATTTTTTCGAGGCAATCAAGTGCCTCATAAATGAATTTTTACGTGCCCGAAGACTCGGGGCTCATTTTTGGCAATCTGAAAGGAGGTATCAGTCTCAGAAGGAGAGCCCGGCGGACATGGCGGCCACTCGAGCTCCGCACCCGGAGGAGCCTAGGACGAGTCAAGCGGCTCATAAATGCGAATTTCCCCAGCTGACCCGGTCGCAGCTGCTAGTTATAGAAAAGGTTTTCGAGGATGTACTCCTCAATTTTGTGCATTGATGGCTCAGAGGGTTGGGTCCTCTATAAAAACCCAGGCATTGTAATGAAAAGGGGGGGGAACTTTCTGCTAGAAAGCTGCTGTAACTTGATTTTCTGCAATTAATACTAAAGAGCTTCGAGCCTCATTTCTCTCTTGTCTGCTGCCTTCTGTGATTATTTTTGTTATCTCGTCTCTTCATTTGCATACTGTAATTCTGAATTCTGGATTTAGGTGTGTGATTGGGGATAGAACCCTGGAATTTTCCCGAAGGATACATAGGGGAGAGAACGCTGTAATAGTTTTCTTGTATGCTGCTTGTGGATAGTGTTTCGCTATATTCACTCATTTCCTAATCGCCGTAATTTTGAAGTCTGGATTTCGACGTAAGGGGAAGGGTAATTCTGGAACTCGTCCGGAGGATACATAGGAAGGTCAGTACTGTGTTCATTTCATTTTATCCTTGGTATTCATTGCTGCTATTTCGAGCTGTAGCCAGTAATCGTGCTGCTGGTTCTTTCCCTCTTAAATCCATAGATATTTCTTCCCTTACCCTATTTATTTCTTTCCTGCACCCTTACTATTTTTATCTCTTTCCTGCACTCTTAGCTCAAAACACCAAGTAGTTTAGTAAAGGAGCCGGCCTTTCTCCGGAGATTGGCACGGGGGGCATCTCTTCCCCTCGGCCTTTCAATGTTGGTCCAGGTCTAGGGCGCGTACACTTCCCAAAATCCTTTCTTGTGGCAGATTTGATGACCAACAGTAACTGGGAGCATATCCTATAACTATAATGAACATTATTGCTGCTATACATGAATATATATTGCTGTTCATGAATAATAAAAAGAACAATGTGCAGTTGTTCCATTTCAAGTCTGAATATCTTTTTCTTGTAAATGTTGAATGTTGTTTACTGTTGATATTTTTGTCATTTACTCTTCTATGTTCCTTCAAATGTGGAATACCATTGTTGTGCTACAACCATTACCAAGGATAAGGAAGTATGTGGCTATGCCTTGGCCTTTCTTGAAGCTTCGTGAAGCATTCAGCTCCAACACACACTGGATGAAGACAATGTTATAGACAAAGCAAGCCAATTGCCTTGTTTCGTTGAAGAGTTAGATGGAAGTGGATTCAACCTAAAGAAGTTTTAAAATTCTCGGGAATACCCTGTGCCTCCTATGCTTCTTCTTCAAACTTTTGGCAACATGTCCTACACTTGCTTGGTAGGTCTGCGACAACCTCCCAGGCTTCCATATCGCATCGCTTCTTTTTGCAGGCTAGGTGCCTTCTCCGGTGAAGTTGGGTCCTTCCATCTTCCTCCATCGCGGTCCCCCTTTCATCTTTGTTGCTTGTTGCTTTCCAGGGACAGGTCCTCACTTTGACTCTGGCTTGTAGATCTCCTAGAGCTTGCTCAGTCTTTGTTCTTCTTTCGGTGTCTGATGAGGGTTTTGGAGGAAGTTGTAGTGATACTATCATGGGAGGTCAATTACCAGGCTAAGTCCCTCGCCTACCTGGTTTGCTTCCTTCCTGGCCAAGCATCAGGCTGTCTTTAGCACCTAAGCCACAGCTCTAGGCGAGGATATAGGAATTGCGCCTATCTAGCACTGCTAGACTGGCTTCCCTTCGTACCTTAGGGTCAGGTGGAAAGGTTTCATCCCTGTCCGAGCAAGTTCTTTTGTCTCCCCTTCTTTCCACTGTTGGTTCTCTCCCAAAGGTTCCAGTTGCGACCTAATGCTTCCCAGGAAAACCTAAATGTTGGTGCCAAGGTTGTCCGATAGATCCGGCAATTTCTAGTAGAAACCATCAGATTATGATTGCAGTTCATGCAAACGAAAATAATAGTTTTCAATAGATTATTAAATTTGAAGGATTTAAAGATGTTGTGAAGAATCGAAGATGAGGTTCTAACTTATTGAGTCTAGAAAGAATTTGCAGGAACGATGGGTTCAGCTCCAGCAACTCCCACACCAATTAGCCCAAAGATATGCTAAAGTGTTCAACAAGCTTCAAATCAAGTTGGAAATTCTAGATACAGAAGAGATACTCAAGATTAAATTTATTTCTAGTTTATTGCTCAAACTTAGGAAAGTAATAACTACATTAGAAGTAGTTTCAGAAAAAACATATCACAGAGCTATATCCACTAAAAATAAACTAGGGTCAGTTTTTGAAGAAAGGTTACAGTGCCACCTATATTAGTTCTTTATTGTCCAACTCTTCAACTTCAAAGACAATCCAAATATGATCAATCGATGGGTTCAATCCAATAATTTTGATCGAGTGATGAAGGAAAGAACAATCCAATAATTTTGATCAAGTGATGAAGGAAAGAAGTTTTGGAGTTACCATAAGAAGAATGATAATTCTATTGATGAATGGGAAGCTATTTAACCCAAGAAAGAGTTAAAGACTCTCCCTATAGAGCAATCTGATGCACAAGATGAGATTGCAATTAAAAATCCAATTGCTCAAAATCTATAACTAACCATGATGGTTGTTGGGGGGCAATCGTGACCCCCTTGCACTCCTCGGGCGCTGCAACCCCCTGCAGTTGTGGTTTCGACGTCTTACCGCCTCTGGTGAGCAGGTGTGTCTGGTGCCCTGCGCCTCGTGCGAGGGTACCAGTCCTAGGAAGTATAGGGGAGCATGGGACATGGCTCCACCAAACGACCTTTGGGGTTTTTTACCCAAGGCAAACTCCTTGCTTCTGTATGTCTTCATTGGCACTCATCTTTCTTTGCTACGGTTCACTAGTCTACTCCTAGCCTAGGTTGCTTTAAGGGAAAAGGAAAAAGAGAAGGGAAGCAAGAAACAAAGCGTAAAGTAAATTGCAGGAAAGCAAAGGTGCAGGAAACGAAACCTATCTAGCCTAGTCTACCCTTGGCGATGCGCCAAAGAAAAAGAATAAGACCCCCATGATGCCCCAATAGGTTTTAATGAACACATGCGCAATGACCGACAATGCATGAGGAACACAGGTCCTTCCGAGAACATGAAGAAAAAACATTACACCCATGCCAGAACCAAGACAGAGATTTGTAAAAGAGTCATAGATTCTTATTAGCATATAAAACTCCAAGATTTATCACCTGCAAGAGGAAGCACAATAACAAAAATATAGAACACGGAAACAGTAACACAAGTGACACAGAGATTTACGTGGAAACCTGCAATGTGCAGGAAAAACCACGGGGCAATGGCAACTTCTCTTTTATTATTTTCAGCAAAATTTACATTCACGTCTTTCAACGTTTTCAACAACATCACCAAGTGCAAGGGATCAAATCCCTTTTATAGAGCAGAAGGAAGACTCCAAACTGTTCGTTTCCTCTCCCAAAGGAAGCCTCCAAAAACTGTTCGTTTCCACTTCCCAAGGTTGTTCGTCTTCCGCTCCACAAGACTGTTCGTCTTCCGCATTCTGACGTTTACCTATACGTCCGCTGCTTTGACGTCTAGTTGCCATGACGTCTACTTAGTTTGACGTCTGGCCTAGACGTCTGCCAGACCAGACGTCTGGCAACCCAGACGTCTGGCCCAAACGTCTGCCAGACCAAACATTTGGAATCCCAGACGTCTACCAGACCAGACGTCTGGAAGCCCAGACGTCTGGCAAACCAGACGTCTAAACGTCTGGCCTAGACGTCTAGCAGCCCTGCTGCCTAGACGTCTAGCAGGTCAGACGTCTAGTGGCCATACTGACTTCACACCTAACATTCTCCCACTTGAAGTCAGTATTCAGGAACTCTTCTGCCAAAGATTTTCATCCAGTGCCAATTGCCCAATGCTGCCCTTGTTACTTTTTCAGCAAGCCCAGAGAAGTTCTGCACCATTCAAACTTCTCTACCTTGACCGGCTTTGTAAGCATATCTGCAGGATTCACTTCGATGTCGATTTTCTGCAACAGGATCCTACCTTCTTCCACCACATTTCTGATAAAGTGGTACTTGACATCAATGTGTTTCGTGCGATCATGGAATGTTGGATTCTTCACTAAGTGAATAGCACTCTGGCTATCACAATGCAGCGTAATTTTCTCCTGCATTACCTTGAAGTCACCCAACAATCGCTCTAGCCAAATTGCCTCTTTGTTGGCATGAGTTGTTGCAATGTATTCTGCTTTAGTGGTTGATAAAGCCACAACAGACTGCAACTTAGAAGCCCAACTCACCGCTCCTCCAGCAAGGGTGAAGGTATATCCGATTAGTGGATTTTCTCCCATCTCTATCTCCACCATAATCAGAATCCACAAAACCTGTAACTTGCAAATCTGCCGATCCAAAGTAAATGGCAACATCTGAAGTGGCTCTTAAATATCTGAATATCCACTTCACCGCATTCCAATGCTCCTTACCAAGATTTGCCATGTACCGGCTGACTACTCCCACTGCTTGGGCAATATCCGGTCCGGTGCTCACCATGGCATACATGAGGCTTCCTACTGCTGATGAATACGGTACACGAGACATGCTTGTCTTCTCTGCTTCCGTTCTAGGACATTGGTTGGAAGACAACTTTAAGTGTGGAAGAAGTGGGGTACTAACTGGTTTAGCATTCTGCATATTGAAGCGCTGCAGAATCCTTTCCACATATGACTTTTGACTTAACCAGATCTTTCTTCCTTTTCTGTCCCTGTGTATCTTCATCCCTAAAATTTGGTTTGCTGCTCCTAAATCCTTCATTTCAAATGTCCTAGCCAACCGAGCCTTAAGATCAATGATTTTCTTCATGTTGGGGCCTGCAACCAACATATCATCAACATACAACAACAAAATAATAAAACTGCCATCGTCAAACCTCTTGTAGTATGCACAATGGTCAGCTTCACTCCTACTGAAACCTTGGCTCTTCATGAAGGTGTCAAATTTCCTGTACCACATCCTTGGCGCCTGTTTCAACCCGTACAGTGATTTCTTCAGTCTGCAAACCAAATGCTCTTTGCCTCTTTCTTCATAGCCCTCAGGCTGATCCATATATATCTCTTCCTCGAGATCACCATGCAAGAAAGCAGTCTTTACATCAAGTTGCTCCAGTTCCAAATCCTGTGCAGCTACAAGTGCAAGTAGAACTCTAATAGTAGTCATCTTCACAACTGGAGAGAAAATTTCATTAAAGTTAACACATAGCCCTTTGCCACCAAGCGAGCTTTATAGCGTTCCAACAACCCATCGTTGTTCTTCTTCACTTTGTACACCCACTTGTTTCCAATAGTCTTTCTTCCAGGTGGGAGATCCACAAGTTCCCAAGTTTTATTCTTTCGAAGTGCCTCGATTTCCTCCTCCATGGATTTCCTCCACTTTCTTGCATTTTCAGACTCTCTAGCTTCCTGAAATGAACTAGGTTCACCATCATCAGTTAACAAAGCAAAAGAGGACTGATACACATGAGAATACCTTTCCGGACACTTTTGTGGACGTGTAGATCTTCTAACCCAATGATCTGTCGGTTCTGGCTCTTGGTCTTGTGACCGTTGTGGCTGCTCTACTTCTTGTTCTACTTGTTGTTCTACATGCTGATCAAAAACTTCAGCATGTTCATCTTCACTAAATTCTACTTCAACAGGTACAACATTAGGATTTTGTTGTACCTCCTTCCTTTGCATGGATTTTTCATCAACAATTACATCCCGGCTAATAATTACCTTGTGGGCAGTAGGATCCCACAGTCTATACCCCTTCACTATATCTCCATAGCCGAGAAAAACACATTTGCTTGACTTCGGGTCAAGCTTGGACCTTTTTTCTTTGGGTACATGGGCAAACGCGTCACAGCCAAAGGTGCGCAAATGAGAGTAATCAACTGGCTTACAACACCAAACCTCCTCCGGAATCTGTCCATCCAATGCAGTTGTAGGTGACCTGTTAATAAGATAAACAACTGTATTAACAGCCTCCGCCCAGAACTTTTTCTCCAACATGGCTGCGCTAAGCATGCTTCTTGCACGTTCCATGATTGTGCGATTCATCCGCTCAGCCACACCATTTTGTTGTGGAGTGTATGGTACAATCTTATGGTGCTTAATACCTTCCTGCATACAAAATTTATCAAATTCCTTGGAGCAATATTCACCCCCATTATCTGACCTGAGACACAAAATTGACTTGCCCAAACTCTTTTCTACCCGTGCTTTGAACTCCTTAAATTTCTGCAAAGCTTCCGACTTCTTCTTCAGAAAGTAAACCCACACTCTCCTAGAATAATCATCTATAAAAGTCAGAAAATAGATGGCGCCATTCAAGGACTGAGTGGGGACAAGTCCAAATATATCCGAATGTATAAGTTGCAGAAAATCAGAACTCTTACCGGGACTTGCGATAAACCGAACCCTCTTCTCGTTTACCAAAAATACAGTGCTCACATAAGTCTAAATTGCAAGACTTAATCCCAGAAAGCATACCTCTGTCATGCAGAATTTTCAGGCCTTTTTCACTCATATGGCCTAGGCGTTGATGCCATAGCATTACTGCATCTTGAACAGAAGTTGTTGCTATTGCATGGTTTGTCACCGTATGTATCACCGCATAAACGGTATAAAGTCCCATAAGATTCTCCCTTTGCTACTACAAGAGCTCCTCTAGTAATCTTGCAGTAGTTGTTGCAGAAAGTGACAGAATACCCTAGCTTATCCATCATTTTGATTGATAGCAAATTCTTCCTCAAATCGGGCACATGTCGCACATCACATAGCATCCTTTCTCTACCATCGTCCAGCCTGATCCTTATATCCCCTCTTCCCACAATTTCTAAAGGATGATCATCACCCAAATAGACCTTTCCACCAGAGTATGGCTGATATTTGTCAAACCAGTCTTTGTGGGGAGACATGTGGAAGGATGCACCTGAGTCCAAAACCCAGGTATATAAAACTGATCTGCTATTACTGATACAGAAGGCTTCACATGTTGCCGTCTCTCCTGAATCTGCTGCACTGGCTTCAGTTGATGGCTGATTTTGCTTTTCACCATTCTTTAATTGCCAACAGTCCTTCTTGGAGTGTCTTGGCTTCCCACAATGCCAACACTTCCCTTTCTGCTTATGTCCTTTAGACTTAGATCTGGATTGCTTTCTACCTTGTTTACTCCCCTCGAACGATCGACCTCTCACGAGATAGGGCTTCATTGGTTGAGGGTTCCAGAGACGTTTTTCGCCTCAACTCTTCCGCCAACAAAGCGGCTACCACATCATCAAATTTGAGAGTTCCTGATGATGAATTACTGATGGTCATCACCATATGATCCCAAGTGTCCGGGAGGGAACAAAGTAGGGTGATAGCTCTATCTTCATCCTCCATCTTCACATTAACTGAAACCAGTTTATTGATCGGAGTATTAAACTCATTCAAATGATCTACCACGGATGAACTTTCCTTCATCCTCAAGCTATAAAGCTGCTTTTTCAGAAAAACCTTGTTAGTTGTTGATTTTGTTTCATACAACTTTTCAAGCTTTTGCCAAAGGGCTTCCGCGGTCTTTTCTTTAGCTACATTGAACAAGACGGAGTCCGCTAGGCAGAGATGGATTGTAGAAACCGCCTTCTTGTCAAGCGTTACCCACTCCTCATCTTTCATGCTGCTCGGTTTACTCGCGACCCCTTTCAAGGCTTGCGCTTGGTCATTCTGAACCAGAAAATCCTCCACCTTCATCTTCCATAGAGCAAAGTTCCTGCCATCAAATTTCTCAATCTCGAACTTGGTTACACCTTTTGTCATTGTTGCAGCTCCCACTCGCACAAAACCTTAGCTCTGATACCAGATGTTAGGAAAAACTCCAAGATTTATCACCTGCAAGAGGAAGCACAATAACAAAAATATAGAACACGGAAACAGTAACACAAGTGACACAAAGATTTACGTGGAAACCTGCAATGTGCAGGAAAAACCACGGGGCAATGGCAACTTCTCTTTTATTATTTTCAGCAAAATTTACATTCACGTCTTTCAACGTTTTCAACAACATCACCAAGTGCAAGGGATCAAATCCCTTTTATAGAGCAGAAGGAAGACTCCAAACTATTCGTTTCCTCTCCCAAAGGAAGCCTCCAAAAACTGTTCGTTTCCACTTCCCAAGGCTGTTCGTCTTCCGCTCCACAAGACTGTTCGTCTTCCGCATTCTGACGTTTACCTATACGTCCACTGCTTTGACGTCTAGTTGCCATGACGTCTACTTAGTTTGATGTCTGGCCTAGACGTCTGGCAACCCAGACGTCTGGCCCAGACATCTGCCAGACCAAACGTTTGCCAGACCAGACGTCTGGCAGCCCAGACGTCTGCCAGACCAAACGTTTGCCAGACCAGACGTCCGGCAGCCCGCGACGTCTGCGGACCGGACCGGACGTGCGCGGACCAGACGTCTGGTCTGCAGCCGAGACGTCTGCCAGACCAGACGTCTGGCAGCCCAGACATCTGGCCCAGGCGTCTGCCAGACCAAACGTCTAGCAGCCCTGTTGCCTAGACGTCTAGCAGGTCAGACATCTAGTGGCCATACTGAGTTCACACCTAACAGTCTTACCGCCTCTACTGAGCGGGTGTGTCTGGTGCCCTGCGCCTCGTGCGAGGGCACCAATCCTAGGAATTATAGGGGAGCGTGGGACATGGCTCCACCAAACAACCTTTGAGGACATTGAGGAGAATGAAGGAAAGCACCCCTCAGAAGGATGGAGAGCTTTCGATGATTTACAATGAGGAAGAGAGACATTTATAAGGAGTGGGGAAAGAATTTCTCAAATTTGAATTCAAAATTTTTGCCCGAGCTAGTCGACATCGACAATAAATGATCTGGAGGCTCTGGAGTTTTGTCACTGGGTGGTGTGGAGAATCTCCAAGATTAGACCTCACGATCATCCATCATTTATGTCTCAAGCATGCATCGCCCCTTGGGTTGTCCTCCCTGCCACTGCTTTAATGCTCCAGTCTTTGCTTGGGGAACTACGTCTAGTTGTGGGGTTCTAGGACTTGCATCCAATCACTTTGGGTTGGTTCGGTGATTTTGATGTTTGAAGCCTGGTTCATCCATGCCCTTAACGGGTTTCCCCAGCAAAGGTTTCCTTCGATGCATCTGGTGAAGGTGATAGGTATTGCTTTTTTCTCAAGGGAGACGGTGCTTGAATTTGGGCGACCTTCTCTTGTGCCCTCTATTGTTTTCCTGCCACGCCCTTTGGGTTGGGACTTACAGGGGCCAAGAAACCGCAAAGCATAACCAAGGCCTCTATAGCTTGGGTTTCCCCAAGGTGATAGGCTATGGGCAATCCTTCGGGCCTCAAGCTCTTCCAGGGAGGAGAGAGCTTCTACAACCTTCTTCTCGTTGGGCCGCTCCAAACTACCCCAGTCTCTTCTCTAATTCAGTCACCCAATAATTTAGAGGAAAGCCAGACCATGAGTCCCCCTCAGCCTGATGGGGAGGCAATCCATGGATTCTATATGGGGCAGAGCCTCATTGAAAGCAATGGCCTATTAGCTGCCACCGGAAAAGCTCCAGGTTCATTGCTTCATTGAAACTCTTCATAGCTACCACCGGGAAGGCTCCAATGTTAGTTAAGAATTGGTCCAATGGTTTAGCTTGAGCGTGTAGCAAGGGAAGCTTTAGGCACAAGATCAGTCGGCAGCAGTAGCTTCTCCTTGGCTGCATATTGGACGATCTTTTGGTTTCGGCTACTTTGTAAGTAGGAGGGGCGTTAGGCCCCTTCATCTCGGCTTCAAGTAGGTGCTTTGATCAAAATTGCCTCTGGGAGCAGGATTCGTCCATTGGTCAAAGATTATTCATCAGGACAGTACTCTAAAATCAAAACTACCAAGTAAAGGAGTGGTTGCTTTCTCTTATTATTGATTATAGAAATCAGAAAAACCTCATATCCAAGAAGCTAGTTTTAAATCTATAGGTTCCTAGTACCACCCATATTAATCCTTATCACTAGGGTTGTGTTAAGGATGCTCAGAAACTTACAATGCTACAAAGGTAATGTCAAGTCCACTTTTCCATTGGAGTCATTAAGGATATAGTTCAATGTGTTGTTTGATTGCTCCAAACAACTTCTTGGGCATCATTACCAATATGATTTAACATGCCATACATGATGGAAGGCAGAATACTCAGAAACTTCAAAGATATCACAAAGTCTTTGAACTCGCATCTTCTTCTTCATCCAACCCTTCTTTACTTTATGAAAAGCAAGAAATGAAGCTGGTTGATCTCAATAAGTACCTAACAAGGTTTGTTATATGCCACATGTAGCATGACAAGTTGGTCTAGATGAGTGCATGAATATCCATATGAGTTGTACATAGTCACGTTGTATGTCATGTCTTGATCTCACATTGCATCATGTAAGGATAAGTGATGTCATATTAAGCATGTTATGTATACAATGCAATGGTCCTTTGAATGTTATGTAGTATGTGGGTAATTAGGTAGTTGAGTAGGTACAATAATTCCACCGAACATCCTCCACCAACACAAGCTAGTTGTCTACCTTTTTGTCGGTCTAGAGCATGGTATCATCACGGCACACTCATTGTGTGTGATATACTTGACCAGTCATATTCCAAGGATGATAGAGGATGTAGTGAGTTGATTGCTATCCCTCCTAAGCTCTTTCAATGGAAAGTATGATGATATTTTGTCCCTCTACCCCTCAACAAAGCCCTAGAGAGGGCCATTAACATTGGAAATACTTTGCTATTACAATCACCTAGATCGTTAGGATTGCATTCATATAGCATACTATGTTGAATTTAAGATTCAATATCATATAATTTGTTTTCCTTATGCACATCTCTTTTGTATACCTGGAGTTAAAAAAACAAAGTAAATATAACATAATAAAATGATAATTACCTTGTGCTATATCAATTCTTGTATCTTCTGCCAAATGTGTAGGATATGATTGGTCTTGAATAGGAAGATGAATATAAACCAATATTACTATAACATAATAGTTGAATGGAATCAGAATTATAGTGTTTCAGAAAAAAAATGAGAAACTGTACCTTAGGTAAGTACTCAGTAAGAATTATTATCTTATCATTTTTAATAACTGCACCAAGGAATTGCACAATATTAGGATGTCGCAACTTTCTTAATCCCTTGAATATGTTCCTGTTTAGAACCAAATTGGAAAAAACATAAATTAAACACAAAAGGTTCATGCAAGGCATCTTCCAAATTGTCTATAATACAATTTTAAGGAATAAATTAAAATTTGAAAAAAAAAAGTGGTACTTTTCTGGTTTATCAAGAAAAACAAAATAATATTATGAATTCAAACTTCAAAGAATAAAAAGAAGCAGAGAAACTTACTGTGCATCAGAGTCCACAACATGTGTGTCAGTTATTGTTATTTGAGCCACCAAGGTACCTCGCCATTTGACCTTCTCAGAAATGGAATCACTTGTCTAAATAAAAATGGTTAGCAAAAATATGAAGATTAAAATATTCTGTTTCCTTTTCTTACACACCTTTTAATGAGTCCTAAGTGAAAACAAAGCAAGCTTATAAGACCATTATATAATATATAGAGATGTATAGAATTAACTATATTCATTTATTTTCTCTAAAGAAATTTCAAGAAACACCAGATACTCAGACGTTCATTAATGCATGAACTGAAACATTCACATAAGTAAATAATAAATCTGTAGCAATGTCTTACAAATAATATAACTATGAGAGACTGCCTTCCAGCAGCATACACATGTAGCACAGCGATTTGAATTCCACACTTGGAGGAACAATTTGATATGACATATTTAGTGATCAGCAATGATTGCAATCAAGTCAATCTCAACACTTCAGTCTGCGAATAGGAAAGTCTATCCTGTTCCAGACTGCTATCCTTCAATATGCAGACTTATCTCTCCACTTGTACAACAACTCAGTACAACACTTGTGTACGGCAATGACAACAATCACTTTTACAGCAATGACTTGAACAACAAGTCATGTCGGCACTCCTTGTACGACACTCCTAGACCACAACTTCAACCCTGCATATAGAACTTGAAAGAAACAATCTATAGATGTACCTTCCTACAGCAATCCACAATGACAACACACAATGTGTATAAAATCACAATAGATAAGGATGAAATGAGTAGATATTGAATTTGCTCTTGCCTATATGGCACTTGCATTACAGCACAATCTGCGATCTTATGCAGAGTATCTCTTCTAGAACAATGCCTGTGCAAACGTATCTACTCTCTCTTTCTCTATGTCTGTCTGTGTTATATGATACATACATCCATACCTACTCGCTCAAATGAATAGGGAGTCCTATGGGTTCGTAGTTAATAGCAACTACCACCTGTGGCACATCACCTTTAACTAGGTGATAACTACCCTACATTTGCACGAACACAATTACATGCATAATACCGCACATTTATTCACATATAACTTTGAAATATCAAAATTGCTTATGTCATCACAATATTACAATATGCGCACTTGACTTAGTGCATTTATATGACTTTTCTTCCTAGTATACTTCGGTTGAGGCTTGTTAGAACTAGCGCCTACATCTACCCTCCCCTCTAAATTAATCGACACCCTCATCGATGACTATCTCTGCTCTTGGGGACTTGGACTCTTTTGAGGTTGAGGTGTGGGAACAGGTACACCTCCTAGCTCCTAGATATGTAGCTTTAAGGCCTCTATCTCCCCCTTCAACCACTTCACATAGGCTTGGTATCGAGCCCACAGTAACCTGTAATAATTCGACTTTTTGAACTTTGCCAACCTTGCATTCAACTCGGCCTCTCTCCTCACAGCTTCAACTTCCCTCCTTGCTGCCACTACCAATTGCTCATCCCATTCTGCAATCAGTTGATCTTGGTGAGTAATCTCATGCTTCTTTGCCTCAAGAAGTTGTTCCCTCATCGCACACTCTAACTTCAACTGCCCAATCAACTAATCCTGCTCCTCTTGTACCTCCTTTTTCAACTCTTCTAGCTCCACTTTGGCATCCTCCTGCACTTGCCAAAATCATGCCTTCATTGTCTGTACCTGTTTAGCTAGTTCTTCCTCCTCCAACTTCGGGTTGCAAACCATCTGCTAAAACTTTTCCAATCCTGTAGCTGTAGATAGGGGTGAGTGCTTTCCCAAGACGAGGGAATGACAAAAATCAGGAAGAAGTGATGAGTTTTGGTATAATGTTTAACATGTTGTTTTGCTGCAGACGGATAAGTGCAATAGATGTCTAGGACTGATTTGTAGACGCCTAGGCAGTAGATGCCTTAAGGGGTATGAGTAGACATCTGAGATAGCTAGGCTAGACGTCTAGGACGGGGGGGGGGTAGACATCTAGGCAATAGACGTCTAGGGCAAACTCAATAGAAGTCTAGACAGACATCTAGGTCAAACAGGTTAGACGTCTAGGGGGTAGACGTCTAGAACACACAGGGTAAACGTCTGAACAGCAGACGTCTAGAGGAACTAGGTTAGACATCTAGGGGTTAGACGTCTAAGACGGGTTTGCCAGTAAGTCAGACGGCTAGGATTGGACGTGTAACGGGTTGATTGAAACGGACAAGTCTAGACGTCTACAGCCGAGGCACTCATCCTTCAGTTTTCAAGGCTTCCACTGGTTCCTACAACAACAAAACAACACACAACGATGCTTCTTCTCGTACCAAGCAATGATCAATACCTGCAACACAACACTATAACCCAGATGCAATCACACATAACACGCAATCCAAAACAATGGTTGTTGCACAACAGATCTGCATTATAGACAAGTATGGATAGCTTACAAAATGAAATAGGGGGGGTATTTATAGGTAATATCAGGTAGTTACTACAACTAACCTGTCTCAACCGTCCCAACCACCTATGCTTAACGATTCCAGCGTAACAAACTGGCTTAGACGTCTAACACAACCAGTCAGACGTCTAACTAACTGGACTAGACGTCTAACTAATCAGGACGTCTAACACAATGACGGCTGCGTTTGTCCTTTTGTGCAGTTTTAACTAATCAGTCCGTACTCATTTGGTCGGCTGATTATACATTGCAAAACATGACATTGAATGACTCATACATTATCAAAATTGATGTACATATTCAAAATTGTGATTCTCCATAGGACATTCTTGTCAGACAGTTCGGTAATTTATTTCTGCTTCGAACTGCTGTCTACATCTATCCTCCCCTTCGAAGAAGTCGATGTCCTCAGCGACTTTCTCCGCTCGCTCTGAGGGGTCTCAGCATCTTTGTGAGTTGCAGCCTGAAGTGCCTCCTCCAAGTCCTAGACTCGTGTCTGAAGAGCTTCGCGTTCATCCTTAACCCGCTTGGCATAATTGTAATACTTGGCCCATTCTACTCCTAAGGTATTGGCACGATCTTCCGTCTCCTGGAGCCTAGATAATAGTTCAGCCTCCCGCTGTAAGAAAAGCTCCTTCATCCGTTGTTTGGACACTGTGGAAGAAGATGAAGCCTTCTGTGCCAATTCTCGTTGAAAAGCTGCCTCGCGTTGTTGTGCTTGCAGCAATTCCTCCCGCAAGGTTGCCTGCTCCTTCTGCTAAGTCTCTTCACGTTGTTTCATTTCCTGTTGCCAAGCTAGCTCACTCTGGTTCTTTTGAGCTGCTAATGTTTCAGTCTGCTTGATCAGCAGTTCCTTAGCCTCCTTTTGCTTCAACACTTCAGCCTCGAGTTTGAGAATTGTCTGGGCTCGTTCTTCCAGTTGAGTGCTAAGGTTCTGTAAGTCCTGTTGCAGTGCCTGAATCTGTTGTGTGACATCATTCATGCGAGCAATCCCTTCTTCCAGAAGTTGCTCCTTTCGTTGCAATGCTTCCTGTACCACTTGCAACTCACTGTCTACTGTCTGCTTGGCTGAGTGCAAGTATTTGATTCCTTCTACTAGCCAACACAACAAGTGGGCTAAGAAGTTATATTGTTGATACATGGGCAGTAATTCGGGTGCTAACTCCACCTATGATCCGCGTTCCGTGGAGTGTTGGGAAGGAGGATTAGTGTTGTGGCCACAAACATACACCTGTGCGGACTCCAAGTAGAGGGTGGGCATTTTCTCCGACAGTTGTTCCATTCCCTCCATTGTTGACAAGTGTGTAGTGGGCAGCGTCCAAGGTTGGGCCTGATAAATGCTAGAAATTTCTGCTCGCCAAGGACCCTGTGTGGCCCATTTCACCAATATGTCCAGCTCTTCTTCTGCCATGAACTGCCACTTCTTCCATTGGCCAACACAAGCTATGTCAAACTACAAGCATAGGTTTTCCATTATCTCCGTTAGCTTGGAAAAACATTTTACCGCCTGTTGATCCATATTATCCGATGGATCCATGAGATTGGGTAGTTGTACCAAAAAACATTTGGACCATGCATCCTCATGTTCCTCCTCCTCTTCTTCTTGCAACGTCGCCTTCCCCTTCCCGGAAAGGTCGATGGGCTTTTTGGCTGCTTTCCATTCTGTCACTACAGCCTGTGTTGGAGGTACTTGAGCCTGGCTGTTGTCACCTTCTGTCCCAACAACTTGCTGAGATACTTCTGTCTGTGGAGGCTGCTCTCCCTTTTCTACAAGGGTCTCATGTCCCAAAGAGACCTCTGCATCTACTGAAATGGGATGTTGTGTTGTCCCAGGTTCTGGATTTCCAACACTAGGGGGTGGTGGGTCCTCCTCTACCCTTCTGACTACAGGTTTAGCTGGAATATATGTGGGTATTGTTGTTTTGGCTGCTTCAGCTACGAGAATATCCGTAAAGGAAACAACCCGCAGGGTAGCAGCGAAGGAAGTGGCTATAAATACAGGCTCGAGGGGTGCTTCAAATGACATCGCACGAGCCCGAACATGAGCTCCTGCCAAATATTCCTTGGGTCCAATTTGCCCAACAGTACTAGTTCAAGCTGGAACATTCTGCAAAACCGCAGGGATTTCAAAATCAATTTCTTCCCGATGTACATTTATCTTATGCTCAAGACTTCGAGCTATCTCTCGGTTGCGAGCAATCTTCTCCGTTGTTATATTGCACACCGAATCTGGGGATACTGAGGGAGGTGGTAAATCAAATCACCGTATCTTCTTCGTCGGCTTGGGCACTTTTGGTGATGATGTAGCAACTTGCTTTTTGGGCCTTTTTGCCTCAGTTGAAGGTGGTGCAATATCCTCCCCTTCTGAATCAGTCACCAGTCTCTCCTGGCATGATGGCTTGTGGGAGATCTGTTTGACCCGTGGCTTCTTTACCGGTGTCTACTTCTTCACCTATGGTTTGGCATCCTTCCACCGCAAGATGGTCGGGGCCAAGTATGGACTTTTTGAGGTGGGTCAAAACCTGGGATCTGCACTCTTGCCCTGGAAGTTGCATCCAAAAGTAGTCCAATGGCGTGAAATGCCATTGAAAAATTCTTTGTGGTTCACATCAGAAAATTCTGAATGCGAAGTGCCAAATGAGTTGCCCAGTCATATGCCACTCCCTGTTCTATCCCTTGCAAGTATGGAATCAGCCATATGGGAAGATCTGAGCTTCGTTGTTCGCCTGACAATCTGGCCATCAAGATATTCATGATACATTCCAAACCCTTATTCCGTAGTTGTGGCTGCTTAACTCCCCTGCCGCCGTGAGTGGCTAACATGGCATCCACTTCCTCCTCTGTCAGAGTAGTGATACCCAATATCAACTGCGGAGTTTTCTTGGGATCAACCCGCTCATTGATCACTGGCTTGCCCTTCCTTGGAAGTCCAAAGGTACGTCTGAACACGTCAGGAGAAAATTCAACCACCAAGTTCCGATCACCAACTCGTACTGTGCTGGTATTCCGAGGTGCATTATAAGTTTGCAACATCTGCACCAGGTATTCCTTGAAAAATTCCTTGTCAAAACTTGGGACCTGCAAAATAAAATTTACTCCTGCATCTTTGATTTTTGTCTTCACCGGATCGTCTGCTGGTGTCTCTGCCCACCATTGCCGGCAAAAATCTCCCGTAGGGCAAATCCAAGTGATCTCTCCAATCGAGATCTGATCCTTACTGCTTTGTTGGACTTCTCTGGTCGTTCGAGTAGGTACCTCTGTCTGCACAACCTCACGTCTACCTCGAGTCTGCCCCTTGTCTGGGCTCGACACTTGTCCGCGCATCATATCATGCTCCTGATGATGACGGAGTCGCTTAGCCACACTTGACTCGGGTACTGTTTCTAGTCAGGCTGGAACTTGTCTTGATTTCTGGTGATTCATAGTTTTCCCTTTTCGGACAGTTTTTGTACTTAGACGTCAAACTGCTCCAGACATCTCAACTTGCCAGATGTCTTCCTCCTCCAGACGTCTATCCTGCCATACGTCTCAGTTCTGCCAGATGTCTATCCTACCAGACGTCTCAGTTATTTAGCTAGACGTTTTCGTCTTCCAGCTAGACGTCTTTTTCCTAGACGTCGAAATCTTCCAACTGGACGTCTCCTCCTCAAACGTCTCAATTTCCTGCTAGACGTCTGCCTCTCCGACGCCGATTATTCCAGTCTAGACGTCTTCCTCTTAGACGTCTACTACTGCAGCTGGACGTCTGCTGGTTCTGTGGCTTCGATGGGTGAATACCCAGACGGATGCCCTAGGCGGTTTTTCTGCAAGTTGCGCTCCTCCAAATGTCACAGACTAGGATGCCTCGCAGTCAAACAATGGCCAATACCAATGTCTTCCGTATGCCATTTCTATGTTTGCTTGTGAATTTTGAAGATAGAATCGCTGCACTTGCACAGAAAATAAAAAATCCTCCACGAAGCATGCGACTACCGGGCTGAATGGCGTCTAGCTCCGTCTTGAATAAATCGTGGTGCGCTGGCAACCCTACTTCTCCTCCAAATCCTCTCACACTCTTGCGTTTCACCTGCACAATGCTGAAAGCGAATGAGCAAGAATGCCCAAGCACTTCCAATTTATAGGAAACCTACCGCCCATGCAACTGCCTGCGTAACTACCACCTAACACCCAGTCGCCTGCATGCATGCCACGTCGCCAATTTTTGCATGGAGAAGACGTCTAGCGTCTTTATTCTTATTTTGTCTTTTTGTTGTTTTGTCTTTTTCCTTGTTTTTGTCTTTTTTATTTTTTTTATTTTTTTCAAAACTATGCTCTTCCTTTCTAACGTCGTCGGGTGAAGCGCATGGCAATGCCAATGCGTACTTCAAAAGTGTCCGACGCACTATCTTCCTGATGACGGCTACCAGTTCCATAACTGTTGAAGCCATCGCCATTTTCCTGTTCTTCAGTCTACTGACGACTGCGACGATTATTCTGGTTGCGGGGAGTTTCCGTCTGAGGTTGTTCGTCACGCCTTTCCATTCTTCGTGGAATAATGTGCTAGTCTCGCCGCTCATCATCTTCTAGCTGATGACGTGTTCCCTGCCTAGATGTCTAATAGTTCTGTGCTTGACGTCTACTTCTGCTGACATCATCCTGACTTATTTCAACTGCCAGACGTGTACGTTCCAGCCAAACGTCTTCCAGACAGGTTCCTCCATTGTCTAGACATGTAACTGCATCGTTCAAACGGGTGCTGCCATGGTCTAGACGGGTTGGTTCCTCGTTCAGACAAGTAGGTTCCTTGTTTAGACAGGTAGGTTCGTCTTCAAGACGAGTTCGTTCAGTTCTTCCGTCACCCCGTTGAATTATCATGCAATCGTCAAGATAATGGAATACAGTCCTGTCTGGCTCCTGACAGTTAGTCGTCCTACCACTGGAATGATGGCCTCCCCTTTGCCCAGTGTTTCGATAGATCCTTCCTGTCCCTTGGCCTCTGCCTTGAAGTCTATCGATCTGACGACGGACGACTTCCCATCCTTGGTCTATCTGTGCTTGATTAAGATCCTTGCTTTGGGACCCATGTCTCCCTCGAGCCGGTGTGACTCGTCCTCTTCCCCTTGCCGGTCGAATCTCCCTGATGTGGGGTTGTCGTACTCCCAGCTGCCCGAGATTCGGTCGGTCCCTCAGTCGTTCTTGATGACGTCTTTGGTTCCTACAAGCTCTCTGAGGTAGACCCGAGGGTCTATTCTCAGGAACACGTAGTGATGGGTTGACTTGGACTATGTCCACAGATGGTCCTTGCGGCCCAATCCGCGGACTAGTCGACCTACGGGTAGCAGGAGGGGAATTTCTTCCTCTCGGGCTACCGGGATGGAGGCCAACCACACTCCTCCCTTGGTCAAGTAAGCTTGGGTTACCCAAAAGTCCTTACAAACTCCTAGGATTTCCCAAGTCACCTCTATTTCGGGCTTGGTCTAGCAGTTCTGCTCGTGAGCTTGGTTCTGCATGTGCCTGATTGCCAGGTGTCAGTTGGTGCAGGATTCTCAATCTCTTATCTGCCCTTATCAACCATCGTCGCCACCTCGCTTCTTCAAAGCGTCTCTGTGGTGCGCATTGAGCTAGGGCCTCTTGGTACTAATATGAGAAAGCCGAATCCGTGCTTGAGTCATTTCCTTCTCTTGCAGTGTTCATTGGCCATTCCGAGGTTTCTTGAACCCTTTGTTGCAATCGTCTTACTTCTCTTCTATGTCGTCGTAAGTCCATTGCTGCCAATCGATACCTTGCCACTTCCTGACGTTCATTTGGGCGTTGCATGGATTCTTCATATGGCGTTCTCCACCTACGTGGTACTGGTCCTCCTGGTACCGCGTCTTCATTATCCAACGGGATATTTATCCTGCCGCTTTCCTCATCTTGTGGGCTCAGAGATTCCTCGTCTTCAATCACCTGCACGGTTTCAAGGAATCTAACCCCTGCTTGTCGACTTCGGAGTTCATCCCTTTGTCTCCTACGGTCTGGGTTGGGACTGGCGTAGGGTATATCAGGGTCCCAAGGTTGATTCTCATCCTCGCTTGAATCTTCCAACCATCCTCCGTACCTTGGCTGTTCGGGTACCTCTCTGACATCCCGCCACAAAATCTCGATTGCCTCTTCTCGGCTCATCTGATATTCGCTATTGGTAGCCAAGTTCTGATGCGGTTCCCTTGTCTCATTCTGTTCTGGTGATCTCCGTAATCTTCGAGGACGTCGGATTAATGGTGAAGCCGCTCTTGAGGAGTCGTCAGTATTCAGGAGGATTCTCAACGTGGGTGTAGATGAATTATCCGAGTCTCTGAGGAGATTGCATTATTTCCCGAGGGTCCTGCATTATTTTCTGTATTCTCCCTTACTTCGTCGAATTGCATCTCTAGTCCATGTCCTTGCAACCTTCGATTCTCTTGCCTCCGAGAGTGTCTTAGGTGGATTGTGAGTGGTGCTGAGGGTGAATTATTTGAACCCACGGAAAATAAGCTACTTTCTGACGAATTGCCATCCGAGCTTCCCCTGAAATCTCCCCGATCTCTTTCAGCCCATTCCGCTCTGCGTGCTTCCTATCGTTGGTGCATTCGCTGCATAGTTCCATCCAACTCCTGAATGACTTGTTCCCTTAATCGTGCATTGTATTGTCGAAGGGTCTCATACTCCTCTTGCAATGTCTGCGTTTCCCAGGCCATCCGTTGCAGAACTTCTGGTCCTTGACCTTCATATTCCTCCTCTTCTAGTATTCGCCCTTGTGAAGCGACATATGAAATGTTTCGAAGTCGCTCTTCTACTTCGCTATTTGGAATTTGTACTTGGGGTTTTGTCTTTGTTCTCCCTCTCGAGGTTCTAACTCCCTTTGTTCGATTACAAGTTCTTCCCCTGTTCCAAATAGCCATTCCAGGTTGGCAGGTTCATCCTCTCGAACAACATTACTTGGCCCATCCGTGTTCGTAGGATCGTATACCTGGTTGTACTTCTTCAATTGTGTTACCAGAAGTGTCCTTCGCAATTTCTAAGTTGATTACGTTTATGTGCGCCTGTGCCTTGTATACCTTCAACTTAGAACCGTTCACCACCTCGGGGCAGAGTGTTCCATCCAGCTTCTTCAATCGAACAACCCCATTGTCCAATACCTCTTCCACTTGGAAGGGTCCAAGCCATAGGGTCTTTAGCTTCCCTGGCTTGATCTCTCTTTTTCCGTTGTATTTGAGCACTAAATCACCAACCTTCAAATTCATCTTTCGGAGATGTTTATCATGCCAATACTTCCGTCATTGTTGAGCAATCTCCGTTGCCCATTGTGCCATCACCCTTTTCTCGCCTAACTGTACCAATGTTGCGAGTCTTTCCTCCATGTTGTCCTCTTCATTCAGGCGGGTTTCGACGGCTACCCTCAAGCTTGGTACCAGAAATTCCACTGGTACTACCGCCTCCTGTCCATACATCAGTTGAAAGGGTGTGTGGTTTGTGGTTGGTTTGAAGGTAGTTCTGTATGCCCACAAAACCGTTGGTAAGCGCTCTTCCCAATCTGCTCCTTCGATTGCACACGTTTTATACATGATGGAAACCAGGACCTTATTTGTCGCCTCCGCCTGCCCATTTGCTCTGGGGTAATACGGACTTGACAATGAATGAAAGATCCTAAATTCCTTTGTCAAATTCTGGATGATTTCATTAACGAAATGGCCTCCCCTGTCACTTGTCAATTGGAGAGGTATGTCGAACCGTATGATAACCTGCTCATACAAAAAGCAAGTCGTGCTCCTTGCAAAATTATCTGGTAAGGCCCTTGCTTCAACCCATTTCATTAGGTACTCTGTTGCGACTACGATGTACCTGCACTTCCTTTTGTGACTTGTTCTCAGTGGACCCACAAAATCCAACCCCCATCTCTCAAAGAGTTCTTGAGGTTGCGATGGATGCAGTGGCATGAAGTCCCGTTTCAACGGCTTCCCTGTCCTTTGACACGTATCACATGCCTTAACAAAGTTCTTGGCATCGTGATAAAGGGTAGGCCACCATAGGCCCGCCAACAACACTTTCCTAGCCGTTGCATCAAGTCCCATATGTCCTCCAGCCAATGCACAGCCAATGGCAAAATTTGAGGCATCAACGTGCACATGGAACTCCTCCCAGTCTGGGTAAACCAGGATAGGTGCCTTCACCAAATGTGCTTTTAACCCCTCAAAAGCTCCCTGGTGCTCCTCTGCCCAGTGAAAAGGAACACCCTTTCGTGTCAGAGCATCTAATGGATGAGAAGCCTGTGCGTAGTTTCGGATGAACCTTCTATAGTATCTACTGTCCCCAAGAAGGTCTTTACTGAACTCACGTCATGTGGTTCCTCCATCAGCGGTATCACCCGAATTTTATCCGGGTCGGGCTTCAAGCCCTCTTGGCATACAATATGCCCCAACAACTTCCCGTATGGTACCATCAGAACACATTTGCCTGGGTTCAGGGATATCCGAGCTCGCCTACACAAGCTCATGCATTCCTCCAATGCCTTCAAATGTTCTTGTGTCCTTCCATACAAGGACCAATCATCTAGGAAAGCTTTGAAATTTCCTGTGGACATCTTATCAAAGATGTATAAGATGATTCGTTGAAAAGTAGCCGGTGCATTGCACAATCCAAACGACATGCGGTTATAAGCATATATTCCGTTTTCAACTACAAAGGTGGTCTTCAGCTTATCTTCCTCCACAATGCTAATCTGGTTGTATCCTGAGAATCCATCCAAAAATGAATAGATCTCATGGCCCGCTACTTCTTCCAGGATGGAGTCTGTGAAAGGGATCGGGAAGGGATCCTTTATGGTTACGGCATTGAGGCTTCGGAAGTCCACACAAATCCGGATTTTATTTGCCTCCCTCTTCAAGGTGATCACGATCGGTGACACCCATTCACTTGTCGTAACCTTGAAAATGATGCCTGCATCTAGCATCTTTTCAATTTCAGCATTCACCAGGGCTGCATACTTGGGATTCATCTTGTATGGTCGCCTCCTCACTGGTTGTGCACCTTCAATCAGGGGAATCTTGTGTACACAGAGCTCTGGTGGAACTCCCTTCAGGTCCTTGTATGTCCAAGCGAAGACATCCTTATACTCCAAAAAGATTTTAAATGTCGCCGCTTTTAGCACTGGATCCCAATCATCTCCACACTTAATCATCTTCTCCTCGCCATCTTCTCCCAAGTTTACCTGAATCATTCTAGGACCTTCATACTTGATGGACTCAGGTTCATTTACTGCCTTAAGAACATCGATGGGGTGAGCTGGTTTGTCTTCAATGACTGCGTCTCCCATCGTATATTCTGCAAAGTTCTTGGGGAATGTCCATTTTTCTCTTTCCTTATCCTTCTCTGTTGTTGTCTGTTTCTTACTACTTTCATCCTTTTCTGGTTCCTTCTTCTCATCCTCTTGGATTTCGTCTCCTGCTTCAATGCAGAAACACTGGGGAGAAAATACTTCATAGTCTTCTAGTTGCCAATGGAGTAAGCCTTTGTCTTCATTGTACTCATCCTCCGTGCAATCTTCCAAGTGTAGTACTCCTTTGTCTGGTTCATATCCCGACTCTTCATCCGAGGAAGAAGCTCCTGAGTCATCGGAACTTGCAATCTCTTGGCTTACTCCTTGGTTCTTTAAATTAATCAAGTATTTATGCTGGCCTTTCTTGAAGGTCAGATGCTCTTTCTCCCAGTTGTGGTTTACCTTCGCCGTTCGTAACCACCCACGTCCCAACAATGCATCATATGTTGGTTTCTGCATAGCAATTATAATGAAATCCAGTAGCAAGTCCTGCTCTGCTATGCGTACTTTTTGGCTCATTAATACGCCTATTGTCTCGATGCCGTATTGATCTGCTCCGTATAACTTGAAGTTTGGAGATCTTAGTGCGGGTTGGCCAATGCTCCGCCACGTCCTTTCTGGCATCACGTTCACGCTTGATCCTCCGTCAACGATTACCTGATTCAACTTGTGGTCCAGTATCTCCATGTGAACCAAAGCTGGCTTTTTCCCTGCCTCGATCATCAGTATCGTTGGATCAATGAACTGACTTTGCTTGATGTGGGCTACCTGTCGGGTTTCTTTCTTCTTTGTTTTCATGACTTCCCCCACCGTAGCATATAACTCGGGTACTATGTTGAATAGACTTGCTACTTTCACTTCCACCGTCGTATTCAGTACCTGTGTCACCAAGCCTTCTATTGATGCTTGCTTGTCATTTGTGATCTCCACCTTCTTTAGAGCTTTCTCCAGAACTAGCCTATCCTGCTTTTCTTTGTCTAGTTCTGTTCTTATCAATTCTTGAGCTTCCTACCATCGCTCTTTCTCCTTGGCAGGATTTGGGTACTCTTCTAACTTCCTAGCTTGCGCTCTTGTTACGGCTAGGACTTCATCTTCCCTCTCCATCACTGTACTCACTTCACCAATGTCAATCAAATTGACATTTTGCGTACCACTAGAACTTGCCTTATTTGGGCAATTAGCCTCTTTGTGGTTCCCTGGACCACACCACCTACACATTTGGGTAGCATTGCTACCACCAGCATTGCTCGTATTCTGAGGCTTGGGGCAACTCTTTGCAAAGTGGCCCCATTCTTGGCAATTCCGACACTGGATTATGGGTCTCCCTTCAGAGTCGTACTGCAATCGACTTTGCCCTCCTTGTCTTCCACCTCGGCGGTTGTTCCTGTATCCGCCGCTTGTTGCACCCTGTCCACTTCTTGAAGTATCAGGTTGATTTCCTTGTTGGACTGTCAGGGTCTGGTGCCTTGCTCCCTTCAAGTTGAATGGGCAATCTGCTACTGGGTGACCTGCAATATCGCATATGTTGCAATACGCTTTCTTTGGGCAATTGGTATTTGCATGTCCCTCCGTTTTACAGTCGGAACACCAAATATCCTTCCTATCTTTCCTCACTTCTCCTTTGACTTCTCTTATGATTTTATCAAACTCTTTTCGAAAGGAGTGTATTGCACTTTGAACTTTATCTTCTTCATCACTATCGGAATCTTCGCGTCTTGGCTGTCCTCCGATCCCTGCAGCCGTTTGTTTGGCCTCACTTTCGAAGTTCTTTGCTTTCTCAAGGGCTTCTGCATACGTCGAGGCTGGTACTGCCTTCATCTTCTTTCGGTACTTATGCAGTAATCCATCCAAGAACCAACGTTTTATCATTCCGTCAGCAGGTGGCATTTCCATTTTGTCTATCAACTGCTTCAGTCTCCTATTGTAGCTCTTGACATCTTCTGGTTTTTGTTTTGTGGCGAAGATTTCGGTGATGATCTCCGTGTCATCCCTTAATGGTCGGAATTCTTCGATGAATGCATCCTTCAAGGAAGTCCATTGTGTGAATGGTTGCGTATTTTGGCGTTTCAAATACCAATCCATAGCCATACCCCACAAGGTGGCTAGAAACAATTGCAACCACTCTGTGTCTTGTGATACCCCATTTGATCCCCAAATGGTGATACAAGTTCCTACATGATGGGCCGGGTCTTCTTTTCCTTCCTTGGTGAAGGGTGGGCATTTCTGTTTGCCCGCACGGTTAGCAAGGTTCGCCATTGGGACTGTCCCACTAGGCGGACTTCTTGGTGGTGATCGGGGTGGAGTTCTGTCCGACCCCCTCTCTGTTGTTGATGGTGCGAAATTCGGATCAAATAGCCTTCTACCTGGCTCTCGTGAGCCTCCGCTTCGCGACCTCCTTCGCGAGTAAACGAGATGTGGTTCTGGTCTTCCTCCCCACGAACCTACACGTGGTTGTTGTGGTACAAAGTCTCCTACTTCTGTATCCGCCGGCCAACTCCTCTCCGCTGGTTCGGGTGTTACCGTCCAATCCTCGTTTCCAGTAACAGGTACTTCCTCCGCTATTTGTTCTTCGCCTTCTGCTGTCACCAACAACGTCTCTGCTCTTGGACTTTCGTCTTCTACGGGGTTCCACACTCTTTCCACTTCAGGTTGTGAAACTTCGTCCTCGTTGTGTGTTCTTTGGTTCGCCAGTCGTGCGCTTCTTCTTGGCTGTCTCGTACTCCTTCCTCTTCTACCTGACCTGGAATGTGTCATTCACCTCTTTGCCTTATCACATATGCCTCTTGACCCAAAGTTTGTTTAGGCAACGACGCCAAATGTAGACAGGGGTGAGTGCTTTCCTGAGACGAGGGAATGACAAGAATTAGGAAGAAGTGATGAGTTTTGGTATAATGTTTGACATGTTGTTCTATTGTAGACGGATAAGTGCAATAGACGTATCAGACAGTAGATGTCTAGCACTGATTTGTAGACGTCTAAGGGGTATGGGTAGACGTCTGAGCTAGCTAGGCTAGATGTCTAGTCAGTAGACGTCTAGGACAGGGGGGGTAGACGTCTAGGACACACAGGGCAGACATCTGAACAGCAAACATCTAGAGGAACTAGGTTAGACGTCTAGGACACACAGGGCAAACGTCTGAACAGCAGACATCTAGAGGAACCAGGTTAGATGTCTAGGGGTTAGACGTCTAGGACGGGTTTGCCAGTAAGTCAGACGGCTAGGCTTGGACGTGTGACGGGTTGGTTGAGACGGACAAGTCTAGACGTCTGCAGCCGGGGTACTCATCATTCAGTCTTCAAGGCTTCCGCTAGTTCCTGCAACAACAAAACAACACACAACGATGCTTCTTCTCGTACCAAGCAATGATCAATACCTACAACACAACACTATAACCCAGATGCAATCACACATAACACGCAATCCAAAACAATGGTTGTTGCACAACAGATTTGCATTATAGACAAGTATGGATAGATTACAAAATGAAATAGGGGGGTATTTATAGGTAAGCCCAGGTAGTTACTGCAACTAACCTGTCTCAACCGTCCCAACCGCCTATGCTTAACAATTCGTAACAACTGGCTTAGACGTCTAACACAGCCAGTCAGACGTCTAACTAACTGGACTAGACGTCTAACTAATGAGGACGTCTAACACAAATGACGGCTACGTTTGTCCTTTTGTGCAGTTTTAACTAATCAGTCCGTATTCATTAGATCGGCTGATTTTACATTGCAAAACATGACATTAAATGACTCATACATTATCAAAATTGCTGTACATAGTCAAAATTGTGATTTTCCATAGGACATTCTTGTCAGACAGCTCGGTAATTTATTTCTGCTTCGAACTGCTGTCTACAGTAGCTAGCCACTAAATCAAATATGCGAAGAAATTCATTTTGGCATATGTCTTAACCAATTCAAGCGTAATTTTGACATACTTGACACCTTATTCCTCCTCAGGATGGGCTACCAAACTTCCTTCATCCACATACACCCGTGCTAGATGTTGGTAAAGTACCTAAGCTCCTTCTAGTAGGTTCTTCAGTACCAGCATTGTCCTAACACTACCAGTCTTCAGATTCCATGGCTGTGTTTGATGGATCTCAGCAAACTTACACAAAGAAGTTACTAGACATGATAATCACATTAACAAGCTTAACACGCATCCATGAATATGTGTGAGATGGTGGAAGTTATGTGACTTGTTTATATTATAGATTTCCTATGGCAAACACTCTATATTTCAATGTCGAATGAATAGCACCTTACATTAAAATTCATTTTACATCATCTGAAATGTAAGCCATTTTTCTTTGTTGTACTTTTACCTGATCAATTGGACTTTTGCATTCAGAATCTATCTCATCATGATCAAAGTCATAATCATTTGAATTCACTTCATTTTGAATAGTCTGTTACAAATCAAGGAAAAGAAAAAATTAGAAGCTAAATCTATCTTTGTTGAATAACATGTAAACTGGACACACGGAAGGAACAAAACTGCTTAATATTCTGAGTTCTATAGATTATTTAAACCCCAAAATGTAAGAAATCAGTGAAAAGAAATACATCTTATAAATCCCAGTTGTGCTATGCATGACTACACAACATATTATAAGTGTCGTAATATTAATAAAACCAAGGTCACATGGGTGTACAGGAGTGGGGTTACCCAAGGTGCAGGTACAAAGCACCTGGCATAGACCCCAACACTTGGTTACCATGTGCAGCTATGTATTTACACATTTAAAAGTATATAAATAACAATTATATATATTCATGTGTCATGTATCCATATATAAAAATTCAAATATCCATGAATTTCAAAAAAACTTTTAGAATCAAATATCTATGTATTCTGATTGCTATTTTTAAACTCACTTTCTTTTCATTTGTTTTTATGTGAAACCCCCATCATAGGACCATTACAAGGCTGGCATGCACATTAAAAGCATTTATGCATTGTCCAAATGCCTAGTGCAAGCTCAATGAACCTAAAGCAACTAAGTATCCCATTGAATATGTTATAGGGTTGAAATGTTTGTATCAAATGTAGGCACATTTCAAGCGCATCTGTAAAACCTGTCGCAAATGTGCACCTATGCAACACTAAACAAAACAGTAAGGTTGTTACTTGTTAGAATACATGTTGGCAATAAAACTGACTTGTGGAACCATTTAGGGTTTATTTTGTGGTCATTGCATTGATCCTTGTCATTATATGGCATCCTATCAATCATTGACTTGAAGTTCCTTCAGATATGCAATTCCATGACGTGGAGCATCTTCTAGGTCACAGCTAAGCTAGCAAGCTTCTTGGGCATATCAGATCCTGCTTATTTGCACTAGGGAAAGATGTCACTTTCCTTGGGTTATTAGTTCAATACTATACCTTTATGGGTTTCAGCCTTGTGATCAAACTCGTGGTAAATCATGAGTCTTGCCGATCAGTCTAAGCTTGAGGTACACTAGCATGCAAGACAATAGAGAAAATATTGTTTGGAAAGAAAGGTTGATAGGGATTGAAGTGGGTTGTGCATTGGATAGTACGTGAGACAGGAGTCTGGCACTGAAGCAATCACAGGTTGGTGTGTTAGATGGTGAGTAGGACAAGAGTCTAACATTGGAGCAGCTGTAAGTTGACACATACGACAATGCATGGGAGGGTTCCAATAGGGGTAATTGTAGTGTAAAGAATCTGATTGTGAATGTGGAAAGAGTGAGAGCCAAGAGGAACCATTGCCCATGCCGAATCCATGACCAGATTTTGCATGATGCACAAGTGTCCCATATTCAATAGTCATGGAAAAGAGAACACAGTCAAACATTGGAAAGTCTTCCTTATGTTGTGGAAAGCCAACAAGTAGACAAACAAAGTAGATTAAAGCAGGTTATTCCTTGTGACATTGCATGGAATCACAATGGAGTGGTACGTGGAATGAGTACTGGACTTGGGAAGAGTCACAAGAAGTCTTTTGTGAAGGAATTTAAATTGTTACATGATGAAAGTAAAGTCATAGTAGAAATTCATAGAATAGAGCAAAGTGAGATAGAGTCTATTTGGTCATAGAATCAGAAGTTGAACTGGTTAGTCACCCATCTAGAGGAGGAGCCATCAAACGCAATGAAGAAAAGGTTGTTCATGGTAGGGCCTTCTTTCTTCATATCCAAAGAAGATTAAGGTGGTCCCGCTGACTTTATATGAAGAGGCCTTTAAATAGTCCATGAACTTAGAAAGAGATGCAAAGACGTCATCTTGAAGTTTAGGTGAAGATCAGCTACAACAATGACTCCAAAGACAAAAGTGACTCTAAAGACGAGTGACGACCTTGAGGACAAGATCAACTCGAAGGATGATTTATGGATATTGTCATCATGTTGGGTCAAGAAGTTAGAGACAAGAGTGACTCTAAACATGAGAGCGATGAGAGCAATGACTTCAAGAATGAGCATGAGAAAGAAAAACATTGCTAGTCTATTGTAATTGTCAAGAGGACATTCAACAAGGCATTCCCTTGAATTTGAAGATTGCTCAATAGGTGTATATGGATTAGAGAGAGAATATTACAACACATAGGAAGATTTTTCCAACAAGAGGCACCACCAGTGGTCAGTTTTCTAAGAACCACCAAGGCAATCGATGAAGACACAATAAGACGATAGTGGACACATTGTTTAGTGCCATAGATGACATCTCTAGGGACATTTCCCACAAGATTGCTAAAGTGATGTGAGTCAAGGCGAACCAGTGATGTGTGAAGGCTTTAATAATTTTTAGAAGAGTCAAAGCCCCAAACAAGAAGCAGAAGACAATATAAACTTGATTACAGTCAAGGAGGTAGAGTGTGCAGTGGCGGATGTGCAACAAATTATACAAACACCAATGCCGCCAAAAATACAACCAAAGATGTCTACCTCTAACTCAAATATAGAAGTGGAAACCTTGGTAGATGGAGGACAAGAACAGGGCTAACACCAACAACCTATCTAATGAAGAATGCAAGCTAGTATGCCATGCAAATGAAGGGCACCCTCTAGACATGTCAGGTTGTCAAGATGCAAACTGAGTAGTTAAAGACAAAGACAAGGATTGTCGAATAGAGACGATAGTTGCCTATGAACAAGGAAGCTTGTTTTCCAGATGACGAAGGATGTGCAACATCCTAGAGAATGCATACAATCTAGACAATGACAAAGCCAATTCATGTGAAGAGGACACAGAACATGCGACAAAATTCGGATGAGTACATCCAATGCTTAGATCCATTGATGGCAATAGAGGTGTATGAGAGAGGGAGAATCATGGTCATAACAATATTTTTGAATGATAACAGTTTTAACCATAAATTAAAATATTTTTTCTGCATTCAATACTTCTACCCAGAAAATGTTTTTCGTCAACTTCATTTCCACAAGTTGTAGAGGAGAAGAATGCAAAGAAGGTATTACAAACTTCAATTACATATATGACATCATTGATATACCTCCACTTGTGCATTCTAGTGAAGAAAGAGTTAATAGTCATCAGCATACAAGGAAAGGCTATGTGGGAAATAGAAGGGGCTGTCCAAATTTACAAGTTAGCCATTTGCCCTCCCAGAAACGTCGATTGCACTTGCAAAGACAATGTCTTGACTCAACTAGTTGCCATGCGCGTTCTAAGGTGAACCAAGAGAACCATTATAATCAACAAGGGGGTTTAATTTTGGAACCATGTCATTCAAGATAAAGTATATATGTTGTCAAGGCCAAGGGGGTGTCATCAGGGGTAAGGAAAGCATCCTTGGTCCAAAAGGAGTAGCATCTAAGCTAAGAAGAGCATCAACAAATGCAAAATGAACATCATCCAAGATGGAGTTGTCATTTGAGGGAGGATGGATGTCGTTCAAAATAAGATGAAGGTCATCTAGCATTGAGGAAGAGGCATCCAAAGGAAAATAGATGTCTTCTGATACTAAGACTTCGTCTAAACCTTTGTGCATGTGGCTAGAAGCTAGATAAGTGTCGTATAGGGTGGAATGTTTGTTATCTAGGGAAAAATGTTTGTCATTTGGGATAGTGTAACTTCACCTAAGGTTAGTTGTCTTCCATTTGAGATCACCTATTTGGTGTTTGAGATCACATGTTCATGATTTGAGCTATGAATACCATCAAAGGGGAAACAATTGAACATAGAGAATAGGAAGCGGTTGTTTGAGGCAAGAGGGACATGAAGGTGGCTATGTAGGACAAGAACAACGCCATTTATGTTCATGAATCCGTCCAAGTAAATATGGTTTCCCTTAAGGACCAAGTGTGGGTTGTCTAGGACATGACCATTTTTGTCTATGACAAGATGGATGTTGACTAAACTCATATTGCAGTTTGAACTTGCATCTATGCCATCTGTGATGGGAAATACCATTTGGAGTGTGAAAGAGGTCACCATCAAGCTTACAAACCAACCATCTAAGATTCAATAAATGTCATCTAGGGTTGTGAGCATGTTGTTAGACACTAAGAGAATATAGTTTGAGCTCAAAAAGATATCGTTTGAACTCGAGAAGACATCTAGGCAAGGCAAGACAACCTCCAGTGTGACTTGTCTTCAGAGCTCAAGTGGTTGTCGATTGGGATTTAGACAATGCCATCCAAGATGTTTCTTCTATTGTCCAAAGTAGGAGGGAGGCCTTTGGTGGTCACAATGCCATCATGGAAAGAGTAAGTGTTGTCTAGGGAGTAAAAAAGGTCGTTTGAGCCTACAATTATGTCATCTAAGTCTACAAGTCTGCCAACAGCTTTGTGAATGTCATACAAGAAGATATTGATGTCATCAAAGTAGTGAGTGTTGTTTGCTATAGGAAGAGGGTTGTCCATCAAAGGGAATGTCATCTGTTGAGAGTGTATCGTCCATCTAGATTAGGATGTTCATCGAAAAAATAGTGTTGTCCATCAAGGGTGTACCATCTATTTGTTGTACAATGGTTTTCAAAGCAAAAGTGTCATCAATGTCTAAGGCGTCGTCAGTTTGAGTTAGTGCACTGTCAAGGAAGTCGTCTAATTGCAAAAGGTTGTGAAGGTCACCCAAAAACAAAAGGAAGAGGTTGTTTTGGCCATCTCAATTCAAGCCACCCATATAACAACTATGTGAAAATTTTGGCCTAGACAATGAAGGATTTAGTAATTGGGTTGTTGAGCACCGCAAGGGGCATTGCCCGTTGACCCTCAACACAAACGGCAATGGGCATTGCCTGTCATATGTGTGATGAGGGTAGTTGCATACAACAATGCAAGCAATGGGAGAACAACATTTTGCTAGCAGCAGGTTACAATACAACTAGTTGCAAAATATTTAGGGAACAAAAAGAAGTGGAATAAGTACAACAAAAGATTAGAGTAATGCATTTAGTGCTTCCACCCCAGTGTTTAGTTGGCGAAGACGCTAACAAATTTAGAGAAGGAGATAGATTTAGACAAGATATTTGACACATGAAGGAACCTCATGTCTACATGAGTGAATGAATGCATGTGCCACATCTTGGTCACGTGTGTTACTGAATGTGTATGTGGCGATATGTGTTTGTAATAAGTATTATGTAAGGTTTATGGGGAATTTTAATGTTTTATGTATATAGGTAGTTGGGTGGTAATCAGGTGGTTTGCCAACTGCCTTCTAGGTAATACCTATAATATGTGTATACAATTGTGTTGTTAGACGATGTTGATCATTCGCTATAGGTGGAATTGTTTGTCAAGATATGATGTTATTCAATGTCAGTCAAGGCAAGTCTGTGTGTTTTACATTTGACTGGACCATGATGTATTATAAATAATTGGGTTGTGAAGGATACGTGTTGTGTACATGTATCCATAAGTTTTTCTCATTGTGTACCTTTATTTATATTTGTAATGGGATTATATGGTAGTGCATTGTATTATATTTCTATTGAAGACATAAAATGTTTGTATCACATAAGCTAAACTCCAATATTTAGAGAATCTATAGAATAAATTATGAATTTTGCATCCTTGTCTAAAGTTGAAATTTACAAAATTAGCTTAGCACTATTTGTCAAATAACCATCCTAATGATAGCTAAAATAACCAATAATTTTAGTTAAAAGCAAAGATGAATTACATCACCATCAAACGTGCCGCCATTAGCCTCAAGAATCATGCATATATCTTTATGCTCATAGCGTATGGAATCTGCTAAAGGCTTTATAAAGAAAAATAAAGAAAGTTAGTGTACAAAAAGGATTCAACTCAAATCTCAACCATATTGTGAAAATAAACATTCTGAACTATGAATTGGTAATGTATTTCCTATGCTAATGATTTTGCATTGACATATAACTACTTGAATGGCAAGTGGTTAAAACATAATAGAGGGATTGAAGTGGGCCAAAAACATGCATATGGTCCTAATATTTCAAGTAAATTCAAGACCCTGGACAAATAGAAAACTCTCACAATGTACCATGCAACCAATTTTATCCCTATCCCTTAACAAAATAATGCAATAGTGATAAAAATTCTTCAAATCCCACAGACTAACTTTTGTCAAGATGCAAAGGTCATACAAGGGACAGGAATAAATGTCAATTGAAAGATCATCGCATTTATAGACAAAATACAAGAAAAGACCTTTGGCATGCATATCAAACTCAAATCTGAAGAACAAAAATACAAGAATCATTATTTGCCCAAGACAATGATGATGCTGAGATTTTAGGTTTTCGGATTTCATCCACAAGTAGTTTTAATAATTAACTCAGAAATCTAACATAAACATTTCACATTAAGTACCTGGCATTGACATTGGAATATCAAGAACTCTGTGATTGGCTCTATTACTCTAACAAGTTAAATATCAGTTCAACCAATATGCTATCCATGAATGCATTCATAAAAACCTATACTATGTAGCGATGTTAATTGTACTTCTCAGATAATTAAACTTCAACATATAGAAGATAACATGGAGGCTTATATATTACATAAGTTCCTAAAATGCATAAGCATAAAAGTAAGCCATGATAATTATAATTGGAAAGAACAGCCTCTTTACACCTTCTCAGAACTTCTTCCAGGAGTTACATCAACCTATGTCTCTGTAAAATACTTTTAAATATCCCATTTATTAATAAAGCTTCCTCTAGTGGTGCAAAGATTGAACACATAGATGGTGAAAGTTTCATACTATTTACTTGGAATGAATATTAACCACTCCGTGCACTCAAGCCTTATGCCACTTTGCTATGCTCTTTTACTAACCAGACTCTGAAATAACATCTAATGAAATTTACTAGCAGCATTAAAAACCAAAACTGAAAGGCATTGCACAACATAGGTTTGAATAGAAATTTAGAAACTAACATCTGTATATTATTGAACCTTACTATGAACTGGCCCACATATGGTATGGTAACTATGAGATCTGAAAGATGAATTTCAGTTGCTCTTATGCATATGCATTGGGTACAATTGCACATTATTGGGTTCTTGTACATGTTGAGAAAGCACCCAAGCGTTTATCCAAGTTGATAGATCAATGCCAATGCCAAATCATGTTAAAAACTACCCTTTTCCACCATAAGTCGCTATTATAATGAAGAAACTTAGCATCAAGCACTTTACATGAAACTTCTTCCATACTTGATCTGGATTAATTAGCAAACAACTAAACTATTGCACAGGAAAATGCAAGTTTCAATCAGCCAATACCATATGCAATCCTATTTTTCCGAATATATTCAATACATCAGTCTGCTTGTAATGAATTTACAGTCATATGCATAATACATAAAATGTAGATTAGAAATATCATGTTCTTATATTACCAAGGAGACACAATATAAAATCCTAGATGACCACAGTTTGCTTGAGAGAGTCAATCATGTTTATGTTTATTAAAAGGCATTTTCTTCAACTGATTAACATTTTAACATCCAATACTTACAGTTCGTTTCCATCTATCATAAGGATTGACACATGCTTTGTATTCAAGCAATAGCTCCACGATGGAAGCATGACCCTCACTGGCTGCAAGATGCAAAGCAGTTCTATCATCGTAATCTTTCACATTTGGTGATACACCCTCCATTAGCAGTTTGTTCAATCCGATTTTATCACCCTTGGATGCACAGTTTAGCAACTTTCCAATCAGCTCCCAATTACTCTCTGGATTCATTATTATGTATGCTGAAATCTGAAAAATCTACAGGGAAAGAGAATGTGAAAGAGAGTGACAGCAGATTATAAGAAATACTTACACACTATATTGATCTTGCTTAATTAATGTATCTAGTACACACACCATGAAAAAATCCGATGATCACATCATCTTTTTATTTACAAGTTGAATGCAAGCAACACTGCATCATTAAGGGGAAAAATATTATAAACTCAGCATGTGTTTTAGTCTGTGTCTTGAATTATGGCCAAGGAGAAAGTGATTACCCACTTTCTTATAAAATAATAGACCAATCACTAGGGTAAAACAAAATAAGACAACGAAAAATCTCTTTAGTACACATATTGACAGATTATGCTACGTCTACTCAAAACATAAGTCTATCAATCCTAGGCAAGAATGGTATTGTGGAAAGTGGTGCAATATAATTCCCCAGGTTGTTTTTGCTGAATTATGCATCTTATGTGTATTTTAAATACAAGACCCCAAATTGAACTCTACAAAAGTTACTTGAATTATTCTCAATTTTATTGTTGTTAAGGCTCAGTAATAGAGATGGAGTTGGTTGCACTTACAATTGAGGACATAGCAAGGAACATCAAGGGGCACCAGTCCACAAGGCATGGTTTGAATATGGTCTCTACTCTTTCCCAAGCAATTTTTTTTCCATTATCAACTTGTGTGAAATGTGATTCATTATAAACGATGGCCTTCTATCTTGCCTCCGCAAGCAACTCCATATTATATAGTCTGCAATAGGTCACATTGCACAACCCAACCAAACAGCTATGTCACGCCAAAATAGTTTGGGAAATGTAGGAAATCTTTCATACATCAGTAAGCTACAGATAGCATCTTGAGTGCATAACATCTTTCATGTGCCATGCTTAAAGATGTTAGTTAAACAAAACGTCAAAACTTTAAATGTTTTACCACTGCTAGATGACAAAGGCCATTTATCATGATCCTGGAACATATTGTGCCCACTAAAGAAAAAGGCTAAGGAAAAATGTACTAAAAGAGTACCTCAACAAGGGAAGGATCTTTCCTTAGACGATGTAAAATGGGATTGTAGCGCAGTAGTGAGTTTCCCAACAATGGAGATAGAATGACAGGGTTTAGAGGCCAACAAGTCTGCAGTCAACACACTTGAACAGTGTCAACTTGATCATTTGCTTAGATGGCAATATATGAGACGGCAGGTTGAACTCAATCTACAGTCATATCTTCACTTGACGACATCAACTAAAACCATGACGACATGTCCTCTAGATGACAAGTCTCCAAGATGGTGATTCTCCTAGATGGTAGTTGCACTCAACATGACGGCCATTCTTGTACGACAGTTATCATCAACAACTGTCATTGGCAACCTCTAACCGTGGTCCGCAACTCCTAACTACACCTTCAACCTGCAACACTTTACTGCGTCTTCCAACCTACAACCGTAATACCTTGACAATGCACAAGTCTAACAATCTAGCATACTCTCATCATCACACAAATATCAAATACAAGTATAGAAAATGGATACATTGCATTGTTAATCCGCCTACACGGCAATTATGGATTATAGCACTTGTACACAAAACTCACAAGATGCTCTCGTATGCACTCGCATATATGCTCTCATATCTCATCTATCTCTCATCTATTGTATGTTGTACGTGGTATGCAACAATGAATAGGGGGGTCCTTTTATATCTTTGTCCTAGCCATTGCCAACAATGGCTTCCAGGACACCTAATGTAATGTCCCTTTCCAGGCTTGTCTTTTGTGAGAATGCTCTCAGAGGATGTTGGGGTTTCGCCAGATGGTTGTATGCCTTTGGATGCCAGTTTTTCGGGGACATTCTGAGATTTGAGGGAGGACTTACTATTTATAGTAAGTCGGTGATTCAGGTTTCTGGCCGAATTGACTGCAGAATGTTGTTCTTCGCCGAATTGGGTATCCAGATATATCTTCAGTTGATTGACTAGACCCGTTTGGTTATCAGTGCAGGGAACTTACTATTTTTAGTAAGTTGGTTTTGGCGGAGCGGAAGTCCTACGAGTGGCTAGTTTGGCCAAATGGGTACTCATTTCTATCTTCGGATGTGAGTTTGGATGAGCGGTCATGGAGTTTTTAATCGTCGAAGTTATAATTATTATAAAGTCATTAAATTATTATATTATTCTCCTAAGTATGACTTTATAATTTGTTAGGGGGCTTATGAGTACTCATTTTGAAGGAAATAATGTATATTTTAATGTGGTTTTATTAATGCCTAGCTTGGATGCCACTTTGGGAGATTATAATATGATTAAGTGATATTGTGGAGTTAAGTCATTATATGTGCTCATTAGTAAATGAATTATTGACATAAAGCAAGTAAAAAAGAAAGAAGTTTAATCCCACATTCTACCCACATTGGGTCGACCAACTCGAGAAAAGAATAAATAGAGGTTGTGAGAGCATTTGAAGACATCTTTGGTTATTACATTTCATGTTTGGAGAAAGGAGCTTGCTTGCAACAGAGTTTGCAGGAAGATATCCAACTTGTTTGTGACGAAAAACCACAGGCAAGGGCAGATTTGGCTTGTTTGGAGACGAAACCCTCCAGCAGGAACATCACTTTTGGGATTGCAAGATATCCTTGGAGTGATTGTGGCATTTCCGTGATGGGGAATGATTTGAGCTTCAAAGTGGCAGGTTGTTGATGAGTTTTGGGGTGCACTTGGTGCCATTTTTAGAGTTACTTCAGATTGTAGATGTTTCCAGTGAGGCCAAACCATTAGAGGCTATTTTGAATTAGATTGCTTGGGTTTTGAAGAAGCTTGTATTGCTGATTATTCATAGTTTTTGATCAGCTTATCAGCCGTACACTTCAGCAGTTTGGAAGGGATCTATGTCATTTGTGAAGGGTTTTTAACAAGCCGTACCAGTTGTAGTGAAGGGCGTGCACTTATTGAGGCCAAACGCCTCCCATTTGGAGTATTCATTGTGTTGTATGAGGTCTTCTCTTTGTTGGACAACCAAACAACAATTAGTATGTTGGAGAAATTGTATTACAAGCATATTTAATGAATATATAAGTTTGTTGTTGCTAGTGTTAACTTCCAGAATTATATCAGGCCTTTAGATCTCCGGGTACACTTATCCTTGTACAATTTCCTTCATTGGGTTTGCTCAATATCATTAGAAGAAGTTTGTGCTTAAATTTCGTAGTCATTGGAGGAGTAGTTTTTAAGATACAAGCATTTCTAGTTTGCTGCTATTTTTATTTCCAGAATTTGTATTATTGCAAAAAGTATAAAAAATTCATATTTGCATAAATCACGTGATATCAAAGCAATCAACAAACAAGACATTCAAGTTTTCAGTTTGGAACCCAAGATCGGAACCTGGCTCTTTGGGTGGCAAATTTATTTGCCTTCGAAAGGGGTAGGACATTACAGTGGTATCAGAGCCCAGGCTCTACCCTGCCAGCCTGTTCAGGGTTCACATTAGGGCTTATCAATTTTGCAAAATTTGTAGGTCTTCTTCAGATAATGGTTTGAGGTTTTCAGTAAAATTTGTTTGAACGATTCAGTTTCAGAGATTTCTTTAGGGTTTGAATTGGTTGAATGAGGAAATACCTACATTATAATTCCAGACTTTGTTGTATGATGAGAATATCATATATTAGGCCAGTCATAGCCTATACTGGAATATGAGCAGGGATAACACTCAGGGTCGAACTTCATAGTTTTAATTATCAGACTACCGATTAAATGTTATTTTGGTTGCTTCATACCAATCGCTGGCATTTGGAGTTATTTCAGATTACCTTGGAATTGATTAATCATTGTGTTCTTATTTATGTTGGCCAAATTTGCTAGAACGGAGTGTGATATCCCAGAAAGGTGTGTTAGTCTGGGATAGAATCATTGACTTTAACAATAGTTTTAATATGCCCAGATCGTAGCCTTTGTTCAGGGCGATTTGTTTCAAACCTGGCGTAATCTTTGGGGAGTTAATCGACCCCTATACAGTTTGGCATCCTCTTGATTTGGGTGACTTCATTGTTGAGATTCTTAGAGTCTGGAACCATGGTGATTAAGGGTGACTGGAGTGAAGTTGTACCTTGCAGGGGCAACTACAAACTCATAGGTTGATTTAATATTGACCGCAGGTGCTCATTTTATACCTTCGACATTTTATTTATGATGTTCCCGTAACTTGGTTGGAATCGTGGGCAATACATTTTGTTTGTATATGGACCATTGGAGAGAATTCAAGGTAATTGCATGAATAAATTGGTGACTGCTAGCATTTAACGAGACCCAACAATCTTCAGTCAGGCGGATGAGGGGTTGTCTTGGGCAAATTGACTTCTGCATTCTTTCTGGAGAAGCCGAGTCTTTATGAACAGGTTTAATTAAGAGGGCAAAAATAAGCAGTTGTAGTATCGTGGGTTTCACAGTTGCAGTAGTGCGTTGGTAATGGCTACCGTTCAGAAGCTTATGATAGAGCTGATGCAAAGGTTTCAAGATCAGGATACAAATTTTACAACACTGTTAGAACGTCATCCTAAGTGGTTGAAGCCACCATTAGCAGTTGAAACTAAAAAGGATGAGCTTGCTGTCCCAGCAAGAATTGACAAAGGGAAACAGAAGTTGGTGGGTAAAGCAGTAGCTTCGGAAGTTTCACAGGATATAAGACCTCCTCACATAAGCAAAAATCAGTTAAGGAGAGAACGACGATGTTTCAATTGCAGAAAGGAGTGGACATTCGGTCATGTTTGTGAAACTAACTGTGATAGTAATTTGTTGCAGCCATCTATGATTCAGGACAACGGAACAGTTGAATGGATAATTGATGCTTCATCTCAGGAGGTAAACAATATAGTGACTCAAAATGATTTAAGTAGTGATGAGTTGCTAGAAGATAGTTTGTCACAGGACGAACGCATATCAGAGTTTCAGGATGACTCGGTCAAGGAGCAACTTGATGATGAGGCAGTAGTTGTGGGTTTACATGCAGAACAATCCATTGATAGTTATAGCAGGTTGAGTAACCATTCTGATGACCATTACAATGTTCCTGAAGATCCTAAGTACGATGAATTGGAAGTTTATGATGATTCTTCTTTGAGTTCAGAGATAGAGAGGATCAACAGGTTGTTGGATGGTGAACCGGATAACCCACAGGTCCCAGGATTGGAGAGTGGAGATGAATTTCCTTTTGATCATGGTGCTGATTTCGATGAAGATGAAGTTAATTCATCTTGCGGATCCACTTCAGGAGAAGTATACAATAGAGGTGTGGACCAGGAGTTAGCTGATTTCAAAACAACAGTTGTTGATGACTCTTGGGATGAGAATGAATCAGACCTAACTTCAGTTTATGTAGTTGGGGAATGTAGTGTTAAGAGGGATAATAATTTTGATCATCATGCTAAGTATAACAAATCAGAAAAATTCTTGTGTGCTGCTGATTGCGATTTAGAACCAGAAGCAAAGCAAACTTGGAAGGATAAATTGCAGGTTACAGATGAAAAAATTGTTAAGACTTTATCTTTTTTGGATAGCACACATCAATTTGTGGAGTATCTCTTGTGGACAGCCCAACTCAGGGATAGACATGAGGGGTTGATAGATGGTTCCTCTATTACTAGTGCACAAACAATCAAAATGCAAACTGTTAAGCAAGCTTTGGAAGTGATAAAATCCGATTATATACAGTTGTTGGCAGATAGGGACTTGGCTGTCCAAACACTCAGAGAGAGAGAGATTCATTTATGAGCTTAGCTTGGAGCTGAGTTTAGCTCATCTCTCTCTTGACCAAGCGGGAATTTCATCACCTGTCATGACTACTTCAAAGAGTGCAGAACGTGATACAAGGTGCACAATAATCCAACCGTTGATCGAAGAGGTTCATAAGATCGGACGTGACGGAGAGTTGCATAGTAACAACAGTGAGGGTGATGCAACTTCTGAAGTTGATCAAACTTCTCCCGATTCATGCATAATGGATGGTGAGGGTGATTCTTCCGAGTTTCCCATAGAGCCTGTCGGAGAAGTGCGCATGGATTGCATTGGGAGGTATGCTCACCATTTCTCTTTCAGTTCACATATGGAGAAATTATTCATGACATATTCAAATGAGAAGAAGAGCTGCGATACAAATTTTTTTGTATCCCATTGGCATGAGGCGATCTCTTCTTCAGATGCAGAATCATTTCTCTGTTGGTTCCCCAGCATATCAGATCCTGATGAGTTTCATATTGGGCTACAGAGTAGTTCAGTTGTAATCAGTGTGGCACAACAGAAGCTTCCAGTTGTGAGGAATGACAGGTTACCAGCTTGGCTATGGGACCCGGGTATTGGTTTGCATTTCGGGTTGCTTCATCAACTAGTGCAGTTTGACTAGGTCAGTTTTGACAGGGTTGAGCAGCAGCTTTACAGTGAGTCATTCTACAGTTTCATTTGGGATCCCGACATACAGATAGTATGGAGGGAAGTTCTTTCAGGAAGTTGCAGGATTTATCTCAGTTGGAGATATGGAGCTCTTCGGTTCATCTGGGATCCAGGGATCACATGGCAGTTGTCATTGAGATTGTTATGTGATGAGATTGGATTGCTTGGGGACAAGCAATCTCGGGGAGGGAGGACTGTAATGTCCCTTTCCAGGCTTGTCTTTTGTGAGAATGCTCTCAGAGGATGTTGGGGTTTCGCCAGATGGTTGTATGCCTTTGGATGCCAGTTTTTCGGGGACATTCTGAGATTTGAGGGAGGACTTACTATTTATAGTAAGTCGGTGATTCAGGTTTCTAGCCGAATTGACTATAGAATGTTGTTCTTCACCGAATTGGGTATCCAGATATATCTTCAATTGATTGACTAGACCCGTTTGGTTATCAGTGCAGGGAACTTACTATTTTTAGTAAGTTGGTTTTGGCGGAGCGGAAGTCCTACGAGTGGCTAGTTTGGCCAAATGGGTACTCATTTCTATCTTCGGATGTGAGTTTGGATGAGCGGTCATGGAGTTTTTAATCGTCGAAGTTATAATTATTATAAAGTCATTAAATTATTATATTATTCTCCTAAGTATGACTTTATAATTTGTTAGGGGGCTTATGAGTACTCATTTTGAAGGAAATAATGTATATTTTAATGTGGTTTTATTAATGCCTAGCTTGGACGCCACTTTGGGAGATTATAATATGATTAAGTGATATTGTGGAGTTAAGTCATTATATGTGCTCATTAGTAAATGAATTATTGACATAAAGCAAGTAAAAAAGAAAGAAGTTTAATCCCACATTCTACCCACATTGGGTCGACCAGCTCGAGAAAAGAATAAATAGAGGTTGTGAGAGCATTTGAAGACATCTTTGGTTATTACATTTCATGTTTGGAGAAAGGAGCTTGCTTGCAGCAGAGTTTGCAGGAAGATATCCAGCTTGTTTGTGACGAAAAACCACAAGCAAGGGCAGATTTGGCTTGTTTGGAGACGAAACCCTCCAGCAGGAACATCACTTTTGGGATTGCAAGATATCCTTGGAGTGATTGTGGCATTTCCGTGATGGGGAATGATTTGAGCTTCAAAGTGGCAGGTTGTTGATGAGTTTTGGGGTGCACTTGGTGCCATTTTTAGAGTTACTTCAGATTGCAGATGTTTCCAGGTGAGGCCAAACCATTAGAGGCTATTTTGAATTAGATTGCTTGGGTTTTGAAGAAGCTTGTATTGTTGATTATTCATAGTTTTTGATCAGCTTATCAGCCGTACACTTCAGCAGTTTGGAAGGGATCTATGTCATTTGTGAAGGGTTTTTAACAGGTCGTACCAGTTGCAGTGAAGGGCGTGCACTTATTGAGGCCAAACGCCTCCCATTTGGAGTATTCATTGTGTTGTATGAGGTCTTCTCTTTGTTGGACAGCCAAACAACAATTAGTATGCTGGAGAAATTGTATTACAAGCATATTTAATGAATATATAAGTTTGTTGTTGCTGGTGTTAACTTCCAGAATTATATCAGGCCTTTAGATCTCCGGGTACACTTATCCTTGTACAATTTCCTTCATTGGGTTTGCTCAATATCATTAGAAGAAGTTTGTGCTTAAATTTCGTAGTCATTGGAGGAGTAGTTTTTAAGATACAAGCATTTCTAGTTTGCTGCTATTTTTATTTCCAGAATTTGTATTATTGCAAAAAGTATAAAAAATTCATATTTGCATAAATCACGTGATATCAAAGCAATCAACAAACAAGACATTCAAGTTTTCAGTTTGGAACCCAAGATCGGAACCTGGCTCTTTGGGTGGCAAATTTATTTGCCTTCGAAAGGGGTAGGACATTACACCTAAGCATATAACTACTCCCATCCAACACACATTAGACACATATACCAACTTTATATTATTTGCAATGTATTAAACTTATGACGGCATTTACATGACATTTGACTTTCATTTACATTGCAATTTGACCAAAACTTAGTGCATATTGCACTCAAACACTTTTGCACATAGTGTTACTTCTGTTTTTGCTGTTTTTGTCCAGAACTAACGTCTACATCTATCCTCCCTCTTAATTTGGATGATGTCATCGTCGTCACCGTATCTGCTCTAGTGGACTCGAACCTGGTTGTCGAGGTGTTGGAATAAGGACTCCTTCCAACTCTAAAATTTGCAACTTTAGTGCCTCTTTCTCATCCTTGAGTCTCTTGGCATAATTATGATACTTGGCCCATTCTAGACCATAATGATTGGCTTTTTGTTCCATTGCTACCAACTTTGTCAAGAGCTCTTCCTCCCTTTTTGCAAAGGCTTCATTTGTAGTTCTTTGTGCCATTTCTACAAGCTGCTCATCTCTTTCAGCAATCAACTGATCTTTGTGCTCTAGCTCCTTGGTCTTTGCTTCCACCAATTGCTCTCTAATTGAGCACTCGGATTTCAGTTGTGCAATCACTTCATCCTGTTCCTCTTTAGCCTTGACCTTCTCCTCAACCTCATGTCTCAGTTTAGCTAATTCACTTTGACTTCCTCGCTTACCTACCAAAGTTTGGCTTTTGTTGACTGCAAATGGTTAGACTTTTCTTCTCCCACACTATGAATCTTCTCAATGCCTATGGGTAACCACCATATCAAGTATGCCAAAAAATTAATCCTGGAATACGTTTGTACCAACTCAAGTGCCAGTTCAACAAACTTAACACCTATTTCATTGCGGGCAAGGTCTAATGCTATATACATGATTTGGTTGCCTATATAGTGTCTGAGTTCCCTTTGGCAGTGCTAGAGGAGAGAAGGGAAAAAGGAAATCAGACTACATTGGAGTTTAGCTTGTGGCAAAAAGGTGAGGGAATCCAACTATTGAAAAACAAGCCAAGAAGAGAGTAGGAAACGGTGGCTAAAGTCAAAGCAACTGATGCAATACAACCGGTTCAAAAGGGCAAGCCAGCCAAAAGACCGATCAACCTAACAAGACACGGTGGGGAGGATGCGGAAGAAACAACCACCGGAGACGATATGGAGATGGAGCTTGCGGAAGACATGAGTGACCATTTCATCATTTAAGTGTCGAATTTAAGGAGATCACCAGTTCTAGGAGAACAAATTAATGAGCAAGTTGATGCATTTTTCGAGAAGGTGACTCGATTGTTTGACAGAGTCCGTAGCAAGTTCAAATTCGGATGTGTGGGAGAATGGCGACTATGGCAGCTGATTGGAGAACGAGTTGGGAAAACTAGTGCATTGGGCTCATGATGATGAGCGTATGAAATTTGCCAAAATTCACCAAATGCAGCCATGGGAGCTGGAAGGCAATGTTAAATCAATGTTGGGACTAAAGAAACTACCAAAGAGAACTCGTGTACTCTGCAGACATCTGCCACGAGTATACATCGATGAAGGGAGTTTGACAGCTTGTCTGGAGGAGGAAGCAGATGTCAAGTACATCAAGCTTGCACCTGAAATGGTTAAGTCATATGCAAGAATGAATTACTTGGCATACATGATTTAGTGGTTAGCCATGGTATTGGAAAAGTTCCAAGAGAAAAATGTAGAGTAGGCTAACTAGTTGAAGGATATGGGGGCATGGGTTTGACAGGCACAAGAAGACGCTGAAGCTGAACTGGCATCATTGAAGAAGAAGCTTGAAGAGAAGATCAAGGAACAAGAGGAACAAAATTAATTGATCGGGCGGCTAAAATTAGAATGCACAGTAAGGGAGCAGTTGCTAGAAGTGAAGAATCAAGAGGTCACTCCCACGATCAACTAATAGCTAAGAAGGATGAGCAATTGGTGATTGCATCAAGGAGAGACCCTAAAGCAACCAAGGAGGCTGAAGTTACAAAGAGGGGGCCAAGTTGAAAACTAGGCTGGCAAAAGTTGACTGGAGGTCGAATCATTATTGTGTGCAGTGGGCTCGATACCAGGCCTATGCCAAGAAAATGAAAGGAGAAACTGAGGCTTTAAAATTGCAAATTTAGGAGCTTGGAGGCATACCTGTTCCTACACCTCAACATCAGCAAAACCCAAGTCCCTAGGAGCAAAAGTAGTCGTCAACAAGGATGTCCACCAATTTAAAGGGGAGGTCAGATGTAGAAGCCAGTTCTGACCAGCCGAAGATGTAGTGTACATACTACATAGTAGTAATAAGTGTGAAATGTATACACATGAAATGTAAATGTAAATATAAATAAATGAAATGTAAGTGTAATGCAATTTTGTAGTGTGACATCAAGGGTGATGACGTCATTGTTTGATTAATTGCAAATGTAATGTGCGGCTAATGTATGTAATGCATATGCGAATGGGGAAGTAGTTATGGGTGAGGTATCCCAGGCGGTAGTTGTTGGCAACTGCTAGGCCCCAAAGTTAAATAGGACTCCCCATTCATTTGTGTACTACCATGTATCATGTTGACACCAAGGGAGTACAAGAATGCATCTAGGCTTGTATAGTTTGTAGATCCATTGTTGTATTGTATTGCTAAGGCAGATGTTCTGTAATGTCCATGCCATACAGGTAGAGTAATACAGTGATGATTCATCCTTCATCTATGTGATATATGTGTTTTGTGTGCTACTATTGCTACTAGAATTAGTAGATTGTGTCGTATCAAGTTCGATGTGCAGGTGTGGAACAAAGTTGCAGCCAAGACAATTGTACGAGTTGCAATCTAGAAATGCCAAAGGAGAGTTGGCATACTAGTGAAGTAGTTGGAAGTGCCATTCAAATGGATTGCATAGTTGTTGTACAAGTAACTGCCACACCAATCACTTGCAAAGCTTTCGTACAAGTGAGTTTCTGAGTTTCTGAGTTGCTGTTCAAGTGCTTATTGTACAAGCACTTACCATACAAGTGAATATCCAACATGTCGTACAAGTGTATCACTTGACATCCATACAAGTGCATTGCCACTTGATTGTTGTACAAGTGGATGATAAGCCAGTGTGAAATTGCATTGACTACGATCTCACTTGGCCTCTAAATATGTCAATTTGTTCCTCCACCATTGGGATACTCACCACCGTGCTACAAAGTGCAATCCAAGTTCAAATCCCTGCATTGTGATGGACCTTGTAGTCAAATGAATTGACATGTCTACATATTGAATGAATGAATGCATGTCTGAGTGTATGAATGTATATGTGTAAATGTGTGGCCATAAAGTGTTTGTAATAAATTGTATTGTAATGATGTATGTGGACATGGGCAAAGTATTTGTAATAATGTGCATGTGGCAAAATGTTTGTAATAATGTGAAAAAATGGGGTATTCTTAATGTTTTACATAAACGGGAGTTTGGAGGTAGTTGAGTAGTTGCTAATCACTTATCGATCCCATTATGTTTATAAGTACACATCTATGTGGGAGATTCAAGAGAGGATGTGCATGTTGTTGTTGTCCAAAGTATATTGTTGGTAAATTGTTGACAGAGTATGGTGTATTGCAGATAGTTGTTGTGCAGAATGCAAGTTGTGTGTGTAGTGTATACAATTGTATTTGTAAGTTATTCCTACTGTATCTAGTTGTATTGTAGTGTGTTGTATTCCATTTCTACAAACCCTTCAATGATAGGGTGGCACATAATAATACAATTTGTTGTGATGCCAAAATAATGTGGTATGATGCAATACGGGTGGGACCCATTTCAACGCCATATGACCAATTAAAAATTAATAATAATTCTCCAACTTCAATTCATATTTCTTCACCAAGAGAAAGTGAGTTATTATTCCAAAGCTTCTTTGATTTTTTGCCAATATTTTTTTCCAAAATGCTTTGTAAATGCAAGATATCATTCTCTCACATAAAAATAGTCTTGCTTTTTGAAAAACTTAGGTATCTCCACAAGGTACCCCAACTAGAAGTTCCAATGAAGACTAAATTTTTAAGAAAGCTTGCTTCCATAGATATCCTTTCCCACAAAACACATAAATATAAAATATTGTAGCCAAGGATACATGAAAATTTCCTCAAATTTCAAATTGTGAAGCTTTATTTATCCAAATAGTTAGATATAGGGATTTTTGCTTCTTTCTACTAGATTGCAACTGGAAAAACAACAACATGGCAGTTGTGATATGTTAACTTCTTGAGACTGTATCTCCCTCAATAATGCTCAAATTTCCTATCATGACCACTTTCCAAAAATGAAAATCATGCTTTGAATCAACCAATTCTAGTGTGACCCAAACTTGCGTAATATTGTGAAGAAAATCATGTTTCATTTGAGAAATTTTCTAGAAAAAAAGCATAATGAAATAATTCCTGAATCTTGCTTCATAGAAAACATGTCCTATCATCGAAATTGTCATTCCAATGCCACTTCTTATGAACCATAGTATCAACATGTGGAAATATCATAGAAATGCAACACAAGAAATCCACATGAGAGACATAGGGAAGGTACTATTGTACCCAAAGACTTAATAATTCAAAAGAATATCGTTAAGGTAGGGTGGCACTACAAATTACTCCATAGGGAGGAAAATATCACTACATAGGACCTCTTGATAAAAGATCCAAATCTAACTACACCATTATGATAATTCAATATCTTACAATAATAATGATATGAATGCCTCATCTAATAACACTAGGGAAGGCTAAAGCTTTAAGCCGCAAGTTACATTGTTGACCCATTTGACACAATATAACTAATCTCAATTTATGTCCAACATGTGTCAACTACTCCATAAGCCCATTTACATAATAATATCATAGATTTGGATACATAATATTCCACACACCTTAGAATATAAGAATGTGGTTGTATTTTGCAAGAAAAGAGTGTAACAAGGTTTTCTTGATAAGGTATCCTATGTAGATTTATTTGATGAAAGGTAATTCTTCACATTTGTGAGGGCTTTGTCCATATAATTAAGTCTTCGAGATTTTTAAAGAGGTCATAGGGTCCTAAGATTATTTATAGGATGACTTTATTTGTTCCATTTGTAATATTGATATATTTACAAGCTCAAGATAAAAAACTTTGATATTGAGAAAATAATATTGGACATTAACATCAACTACTCTCAAAATGTTAATATGTGTTGCCTTATTGAAACCTAATTGTAGTAAACTACTATGCCATAGGCCAAATTTGTTTCTAGGAGAGAGGGATATTTCATAACCTACAAGAGAAGATTCTGACTTGCATAAAAGTTCCTTCACAACTCTAAGGAACAATTGTATGTTGACAACGATCACCTCACTTTTGAAATCACTGATATTGATTGTCTTCCCCATGTTTGCATACACTAACAGTCGAAAGCAACTAAAAGACTACAAAAGGATGAGCGCTCGTATGCTTGTTTCCATGCGTTCCCTCCCCCCCACAACCATGATGCACAAGTTTAGCTTATTATTCTAATGAAACACCCAAGTGCGCATGTACATAAGCAATCTTGTTAAATCCTTGAGGTGAAGACAATAATATGGGCATCATCAAACCCAATATGGCAATCCTAAATAGGTGCCATGTGGCAGTGAACGCTAACATGCTAATCAGAATTAAATTCACTAATTCAGGGATTCAACCAACTTCACTAGCTCTATCCTACCCATAGTTGCTTCAACTTGAGCCAAGTACACAAAACAATCACACAAGACACAAGAAATTTGGTAGAAATACTCTACCATTCCATTCAATTGCCTCGACTTTTGCTTTTTGTACAATACGGCATTACATAGATTTATCCAACAGTTGGGCTTGTAAATGTTGAACACTTGTGACAAATGTAAATAAGGGCAGTGCATGTTGGACAGTTGTCACATATGCAAACAATGGCAGTGCATCTCATAAACTTGTCTCACATGCAACTAAAAGAGATGAAATACATTGAGTTACTTAAATCATCATGAGGTGTTATAACAAAAAATTATGAACCCCATAATAATTCACTTATAATATTATATTGTAACCCTCATAATAAGTCACTTATAATGTCAAGTTGTGATCTTCATAGTAATTCACTTAAGTTATTCCTACACATGTGACCCTAATAATAACATAATGTCCATAGGATATCACCAATGCAAATTTTTCATTTAATTGTTTGTTTTTTAAATGGGCTACCATGTATTGTAGTTTATGGTGAGTCCCGGACAACTCACTTGAGGGTCAAGCACCTACCACTCACACACACACTAGGCTCCTATGCCCGTCAAGACTTGAACTTGAGCCTTCTCCATGGAAGATGAACTATTTCAACCACTTGAGCTTGGCTTTATGGACTTAACACCAATGTAGATATTGATTCTAACACCCATTGAAAGAAGGCCCTATTTGTTTTTTATCTTTTTTTTTCTGTTTTTTTCCTCCCATCTCAATTGAGGCATATTCTTATTGTGCCAAACTTACTAAAACTTGTCTAAGAGGCTCCTTAGGTAGCCATACTTGAGAAAATAATAATCTTTTGAGGTGCTCCTTACTTGACTAATCTTAGTCAAAGTGAAAATCTCTAAAAGGGATCATTACATTTCAACGTCACAAAGAATAGAAAGACACTTTAATAATCTTAATGTAATTTTTTTTATTAGGTGGAAGAAGGGGTTTTGAAAGGGTCCCCAAACCTTTTATAAAAAGAACCAAACTACCCTCCCAGGAGAACCAAAGAAGGTAGGAACAAAACACAACGAACCAACAAATCCGCCACCAGGGAACCTAGCTGATCCCACGGATGGCCCCAAAACAACAAACTGGAAAAGAGCATCAGTGATTAGAACAACAAAAAAGACCAACCTCCCACGCAGGGGAGGACCAACCAACGAGACAGACAAACATCAACAGGCAAAACGCAACCGAGGATCCCACATCTCAATTCTTCAGGCCGCTAGGCCCAGCTTCTTTCTTATCTGCATCCTGCTCATTCACGTCTCACTGTTCCCAGCCCATTAACACCATAATTTCTTCTGTGCACGAAATGGTCGCTTGCATGGAATTTATAAGGGACTTTTGTAGCTTCAAGAGCATCCTTTTGAAGGATTTGGGCATGCTACGATTATCCTGGGGTTGATAAATAATCTCCTTTTTTGTGCTGGCCGACCCAAAGAGAAGCTTTGCTTTCTTCGAAGGATGAGCGGAGTCATCAGAATCAGATTCATCCAGGCATAGAGGAGCTTTACCAGTATTCGCTAACTTTGCCACCAAGTGCTTGGAACACCTGGTTCTTTCCTCACTCCCTCCAACTCCTTTCAAGGGGGACTCTTCCACCTTGGCCTCGAAAGTCGAAGCAGGGGTTGTGTTGATGACCTCTTGGCTCAGAGAATCACTTTGCTCAGAGTGAGATGAGTCCAGACAGTCAATAATGATAGGTGTCACCCTAGCTAGCGAATTCAAAATCTCCTCCCCCAACAAACCTCTTGCTTTAACGACGTGGTCGAAAATTAGCTTTGTCAACCCCTGGTGGATTGGGTCCGACGCAGTCTCTTTCTTAACCCTGCTCATCGACCTCGCCATAGACTGAAACAAGAATGAAGGGATGTTCATGAGCCTCTTATGACGCAGATGTCCATAAAATGAAAACTCCTGAGGATGTCTGGTTTTCGTCCAGTATAAAATATTGCATTATCACCAATGGAACTCTGTCCGAGGGCACCTTTAAAGAAATTCTCTTATACCCATTTTGGAATTTAACCAGCTCTTCATCTTCTCCCAAGAATTGTTGAGATTCCCTGACCAGGGAGTGTTTCTCTTTGTTGTGCACAAATACGTCCGCTGGCAAACCCGTCACTTCAGCAATTAGGGGAATAGTGACCTCAAACTCAAGGGCCCCCACTCTAACCATCCCGTTGCGCCACGAATAGGCCATATGCTTAGCCATTTCCTTGTTGTGGCCATTAAATTTCATCAAGCACTGGAGGAGATTACCCTTTTTAAGGATTTTTCTTACGTCCTCATCAACAACCAAAGTGCTTGGTTCCAGAACCAACGCTGCCATTCTTCCAAGAAAACTTCTGCACAGGAGCCTGCCAAGAAGAGTCGTACACCAGTCGATATCCAAAGTAATCCCATGAACACCAGACAGACCAACACTTTCTTGAAAAGAGACTAAAATTGTAGGGAACCTAAACTTTTAACATTCCCCCAAAGTCGAAGCTGCCTTGACAACCCGCAACCTCAGACTCCTGCGAGAAATATCAAGAAGCAGAGTAAGTAAAGCCCTTTCAAATCCAAGCGGACAATTGGAATGGCATAAGAAACCGATGTCGGCCCATACAACAACCAACGAACCATGACATTGCCAACTATCACTCTGGGACTTGTGCCCTGGAAAAAATGCCAAAATTATACTCCCATTGTTCAGCGCAACCTTATTAAAAAAGGAACCGACCATTCTAGGGCCCTGACACCCAGCTCTAGGCGGATTTAGGGTGATATTCATGGATCGGAGAAAGGACTTTTTGCATGCTCTCACAATGTCCCAGCTGGTGTCTGGCGCTTCCCGCATGCCGAACAACCACCTTAACCCATGCACAACCATCATGAAGGGAAACCCAAATCATAGTAGTCCACGACTTGCTATCAACAACCCCTTTCCTAAACTGCTCTTGCCACCAATGAGGGTTCATGCCGTGAGCAAGGCCCGACCACTCAACACCGAATTGGTCCGCATCCCTTGGCCAATCAAAGTAATGATGGCCGACTTGGCGCACGCCACCTGTCCAATTATTCTGAGTATTTTGAGTAAAATCAATTTGGCTCATAACCTTAGTCCACCACATGTGATGATGACTCACTAACGTCCTCCAAGTCACCCTCACTATCCCTTTAAAAATCTAAGAGCCCCGATTTAACCCCAAAAAAACATACACCAAAAATTTGCCAACCAAGGCCAGACACCTAGACCCTCGCCATGTAGGAATCAGATGACCAAGCCAAGTGGCATGGAAATATTTGAGTTTCAAATATGAAATTTTAAGGCACCCCGTCTAAAAGGCGTGAAAGAGCCCGATCTCCAAATAAGGAGGATCAAAACTTTAAAAGAGCCAAGTGACTTATGTTTTATAAGGTTACGTTGTGGACCCCCAGAAAAGTGGCGCTAGGTAAGAGGGGGACATTAAAAGAGAAATAAAATATTTAAATATAAGGTTTAAGGAGATAAAAATATTTTATTTAGAGAAAACCTAATATCTCCTAGAAACCCTAATTTCTCATTGAGGTTCTATATATTGGGTTTCTAGCTCTCATTTCTGGATATTTAGAGTTTGGAAAATTAGCAAAAGCTGCAGAATTGAACTGAGAGTTCTTCCAAAGATTGTTGGAGGACGAAAACCCTCAGCAATGTCACTGGTTTCAGTAATGAAAGATCTACCCTAGTTGGTTGTTGGTATTTCCATCCGGGGAATACATTTGTGATTCAAAGATTTCAGCAATTAGGGTTTGAAGATTTTCAGGATTTGAAGATTTCATATTCTCAGGTATTTGATTGCAAGTTTTGGGTTTGTGTTTTGAGGATTTGATGTGTTTGGAGCCTTTTTATTGTTGAATTGTTGGTGTCCAAACTGGTCATACAGTTTGCCATATGCCTAGGTCGTACCATATTTCTGCAGACAACTTTGAAAATAATTCTTTCTTGATTATGGGTATTGACCCCAAAGAATTCTAATAGCTAGGCAATGTTTTTAAATATGTCATATTGCATATTTCATTAAGGAGAGAATTTATTTAAACTGTCGTACATTCAAAGAGCCGTACATTTCAATCTATGGGAGCCGTACATTTTTTGTCATAGTTTCAGAAGAGTGCAGATATTGTTCTGGGTATTTTTCCATGCTGATTCTTTCTAATGGGCAACCCCTTCACAACATAGAGATTGCTGATTTCTGTTAGCATTCAATTTATTAAGTGGTCGTACAACTCTGTCAGGCCGTACCCTGTATTACTGGTAATACTTGGTCAGAATCAGTTTATGGTGTTTTACAACTGTTTTCATTTCTTAAATGGGCGTCTATTCATGGAAGACTCTTGCCTGGTTCTGGATTTGTTGATCTAGCATTGGAAATCAATATTTTGAATTGCTAAAGGGCAGATCACCCATGTTTGTTGTGACTATTTGCTGGTGTTTAGACTGTCATTACATTGCTGACCCCTTGTCACTATTCGGAAACATTTGGTGACTTTAAGAATAAAGATATCTCAGTGTTTACTTATAGGAGATACATGACAGAACATGCAGTGTTTAGTTGAGCGTTATATGGGGTCTCTTCAGTCAGCAACAAGTACATTGTACAGTTTCAGATTTATATTAATCCCTTGACTGTTGTAACAGCAAGAAAATCTCTTAGTTGCATTGAGTATGTTACCTTGGCATGGTCAAAACAAACAAAAAATTTTGAAGCCCCAAACTAGGGTTATTACAAACAAAGAGAAACATAGGGACCAAGCTCAACATCGATGACACTTCCCCTCCTGATACCCGAGCAAGAACTAATCCAGTCCCCATCCCTCAAGATAATTAAACTACCCGCACTAAGATAATCTAACCTCATTTGTCAAAATAGTTAAGACCTTCAAGAAAACCTTCCTGCCAAATGGTGATTTCTTCTTGACACAGGCCCAAGTTGGCAAGAATTGCATATTTATTTCCCTCCCTGAAGACATGCTTAATTTGAACTTCTTCCAGGTTTTGGATCATTCTTTTAGATTCTGAGATTAGATTTGCTATGGTCCAACTGGGAGTCTAAAGGCCATTAACAAAGTTAATGATGTTTAGGGAGTCTCCCTCGATAACAACTTTCTTGCAGTCCATGGCTTCCAATTGAGAGATACCCTTAAAAAGTGCTCTAGCCTCCACAAAGTGACTAGTCTGGACTCCTAACTTTCAGCAGAAGCAATATCACACCTCTTAAATTCCTAATACCTCCTCCCGCGCCCTCCAACCCAGGATTACCTTTCGAAGCACCATCAAAATTAAGTTTAATCCAGCCAAAAGGGAGGGCTCCCAAAAGGTCGAACCTCTCAAACTTGAACCTGGATGGACTGTGGGAACAACCTGAGGCTAGAAACCTAAGGACAGATCCAACTACTCCTCGACCTTAACAACACTACCAACATCAAGGGGAAGAAGCGAGACATTCTTGACCGTGGCAGAGATGGCTTTGAGGCCCATGGATTCGAAAACTCTCAAGGAGTTCTTGAAGGCGCGAAGATTCCTTTCGATCCAAACACACCAGAGGAGATGAGCCAAACCAAGGGACCAAAAGACACAAAGGTGGGGGGAAAAGAAGGGGGAAGCCCAATGCTCCACAAGGTCAGACATATTATTAGGGAAGACCCAACAGACCCCCGCGGAACACAATAAAAAGGAGAACACTTTACGGGTCAAGGGGCAAAGGGAAAACAAATGAGACGAGGACTCCTCAGCGAGCCCACAAAGGTAGCACCTGTTCGAAATACACATACCTCTCTTTTGGAGATTGTCAATGGTAAGGACTTTGCTTTGCACAACGAGCCAAAAGAAGAGGTTAACTTTGGGGGTAAAGCCTCTAATCCAAACCTTACGAACAGGGAACCAGGGATCAGAAACAACATCCAAAAGAAAATACGCGGACCTCACTGAGAAAAGACCATTGTTCTCCAAGTCCCACACAAGCTTATCCGAATCCTCATTGTTCTTACTAACCTGCAACTTAAGAAGATCAAAAAGATGTTTTAGGGCTTCCTCCTCCGCCTTGGAGAGACCAAGGAAAGCAAAATATTTCCACTATTTTCAAACATTTATGGTCTCAACAAAGTCACACACCTTCGGACCAAAGGCTTGTCGGGTAAAAGGCTCCACCGTCAGTAGGCTAGGGTAGGACGCCAATGGGCGATCCGTCAGCCATTTATCCCTCTGGAAATCGATAACCTGCCCATTACCCAAATTCCATTTGCCTCCCTTAAGGATCGTGGGTCGACTCTTGATGATGTTAAGCCAAAACGCAAAACCTTGGGAGGGAATCAAGTCCAAAAGGAACTGACCATTGTTGTTTAAATATTTCATCCCACATTATCATTCTGAACTAACCTCTAGCCTTGTTTAGAAATTAGAGCCTTGTTCATTTGGCTCAGCTTTCTCAAACCAAGACCCCCCTGCTCTTTCTTGCTGCAAACTTGTTCCCAAGCGACCAAAGAAAACCTTTTCTTTTCTTCTGATCCCATCCAAAGGAAGGCTTTTTGAATTTGCTCAATTTTTTGAAGGACCTTGCCAAGCAGTTTGAAGAGGGACATGAAATAAACTGGCACACTTTGAAGGGTGGATTTGACCAAGATTGCTTTGCCACTTGACTCAAAAGAGGCCCTTTCCAACCAGCAAGCTTCCTCTGGACTCTTTCTACCACAGGGTCCCAAAGATCCACCTTAATACCCCCTTTGAATAGGGGCATTCCTAGGTAAACCAAAGGGAGAACAGCAATCTCACAACCCAGAATATTGGCTATCCTTCTCTAGCATGCTGGGGGAGTGTTGAAGAAAAAGATCTTGCTCTTCAAAAAGTTAATTTTTTGCCCTACCGCCTTTTCAAAAGCAAGTAAAATATCCTTCACAGCTAAGGCCTGGGGAACCAAAGCCAAGAAGGACAGGAGGGTGTCGTCAACAAACTGGTGATGTGAAATTGGGTCAAGAGCTAGAGCCAATTTGATGCCCTCAATCGCCAATTCAGCCTTAAGAGACCTACCCAACACTTCCGCCATCAGAATGAACAGATAAGGGGAGAGAGGATCTCCTTGTCGTATGCCTTTGCAGCACCGAAAATACCTCACCATGGAACCACTAAAAATAACTTAAAATTTTGCCAAAGAGATGCAGACTTTGATTAGACTTAACCAATTGGGATTAAAACCAAATTTGCCCAAAACTTTTAAAAGAAAGTCCCATGAAACTCTGTCGTAAGCCTTATGTCTAGTTTCAGGAAGATCCCTGGTCTCCCACTCTTGTCAATAGAGTGAATAAGTTCATGAACCACAATGATTCTGTCAAGAATCTGTCTGCCTGCCACAAAACCACTCTGAACTTGATCAATAAGACCAAGAAGGAAAACTTGGATTTTGTTAGCCAAGGATTTAGTTATAATTTTGAAAATAGTACTGCATAGGCTAATAGGCCTGAAGTCCTTGAAGTCTCTGGCTCCAACAGACTTAAGGTTGAGGAACAGGAAAGTGGAGTTAACATCAGACGGGATGACATTCAATATTTGAACATCTCTCAGAGCATCACAGATCTCCTTTCCAAGGATGTGCCAAAACTTCTGAAAAAAGATGGGAGGAAAGCCATCAGGCCCAGGGGCGTTCAAGCCACCCATGGAGAAAGCCGCATCCCTAATTTCCTCATCTCTGAGAGGACTGCTCAAGGAATTATTCATCTCTTCAGAAACTAGGGAAGGTATATTGTGGAGACGCCTCTCTTCAGCCACAGGATCCCCGTCCTCCTCGGTGCAGAGAAGAGTTTTGAATAACGAGACCGCTTCAGATCTGATATCCCAGGTAATAGAGCAATTAGATTTAACAATTTCTCTTATCCTGATGTTGTTTCTATGTTTGAGGGTGGAAGTGTAGAAGAATTTAGTATTTCTATCCCCATATTTAAGCCAAAGAACCCTTGATTTTTGTCACCACATCAATTCTTCACTAATAATCTTAATGTAATAAACATATAAGTACATTGTCAATATAAAGTTCATGCATCATCCTGAAAAAATGTAATTAGGGCTTTTTAACGTATATGTTTATCATAAATACATGATAATAGTTCATTCAACGTATGTATTACATGGAAATTTATTAGAACCTTAGAATGTACTAAATGAAATCTTAGTCTTCCTAAGAAACTAAAGATGTAATGTCCTTGATTTCTGCTTGGAAAGAAAATAAATCCTCAATATTTAGAGATAATTTTCCATTCATTGACATTCTCCTCATAAGAATGACTCAGCAATTAGTCAGAGAATACACATAAAATTAGAATTCTCATACTTATGTATCATTTATCACATTTTCTAACAAAACATGCAATATGTATGGCCAAACATGAAATAATGCTATAAAATTGTGCCCAAGATGAATATGTTTACTGGCATGTTAAAAGACAGTTTAACTGGAAGACATTTTCTAGTATTTCAACCACAGGTCCACATCTACGCATATTGTTTGTGGCCAAAAAGCTTCCATAACAAAGTTTCTGATGGCATGGTTCTTGTATCATGATTTTCTCTCTAATTTAATGTTTACTCTACAATTTTTTTGAATATCTTAGATCCGCACCACTATATCACAAGGTTGTCAATAGATCCAAACAGTAGTAATCATTATGGATGAGTTTGTTATGCATCACTGGAAATTTCCTGTGACATGTTTTGCGAGTAATTGTGTCCATCCAGTCGTATCTAGTTTCATAGGTTGTAATAAATTCCATTTACATAAAACGCATAAATGTAGTTTTAATACTTTTTATTCCATTTCTGTTATTACCCTAAATCAACAAAAACCATCCAAATCCTACCTAGAAAAGCCTTCACAGGAGCTTAAGCAGCCCAAACAGCTGAAGACCATCATGAAAAATGGCTTTAGAGTAGAAACTATTTTGTTTGAAATTATACATGCAAAGTAAATTCATACAATCTCCAGTGCATAATAAAAGATGCACATGGGCAAACAGGTCCTTGGTTCAACATCTGGGACAAATAGTTGATGTAGCTCACACTAAGGTTCAAATCTCAGCGGCACCAAATAGCTCAATGTGACTAAATCAATGTAAAAGGGAAAGGGCAACCCTTTCAAAACCCTATTTAAAAAAATATTATAAAAAATAAAAGATGTACATGTTTTTTATTTTTTCCATTCAAACTCAAGCAAAGTATATAGGCACAGACTTTAATTTTACTGAGATTGATCCCATATGCAACATACACGCCAGATATCTCTATGACACCAAGTTTCCCTGAGCCCTTGTATACTCTTAACTCTCTGAAGAGCATAGTACCAACCTCTGGCCTTCTCTTCGATGAGCCAGCAATTACTAAAGGGCAGGTTCAATTTTAGAAACATGGAATAGAAGCAAAGCTGTCATTGTGGCTGAGGGGTGTCGACTCGGTCCGGTTGAGTGGTTGGTTTCTAGCATGTATGCTAGATATGCACAATTTTGGAAACATGGGATGGAAGCAAAGCTGTCATTGTGGCTGAGGGATGTCGACTCAGTCAGGTTGAGTAGTTGGTTTCTAGCATGTATGCTAGATATGCTAAATCCTAATGCTATCCTCTACTAGGCAGACGATCCATAAACCCCAAGTTAAAAAAACATACCTCAATTTACTAAATGACATGGCTTCAAGCGGTTACAAACTAAAATTTTCATAGTTAAAATTTTATCTTATATACATAATTTTTAATATAATTTATTATAATATTGCTATTGAAATACCATGATTATAGAATTGTCAATACAGGTGACTTTCATTTCAATTTCCTATACTGCCCTTGTTACGGAAAGGCAATATAATATAAAATCTCAGGTAAAAGACCATTTTCCCTAAACGAAGAGGCATTTCTCCTCTTTAGCTAACTTCCATTCTTAACTAATCTCAATAAGGTTTAAAAAAGGCTACTCCGTATTTCATCTTCCATACAGCGGAAGGTTTCCTTTACATCTTTTGCTTCCTAGACGTTCGCTTTGCCTTACATTACATTTTATCCTAGACTGATGAGACCTATAAGAGGTCTGCACGTGAAAATTACACGTCAATGGCTCATTCTTACCATTTTCAGCTATATTTATATTAGAAAAATAACGTCTACAGCAAATTAAGTGAAACCTCTTACGTGATATAGCTTAATTCCAGCTGACTTCGAAGTTTATAAGAATCTCCAATTTTACTTCTCTCCAGAGTTAACATCTAACATCTAATAGACGTCTCTGGTTTTGAAAAAGATAATGTTCGATCTATCGCCCAAAATTGCTAAGTTTCAATGTAAAGACGGTGCTGAAAATTCCAAAGACGGCGATGAAACGAAACGAGATAAGTTTGTTTGATTTTGATCGCCTGCAAACGGTGATAAGCACGAGGACTCCCTCGGAGGTGACAAGGAATTAAACATATAAAAATATTTACTATTCACCTGGACCTTATGTTTTTACTCGGCGGTGTGATATTTAATGCTCGGAAAGCAAAAACTATTTTCGTCATTCGACAGCGCAATACAATTGGCCGTTCGATTATTTTACCTTAAAATCGTTTGCGTAATTTTTTAAATAATTTTACGTATAATTTTTTAAATAATTTTACGTATGTTGTGCTTAAATTTCAGCTTATGTTATTATAGAGACTGCTAAAGTAGTTCTTAAAGTTTAGGAGTTCACACTTTAATTGGTTTAAAATTTATTGGTGAAACTAAATTGAGTCTCACTTCACATATAAAGGAGTTAGTTACATTCATACATATTATTTTTAGTAATTGTAGAACGCAAGGTTCAAATCGTATGGGTTGTTCCCATCAAACTTATACCACTTCATTATTTTATAACACGATCGCAAGAGGACTATAAATCATTTGGGATACGTATCGTCGTAGGTCTAGCACACACTTAGAGGATTCGGAGCAGACTATTACCTTTGCAAACAAGCATGCCTCCAAGGTTTGAACCTTGGTCTCTTCTCGATAAGTGCCTGGCCAAACAAACAATTACCAATCCACCTAGCCCTTGGGGGCCTATTTTTAGATATACGAAGAAGAGCGCAAAAAAGCGCACAAAAAATGTAAGTAAGGAGAGAGTCTCAACTTTTCTTACTTTAGATCTTTAGAATTTTTTTTTAAATAAAAGAATTGTATAATGAAAAGCTAGATAACATGGAAGAAAAGCAATGTTTGACCCAAATTAAAGGATTCTCTAGTTCAAAGTATGAATGTTGTGTCTAGAGATAAGAGAAAGATCAAATCAATGGCAAGCCCTATCTAGGTAGCATATGTTATACTATAAGTGATTATCGAGGATGAGATTATTGAGCATGATATAATGGTTCTTAAAAGAAGAGGGTTAATATGTAAGTTCCATAGATACTAGGTAAGGATTTTCAATAATTCAAAATTGGATCAAGTGAAATGGGGATTGAATTTAAATTATCCCATAAATTTTCTTTAAAAAAATTTTCTTTATCATTGTTTCCAATTCAATAATCAAGGATAAAATAATGGGCAATGACCCATGGTTTAAGGGGAGAGAAGTCCTATATTTAAGACCATGGAGTAAGAATTTTTCTATGGAGAGAAACCATTAAAAAACTTTTATAGTAGGCTAGGTTTTTTGGAATTCTATATCAACTTATCAATAAGGACATTTTGAAAAATATTAGCAATACCCTAAGAGAGTTTATTCAAGAGGACTAACTACTAAGTGAAAGTGTGTTGTATATACTCCAATATGTGTTACTATAGATATTTCAAAACCTTTGCCACAGTCTATAAATATTATATCTGAATCAAGAGAATGGAATCAACAAGTGGACTATAAAAACATTGTATTATGATGTTGCAAATGTTGTTATGAGACTAGACATGTTGCAAGAGATTTCAAAGTGAAAAAATGGAGAAAAAGATAAACAAGTATGGTCCTCAGACAAACTTCAAGATAAAGCAAGAAGGTTATATTGAACTAGAAGGTGGATTAGATCAAGGATATTCTACTCCCAAGAGGCAAAGAAAGCCTATTTGTAACATCAAATGACAAAGGCCATCATAGTTCAGTAAGATCAATTGTTAGAAGAAATAAAGAAGGATACAAGGGATGACAAAGTACAAAGTTTAAGTTCAAATTCATAAGAAATTAAAGGTACGAAGGAAGATGTCAAGAGAAAATCCAAAACAAAAGAAATAGAAGACATCAAGTTTATTTTAGGTAAATCATCTTATTTTTTTATTTAATAGAATATTTTCTACCTGCAATAGAAATCAAAGTAATATAAAGGTTATCCCTTGCTCTTTAGGGTTTCAATTGCAACATAATAAAGAAATGATGATGGAAGATATCCATAGTAATTTAGGGTTTTCATAGTAGCATAAGAAGGTAATTACTATGGAGGATTATCTTTGCACTTTAGGGTTTTTAGGGCAACATAAAGAAGAAAGTGTTTTTGAGGCTATTCCTTGCACTTTATATCCTTCACAAAGAGGTAAACTTATAGATGATAAGTCTCATTATGAACACCATGGAAAAATTGAAGAGATTGATGAAGATGAAATGTTGGTGGGAATGGACAATGGAGAAGAAAGTCTAATAAGGAAAAACAAAGAGAAAAGGAAACTTAGAGGGATATTGATATGCAAAAATTAAAGCAAATATCACAAACGTTAACAAGAAGTAGAGTTATGCCCACAAATAAAATTAAAAATGATGATAAAAATGGTATCTTGGAATATAAGGGCATCAATAAGACCCCTAAAAAATATCTATTAGGAAATTAATAGGTTGTCATATTCAAAATATTTATAGAAAATAAAATTAGGTAGCAAATATTTTTCCCAATTGCAATGTTGATATTTGTCTTATCAAAGTTCAAATTTTAGAAGGAAATTGACCCATGAGATCTTATCTCCTGATTAAAATGATATCAACAGTTGATTACATAGACATAGTAGTTTAAGGAAGATGAAGAATATCTTTTATAAAAGGGCAAGTTGGATATGGTTTAATTGACTTGACAATAATATAATGTTTTCTTATTTTAATAGGAATGGCCCCCAATGCATAGCTTATTAAAAATTAACATCACTATATGCAAAACATGTGGCATGTATTTCACCCAACTTGTTCATGTATCTCTTTATTTTTATCATTTAGAAAGAATTTGATTAAACATGAAAGTAATATCAGATTTTCTTTGTTAATCAAACATAATAAAACATTAATCTAACAAGCCTTGTCGTCCTTCATAAAACCATCTAAACTTTGAGTCTATGCTACCTCATCATTAAGATGATAATAGCCTTGACAACCATAGTACAAATTCTCCATTTGCTAACACACATCAAACTATATAATGAACATAGTTATCAGGTCTTCTCTCATTTTATCACACTTTATGTTAATACTAAAATCAATTTTTGATTGGTGTCCTTAACATTCTCATTAATGGTCAAGTTGTCAATTCCATGCACATCTTAATCTCTTGTAAATATTATGTATATCTAACCTCAAGCCAGGTCATAAATATCCTTATGTTAAGGCTCTAGGAGTCCATGTCCACCACATCAAGTTCTCAAAAAATTAGCTTAATGATATCTTGATTCTCATATCAAGCATTATCAAAGACTATTATTTTAATCATCTTCTCAAAATAACCTTACAAGTTTTAAGTGTTTTCTTAGAAGTCATTTATTCCCAGTGAATAATTATTAAATAATTAAAGATACATGTGAAACATTCTCTTCAATATTAACTAGTTATAGGCCTTCATCAACCTATTGCAAGCCTCTTTAGAGCAAGTCCTCCACCTATTTGTTATCATTAGAGTCCTTATATAACATTGGTAACACCATATCTTCCATTGTGGACCTATAAAATAGGCAATCACTATAATACCAAGATACAAATTGAGTTATTACGTAAGAGAAATATGAGTTTTATAGTCTCTTTCCTCCATGTTAGGATTCTACTCCTAACTCTCTTATTTATTACTTTTAATCACTTATTATACTTTTCATTAATCACTCACAAAATAATAGGTTGTGACCTTTGATCACACCTACTAGGCACATAGAAATATGCATTGCAATTGGATGTAATTAGGCATCGAAGAAAATACAATTCTATTTATTGTTTTGGGTCTTCCAAATAATCCAAAGTGATTCTAACAAAAGTGATTTTGTCCTTAACTTGCATTCATTGTTCTCTTTCCATTTAACAGGTAACTGGTATCCTCACATCTAGTATCAGAGACTTCGATTCTAGACAAGGATTAGGCAAATTGATCGGAGTAGTCCATGAAATTAGAACTCCTATGTCACCACCGCAACTTCTCACACTGCGTTATCCTTACTCTACCGCACACCAGTTCAGTTGACCACCACTTATCACACTAGCCTTCCAAAATTGACAAAGAAGGGCTCACACACTGAGATCACAACCAATATCATAGCTTAGTTCGAAGAAATAGCAAAGAATAACATTTCGAAGTTGCCGACGTAGACCAACAAGAAATTATAATTCTTAGGTGGAATTTTTTCACCAATTTTTGTTAGATCACCCAACACATCGATCGGGTGAGAGATTGTGTTTGAAATGGCAAAAATTCGAGCTTGAAACCCGTATTGAATTCCCAGCAACGCCTTGTAATTTCTGGCAGAGGAAATATTTTTCGGTGAAATTATAAGTTTAATTAAAACTTACACTAAGGTTAAATTTTTCGACATCCATCGATAGTTTTTCTGACGCCAGAGATAGCAAAAAATAAAAGGTATTCTTTAAAGATTCAAAATAATTGTTCCACACGTAGTAGGAAGTGGTTATTAAGGCATTTATAAAGGAAGACGTGCCCATAAACTATTGTGACTTCGATCACGTGGGCCAAATCGACCTTTGCACGTCAAAGCCACCTGCCAAATCGGACGCTCACTCCACACCTCACTTAGCGTGTTGGACTTTCGCTAGTCGTTTGCTCTCGTACCTCGTTCTCCTACCTTCCACTTTCGCCTTCCACCTCGAGCAGTTTCCCCGCCCTCCGCCTTGCATTCACTTGTCCTCCACTCTCGCTACATTGACTCCTCCATCCACTTGTATCAAGCGACCTCGCTCATACCGAACTTACTCTATCGGTCTACCGAAATTAAGAAGGCCCAAAAATTAAGTTGCTAAAACAATTTTTAGAGCAATTGTTGGTCATCAAATCTGCCTAGGAAAGGATTTTGGGTAAATGTATGCGCCCTAGACCTGGACCAACATTGAAAGGCCGAAGGGAAGAGATGCCCCTCGTGCCAATCTCCGGAGAAAGGCCGGCTCCTATGCTAAACTACTTTGGTGTTTTGAGATAAGGGATGCAGGAAAGAGATAAAAGGAGTTAGGGTTAGAGAAAGAAATAAAAAGGGGTAAGGGAAGAGAGATCGATGATTTAAAGTGGGAGAGAACAGGAAGCACGATCACTAACTAACAACTTGAATAGCAGCAAAGAACACCAAGAATAAATGAAAGAAATGCCACATTAACCTTCCTATGTATCCTTTGAGAGAGCTCCAGGATTCTCCTTCTCCCTTTCATCAAAATTCAGGGTTCAGAGTAAAGACGATTAGGACAAGCGAATATAACAGAAACCACAACCCACCAAGCAAGCATAAAAGAAAACCAATATAGCATTTTTCCTCTCCTATGTATCCTTCGGGCAAGTTTTGAGGTACAGTCCCCAATCGCACACCGGATTCAGGATTCAGAGTCTCAGTATGCAAATGAAGAAAGACAAAAGAATCAAACACAGAAGGCAACATAAAAGAGAGAAATTGAGCCCAAAGCTCTTTAGTATTAATCGCAGGACATCAAGTTACAGCAACTTTCTAGCAAAAAGTTCCCCCCCTTTTTTCATTACAATGCCTGGGTTTTTATAGAGGACCCGACCCTCTGAGTCATTATTACACAGAATGGCGAAGTACATCCTCGAAAGCTGAGAAGTTGGCCCTCCACGGCTCTCATGAATGAGCTTTCATATCCTTTGCCAAAATTAGCAGCTACGACCGGGTCAACCGGGGAAATACGCATTAATGAGCCGCCTGAGCATCCTCGGCTTCGGGTGCGGTGCTCGAGTGACCGCCATGCTTGTCGGGCTCTCCTTCTGGAACTGATACTTCATTTCCAATTGCCAAAAATGAGCAGCAGTCTTACCGGGCACGTAAAAATGCATTTATGAGGCAATTGATCACCTCGGGAAAATACCCGACTTGGAACGCGTGCCCTTGAAGCGCTTCGCAAGATGTTCGTTTGCAACTTTGCTTCGCAATGGACTTGTGCCGAAGCAATAACTCCTCCTTGATTTGTACTTCACAAAATGGAGCTTCGCAAAACTGCTTCGGGGGGCGTGAGTGCCGAAGTATATTTCCTTCGCAAAATGGGCCTCTTCATTCCTCGCCGCTTCGTTGACAAAATTGCTTCGTTGATGCCTTGGAGAAATGCTTCACTGCGATCCTCTTTCAAGACTGTGGTTCGGGAAGGTTTCGGCCGAAGCAATTGCCTTCAAAAGATGTTGCATTCTTTATGGCTATCACTACTTCGGGTGAAAGTACTTCGCATGAAAGATGGCCGAAGCAGATGCTTCGCAATGACTTTCGACGAAGTAGAAATGGTTCGCTGGCGCCAGGGGCCGAAGTGGATGCTTCGACGGCTTTTTGGCGAAGTGTTTTCAGTGTTGCGCTCCTTCAAATTCTGCTTCACAAAACTTTTGCCCGAAGTAGCCTTTTGAAATGCTTCGGGCAGAAGTAGTTTTCATTCTTCTTCCTTCGCATTTTTCCTTCGACAAAACTGCTTCGCAAAAATCTCGCCCGAAGTTGCCTTTTGAAATGCTTCGGGCCCGAAGTAGTTTTCTTGCCTTAGCTAATTCGGTTCCGTGATTTTCCTTTGGCGAAGCTGCCGCTTGAATTTCGCTTCGCAAAACTTTCGCCCGAAGTAGTTTTTGAGGAACTTCGGGCCCGAAGCTCCTTTTGCCTTTCTTGTATTCTTCTTCGGCAACACCACCTCGCCAACTTTTGCCCGAAGCAATCGCTGAAAATGCTTCGGGTGCGAAGTTATTTCATACTTTTTTTTTTTTTTTGCGAAGCTATTTTTCCTAGCTTGTTCGACAACGAAGTTCTTTCTTCTTCTTCTTATGTACAAAGGGGTGGCAAGGAAAGCCAAAATTGCTGCAACTTACAAATATTTTCAACAAAAACAACCAAAAGAAATACTTTACAACAAAGAACACTGTACAAAGTTTTGATTTTTTTCTTCCCCATTGTGCAATGTGACAAAAATTGTCAACATTCTTGGCGGCTCGCGGGGCAACGAGCTCGTCTCGGTGGAAGAACCCTCAGCTTTGATCCATTGGGCCAGAGTCACCTCCAGACCCTTCTCCCTTTTCCGCCTCCGGGGTTGCTTCCATAGCTTGTTCCCCCTCTTCTTCTCCTTCACCTTCTTCTTCTACTTCTTCGGCTTCCTCTGGTGCGGCTTCATGTTGCGGCGATGGGGCAAGGCGATCATGGATTTTTCTCATGGTTCGACGGACATGAGCCTAGGCACCCTTCGAAAAAGGCTCTTGATCCTATAGTGCCTTGACCAAAACATGGAACCGATCGATCTGCCCGATATCAGCATGTTGGGCCCTGGTATACAGATCGTTCAGGCAGGCCACGATCTTGCAGTATCTCAGAATGAAATCTGTGACCTATTTTTCTGTTATAGGCTCTGCCCATTCATCTATTTTTGAGACGTCACCCTCAAACTGAAGCCATGCCGGCTTAATCTCTTCTTTGGTGAGAAGGTTCCCATCATCATCCGTGAAGCTCGAGAAACCCAAGGAAGAGAGATCTTGGAAATAGCCCATTGATGCACGCTGCTCGTCCTCGAACGCATCCAGGAGGTCCTTCGCTTTCTGCGCTTTCCTCACCTTGGAGAAGAAGGCACGAACTATGGCCTTAGCTGTAGACCAATCTCTAGCTATCCGACTCATTGCAGGGACCTGCAAGTCCTGATGTTTAGCATTTTGGACATCGAAAGCCAATTTGAGTCGGCCTCTAGCTTTTTGAGTGATTTCATCGATGATTGGCCTTCCTTCGGTAGCGGCCTACTGTGCTTCGGTGGTGTAGATCAAAATTGATAGGGCACTGGAGGCCCGAGACCTAAAGTTTCTGAGCAGGTGCGAGCGAATCTCCTTGATTCTGCCTCTATCAAACAGCTCTAGGTTTGCCTTTTCGAACAACTACTGCTGTGTCTGCAGGATTTTGCCTTCAAGTTCCTTGGCCTTCAGCTCATTTTTGGCCTGTTTCTGTGCTTGGTGCTCAGCTGAACACTGTAGTTGTAGTATTTGTTGTTTGAGGGCATGCGTTTCCTTTTTCATCAGATTACACTGCTCCTCTGAATCCTCCAGCTTGGAGCGGATTCTAGCTAGCTCCTCTTCTAGTTTGATGTTGGCACTTTCTGCTTCAAACCTACGCTGATTAGCGATGTTTGCGTGCGCTCGGAAAGTCTCAATCCCGACATGCATAGACACGGACTCATTGTCTATGTTTAAGTGTTCCAGGTCCTTGGTCTTCTCCTGATAGTCGTAATCTACTGGAGTCATTTCATCCAGAGGCTTCTGGACCTTAGGGACCTTCTTCACCTTATGCAGCTTTCCAGCCTTCAAATCGAAGACAACGCATTTTTCAGTCTGAGCCAGAGAGCGCCCTCTTTTCTTCCTTGCCTCTTTCAACATTTTTTTCGTATTTTGTCGAGCTAGGAGTAGCTTCTCGGCTAGAGGGCGTTCCTTTATCATGGAGAGTTCTAACTCAAATGAGGCTGGATCTCCAGCCGAAGGGGTAAACAAATACAAAGAATTGATGGGGGAAGCCTCACCAGAAGGTTCGGCGGATGGTGTGATGGAAGCTTCGGCCAGTGGGACAATGCCCTGTGATGCAGGGGAGTGAAGGACGGGGTTAGGTGAAGTGGTGGCAACAGACTTGTCCTGGCCTGGTGACTCGAGTGGAGTGGGGCTGATGGGATCAGTGGCAAGAGGCAACGCGCGAGGAGGCGACTGACTTTGTGAGGGAAGGGGAGACTGGTGAGAATATTTGGCCAGGACTGTAGCGGACATGTGAGAGACCGAGGCAAAGGGTGGAGAATGCGTACCTACGTGCCCTTCTGGCAAAGCGGCCATGGTGACTTCTTGAGTAATAGGGTCCTGCTCCTTTTGGGTTTCGGCACTCCCGACCTCCACAACTTCTATTTTGGGGTCTCCCTCTTGTTGGAGGAGTTCCTCCACATCAATGATGTCTATGTCTGGGACCGTCTCAGCACTTGGTGGCCCCGTATCTTCGACATTTGCTTCGGTCGGGCCTGATGCAGGTGGTTCGGCAGGAGCACTTGCGAGCTTTGTGCGAGGTCACTTTGGGTGGCTAGGAGGCACTTGAATTTGTTCTTGCCTTTTTCTTTTCTTCCTCTCCAATGGTTGCTCTGCCTCTTCGGTGCTTGTGTCATGGCTTTCTGATGGTCCCTGTGGTAGTGCCGCTGGTGAAGCTTCGGCTTCTTCCTCTTCTTTCGAGGTATCTTCAGCTCCCTTCGGGCTTTCACCCGATCCTGGGGTGGCTGGAGGAACAAAGTCAGCAAAGGATATAGACTTCCAAGTTTCAGCATTGGCTTCATAAAGAATTGCGAAGTCTTTATCTGCTGCCAAGAGTCCATAAGAGTTCATATTTTGGTGATGGACTCTCATTATCCACCACTCCCGAAGTTTTTCCTCGCTCCAATTCTTTAATTCCTCCTTTAAATCATCTTTTGCTTTTCTCCAAAATGTGGAGCTTGGAGTTGGGAGGGGGTACTGGTCAGGATCAAACTCGACCTCCATGGGGTAGAACTCATGCCAGGGAGGCAATGTCCTCATTCTCTCCAAATGCCACTCCAGATCCTTCCCATTGGGATTATTCCTTTGTTCCACAATTTCAGGGTGGGGGCAGATGTGGAAATTCTTGAATTTTAAGTGATCCCTCATTACTCCCAAGGGATCATAGAGCCATTGTTGAGGAATCTGGAGCAGGCCAAAATTGGCAAGCTTCTCCTCCAGGAAGACGTTCTGTTTTAAGGCAAAGACTTCGATTACTCCCATCCTGAAGGGGAAGTCACAGGTATGTGCCCATTTCTGACCATGGCCGTACACTGAATTTGTAGCGTCGCTCTGTCGAGCGACTTCCAATGCGAACTGATATTCAGAGGGGTAGACTGGTAGCAGGAAGGGCTTCCCTATGAAACCAAAAAGGTGAATCACCAGTCCCTGTGTCAATTGGAAAACATCTCCCTTTTTCTCCTGCACCACTCTATCTCTCAAACTGAGGGGCACCCGAGGGCAAGAACCCTTCAACAAATGCATAGCGGGTCCCAAAAATTGTTGATTAAAAGAATAATAGGACTCTGTCCTCAATAGGAGGGGAGTCCACTGGTACACCGACAGAGGATTTCCATCCTCGTCACTTGGAGAAATGGCGATATGGGGGAATCGCTTATGAACTTGGTAGAAAAACAACCAGACAAGAAAAGAACAGGGTGCGAAGTACTGGCCCGTTGCCGAATTCTTCATGCTGGTGAGCCTTGTATGCAAGGTTCGGGCCACCCATTCTGCCCAATCAAAGAAAACTGGGTTGGTACTTGGTCTTGAAGCATCAGGGGCATAGAATTCCCCTCTTGAAATACATTCGGCCAAAGACACCTGCCAGGGTTGCACCGAAGCATCTGTCGACAGGCCCGCCACCCATGCAATGATGGAGAAAATATCGATGTTCTTGAAGGCCGCCAAGGGTAAGGGCATCTGGGGCAGCTTGTTTGAAGGTAGCCCGCTTTTGAGGTTCTCGCGCAGGAATTTCAATATGTAGCTGTTGGAGGTGAACCTCTCCATTTGTTCGCTTAAAATGACGTTGCGAACAGAATAGCCCTTGGGCGGACCTTGTTGTGGCGCGAAGGCTGCTTGTACATCCTCCTTCAAAATGGAAAACAATTTATGACCCGAAGCGTCCAACACTTGCCTGGATGCAGGCTGGTAATTCTGCGCGATAGCATAGATTAACTCTGGACAATGGTGAGCAGGCGGGGTCAAATACCAATAAATTTGAGAGTAATATGCAGCAACCCTCTTATTCTCTGGGGTGAGTCTGCTCACCATAAACTCTATGGTGCGTCGGAGGTCGGACACACCCTTAGAGAGCTGTGTGTCTCTAATCTTCTCCCACCCATCAATTGGTGGTTCTACAATCTGCTCCTCCTCAGAGTCATCCCCTTCTTCTATCGACTGCTTTTCAGGGCGAGGGGTGAGACTTATCTTCTTTGGAGTACGCTTTTTCTCTTCCTTGCCCTTCTTTGTTTTTTCAGGGCCTGCAACTTCGGGCTCTTTCCCCTTCTCCTTGGAGTTTTTCTTCCCCATGTTGAAAATGATGGCGGCAGAGTCCTTGATACAGAGGGTTTTGATGTGAAGGGCTTAGATGCAAAGGGTAGGAGAATTGCAGAGTAACCGAAGGCTCTTAGTCTAGCGCGAACTGATGGATAAATAACCTCCTCCTTGCTAGAGCTTCACGTTTTATAGCCTTAAAAGGCAACCACCTGAATTTATGGCACCTACTAAAATTAAATTTACACCTCAGATGGAGGAGGTCATCGTGTCCTTTGATTGGTTCTGCAGCGACGTGGTACGCGGGGCCACATGCTTTGATGATTATGCCTTGTATTGGAGAAGCAACCTGCTGCCACCTCGTACCTGGGCATGAGCTTTTCTCCTAACCGAATCGCCTCGGGATGTGCTCCACCACTTTTTGCCTTAAATTCACCCACTTTGAACTCTTTTCACGGTTGTTGTCTGCACGTTCTTCAAGGCACATTTTAAATTCTCCCGTCTCGCATGTTATTGGTTCGACGAAGTCGAAATCAGCATTGAAAATGCTTCGCGGTGAACCTTTAATGCGGACCGCTTTTCGACACTTCGGGCCCGAAGTACTTCTCCTTCACCGCGCCTTGCGAGGACCGCCTACCGAAGCTTGTGTTCTTGAAAACTGCTTCGCAAAGGCCCCTTTTAAAATCTACTTCGCAAAATTCCTGCCCGAAGTAGCTGTTGGAAATGCTTCGGGTGCGAAGCTCTTTTCGTGCCTTTATTTGAATTTTGGTTCGGCCCTTTTGAGGGTAAAGTGCTTCGCAGCGAACCTCCTTGCAACTGCTACTTCGCTATTGACGACGGGCCTTTTGCAATCTCGGAACAGGATGTATATACAAATGAAAATTATATACAAAAGTATATATACATTTTTTTTTTTACAAGAGAAATAGTGTTTTACCTCAGCGGTGAAAAGTCTTCAGATGAAGACCATTGACAGAGATCGGCAAGACCTGGCCATCTGCATCTTTGAGGATGAAAGAGTTGGCCGAGTTCACCTTCACAATTTCGAACGGCCCATCCCGAAAGGTGTCCAACTTGTCATGATTCCCGGGCTTGGCTTTCCAGGAGTCCCACTTCCATACCAGATCTCCCACTTTGAATGTGCGATTGGATGATTTTTTCTTGAACCAATCTTGGGTGACCTGAGCATGCTTAGCGAAGTTCTGGTAGGCTTCCTCACGATCTTCCTCTAGCTGCAATAGCTGAGCTAACCTATTTTCCATTGGACTAACTCCATCTTCTTCTAATAGCTGCAATGCAGGGATCTCTATATGGGTAGGTAAGATGGCCTCCTTACCATAGACCAGGGCATAGGGTGAAGTCTTGATTGACTTCTTGACTAAAATTCGATCGGCCCACAAGGCCCGATCTAGCAGAAGATGCCAAGTCCTTTTGTTTGTCTCTATAAGCTTTCTCAGCACCCTCAACAAGGTCTTGTTGGTGGATTCTGCCAATCCATTGCCCTGTGGATAGTAGTTGGAGGAGACTTTATGATATATCCCATGTTTGTAGAAGAAATCATTGATTTTGGCACCTAAAAAATTGGGACCATTGTCCGTAATAATTGCTTCAGGAATGTCGAACCTGGTGATCAAACCCTCTAGGAAGGCGATTACAGTCTCTTGGTCCGCATGCTTCGTAGGGATCGCTTCGGCCCACCTGGTGAAGTAGTCAGTTGCAGTCAGGATGAACTTATGTCCCACGGAGGAGTTCGGCGATATGACCCCTATGAAATCCAACCCCCATTGTTGAAAGGGTGATTCAACTTGTATCGGTCGGAGAGGCATCGAAGCATTTCTGCTTCGATCGACGAACTTCTGACACTGCTCACATCGACGACAGACCGCGAAGGCATCAACGAAGAGTGTGGGCCAATAATAACCCACCTTGATTATCTTTAGTGTCATTGTTCTTCCCATGAAGTGACCTCCAGATAATCCTGAATGGAATTCTCCCAGGACCCTTCTTTTATCATCATATTTTATGCACTTGAGAAGGACGCCATCAATGTTTCTAAAAAATAGGCCTTCGGGGCGCAAAGTATATCGGGAGGACCGCATCCTAAAATGCCTTCGTTGTGAAGCGTTCAGATGTGAAGGACATCTACCGGTGTTGAAGTACTTGATTATCTCACTGACCCAGTCCTGCTCATCCTCTTCCTGGTTTACGAGGCATCCTTCTGCTGGTGAGTCATCCCATTGAGATTCTGTCGCTTCGGCCGTTGCGCTCTTCGCCAGTTCTTGACATAATGCATGATCGTGAACCAGTTTTGTGGGCTTGATCTCAATGTCAAATTCTTGTATCTTGTTCACCCAATCGGCTCTCTTGCTTCCCAATTCTCCTTGGATGATGAAATTGCGCATGTCGGGGTGAATGACAAAGATCGTAACCCGAATTTGGGAGATGAACTGCTTGAACTTCCTGAGAGACTTCATTACTGCATGCACCTGACGTTCTATGAAATTGTATTTCTCTTCATGGGGATTGATCACCTGGCTCAGAAACATGATGGGACGCTCTTCACCATCTTCTCCCTTTTGTGTCAGGACCGCAACATAGCTCTCGGGTTCCCCTATGGCATACAGGATAAAATCCTGACTGTAGTCAGGGTTGATCAAGACCGGCGCCCTGAGCGATTCGGGCCTTAATCTCTTCGAATGCCTCCTTTCTTTCTTCCGTCCAGATGAATTCGGTGCCCTTCTTCAAAATTTTGGACATCGGCTTGATGACTTGGGCGAAATCGGGGACAAACTTCCTCACGAAGTTGATCTGGCCGAAGAAAGATTGAAGTCCTTTCTTGTCTGCTGGGAGTGGGAGCTTCGTTAGAGCCTCGGCTCTGTCGGGATCTACAACGAGGCCCTTTTTTGATATCGCATGTCCCAGCAACTTTCCTTCGCTGACTGCGAATATGGACTTCTTCGGATTGATTGAGATGCCAAACTCTCGACATTTTTCAAAAATTTGTTGCAGGTGTACAGGGTGATCCTCCCTTCTTCGGGAGAAAATGGTCATGTCATCTAGATAGATGACGATTACCTTATTCAGAAGCTCACCAAAAGCTAGATCCATCGCCCTCTGGAAAGTGGCACCAGCATTCGAAAGGCCAAATGGCATTCGCTGGTAAGCAAATGTCCCCCACTTGGTGGTGAACGTTGTTTTATGCTGGTCTTCGTTCCTGACCCAGATCTGATTGTACCCTGAGAAACCATCGAGCAAGGAGAAGCGTTGAGCTCCAGCCACCGAGTGCAAGATCTGATCGATTTGCGGAAGAGGATAGTGGTCTTTGAGAGAAGCCTGGTTTAGGTTGCGAAAGTCCACGCATAACCGTATATCTCCATTCTTTTTTTTGACAGGGACTAGGTTCGCTACCCAAGAAGAATGCTTGATGGGATAAATTATCTTCGCCTCGAGCATTTTTAGGAGTTCGGCCTTCATCAGGACCTCGATCTTCGGGTTAACCGGCCTTTGCTTTTGTCGAAAGGGTTTGACCCCCTCCTGTAATTCAATTGTATGTTGGATCAGCTGCCGATCGTATCCCCTGAGGTCTTGATAAGACCAAGCAATTATGTCGGGATACTTCCTGCATAGAGTCTGGATCTGTTCTATCTCTTTCAAAGTGCAATCGGTTCCAACTTTTATTGCTTTTCCAGGTTCAAGCTCTAAATCTTGATACTACTTTTCATTGACTTTAATCATGTGAGAGAGTGCTCGATCATTCTGATCAAAGAGGCTTTCAAGAGTGATCAGTCCCTTGGGAACGTGGTTATTCTTCAATTGAACCAGCCCTTCATATTCTTCTTCGTCAGGGCTTCTGTCTTCGATTGTGGCGGCTTCTTGAATCATGAAATTTACAATCTGCTCATCATTGTCAAAGACTTGCCAATGTAGGTCTCTGTCCAGGATAGAGGGTCTGTAGATCATCCTCACAGCTTTGGGCTTGTGCACCATGTCTTCTATGGGAGAGTACTTGGCTGCGATGGATGCCAAAACATCGACATGTCGATTCTTTTCTCATGGGATAAACTACAGATTGAGAGACTCGAACTGGTCACACAGGTCCCATACCCTATTGCGGTATGACTTTAGATAATGCTTCTTTGAAGTGCACCTATTTGTGACTTGGTTGCACACCAATTTAGAATCTCCAAAGATTTGGAGGTGCTTTATGCCTAACTTGTCAGCTTTCTTGAGTCCTAGGCATAATGCTTCATATTCTGCTGCATTGTTGGTGCAGCTCCATATCAACCGGTAGCAATACTCCTTTTGCTCTCCGGATGGTGAAACTAGAAGAATCCCTACCCCAACACCATTTTTACATCGGGCACCATCGAAGAACAACTTCCATAGTCCTTCTTGGGCACTTGTTCTATTCTCTGGTTGGGTGTGTTTCTCAGGCTTGGCGATCGCATAACATCCCATCTCGGTCTCTACCATGGCATTAAAGTCTGCCAATGAGAACTCATCTTCATAACTTAGTTGCGCAAGAGCTTTCTCGACCAAGTCCACCTGCTCTACTTCCTCCACTATTGCATTCACTGGATCGTTGCTCTCTTCTTCGGACATCTTCTACACAAGGAAGGAAGAAGGCTTTTCATTGTAGATTTTCACCTTCTTTCCTTTGAATGGAATCTCCAGATGAGAGTAATCCATAGACAGATATCCACCCAGCTTTGCTGTGAATTCCCTTGACAAGCACATGCTGAAGTATGGCTCCAGGTCGACGACCACTACCTCTTGTATGACCGTGATCTGAGGCATCTTATGTAGTCGAATAGGAATGTCTTTGATCACTCCTATAGTCTTCACTGGGGTACCATCCAACTGGAGTACGCCTTGGCTGCTTCACGTATATTCCATCCCTATTTCTTCGTAGACTGCTCTCGGCATGACTGTTGTCGCGGCCCCAGAGTCGATCATACAATTATGTACAATATACCCTTCCATCTGTAGAGACAGGTAGAATGGAGGTGGTCTGTTCTTCCCTATAATGGATGTGGATAGGGTCTGCACAAGAGCAAGCGGTGCTACCTTTTTTGCTTTAGTCATCTTCAATGATTCTTGCAGCAAGTCCACTTGTCCAGGTAGTTGCAGTGCATCGTACAAGCTGATCTTGGCTGGAATCCTCTTTAACTCCTCTACAATGTTGTACGCCAAGGAACTGAGCACCTCGGGTTCCTTTCTCGGCTCATATCTGGTGCGATACTGCTCTGTAGCTTCAACTCTTTGTCGCTTAGTCAGTGAAGGAAACTTGAGCTTTTCCCTAGCCTGTTCCTTAGTTTCTGCCTGAGGTGGTTCGACAGAGGCCTTTTGAGCTTTTTCTTTGATCGGTGCAGGCGGAGGAGCTTCGTTCGGGGCCGAAGAAGATGATTGTCCCTTCTCGGGTCGAGCGTGCACTTTTAAGGGAGCCATCTGAGTAGCATCCACTTCTATCACCTTCTTTCCTCCTCTGGTAAGCACTGCAACCGGCTCTTCTTCACCAATCGCCAGGTTCTGACTCATTTTCTTGATGACATTGACTTGACCACCATGACTACTGCTCGCCAGCGTTTGTACATAGTGTTGGTGCAGCATGCAGGTATTCTCTTCATGCGGATCATTGCACGTAGAGCACCAATATACATAATCGAAAGTGCTCGAAGCTTCATCAATCGCAACATTTCTCGTCGAAGCCTTCCCTTGCTGGACTGCTTGGTCTTTGGTAAGCGCAGGTGTAGGATAAGACCTTCTTGGTAGAAATTCTTGTTGCGCTTGCTTCTTCTTCACAATGGTCATGTCGTTGGACAACGTCTGAACTGTGGAGTTCAGAGACTGCATCTCTTGCAAGATTTTAGCTTGCATATCATCGACTTTTGAAACGAGTGGCAATGAAGCCATCGTCGGTATTGGAGGCAAGGTAGGGGGTTGAAATGGTGCTGGTAGTACAGGGAATGCCGAAGTGACAGTAGGCTATGGAGTTGAAAATGTGGGAAAATGAATTTGTGGAGTGGTGATTTGAGACACAATAGGATTCGGGTTCCAAGATGAGATCGGGAGTGCAGGGGTTGCAGAGATCTACGAAGCGGCTGCACTCGCATACTGGGATTGAGGGAATTCAAGAAGTATGGGCATCGACATTCTTTGGGGAAGCTTGCCCATAACTATCAAATCCATTTTCGCCTTCTTGGCTAACTCATATAATTCGGGAAAAGTATTGATGTTAGAATATCTTACCATGATACTGATATCAAGGTTGAAAGCCCGAAGGAAATAATATGTTGCAGCTTCATCGGTTGGTCGAAGTCCAACTGGTACTCTCTGCCAGGTTCGAGCGAACCTAACATTGAAGTCTATGATCTCTTCTTGTGGATGTCTCTGGATTGAAGTGAACTGATGCAGGAGAGAGGTAGGATCGGAGGACTCATTGAAGTTTCCCATCAACTGCCCGGCTAACTGGTCCCATCCCGTAATAGTACCGGGTGGTAAAGATCTATACCAGTAGAGGAGTTTTCCTCTAAGGGAAAGAACCAGAAGCTTTACCATAACTTGCTCCTCTATGATGTCATGGATCGCCGCTAGAGAGATTATGTCCTAGATGTGCTCCAGAGCAGTCTTCCCAGTTCCATCGAACATTGGGATCTTCTTTACAGTAGCAGGCGACACTTGCCCTTGTCCCACTAGATTTAGCGATGACAAAGAATCCCATGCCGGGAACCACCTGGGCGGTTGCTGTTGCATTTGTTGTTGTTGTTGTTGTTGTTGTTGTTGTTGTGCCATACTTGCTCCTGGATTTTGAGAAATAGGAATCCTCGAAGCTCCTCCTTGATTGCTAATAGGACGACTAATAGGAATGGAGGCACTAGGATGCTTCGGTGAGTTGGGAGGATTGGGAGGAAAACTAGATGTTGTGCTATCAAAAGTTAGGCCTTGTTCGTCAACAGCAGCCTCTTGCGAGGATGTTCCACGTAACAGTGACTCGGGGGTGACCAACCTTGATCGCTCCCCAAAGGCGTCAATATCTAGCTCAAAGAACTCGGTTTCCTCTCCTCTATTCCTAACTCTCCATCTCGTTTGCATGAAGACACAGACTTTGGTACCGGTCTTTTCGACTTAAATATTCTCGGGTAAAATAGAGTCGCCAGATGCTAAGAGTCTTTCGGTAATGAGAGCATCGGTTCTCACTACCACTAGTCAGGTGAGACTGACCGGGTCACACCGGGAACTGATTAGAACTATTGGCCCCGGTGAAGACGGGTTTGAGATTTGCGCTTAAAATATGGGACCTTGGTCCCACCGGGCGTGCCAAAAACTGTTGGTCATCAAATCTGCCTAGGAAAGGATTTTGGGTAAATGTATGCGCCCTAGACCTGGACCAACATTGAAAGGCCGAAGGGAAGAGATGCCCCTCGTGCCAATCTCCGGAGAAAGGCCGGCTCCTATGCTAAACTACTTTGGTGTTTTGAGATAAGGGATGCAGGAAAGAGATAAAAGGAGTTAGGGTTAGAGAAAGAAATAAAAAGGGGTAAGGGAAGAGAGATCGATGATTTAAAGTGGGAGAGAACAGGAAGCACGATCACTAACTAACAACTTGAATAGCAGCAAAGAACACCAAGAATAAATGAAAGAAACGCCACATTAACCTTCCTATGTATCCTCTGGGAGAGCTCCAGGATTCTCCTTCTCCCTTTCATCAAAATTCAGGGTTCAGAGTAAAGACGATTAGGACAAGCGAATATAACAGAAACCACAACCCACCAGGCAGCATAAAAGAAAACCAATATAGCATTTTTCCTCTCCTATGTATCCTTCGGGCAAGTTTCAGGGTACAGTCCCCAATCGCACACCGGATTCAGGATTCAGAGTCTCAGTATGCAAATGAAGAAAGACAAAAGAATCAAACACAGAAGGCAGCATAAAAGAGAGAAATTGAGCCCAAAGCTCTTTAGTATTAATCGCAGGACATCAAGTTACAACAACTTTCTAGCAGAAAGTTCCCCCCCTTTTTTCATTACAATGCCTGGGTTTTTATAGAGGACCCGACCCTCTGAGTCATTATTACACAGAATGGCGAAGTACATCCTCGAAAGCTGAGAAGTTGGCCCTCCGCGGCTCTCGTGACTGAGCTTTCATATCCTTTGCCAAAATTAACAGTTGCGACCGGGTCAACCGAGGAAATACGCATTAATGAGCCGCCTGAGCGTCCTCGGCTTCTGGGTGCGGTGCTCGAGTGACCGCCATGCTTGTCGGGCTCTCCTTCTGGAACTGATACTTCATTTCCAATTGCCAAAAATGAGCAACGGTCTTACCGGGCACGTAAAAATGCATTTATGAGGCAATTGATCGCCTCGGGAAAATACCCGACTTGGAACGCGTGCCCTTGAAGCGCTTCGCAAGATGTTCATTTGCAACTTTGCTTCGCAATGGACTTGTGTCGAAGCAATAACTCCTCCTTGATTTGTACTTCACAAAATGGAGCTTCGCAAAACTGCTTCGGGGGGCGTGAGTGCCGAAGTATATTTCCTTCGCAAAATGGGCCTCTTCATTCCTTGCCGCTTCATTGACAAAATTGCTTCGTTGATGCCTTGGAGAAATGCTTCGCTGCGATCCTCTTTCAAGACTGTGGTTCGGGAAGGTTTCGGCCGAAGCAATTGCCTTCAAAAGATGTTGCATTCTTTATGGCTATCACTACTTCGGGTGAAAGTACTTCGCATGAAATATGGCCGAAGCAGATGCTTCGCAATGACTTTCGACGAAGTAGAAATGGTTCGCTGGCGCCAGGGGCCGAAGTGGATGCTTCGATGGCTTTTTGGCGAAGTGTTTTCAGTGTTGCGCTCCTTCAAATTCTGCTTCACAAAACTTTTGCCCGAAGTAGCCTTTTGAAATGCTTCGGGCGCGAAGTAGTTTTCATTCTTCTTCCTTCGCATTTTTCCTTCGACAAAACTGCTTCGCAAAAATCTCGCCCGAAGTTGCCTTTTGAAATGCTTCGGGCCCGAAGTAGTTTTCTTGCCTTAGCTAATTCGGTCCGCGGTCTTTCTTTGGCGAAGCTGCCGCTTGAATTTCGCTTCGCAAAACTTTCGCCCGAAGTAGTTTTTTGAGGAACTTCGGGCCCGAAGCTCCTTTTGCCTTCCTTGTATTCTTCTTCGGCAACACCACCTCGCCAAATTTTTGCCCGAAGCAATCACTGAAAATGCTTCGGGTGCGAAGTTCTTTTCATACTTCTCCTCTTTCTTTGGCGAAGCTATTTTTCCTAGCTTGTTCGGCAGCGAAGTTCTTTCTTCTTCTTCTTATGTACAAAGGGGTGGCAAGGAAAGCCAAAATTGCTGCAACTTACAAATATTTTCAACAAAAAACAACCAAAAGAAATACTTTACAACAAAGAACACTGTACAAAGTTTTGATTTTTTCTTTCCCCATTGTGCAATGTGACAAAAATTGTCAACAACAACTTTATTAAATTTTTTTGGAACAAATTATAATACTTTTATTTTCAAAAATATTTTGGATATTTTTCTTTGGAAAAACTTAAAATCATTCAAATGGTCTACGAAGATCACAAGATCCTACACTCGAAAAACTGGACTATGATATTCGCCAACTCAAAGACCAATTTTCCCAAGTTAATCTCATCACGCTACCAGGTCTTCAAGAGCAAATGACAGGGCTAAACTTGAAATATGAAGCATTAACTCAAGGTATTGACAAAATAAATCAAACTATGACCCTAGCCCTGACCTACCAACCTTCAAGCCCTCAAAACTCAGGCTCATCAAGAGGGTCAACACACCAAGTACATCTTGGGGGACTGCAAACATCTATCCTACCTAGAACAACTAAATTAGATTTTTCCAAATTTGAAGGAGGCGATCCCACTAACTGGATTTACCGGGTAAAACAATATTTTTCTCTAAACCATATTCCAGAGGTACAAAAAGTTCACATTGCATCTTTTCACCTCGAAAATGAAGCTATTCAGTGGTACCAATGGTTTGAAAAGACTAATGGCACACCTACTTGGTTAGACTTTACACAAAATCTATTGGTACGGTTTGGCCCTAGTAAGCTCAAAAATTTTACAGGAGCCCTTACCAAATTATGTCAAACCACTTCGGTGCAAGAGTACCAAGCTCAATTCGAGAAATTAGCCAATCACACAACTGGGCTAGACGCCTCATTTTTTCAAGATTGTTTCATCAGTGGATTAAAAGAAAAAATTTGGTTGGAAGTACAGATGTTTAATCCCAGTACCATGATGCAGACTATTGGATTGGCCAAATTAGCTTAAGATAAATTCAACAACCAACATCGACTTGAAAACATATCTACAACAGACTCACAAAATACTTCCACCAACCAAAAACTAACTAAAGTCATGCCAATTAAACGCATTAGCCCTGAAGAAATGAAGGAAAGAAGAGCAAAAGGCCTTTGTTTTCATTGTGATGAGAAATTCGTCCCGAATCACAAATGTATTACACCTAAAATTTATATTTTGGATGCAACTATCCCTTGTCAATCAACACCTGATGAAGAGGAAATCAAGGTCAAACTAGTGGAAGATATACCTGAAGATAACCCTCGAGGTCCATTAGAAATTTCCTTCAATGCCCTCATCGAAAATTCATCTCCCCAAACTATGAAAGTCCTCGGCTCCTTTAAACAACAAAATCTTATTGTGCTTATTGACTCCAAAAGTACACATAATTTTATCGACCCACGTGTGGCAAAACAAACTGACTGTTTTATCCATCCTTGTAATAATTTTGAAGTCATGATTGGTAATGGGGGAAGAATCACTTGTAAAGGGAAGTGTCATAATATTAAGCTCACCTTGGGTGATTACGCCATGAAACATGACATGTATGCAATTCCCTTAGGAGGATGCGATATCATTCTAGGAGTACAATGGCTACGAATGCTGGATGCAATTCAATGGGACTTTGATGACTTATGGATGAAATTCACACAAAAGGATCAAACATATATTCTTAAAGGGATAAAATCCGGCCCTTCTCCACTAGCAAGCTCTCATCGCGTGGAGAAAGTTGTTCGTAGAAGGGATGAGAAAATGGTTGCCCATTTCTTTTCTCTCCAAGCCACTACAAAACCACCAACACTTCAACCTTCCCGATATCCCTGCTTATGAAACAATGATATTAAAAGGGTGCAAGAACATGAGCAAATACTACTAGGGAAACATGGGATGAAGTTTCTCACTCCAAGCTTTGAGGACAAAGCTTGTTTTAAGGAGGGTGGCATGTTAGGATTCTACTCCTAACTCTCTTATTAATTACTTTTAATCACTTATTATACTTTTCATTAATCACTCACAAAACAATAGGTTGTGACCTTTGATCACACCTACTAGGCACATAGAAATATGCATTGTAATTGGATGTAATTAGGCATCGAAGAAAATACAATTCTATTTATTGTTTTAGGTCTTCCAAACAATCCAAAGTGATTCGAACAAAAGTGATTATGTCCTTAACTTGCATTCATTGTTCTCTTTCCATTTAACAGGTAACCGGTATCTTCACACTCCATGTCCCACATATTGCATCAATGATATAACCCTACTTTCATTTTTATGGGAAAAATATTTTCATTAGTCAACTTTCAATTCTCATTTTCAATGCATTGGTGAAATTCCTACATGGAATTCATGAAGTAAGAATATTTGTATTTAATCTTAAGCATGAAGCTCTTGAATTTGGAGAACAGTAAGAGTAATAGAGGAGCATTGATAATCTCACCTTGATTATTCACAAAGTAAATGCATTTGTAATTAATCTTAAGCATGAAGCTTACAAAAAATAGGGATGATAGAGGAGCATTTGGAATCTCACTCTTGTGAGTATAAATAATTTATTTAAACTACTTGATATGCTCTTACCGTATGTCCCCTACACTACGAATCTTTATTTTGCTGGCTTTCTACCTAGTTAACCAAGAAGTTGTCCAAGTCCCCTTCATGGTTTAAAATTTTAAAATCCTTGTGATTGTTACCATTTTATTCCTTAAAATAATTCATAAAAAAAATAAATTGAGAAGTTATTGAGATAACCACTACTTCCACTAATTTTGTTTGAAGCTTCTAGCCCTTTAGTGTCCTTTTACTTGTAGCATATATTGCTAGTTTTGAATCCCTTCAATTTTCGCACACACATATGACATATCCTTTTGAGAAGATGTAGAACTTTGATTAAACCTTCCAATTCAACCATATAATTTTTGTCTTTCATGTATTTTCATGAAAAATAGCACAACATGTGTACATTATTGCCTATTTTTTGAACTCTTGTTAGATTACATCTATTTATTATTTGCAGATAGGTTGCATAGACTTTGATTTTAGTTTATATATTTCATAAAGTAATTGATTGAATAAGTGTTTAGTTATCTCCTAATGTTATATTTAATTGTGAATACAACTATCTATTTGTAATCTTAAATAAATTTATTAAATGTTATATATTATTAGTATTGATTTTATATTGTGTTAAATGATTTATAATCTAATTTAATAATAGATCATAAATATTATCATCATGAACCTCAACTTAATTTTTGTAATTGTGTGTAAAGTTAAAATCCTAGGATGACACCATTATAAGGATTTGACTTTGAAGGAGATCACCTATCCAAAAAGTTAGTATAACATATCACTCACCAAATATTACATATAAATATATAATATTATTCAATATTTTCTTATTTAATTAAGGTAAATTTCACTTACAACGATTAAGAAATAAATAAGCAAGAGTGAACTCTTTTATTTACAACTTTAATATCCAATATTTTACAAGGAACATGTTGACACAAAAGGTATCATAGTATTTCAAAGAAAAACTAAAATGTAATTACTTAAAAAAATTATTAAAATGCTATTAAGAAAAATTAGGATAATACAAATATAATATTTGTCTACAACATCACATCTGACCTAAAAACGATTTCGAAGGCAAAATATAAATAAAAAAGCTAAGAAGAATTTAAAAATAAATCAATATATGAAATATGAAATTAATGGATGCCAAGAATTAATCAATAAATTTTAACTCTAAATAATTTCTTTTAAAAAACAATTGGCTGGATAATAAGCGATTATACTCAGGTCCCCCACCCTTAACAAATTACAACTCTCTCTTCTTTAGATCTTGAGAATTTACAAATAGATACACATCTCATCTCAATTGAGATGTTATAGCTAGAAACCTACATCATTTTACATAAAATGTTTGAGTTCTTAATTTTTATTTTTTGGATCTTTTTAATTTATGTATAAATACAATTATTTCAAAATTTGGCATCCTTCTTGACATTTTCCTATAGCAGCCTTCACAATACCAAAACATCACCTTTACTATCTATGTCTTGCATCTTAGTAGAGTAATATTTCCAAAACATTGGATTATCATAGTCCGCTTTACCAAATTTGGATTGTTAGTTTCTTTTCTAAAACACAGGTGCAACCACAAAAATTATAATAAATAGTTTATATGAAAACACATTATTGTTACAAAATAAAGCAATTATTACCAATAGAAAATATTAAAGTAAACCTTAATCATTAACTGATTCAGGCAATCAACATTTTCTTGTCAGCTTCAACTAAACTTACTACTTCCTCTAACCATGGAAAGGGGAATTTAACTTTAGAATCCTCAATCAAAACCTCTCTATTGGCTAGCCTATCTGCACATTTGTTTCCTTTCCTTAATGTATGTGTAAACTCGATTTCTTCAAACTCTTTAGCAAGATCTTGAATTTTCATAATTTTCTCTTGTATGTTCCATGGAGCCTTTGCTTTCCTTAAAATTGTATTTATTACTATAAGAAAATCACCTTCCATTCATACTCTACTCCATTTCATTTGTTTGCATATATTTAACCCTTCTAAAGTCGCCCAAGCTTCAACTTCATTGTTTGTCTTAAATCCACTATTGAAAGCGTAATGAGACAAAATCTCTCCTCTAATATTTCTAATTATTCCTCCTCCTACTAATGGTATTGGATTTCCTTTAGATGCTCCATCAAAATTTAGTTTAAACCACTCCACATTTGGTGGTTTCCACTTTATGTTATTTGCCTTTTTTTTTTTCTTCTCTTGTACCCAACATCATAATTCCATTTAGTTACTTGACTCCATCTATCAAGTCTCTCTGATTCCAAATTAGGGACTAGGTGAGTTGATAGGGCTGGTTTAGACTCCTTTATGGATAAACATATCTTCCTTTCCATTACCTCTAAACTGCTCTCCTTTCCTTTAAATATTCTTCTATTCTTTTCTAGCCATACAATCCAAAGTATTGTATCTTTTGATATATCCCATATTGTTTGTAAAGCCTAACTTTTATAAGTGCTCTATCATTGCTTTAACCAATCTTCAATTCTGCTATTCATCACCATGCATTTACAAAATATATTAAGAATCCATTGCCATAGATTCCAAACTATTGAGCAATGTCCCAAGAGATGGTCTATACTCTCCTTTTTATAAAAAACACATTGAGAGAGGCCATGAAAATCTCTTTTCATAAGGTTATTCCAAGATAAAATTCTTCTATGATCTACTAGCCAAGCAAACATTTTATCTTTTTACTCAATTACCTCCTAGCATCAATGTCTTGTATACTTGTAAAAAAATTCTTCTTTCCATTTGTATCTTCCTTCCTAATCCTTGTGCAAAATGTTTGAAACCCTATCACCATATTTGTCTTAAAATAATCTCATCCAAGGTTTCAAAATTGGATCTAAATTGAGTGGTTTTTTATCACACCAAGTATCCATCTAAATAGAATTTTTTCTCCAATTCCCACCACCCATCTTAATCCTTTAATCATAAGATCAATAGATTTTTTAAACCATTCCAAATAGTAGAACCATTTGGTAGAGAGAATGCAGTAAATATTAAACTTGGGTCGTTGGGATAAATAAACTTACTTAGAAGAGTTCTTGTCCATTGTCTTTGACTCTCTTTGTAAAATCTCTAGATTACTTTTCCCCTAAGAGCTAATTTTGCATCTGTAAGAACTCTTAAGACAATACCTCCCCTAGTTTTATCATCATACACCTTGCTTCGTTTCACCAAAGGGAATTTCTTTTTATCATGTAAACCTGACCATAAAAAGGATTGCATAATATAGATTAAACTTTTTTCAAATGATTTTGGCAAAGAATACAATAAAAATTTCTTTTAATTAAATATAAGTATTTTTTAATAAAATATTTTGTTAAGTGAATAAATTTATGATTCTAACAAACTCTACCTATAGAGTCCATAATTGCATAATCTTCATATAGTTAGAACTAATTTTTATAGTTGTACTTATAATATTTGAAGATAAAATAAAGTCTAATTTTTTTTAGAATTTTTCTCCCTCTCCATATAAAAATTGGATATCAAGTCTGACTAATTGTACAAGTTCTATGTGATTAGAATTAGTTGCTATGTAGATTTAAATTATCAAATAGTAATATTGAAGTTATTGTAGTAGGCAACTATGACGAGTGGGATGTGGTGCTGGTTTTGGGTCTTGATAAAATCCTAGTGCAAAGAATGTTGATCATAGGTCAGGAGAACAGTTGCAAGTGGGCAACAAGGACAACAGACATAAGACCTTTGACCCTAGGGTCAAGTCTTGGGTAAACATTCTAAAGAGCAAGCAGAAGGTAAACAATTTTTGTTAACTTACAACAACTTGTAAGAAGACTTTCTATACTGGACTCTTTGGCAAACATGGTTGTTGCTCAAGGGGAGCTTGCACTGGTTGGAAAATCTTTGGATGTTTGACCCAAGTTAGATACCATTAGAAAGTGGACGAGCTCCAAATGGAAACTTCTAGGGTTCATGGAGATTGTGGCCATGCCTAAGAGCTTCTTTCTTGTGAAGTTGAACTGTGAGGAGGATCGAGATAGGATTCTTCAAGGGGGCCTTGGTTTTATGATCACAGAGAGCTATTTTTGAGAAAATGGGAATCAGATTTTGATCCAAACACTCAGAGTATTGCTAAAGCATCAATCTGGATTAGGCTTTCGTGACTTCCTCTCCATTTATGGTATGAAGAGATTCTTGTTGGCATTGCTTGAGAAATTGGGTATTTGATTACGATAGATCTAGTAACCCTAGCTCGGTCTAGGTTGATGTTTGCTAGAATGTGTGTGAATGTGAATATGGAAAGGGAGTTCCTAAAGTCGATTGAGATTAAATCAAAGCATGGCATATGGACACAACCTTTAGAATATGAGAATATTACAGTCAAATGCTCTCCATGTAAGAAGGTCAACCACCATAACTTCAATTATTCCATGAAAAAGAAAGGAAACCAAGGGGGAAAGATATGGAAGCATAAAAAAAACCTAAACCCTCATCCTTTTAAGAAGGAGGGACAACCATAAGTATCGACTTGACGAATAATGGAGATGCTCCAAAAAAGCCTCAATTTGAGGCTTCAGCGAAAGGAAGGGTTGCTCTCAAAGAAGGTGAGTTTGAAGAAGAAAATCTTGAGGTAGAACTCTCGGTCTATGAACCTTCTATGAAGAATAATGCGATTTTTGGAACAAATTATTTTAGTTGTCTACAAGATTTAGAAAACAAAACAACCTAAGTGGATGATTTTGGTGAACATAGGTAAATCTCAAACCCCCCTTTGAGGAACTAGTTTGAATGGAAGGAAACAAAGCAGATCTGAGTATCACCCCCTAATATCTTGAGAAAGAAATGAAATTATAGTAAAATTGGGAGGGGTGAGTAGTATTCCAAATAGGATTACAAGAATCCATAACAAAGGGAAATTAGATATTGAATAATATTCTCAGATGGGAAGACCACCGAAGGCAGAAGTCAGAGAGAAGGAAACAACTATTGAGGTAGTGAATGACACTCAGGTGATCCTTAATTTTAGGGGGAAGAAACACCTTTTGAAAGATGAGTAATTAAAATAATATCTTAGAACATTAGGGGGTTGAATGCTCCCTAAAAAAATCAGGTGGCTTTTGCTTTAAGACATGATTGTCAACCAATATGATTTTACTACAAGAGACTAAAATGGATCTTCAAAATTAAAAAAGGATAAAACATGTTATTTGGAAGAAGGCAAAATACTTGGTGAGTTTGTAAAATTGTCTCTTTAGGGATTTTATGTGTTTGTGGAATAAAAAAAATAAAGGAAGACATATAGTTAGCAACAGTAATTTCATTTCCTTGTTCTGTCATAATTTGAAGATAAAACAAAGTTGGACACTAACGAATGTTTATGCTCTAAACTTGGTGATGGGAAGAATACAACTATGGTCAAAGTTATATCAACATAGATCAACCTTCAAGGGTACCCCTTGGGTCCTATATGAAGACTTCAACTCTCCACTGTATTTATTTGATAAGAAAGGGGAATCTCTTATCCCTTCTAAAGGAATGTGAGAATTTGGAAATTTCTTGAATGACAATGAACTCATGGACAAATATTAGAAGAATTAAGTATACTTGGAGTAATAAAAGGCTTGAAGATAAGTTAATTTAGACAAGGTTAGATCATTTTCTAGTTTCTTAGGAAGATCTAGTGGCTTTCAATGACACAACTCTTATAGTCCTTCCAAAAATAGGATCTAACCATAATTCGATCATTTGGGAGGTTGAGGATAGGAGAAAACAGTTTAAAAGTCCTTTTCATTTTGAACTAATATGGATGAGACATGAGAACTTAGAATATAGAATAGATGAATAGTGGAAGAAAGAATTTTTGGGGCTTGTGATCTCCCAAGTAGCCTATAAATTAAGATTTATCAAACAAAATCTCAAATCTTGGAATATAAGAGTTTTTGGGTGCCTATTCTCACATAAACTAGAACTTAAACAAAAGTTGGAGGAAATTGAAAAGAATATTAATGAAGGGGATATGGATGAGTAGCTAAGGATGTTTGAACATAAGCTTCTATCAAATTATCATAATATTATTGCTTGTGAGGAAGTATTTTGGAAACAAAGTCTAAATGTACATGGTTCAAGGAGACATGATAGGAACACAAAGTTATTTCATACCTCTAACTTGAGACATAGGGAAAATAATAAAATTAAATAGTTGGTGAAGGAAGACAAAATTATTGCTAATAAAATTTAGGATATATGGGCTGAAACAGTAAGATTCTTCTCAGACCTGCTTGGATGAGCAGTGGAAATGAATAAGGATGTTGAAAAAAACCACCTTGATTAAGAAGTTTTTTCAGCATCCTCATTCAGTAAAAGGGTTTAAAACAAAATCTACCTTCTTAATCTCCTCTTCAGTAAAAGGGCTAGCAAGGTGGTTTCATTAAAGGTCATCAAATCCTAGATGGTATTATAACCATTCATGAGGTTATTCACTCGATGGAGAAAAGTGAAATGGAAATGATGCTTTTGAAACTGGATATGAATAAATCTTATGATAGAGTTTCATGGGATTTCTTGTCCAAGGTTTTTTTGAAATTTGATTTTTAGGCTAGATGGATGAGGCTAATCAAAAAATATGTTTCCTCAACAATGTTCTCAGTTTTGGTAAATGGTGCTCCAACATGATACTTTAATAACAATCGAGGTTTGTACTAGGGTGACCCTCTATCACCCTACCTCTTCATAATCCTTGTAGAAGCTTTGGTTAGATACATTTTGAATGTAGCAGAGGAAGGCAATATGGGGGGTTTCAAACCAGCATCTACTTTAGACCCTATTTCACATCAACAATTTTTAGATGATACCATCCTAGTCTCAAAATCCTTAATCCCACAATCGAAGGAGCTAAAGATTATTTTGGATTTGTATGAAGCAACAACTCGACAGAAGGTTAACTTTTCTAAAAGTAAAGTCTACTTCTTAACACGCTTGTCATAAGATAGAGGAGGATTGCTAATTTTTTTGATGTAACATTAGAGATATCCTAGCAACATACTTTGGGATGTTGTTCAAAGGAAGGATGAATATGAGCTTGTGGAATTCAGTAATTAATAGGTTGACTAAAAATCTATATGGGTAGAGAGGAAGCCTCCTTGGCCAAGCAAGTAAAGATCAGTTAGTGAAATCTACCCTCCAAAGTATCCTCATTTACTGTATGTCTCTCTTCAAAGTTACAGCTAAAATTAGATACATAATAGAACAAATCTAGAGATCTTTCCTATGGTCTAACTCGAAATAAAGAAAGTGTTTTTCTTTGGTGGCATGGGATCGGATATGCTCAAGGAAATAAGTGGGGGGTTTGGGAATTAGAATAATCAAGCAAATAAACAAAGAATTGATGGGGAATAGGCTAGAAACTGTTGAATAATGATCAATTAGATTGGATCAAAATCCTCAAAGCTAAATACTTAAGAAATGTAAGCAACTTTCTCCACTCTATAAATTTACAAAGGTTCTTTCTGGATCAATTTTGTGGAGATCATATCTCTTCTCTTGAAAGGTCTTCGATGGCATAATAGTGATGGAAGGCTAGTGAGTTTTTAGAAGGATAGATGGTTGAAAGATGTGCCTTTTATAGAGGATCCAGAGGTAAATATTCTTGAACCAACCTTCTCTCAATGATTTGGGAATATTATGGTTGATTACATGTTAGTCAAAGATGATGGTAAAATATGGAAGGACTTGGCTATTCCAATTTTGGAGTTGGATTCGTTATCAATGGTTAAGAAGTTGTAAAGACTCCTCCAACTGAACTCTTTGAGTAATATTATATCTACTGATTCTATCATTTGAAAAGGGGAGGACAATGGTTATTACTCTGTCAAATCAGGGTATCACATGTTGGAGCAGGAAATAAGGGGATGAATTATATTTTTCAAAATTTGGATCAAAGGCCTCTTATTGAAGGTATCTTTTTATTTTGGTTGGCGATTCAAAATGAGATCTTGAAGATAGATAATATTCATAAAAAGGGTATTCCTGTAGTGAATAGATGTTTATTGTGTTAGCAAAGCTAGGAATTAGTGCTTCATCTATTCCTGGAATGCTCCTTCTCCTTATGGATACTGGGAAACTTGATGAATCATCTTCGTGTCTCCTAGATTTTCCCAAACAGTATGGTAGATTGGTGTCTGTAGTGGGACTCATAATTTAAGAGTAAAAGGCTTACTACTCTATGGAATTTTTGCCTCCCTCATTTCCTTTGGGGGGTATGGAAGGAGTGCAACAATAGAATCTTTAAAAATAGGAAGAGGGAAGCATCTTCTATGGCTCTTCGTATTCTAAGTGCAACAACAAAAAATATAAGAATCCTCAGTTTTAAGGAGGTTTTGGAAAATAAAGAGGAAGAAGTGATTGCTCTAAGATGCCACCTTCTGCCTCTATGCCCTAAAAAGAGATTAAGACCTTTTATATGTGATACCAAATGGATGCCCCCACCCCATGGTTGGATAAAACTTAATGTGAATGATGTGGCAAAAGGAAATATGGGTTGAGTAGGGGATGGAGGGGTCTTTAGAGACTCGAATGGTAAGATCCTATTGGAATTTTGTTGAGCCTCTTGGAATTCAATCAAATCACTTTGTGGAGGCCCAAGCCTTTTACTTAGGAGCTAAATTGATGAGCAATATTAATTCTAAGAACATCATAGTAGAAGGTGATTCATTAAATTTGATCAACATTCTGAAAGGCAACTAGGAAGTTGGATGGAGTATTGAGGATATGACTAGTGAAATGAAACAAATATTATGTTCTCTTCAAAAATTTTAGTTAAATCATGTATATTTTGAAGGGAACAAAATTGTCGATATCTTGGTGAATATAGGGGTGGAGGTTAAAGATTTTGTCGCCTAGAAGGATGACTTCCCAATACAAATTACTAAAGTTGTGGTTAGAGAGGAGATTAGAGAAGGTAGAATTCATGAGAATTAGAGGTGTATGGAAAGATATTTTGGACTCTCTAATCTAGTTGTTGGTCTTTTTCTTAGAATTGTTGGGTTATAAGTGCAGGTGGTCTTTCTGTTCTGTTGTTCCTCGACTAATCTAGTTGTTGATATTTTGCTTATAAGTTTATCTTGTAGTTGTTTTTATTTTGAGTTGTTGTTTAGTTCTAGTTGTCTTCCTAGTTGGTGAGATTAAAATGTAAAATATTTGGATATGTTTTGTAAAATGGATGGGGCTCTTTCAATCCCCTTATTAACCATCAATAAAATAAAATAAGATTAGTTGCTATGTATATCCTCCCAAATGGTGGTCTCAAAAGACCAAGGAAGCACACCTAATGTTTACATAAAATTAAATACTGTCATGCTAGGTCACAAAAAATTAGAATAAGCATGGGATATTAGGGTTTGGTTTCTGAGCATAGCAACGACAACGATAACCCTAGCTCCATTGAGTGGAGCTAGAAATTTTGATGGATCCTGGGTGCACGTGAGAGTGTGGAGAAGCTGTAGGAGCAGGGGAGCGAGGTGGTGGAGACAAATGGATCGAGAGTGAAGGAGGTTTTCATTGGTCTGAAGGATGCCAAGTCTAGTGATGTTCCCTATATTGGTTCCTCGATTTCTTTGGGGATTCATAGGTCATCAAAAGATAAATCTGAGTGTAGGGTCCCCAAGCAATGCCACTAGAATATTATTAGATCTTTCAATCCCAGTAACTCGTTTGTTGTCATGGCATCTAATGTTGTTCGTTTTTTTGGATCCAAAGTTTTGTTTGACCTCTCTCTAATAAATAATGAGATAGTGAGTCTTGTTCCAATCCCATATAATTAGTTAAAAAATGATAATGCATATAAAAATACACATTGATATGATAGTCTTTAATTGATGGTGTAAGTTCAACCATATGATTGCTCAATTTCTTAAGAGTACTACTACTCCATCATAATTAGAAAAGAATGAAAGATCATTCTTAAAATGTGTGATGATGTGAGGTGATATTTGTGCATAAGTACAACCATATTATATAACATTGATGTAAGCATGGCTTATAAATCAGTTTACACTTTTCAAATATTTTTTGGATGAAAAACCATTATATTAATAAAATAATGTCTAATCATACAAAAAAAGGGTAGGTGGGATTAGCACACCTCGTAAACCAACACACTAACCACCATGGTTAGGAGTACACATCTCAAATATTTAATGTCTTGTTATGAATACAAAGTGTGTTAGCTTTTGATGCTTAATACTTAAAGCAAAATAACCACAAGATAAAAAATAAAGTTGTTATAAGAAATATAAGTCAATGACAATATTATAAACATATAAAACTCATTAATAACTTCTGCAACAACACATAAATGCCATTAAAAAATGCTCACGAAAATAATATCTTGATAGAATAAAGATCTCCAATACACCATACTTCCACAAACTCTCACTCTACATTGTGTCTCTCTCTCTCACACACACATATATAATGGAATTTGACTCTTCATATGGATTACTCTTGGCCTTCATTCTTCTTGAGACTCTTCACTTTCCTCGTCTATAAATTCAAGTGCACATGGACTATTATGCACATTTACATTATTAAATACTTTGCACACTCTAATAATACTTGCATAAAGTAAATACTCACACTCTAATCTAGGACACTCTCCTAATCTAAAGATATAACAAGGTGGTATATTAGCATGTACCAAATAATGTAATATATTCCAACACCCCCCTATATTACATTATTTGATTATTGAAGACTTTAGTCTTCAATATAGTCTTTGTCTTTTGTCTTCAATCTATATCTCTTTAAGATCAATTCATAAACTTGCACAAAACAGTTCATGTTTTACCTTTCTTATGTGACTTCTATTCCTCTTTTTCTTTCTTTTCTTTTGTATCTTCTTTGATGATTCATATTCTCAATATTGTGTTAGCAAATCATCACAATAATACAACTTAGATTGATGTCTTGAACTCTTCAAACAAGTATCTTCTTTAGGTTTAGTCTTCATTTTGTCTTTCTTGATCTGACTTCTTTTCTTGTTTCTTTTCCTTCTTTGTTCTTGCACTTTTACTAGTGATATATCTTTAATATAATGAGTTAGTATGTCATCACAATAGTATTGACCATAATTTAGTACTTCATTGCTAGTATGTTCATATTTCTTTTGTTTCATCCCTTGAAATAATTCAAAAGTAATTAATGATAGATATATCATCAAACATTATTTTGAAGAAAGCATAACTATGTTTTGAGCATTCCACCAAGTCTTGAAAAGTACTTCATGAAGATAACCGATCAATGTCATAAAAATTTTCTCTTTTGCTTCCTTGAGAAACAAAGAAAATATTTCTTTTAAACTAGCATACAAATATTTATATCCATCAAAAGTATCTATTAAGTGTTGTGAATAAAACTTCAGTTCATGAAATAGTTCTTTATCATTAAATGCATTCTTCATTGTTTATCCATGTTTCTTTTAACTCAATATTTTAAACCTTTGAAGTAGGATTCCTTATAGCTCCCTAGTATTTTGGATGTAAAATAGCTTTGATAAAATACTTAGCTTTCTAAGTTTTCCTTTGGGTTGAATCCCTTTTGTCTCCCTAATTATAAATGGAAAGCTAAAGATAGTTTTGATGCAATTTCAATTTTGATAAAATTCTCTTGTCTCAAAGAATTAAAGTTGAAATCCTTGTCTTGTTAATTTTGAATAAGAGACTAATATCAATGTATTTTTCCAACTTTAAAAAAACTCTATGTTATATTTCTTATATCTCTCAAATTTCAATAATATGGTTTCTAAATTTCATAAACTATGTTGGTGTTGAATTCCTTATAACTCCCTAATTAGAAATTGACAAAACAAAGGTATGTAAAAATTTAATATTTTTATTTTGATGTAGAAATCCTTATTCCTCCAAGTTAAACTATTTGCAAATATTTCTATGCAACTTGAATTTCAAAATAGAATAGAGTAATTTCAAAAACTTTCAAATTAAACACTTCTCACTTCAAGAATCTTCCAAAGCATTCAATAAATCTTCTAAGGTTATAATTCATCAATTCATTACCTTATTTCTCCATTCATTCAATTAATCTCAAGTATAATAGATTAATTAACCTTAACCTTAATAATATTATTCCTTATACCTCCTTAATCTTTGCAAAGGGTTAAATCAATTCAAATATTCTATACCTCCTTGTATATGGTACGCTAAATTTGGGTCTTCAAATCTTTGACCTCCTTCTGTGTATTCACTAGCCTCTCTGTCTTTCAATATTGGGTCTTCAAGTCTTTGACCTCCTACATATTCGTTGGCCTCTTTGTCCTCCAATATTCTCTCCTTTATGACGTGCTCCATGTTCTTCAAGAACTTTGAAATTTGTCACCCACTAAACTTGTCTCTCATGATTAATGGTGCGTAGGAAATATTTTATTTTTTCATGAAGGTGGTTGGCATTCCTTCTGTGATGTGACATGTGGCAAATAATATCTTTACTTCCTCATAACATTGTTACCAAGTGGCACTCAACGTTTGAACGTTACAATTTTGATTTCCTTCTTGCCTTAACGCTATGTATGATCCTTGCAAATTTTGATGTCCTAAGTAAAATAATATTCTAGAATCTTTGTGATTGCATTGAATGAAATGGTGCTCAAATTTTTTTCGATGATGATTTTGCTTCAGTTCTTCAGCTCTTTGCTTAATGGTTGTTCAACTGGCACTGTCTTCAATGCAAGCATTTTCTCTTCCTTATGGTGGTTACAAACTGAAAGCATGAAAAAGCATGCACCGTAATAAACAGATAAACAATTGAAAGGAAAACACGATGTAAAACACGAAGAAAGAAACCAAATGGCAATGGAAAGTGACTATATTAAACTTGCATTGATTTCTTTAAAATGTGTTACATAATATCCCCTTCAAGGATTTTACCAATGATACAATTTTACAATAATTTTCTTGGTACAATTTGAATGATTTTCGTGCCCACAACAATGATTATGAGCGAGATTTTTTGAGATCGTCGCACGAGAATGAGATCCAAATTTATTTATTGTCTTGAATCATGTAACCTGCATGCAATGAACTACAAGGAGGAATCAATAACATCTGCAGGGCCCTCCAATATTGGACCCATCTTAATCAATAAATAAAATGAAATAAAAATGGATGCATGCATGAAATGATGGAAATCTATGCTACTACAAAAGATAAAATGCATAAATGAAAAGATCTAATGCTGAAAAAGGACATGCAAACAAGAATTTGACCTTATATGCGAAAAAACAATAAAAAGTGGTCACCTTAATGGGACCATCTCGAGTGAGACAATATTTTTCTTACGGATCGTCTTGAGGTGAGACGATCACTATCGTAGACCTACAACTGTTGAAAACCAAGTCTAGGAGAGATTTGAATGACCCTAGGGTGAGTTTTGTCGATGAATGATTGATGAATCTAAAGACAAGTGTGTGGATTTAAGCATCCCAAAGTCATGGTATTGATCAAGTAAGGTTCATGGAGACAACATTGAGACTCACATGGAAACCCACCGGTATTTATTTAAGCAACGAGTATGCATGGTAAGATTTTTTAAGTACTTCATGGCTCGATATTTAAAATTACGGATCACTAAATGAAGGGAGGAAGCCTCTATTTTATAGCATCTTGGCATACAACCAAAGAGGCAAGTGGTAATCAGGGGCAGCTTGATTTCCACTTTGTAGGTAGCAAGGGTGACTACAAGTCATCAGATGGGATGGGAAATTAGTCATCATGCTGACAGGCAGTCTCGTTACCTTATTATTCCTTTTTGAAATCATGCATGTGCAACCGTCTCGCATCAAGATGATCCCAACTTGGAGATCATATCGGGCGAGACAATCTTGCTTCCCATGGAAGAAAAGTGCCCTTTTGCCAGGGAAAGGCACTAAATAGCCACGAGGCTACCCTAGGTAGGTTAGGTGGGCTAGAAGGAGGTCTTTTGGAGAGTCTCCTTGTGATTACGCATTTTATGTGTCTACAAATACCTCTTTTTGGAACGCTTTGTGTCTAAGAACAATGCGGAGAAAAAATAAATTACCTAAAAATGGTTGCATTAATGATGGATGATGTTAGTTTGAAAAAGTCAATGTGATATGCCCCAATTATAAAAAGGATGCATGTCTTTGAATCATTGCTTCCAATATACTGATGAATTTGATTCGATCTTGGTAACCCTTTACCCATGGGTAGACAAGCTTGAGTCTACTATTTAGGTTTTTAGGTGTACCAAATATTTGTTTAATTAAAATAATGCTTGTTGTTTGCCCCAGCAAAAAGGGCTTACGATAGTCTTTTGTAATGATTCTTGGACGAACGTGATTTCCATTCTTGAGTATTTGAATGTTGAATTGATTTTGAAATGTAAATTTTGCAGTTATTGACTACCCCCTTGAGCGACGAGTTGATGGAGAAGATGAAAATTTGATTTTAACGAAAAGGTGCTCGATAAAAAGTGCCATTTGGTTAGTTTTAGTTTTATTTTTTGCAAAATCGAGACCATCTCGGATGGTTGTGTGGCACCACGTGATCATGGAAAAAAATAAATAGCAAAAATTGAGAAAAATGAGTCATTTTCACCGTACAAGATGAGAAATGAGTGATATGAGGAGGAGATCTTAGTTTGTGAAGCGAAGCACTGTCAAAAATTCCACCTATTGCTATGAAGGACACTTTCGGTGCCTCAACGAGCGAAGGAGCCTATGTGAGAAAGGTAAAGGCTGAAAATCCAAATTTTCCTCTTTTAAAAAGTAAAACGAACCAAACTAAATTAAACAGAAATGAACAAGGTAGGGTGGGTGAAATGGGTAGTTAGACGAAATGAAAAAGTGGGTGGGTGATGGGTAGTTAGAGTGTTAATAAATTTTCCCATTTGTGTGTGCTTTTGCTTTGTTGTTTATTTTTTGAATTTTTACTTTTTATGAGTGTATTTAGGGATCATCTCAAGCTAAGACGATTCCATTTTGTGGTCATCTTGCTTGAGACGACCTTGTTTGGGGATCATCTCACAACAATATAATCTCGTGTTGTGATCATCTCATGTCGATACGGGTGTGTTTGGGGGTCGTCTCGATGCGATACAGTCGTGTGTGGTGTTTTTGTTTTTGTTTTTGTTTTTGTCTTTTTGTTTATTTTATCAACTTATTAGAGCCCAACATCGCTTTCCAAACCATTATAAGGAGGCTCATGCTACAGTGCTAAAAAATTATAATGACTAGACCTAGCTAAAGGACTTGAAGCTTTAACACACTGCTTGATTGGAGTCCGTACATATCGATCAGGCTTAACTAATGGTACTGATAGACAAATGGTATCCATGGACTAACACTTTTGACATGTTGACTGGTGAGATTACCATCACATTAGAGGATATCTATCGGATCTTGTAGTGCCCAATCTATGGAGCACCCATCTACACTATTGTGATAGCTCAGAGGGAGGTAGTATTACAATGAGTCTACGAAGAGTAGTGGAGACGAGTTGACTACGATATCAATAGTGGTAGCATCCACACTGAGGTTGGATATTACACCCAACTGCTAACGGCCAAGTATGTAGTGTTGATGACACTCATATTTTATTTTATATTGTTTGACTCTTCTGGTAGTAGGTTCCCTTGGAACCTATTGGGTCTTGTATAGGACTTGGTGGAGTACTCACAAATCATGGCATGGGATCTCATTTTAATGGTGTAGCTCTATAGAGAGTTATATGAGATCTGGAAGAGACACTGATAGAGCCTAAGGTGTAGCTTTCTGCTTCAGGTTTGGGGTTGGGAACACTTCAGTGTTGATCGACTCAGGGGCTACCATGGGATACACAAAGGGATATGGTAGATAGGGAGATTCCCTATGCCATGTGATGGATGCATGAGAGGGAGTGGGGTAGGAGCCGCCCCTGGTAGGGTGACCTAGAGCACTACATAAAATTCTAAACTGGATTACAACCAGGTTAGGTGACATGGAGACCATGGAGAGGAGCACCAGCTTGGATTGAGGTAAATGAGCATATGAGGTAGGTGATAAGGGGTAAATAGTTGAGGAGGCGATAAAGGATAGAGCATGAGTACTTTCAATACTCACAAGTGACCTGCTAGTTGGGAGTGAGGTAGGATGTGCATAAGGAGCTAGTGGTCTATAGGCAACAAACTACATGTACTCAGCTAGTGTGTCCACTAGTAGAGCCTTTCGAGGAGGAGGTTGATGAGGCCTTGGTAGCTTTGGAGATAGAGGATCTAGGCACCACACCTGAGTATGGTGCTTGGTTCATAGCCCGACAAGCTTAGAGAAATGCCATAGCTGGAGGAGAGGCTAAGGTAGTTGGGGAGGGAGTAGCAGGTGGAGAGGATGTAGCTAGCGAAGAAATTGAGGCACAAGGGGACCAGTCGTAGTGATGAGTACATCACTAAGTAGATGAGGGTGGATCCTAGGGAGGCACTGAGGAGGATCCTAGGAGGAGCGAGGAGGGGGATGGGGATGAGGGGCCAGATGAGGACGAACCACAGGATCAAATTGTTACTTTGAGAGAGAAGGTCAAGATTCTCTAGGGGTAGCTATCGAACCGAAATATAACCCACGCTATAGCACAAAGCCAATGGGACACATCGATAGAGATGATGGAGTTGGTTAGAGAAGTAGGACATCCTATGGGCATAGTTGGTGAGTCTACTGGATGAGTTGATACAGGTGATGATAGAGCGAGATCCTCTGTAAACTTAGATGGTAGGACAATCAATTGGGCAGGATCAACCATCCACAAGTGGGTAGTCAATATATGAGGTTGCCCAACTACGGATAGAGAATGTCGAGTTGCAAGTCAGGGTAGCTAGATACCTCTCGAGGCACCAAGCAAATAGGGAGTATGTGGGGCGATTAGAGGATACTATTGATAGCCTTGGTGGGACACTTACCTCATGAACTTCCTCATCTCAGTCCCATCGAAGCTAACACAGCAAAGCCTCGGGAGAGCCATATGTGAGACCACCTATACCATGATTTGTAGTGTTAGAGACCTCACGAATGTCATGGGCTAGCAGATCCAGGTTGACCCATAGAGATGAGACTGAGGGCAACAAAGAGAGCAGTGGCAGTGGTGGCATAGGACCAGCCTGAGGATGGGGCCTTTTTATATAGCTTCATTTTTTTGGATGTGAGATCTGAGGACCCACTATATTGTAACCTACGGGTATTTTTGTATCATGATGTACTGATGATCTTGATATATATATATATATATATATATATATTAAGATGATGTTTACTTATGCATATTTTATGTTTATTGTGTATGCTTTTATATGATGATGATTATGAAATGATGGATGATTATGGATATATACCTAGATTTGTAGATATGATGATGCATATATGTTAGATGGATGCCTAGGTATATGATTTATTTGTGTATAGACCTAGATGTGTATGTGATATACTAATGACATGTGATGAATTACATGATATTTCATATTTAAATGTGTAGACACCAAAAACTGGTCACTCACAACACCATATTTGCCACCCCACATCAAATCCAGTATAATAAAGTTATATGCCTAAGTTTGGACTTAGACATATAAAATCTACATATTATCCTATTTTCTAGAAAATAAGCCTATGATACCCTGCCTACCCACTAAACATGTGTCCTAGCCAACTCACTACCCCACCTTACCACAAATTATACACCCTTGTTACCTTTATCCCTTCACATGGGACAACCCTCCAGATAACACTCCACTTGCAACCACATCATCCTAGTTAAGTGAGGCACTCTAGGTGACTCATTCTAACTGCTCCCTCTATTTGACAGCCCAAAATTACCACTTGGAAATCTTGGCTTGCCACCTCTCACTTCCCTCTAAAACCCTAAGGGGCCTATAAAGGCACCTTCACCCCATCCACCAAAGGGAGTTGAACATTAATATTGTGAGGCTACATAAATAGATCATACCTCTGCACACATCTCAAGAAGAAGTTGTATTTTAAATTTGGAGGCCCCCTTTTCTAAGGTAACCTACTTTCAGCCTAAACCGCACATCCATGATTTCACAGTCAGAACCGATTGAGAGCAGTTTCTCCACCACCCATGTGCAGTTTCCTATCTGCCACCATGCATCCGTGGTTTCGCAGAGCCAAGATCACGACATCAAACCAAATCAGTAATACTTTTATTTTTGCAAGGCTTTTTAGTTTATATGTTTTTGTTGTCTGCATTATATGATTACTTGTTTAGGGTTTTTATTAGCATCATTTTTATGTTTTGGTTTGTAGGTGCTACTGATCCCCTTTGCTGGTTTTAATGTGTGTAGGATAACAGGTACTTTGGAGAAGCTGCTGAAAATGGAGTGGCCCCCCACATTGGATACTTGAAGCCCACTTGCCCCTTGGAGCTATAACTGGAGAACGAAGGACACTGTGGTGTGTTGAAGACTTGGAAGACCCCCTTCCCTCATTGAAAGAAATTGTACCATACAGAGAAAATATTGTAACATTGCTCCCAACACAGTTGGGGCAATTAAAAAGTTGTAATACTGTATCAAAGATATTAATACAAAAGCAAATTTTTGTCAATATTTCTGTCTCTATGTGCACCTTTATTTCCGTGTTTAATTCTTTTGCTACAAAATGATAAAATGAATTAATCTAAAATGCAATAACCAACTAAGTATGAACACTAAAGAATGTATAAAAGTCATGAATCAAGGTTGAAACAATTTCATCTAAGGCATACACTTTAAAACATACACCAAATGAAAATAAAATGTGTATTGACAATGTGTGAATATAAATCTCGGGCCTCGTCGGACTGAACGCTTGTCCCTTTCCTGGTGCTTTCAGCGACGTAAAAGGTTTAAAATGATTGTGGCATGGTGGTTATAGGGGCGGACTGCGCGAAGATCTATGTGGCAACTTTCGGGGCGGACAGCGCAGAATACTGTGGTGACCATAAAAAGATGGACAGCCTACCCGAATTCGTGGCAGCTACCGATTCCACCATGTAAATTCAAAAATAAAAAGACAATGTGTGAATATAATGGATGGTAATCTACGAGAAGTCACAAGGGAACAATAAGACTTTCAGGAGACTCAAACACCCTACTTGACTAGCCAAAATTTGTATACTAACCATGCAAGAACCTGAAAGATAAAAATTCTCTAGGAAGACCAAGATATTCAATATCTCTGTGTGTGCATAGTGAAGTTCATTACTCTGAATTTGAAATTGATTGGACTCAACTACTTGGTAATGAAAACCACAAAAAGCTAGCTCATCCGCGAGCTGACATTGGTCTGTACAAAAGGTCGCTAATGTGACAGACATGTCACCATGCGTAAGGCTACTCCACTGCCAGGACGATGTCTATAGCCCATTTTTGGTGATGGAGATTACCCTATGATTTTTAAAAAACTGAGGAATTCAGGGATTCAAGTTCTTTATCCTCTCTTTTTTTGGGGGGGATACTTGCTCATTTTGGGAGGAGCAAGGGATTTTATTGTTTTTTTAGGGTTTTGCTCATTTTAGAGGAGAGCAAAAGGGATTTTGTTTTTTAGGGGCTTGCTCGATTTGAAAGAGAGCAAGGGATTTTATTGCTTTACTTTTTTTTGGAATTTTTCTCATTTTGGAGAGGAGTAAGGGGATTTATTAAGTTTTTTTTATGGGAGAGGAGGAGCTTATCCTTTTGTCAATTCCTAACTTTCTAGACCATGCGCATGATAGGAGAGCAAGGGAAACATTTTGCTTAAGGGGCAAGAACTACTTTGTAGCTTCATCTTTCCTTGTTCATAAATCATATTTAAGAGTGTGAAAATGTGTTGGGATTTTGAGATAAGCAAGGTACAATCAAAGCAAGACCCTACCACCAAAAATCTAGATGGCTTTCCAAAAAATCTAAAACAAAACTAGGGATGGTTGAATGGCTGAAATACCTTATTGAACACCCTATGACAACTACTTAAAGGTAAAGTAGAAAAGAGTGAAACAAACATCAAAAAGAGGTGAATGTGGATGGAAATGAACAATGAAATGGGCGTTTTCCATATGAAATTTCAAAAATTAAGTGGTGTGCATAAAATATTTAGTGGTTGGAAGAGCACCATTGCTTATGGTTAGACGATATCTATCCTATCTTACGCAAACCATTTAGTAATCAAAATATCACAAGGAAAGGAAAAGTGTAAGTGATGACAAGAGAAAAATCTTGGTCAAGACAAATGATAGTCATACACACGTGGTGCTATTCTTAGTGCTTACAAGAAAAGACTAATGCAAGTGTAGTGATACAAATGCCTAATGCAATATGATGAAAAGTGTAGCTAGGTAATGTAGAATGCAAAAATGAAAATATCTAAATGCATGGTGCAGTAAATGTTAATGTTAAATGCAATGAGAGTGTTGAATATGTAATGCAATGGTAATGCTCTTTTTTTGTGCTTTTTGTTGTTTTTATTGTTTTTTATTTTACGCATAAAATACCCATAGGTGGAGAATATTAAGGGGTTCAGGATCCTTAACACCCTCAATTAAAGCTAACTGATATGTTCCCGATCCCACTTTCTACTTTATTATGAATGGGCCTAACCAGTTTGTGGTGAATTTATCACATAAATGGCTAGGCAGGTTAGAGATCTATTGATTCTCCTTGAGCACAAGGTCACCAAATTGGAATTTCCTAGGATGAAACTTTGTATCATAAGCTCGTTTAATACGATCTTTATAAACACAAAGATTCACACAAGCATTAACTCGTCTTTCATCAAGGAGCATAATTTTATTAAGGTAAGTCTATCCCGCAACATCATCATCAATGAATTATTGTAATAAAATGCACAATAAGATAATTTCAAGCTCTAGGGGCATAATGGCCTCAGCGCCATATACTAACGAAAACAGAGTTACCCCTGTTGGTGTCCTAATACTTGTTATATAAGCCCAAAGTGCTAGAAGCAGTTGAATATGCCAATCCTTGTAATGATTATTGATTGTTTTCTTTAGGATGGTGATAACCATTTTGTTTGATGCCTCAGCTTCTCCGTTAGTCTACGGATAATAAGGGGTCGTAAAGTTGTTTTGGATATGATACTTGTTGCACAAAGCTCGAACATCCTTATTTTTAAACGATGGTCTATTATCCGATATTATCTTGGGTGGGACGCCAAAACGATAGATGATATTATGGAGTAAGAACTCTGTGATGCATGCACCTATCGTAGTGGTAAGTGCGATAGCTTCAATTCACTTTATGAAATATTTAGTGGCCGTTAAAATAAATGTGTGTCATCCCAAAGATAAGGGTGAATTTTTTCCAATTAGATCAAAGCCCCATTGTAAAAAAGGCCACAACAAGTGTATTGGTTGTAGCACTTGCGAAGGTACATAGGATAAATTAGCATGATGCTGACATTTGATGCACCTTTTAACATAAGTGCAACAATAATGCTCCATCGTAGACCAATAATATCCCATACAGAGAATGCGCTTTGTGATGGCCATACCACTAAAATGGCCACCACATGTATCATCATGATCTTGCAAAATGATACAAGTAGATTCTTGGGGCTCTAAACATCGGAGGAGAACACCATCATAAATCCAATGGTATAATATGTCTCCTAGCAAGATATATTTAGTCACTTTTTGGTTGAATGCTCGTTTGGCGACATGCAACAAGCCCGTAGGAGGGCTACCAAGCTTCAAGAAATATTTGATCTAGGAGAACCATTCTTGATATTAATCAGCTTGAACTAAATGAACAACTTGCTCCTCTCCAAAAGCACCTCACAAGAATATTGATTGAGAGAGGACCTTAAGATAGATGGTTGTGACATTATCATAAGGGTCCTATGGGATTAAGGATCCCCAAGAAGCAAGTTTTAAGAATTCTTGAATTTGTAAGAATCGATCTTGATGTGGTTCAATATGTACCCTGTGGATGCTTTGCTCTTCTATAGTAGTATCTAACAAAATTATGGATTACGAGAGTGTTTTAACATGAATAGTGGTGACATCATCTCATGGATTTTGTGGAAATAGGGATCCCAAGGAAGCCATTGTATTCGAAAAACAATTAGAGGATTAAAGGACAACCTCGATGTCATACCATTCAAAATTTGCAAGTAACTTGTCCACGATGGTCTTGTATGATTTCAAGACTAAGCATTTACATTGGTAGATTTCTTTTACTTGATTGACTATGAGCAAGGAGTCACCAAAGATTTTAAGTCTCTTGATATTCATGGCTGTAATAAGCCAGGTCTAACAAACCTGGTTGTCCAACCCAGGCTTACTCACTGGAAATACAAAGTGAAAATTTCAACTAGTTTTTTGGTCTAGACATGTTATAAGGTGAAAGTTTGATGTAAGTAGTTTGTTGTTCACCCAACATTTTATTAGTACGAGGTATAGGAAAGCCTACTTTTGGGAATAATAATCGTTGCAGGCAGTCTCCCAAGTGGACGAGATTGGCCAAATCCCATAAAAGGTGCCTTTTTGTGAACCTATCTTCTCATCCTCGAGTAAGGTTCATGGTTAGGGTTATCCTCTAGGGCCCATAACACCTAGAGGGTGGATGCATACTCTCCCTATCCCTTAGCATGAAGGACTTAGGTTTCTTTGGACCTAATTTCTATCTCGAGTTTTAAACATGCAACGACCCACCATTACATTGGCTAAGGACCTGGTATCACTTGTCATAACATGATTAACGAAGAGTTATCCCATACCAACTCACCACTAAGAAATATTTTTATTGTACGATGAGCAAGGGACCCATAATCGTACTACTCGTACAACGACTAGAGGTGACGTCCCATACCACCCCTTGTCACTTGTTCTTAAAAAATGACCTCTCGTCCTAACCTGTTTTACTAGAAAGTGGTCATTCTCGAATCATATTGATTACCTCACTCATAACCACTGGTATTGGGTGTTTAGAGTTTCTTCATTCTCCTCGATGGTTAGTTTTCACCCTCCTCGATATTTAAGGTTTTAATGAATAATTCATCCTCCTTTATGAATTTAATAAATTATTCATCCTCCTTTATGAATTTAATAAATTATTCATCCTCCTTGATGAATTTTAAGGTTTGGAAGGTTTCTAGAGAAAGGTTTGGAATTATCTTGAAGAAATCCTTCAACACACATAAGTTTTAGACTATTGTCTTAACTAATATTTTTAAGGATAGGATAATTCAAAAATAACCTTTTGCTTAAAATAAATCAAATATATTTTGTCTAAAATTTATAGAAAATAAAAAGAAACACATTTTCTAAAGAATAAGAAAGATCTATTTTATTTTTATGATTCACTATTGACTCATATTAATAAATTGCATTAACAAGACCATTTTTCATATACAAGTAATATAGATACTAACCAAACTATAAATATTTCATAATTGAATAGGACTTTATCCTAACTATTTAATGTTCATAAATAATTTAACTTTATCACAATGAACTAACCATATGATTACATCTAGATGGTGAATGAAAATAAAGGGTTTTTAATATTTAAATTCCTACTTTCCTTTTACACAAGTCAACCACTTAGAACATTTTTAAGCTAGACTATCTACTTATGACCAAATACGTCTAAACAAGCTTATAAAATAAAGCATCCAATAGAATAAAACTAATCAAATAGAATACTTAGACTTTTTAAAGCACATATGCATATAAAAAAAAGAATTAATAAAGCTCGTAGGTAAACAAATACACTTACTTCTGTAAAGCATTAAATGGAAATTAAATTTTGCGTCCTCACTTTATAACTATCAAACACTATTGGCAAACACTCGACAAATAAGCATTTGTTTAACTTTTCAAGACCAAGGTATAATTTTTTAAAACATTAACTTTGGATGGTGAACTCAATAAAATGATATATCGTTTACACGCAACACAAATTTAAGAGTGGTCTTTCATTTTATTTATGTCTTACTGATGAGTCATTTAATAAAATCCATATAGCTAAAATCCTAAGTCACCTTAAGGTATTCCACAGCGTAACAAGTCTCGAGTCCATGTTATGTGGTAAATTCTTCTATTAAAACTGATTACAGAAGGAAAATACATTAAGGATGGCAATGCTTATAGAGTTATAAAAAATACAATTGTTGTTGTCTAACATCAAAATTATTTTTCCACTAGTATTACAAAATAGATTTTGTTGGATAGTATTATAGACAATAGGACTGATCTATAATTCAGAAAATCATTAGAGGTTTACTAAAAACATAGTAATTTTCAAGCTAAACCTTCAATGTAATATTATTCATTTCAAAAGTGTAACACAACTGTAGATACCTAATTTTTAACAAGAATGATTATAAAATAATAAAATACCATAATATACATATTTTGATATGTCTGTTGCAGACGACTCCAAGGAATACTCAGCATTGACTCTGACGTGTCAGAGCCACAGATGGAGAAAACTATTATACTACCCTCGATAAATTCAATTTATAATCTTCCATTTCACAAGAACTAAATTTAGAATACAAAATGTGTTTCCATTAATGTAATGAAGCATTGATAAATATAAATAAAAATTTGTAGACTTCATAAGGTATACCAAAATATAACATCCTTGAGTATGTCAAAGGTGGTAGGCCAGGTCCAAGTCCTGGGCGTTTTTGGCGGAATGGATACCCCTGCCTCCTTGGGTCTTACCCGAAAGTGGCATCCCTTTTGGGATGTTTTCCACAAATAAAAATATATATATATATATAACATTTACACAAATCATTGGCTATTTTTCATTATGAATACAAGCTTTAAGAAATAGCCCGACACTTCATTTGGATTGGCTCCTAGGATTTTACAAACTCATATTCAACATACCAGCTTGAACGTGCTAATTCCAGGGAGTTATTCCTCATGTCGAAGGAGACGGATGCAGTCAAAACCTAATGAACTATCTCTCTATTGTCGTGTCCCAAAACATAGTGGCTTAGGGGAGGAAGGGTGCCATGGGATCAAAATGACTTGGATGCAGATGATAAATGCAAATATTCTAGTTTGCATGTAGTTTAAAGATAAATAAACATAATCTTTACCGGTACCAATGTTTAATTAACACAACATTAAGCATCCTATAATACAACAGAGAAACATCCAATAACTGAATTCTTCAACCATTTTTATTCAAGCACAAATAGTTTTGAAAAAAATATAGAGATTTCTTTGTTAAGCTCTAACACAACTTACACATTTATAAAGTATGTTTAATTCTAATTACACTCCCCAATCAATCAGTAGGATAATAAGTCATAAGAACTCTTTGATGCATATATTATCACGTAGTAAACTCATAATTTGGGCTTATAAGTGAAGAAGGTGCTCCAGCCAAACAAAAATCAATCATAAACATATTCAAGCATAGCATTATGCACAGTAACACATTAAATTTAGAAACCATGACTTGGTTTAGTTCAACTAAGAAGGCTTACAGTTCTCTCTTACTAATCAAACTCACTTCTCAATCTGAATGTAGTCGATAATTTAGCATAACACGCCCAATGATACCCCCAAGACAATACAATCACACTAGTTATATACATAAACATAGCTGAGAATGATAACACCTGGATAATCATGCATATTACGAACTTTATTCCTTAAACCTTACCAGGTAGAGATAGATTGATACAGTCATGAAAAGATTCACACACACGTATATTTTTCTCTTATATAAAGTTCAATTAATAAATGATATATTTACATATGTATATTTATATAAATAAAAGATATCTTATGATTGTTATTTCACTTTATTTTATTATTTTTATTTTAAATTATTTTATATTACTTTAATTTAATAACAAACTATAAAATGAAACATAAATTAATTATTTACTTACCATAACAGTTTATTTAGAAACAAGAAAGACATAGCACACAAACGAACAATTAAGGCACACTCATAGTGCAGTCAAACAATCAGAATGCTCCTATATGAATACAATTCTCTTATGGGCTTCTATGTACCCATGAGTCGTGGTGTTTTTTCACACCTCCATCATATCCCTCCTTACCTCTCGTAGTCGTTCCTCATATTACACCTGAAGGAGGGTACCTGGTCCTCTTGATTTTATTTTATCTACCTAAGAATGGATACTTGTTTCTGCAACCACAAATCCATCAACAATATCACATCCTAAGAACAAAATCAAGTATAAATTATTTAAAATAAAAAAATTTCTAGTAGGGTTGTTATATTCTCCCCCACTAGGAATAAACACAGTCTCTGTATTTTAAGGCTTTCGTAAACAATAATAAAATGATATATTAGATTTGCATCAGTCAAATCCATATAACAATCAAGATGTTCATATTCATTCAAATTAAATTATTTGTTCTTTCTTTCTTCGTTTCTTTATATTATCTATGTTTTTGACATTACACTTTTATGACATATTGTTCTTAAATTTGTATTATGCCTTTGGTCCTAAAGCTCGACATTTTCATAAGACAATCCTCAAGGTGGAGGAATTTTAATATCTACAATGAAAGACAGTTCAAATATGAGATGAGTCAGCAAAATATTTCCTAAGGAGGAACATATAGGAGATGTCATGGATGTTCGATAATCGGGTGGCAAGGTTAGCTTATGGGCAACAAGACTAATCTAGCCAACAATATTTAAAGGCTTGAGATTAGAAAATTTTGGTAGGTTTTATCCTTAAGAGGACTCTATATCCCATAGATAATTCCCTTGGTATTCTTTTCCAGATCTATATAGCTCTTTTGGTGATTTGAGGTCTTCTTGTATCTTCTTTTGTGCTTTCATCTCTTTAATAGTGTTTGGTCTGATCTCTACATGATCTTCCAGAATTTCCCACAATAGGGTGTCATGCACCTTCCTCGTACAGGGATTCAAATAAAGCCATACCCAACCTATTATTGTAAACAAACTCTACCAAGTATAGGTAGTTTTTTTCATTACATCTTCTAAAAAAATCAAATTCCATCCTTACGAAAAATTTGCCTTCCTTTAGAGGATTCCAACGGTGGTTTCCATTGAATTATACCCTTGTGAAATCTCTGCCTTTCTTCAGATAATTTCCCATAGTGATATCTTCTCTTCTTTTCCTTTTCTAAATTTCACCCTTACGAGTTCTCTACTTTACTTCAGAGAATTCTCACAGTGATCTTGATCTTTTAAAGTGCATTGTTCCTTTTGGTTCAACTACTGTAAGTCATTTTTCTATCTTCTTAACACTATCCAGTTTGATTCTCTCTTGATTCTAATGATTTATGTCTTCAAAATATTGGTCCAATCCTCTTCAATTGACCATATATCCAACTTAGAAGTGAATCTGATATCTTTATCTGAAATGATAAACTTACGCAATTGAACAGGTGTATCATCCTATATATTTTTAGGTGTAAATTTGTTTACCACCATCTGATTCTAGTAGTATTCATAACAAATCCATAAGTAACAACTTGCCACCTTTAGTGGATGGTATGTGAGTATAATCTTCTGGCTAGATATAAATATTTTTCTTTGATCTTTTGATATTTAATGTCTTGCTTCATATTTGATCAGTAGATGACCTTCCTCAAATTCACACATGTTTTTGCCCCTCCTAGGTGTGCGAAAAAAAGCATAATGTACCTCCTTTAAAATGATGTCCTTTAATTCTCTATTATTCAAAAAAACGAGTCTATCTCTAAAATATAACAAGTCATATTTGTCCTTGTCAAGCCCTTGCTCGACCTGAGATCGATATTTTAAGCAAAAATCATCCTCCTCTTGTAATCCCCTACTTGGCCAACCAAATTATACTGTTAATGTGATATAGCGGCTATATGCCCCATTCTACTCAAGGCATCTGCTATCATATTCTCCTTTCTCTTAATATATTCTATGCCAAAATTATATTTTGCCAAAAACTCCATCCAATAATGTTGTTTAGCATTTAGCAGAGGTTGTGTAAGGATATATCTAAGACTTTGGTGATCAATATTAAGTTCAAAAGGTTTTCCAAGTAGATAATATTTTGAGATCTTGAGAGCATGCATGATTGTTGCCAATTTAAGATAATATATAACAAAGTTTACCTCGAGCTTCTTCAACTTTTGAGATTCATATGCTACAGCTGCTTCATCTTAAGTAAGGACTCATAACCCCTCAACAAAAGCATCTTTGCAAATTGTAAATTTCTTAAATGGATCTAGTAAGAATGGGGGTAGTTTAAAAATTTTCTTTCAAAGTTCGAAAGGTCTCTTCACATTAATTTATCAATTTGAAAGCCTTTCCCTTCCTCTAAAGATTTATTATTGGATGTGCAATTTTTGGAAACCCTTTCACAAAACATCTATAATAGCCTGCCATATCCTTAAAAATTTATAACTTAGTGATATTTTTGGGTGCAGGTCAATCTATTATGGCTTCAATTTTCTTGGGATCCACAACAACCTGGTCAACAGAGATGATATACCCCAAATATTGTACTTGAGGTGTATAGAACTCACACTTAAACAAATTATTATACAACTATTTTTTTCTTGAGAACTTCAAATATAGTTCTCATGTGTTGATAATGTTCATATCATCAAGAAACACGAGCACAAAATGATCTAATCATTCCCAAAATACATTGTTCATGAGGTTCATAAATGCAACTGGGGTATTTGTTAAGCCAAACGGTAGAACTATGAACTCATAATGACCATATCCAGTTCTAAATATCATTTTATGGGTATCCTCCTCTTGAATCCTTAGCTGATGAGACTCGGTTTTGAGGTTAATTTTGGAGAAGATTGTGGCCTCTTTCAACTGATAAAAGAGATCATTGATTCTAGGTAAAGAATACTTATTCTTGCAAGTAACCTTGTTGAGCATTCAATAAACTACACTCAACCTCAAAGATCCATATTTATTTTTAACAAAAAGGATAGGAGCACCCCATGGTAACACACTAGGTTTTAATGTGTCCCTCTTCTAACAAAACTTGAAGCTAAGTTGTAAGATCTTACAATTCAATGGGGTTATTCCATATGGTGACCTTGCAATTGGTGCCGCTCTTGGTAGAAGCTCTATAGTAAAGTCAAATTCTCTTTGGGGCATAAAACCCAACAAATATTTAGGAAATAATTCCATAAACTCATTCAACATGGGGTGCTTCTAAATAAGTCCAAAGTGGGACTTAATTTCTTCCTGTGAAGCCTTTCCTTTCTTGTCTATCCCTACTGTCTTGAAACTTGTTCCTATTTTTGTTATCTAACCCAGTATTATTCCCATCCTTAATTCTTTTACTTTGATCCTTCTCCCACCTTACAAAGCTTGTACTCTTCTTTTTCTTGAGTTATTCTTTACCTTTCTAAGAAGCTTTATAATTATTGAAATGCGCTCTTTTGATTTGTTTCCTCTTGTTGAGCCAAATCGTAGGCTTTAGGAAGATCCTCAAGATTAAGTAAACTAACAATGGATCTTATTTTTGGATGCAAGCCCAAAATAAATTTGTGTACCTTAATCTCCTCCTTCTTATCATATTTAGGTACATATTTTAATAACATAATAAGTTTCTGATGGTACTCACAAATTGTCAATTTTTTTTGTTGTAAGGTGGAGAATAAAATTGCTTGGTCAGATTCCTCTTTTTGAATTCTTTTAAATAGGTCTCCCACTTGAGATCATAAACTTTAATGTTCTTACTCTTTTGACAGGTAGTCCACCAATCTAGAGTTGGTCCAACTAGGTGGATAACTGCCCATGATGTTTTAGATTCTGAGGAAAGGGGTATGGTTCAACCTCATTTAGCCAATTTTCAGCTACATCTCCATCTTCTCAACCATCGAATTTGGATATCTTGGCATTTTTATATTCCTGGCTAACTCAACCCCTACTCTTTTCATGTTGGTCCCTTATAACTCTACAAGTGCTTCATCTTGCCTAACCTCAAGCTCTTTTCCTTGGTTAAATTTTCTATCAGCCTTGACTTTGAACAATCAACTCATGTTGTCGAGTCATTTGGGCTTTTTGTTGTTCCATGTGTTTTCTTTGTTGATCCATCTAACCCAAGAGTAGTTAGATTATTGTGGCTAAGTTATCGTCCTTCTTGATAGGTTCACTAACTTGTGGATATTTCCCTTCAGGGTCTATTATTCACATCTTCACCCCTAACTTCTTTTCTGATTTCTTCTCCAACTACCTTGCGGAGTCCCTTTCTTGGACTAACAACTTGCTCTTCACGCTGAATTATTACAGGGTTCTTTAATGATTTTCCTCTTAACACAAGAGCCATTTTTTTCTTGATGAAAAAGATATATGTTAATGGTTTGGTTTAGGTTTTCTCTTCCAAGCTTATAAATATGACACAAAGAATCCTACAACCTAAGGATTTGTAGCCTAGGGGTTCACAACCTAAGGCTCTGATACCAACTATAACAACCCAGGTCTAACTCACTTGGTTGTCCAACCTAGTCTTGCTCACTAGAATCACAAAGTGAAAATTTTGATTGATTTTTTGGTCTAGACATGTTATAAGGTGAAATTTTGATGTAAGTAGTTTGTTGTTAACCCAATGTTTTATTAGTACAAGGTATAAGAAATTCTACTTTTGGGAATAATGATTATTGCAAAAAATATCCCAAGTGGAAAATATTGGCCAAATCCCATAAAAGGTACCTTTTTGTGAACTTATCTTCTCATCCTCGAGCGAGGTTCATGATTGGGGTTATCCTCTATGGCCCATAACACGTATAGGGTGGATGCATACTTTCCCTATAATTTGGCATGAAGGACTTAGGTTCCTTTGGACCTAATTTCTATCCTAAGTTTTAAACATGCAAGGGGTTAGCGTATTATGCCTTGTGCCTAGTTGAGAGTCCTACTTCTCTAGAGTTAACTAGGGCCTACCATTACACTGGCTCAAGACCTGGTATCACTTATCATAGCATGATTAACGATGAGTTGTCCCATACCAACTCATCGTTGAGAAATATCCTAATCGTATGATGAGCAAGGGACCCATCATCGTACTACTTGCATAACAACCTAGAGGTGATGTCCCATACCACCCCTCATTACTTGTTCTTGGCAAAAGGACCTCTCGTCCCAACTTGTTTTTTTGAAAGCGATCGTTCTTGAATCACAGTGATCATCTCATACGTAATCATCGGTATTGGGTGTTTAGAGTTTCTCTATCCTCCATGATGGTTAGTTTTCATCCTCCTCAATATTCAAGGTTTTAATCAATAATTCATCCTCCTTGATGAATTTAATGAATAATTCATCCTCCTTAATGAATTTTAAGGTTTGGTAGGTTTCTAGAGAAAGGTTTGGAATTAGCTTGAAGAAATCCTTCAACACACATAAGGTTTAGACTAATGTCTATCTCAAACTCATATTTTTAAGGATAGGATAATTCAAAATTACCTTTTCCTTAACATAAATCAAATATATTCTACAATTAATAGATAATAAAAAGAAACCTTTTTCTAAAGAATAAGAAAGATCTATTTTCTCTTTATGATTAAATATTGACTCATATTAATAAATTGCATTAACAAGACCATTTTTCATTTACAAGTAATATAAATATTAACCAAACTATCAATCTTTCATAATTAGATAGGACTTTATCCTAATTTTTTAACATTCATAAATAATTTAACTTTATCATAATGAACTAACCATATGATTACATCCAGATGGTGCATGAAAATAAAGGTTTTTTAATATCTAAATTCTAACTTTCCTTTTACAAAAGTCAACCACTTAGAACAATTTTAAGTTAGACTATCTACTTATGATCAAATACGTCTAAACAAGCTTATAAAATAAAGCATCCAATAGAATACAACTAATCGAATCGAATACTTATACTTTTAAAAGCACATATGCATATAAAAAATAATAATTAATAAAGCTTGTAGGTAAAAAAATACACTTACTTCTTTAAAGCATTAAATGGAAATTAAACTTTGCATCCTCACTGTTGGCAAACACTTGACAAATAAGCATTCATTTAGCTTTTCAAACCCAAGGTATAATTTCTTAAAAATATTAACTTTGGACGGTGAACTCAATCAAACGATATAACGTTTACAAGCAACACAAATTTAAGAGTGGTCTTTCATTTTATTTCCATCTTACTGGTGAGTCATTCAATAAAATCCAAATAGCTAAAATCCTAAGTCACCTTAAGGCATTCCACAACGTAACAAGTCTCAAGTCCATGTTTTGTGGTAGTTCCTTCTATTAAAACTGATTACGGAAGGAAAATACACTAAGGATGACAATGCTTATATAGTTATCAAAAATACAATTCTAGTTGTCTAACATCAATATGATTTTTCCACTGGTATTACAAAATAGATTTTTCTAGATAGAAGAGACAAGAGGACTGATCTATAATTCAAAAATTTGTTAGAGGTTTACTTAAAACATAGTAATTTTCAAGCTAAAACTTCAATGTAATATCATTCAACTCAAAAGTGTAATACAACTACAAACGCCTGATTTTTAACAAGAACGATTATAAAACAAAAAAATACCATAATATACATAATTTGATGTCTCTTGTAGATGACTCCAAGGAATACACAGTGCTGACTCTGACGTGTCAGAGCCACCGACGGAGAAAACTATTATACTACCCTCAAGAAACTAATTTACAATATTCCATTTCACAAGAACTAAATTTAGAATCCAAAATGTGTTTTCATTTTAGAATGTCACAATGTAATGAAGCGTTGACAAATATAAACAAATATTTGTAGACTTCATAAGATATACCAAAATATAACTTTTACAAAAATCACTGGTTGCTTTTCATTATGAATACGAGCTTTAAGAAATAATCTGACACTTCATTTGGATTGGCTTCTCCTAGGATTTTACAGACTCAGATTCGATGTCCCAGCCTAAACAAGCTAATTCCAGGGAGTTATTCCTCGTGTCCGAGAAGACAGATGTAGTCAAAACCAAATGAACTATTCCTTCGTTGCCACGTCCAAACACATAGTGGCTCAAGGGAGGAAGGGTGTCGTGGGATCATAATGGCTCAGATGCAGATGATAACTGCAGATATCCTACTTTGCATGCAGTTTAAAGATAAACAAGCACAATCTTTACCAACACCAATGTTTAATTAACACAACATTAAGCATTCTATAATACAGCAGAGAAAAATCCAATAACTAAATTCTTCAATCATTTTCATTCAAGCACAAACAATTTAAAAATATATATAGATATTTCTTTGTTAAGCTCTAACACAACTTACACATTTATAAAGTTTGTTTAATTCTAATTACTCTCCCCACTCAACCAGTAGGATAACAAGTCATAAGAACTCTTTGATGCATATACTATTATGCAGTTTACTCATAATTTGAGTTTATAAGTGAAGAAAGGTGTTCCAGCCAAACAAAAATCAATCATAAACATCTTCAAGCATAGCATTATGCACAGTCAAACATTAAACTTAGAAACCTTGACCTAGTTTAGTTCAACTGAGAAGACTTGTAGTTCTCCCTTACTAATCAAACTCACTTCTCAATCTGAATGAAATAGAGAATTTAGCATAACACGCCCAACGATACCCCCTCAAGATAATACGATCACACTAGTTATATACTCAATAGTTATATACAAAAACATAAGTGAGAACGGTAACACCTGGATAATCATGCATATTATCAACTTTCTTCCTTAAACCTTTGCCATGTGGAGATATATTAATACAATCATGAAAATATTCACTACACACATATATTTTCGTCTTATATAAAGTTCATTTAATAAATGATATATTTACATGTGTATATCTATATAAATAAAATATATCTTATAATTGTTATTTCACTTTATTATTATTATTTTTAATTATTTTATATTACTTTATTTTAACAACAAACTATAAAATCAAACATAAATTAATTATTTACTTACCATAACGTTATTTAGAAACAAGAAAGACATAACACGCAAAAGAACAATCAAGACACACTCATAATGTAGTCAAACAGTCAGAATGCTTCTATATGAATGTAGTTCTTTTATGGGCTTCCATGTACCCATGAGTCATGATGCTTTTTCACACCTCCATTCTGTAGACATCAAAAATTAGCATTTTTGATAACATAATAAATTATGAATTAGTATACCCAAATATTCCTTTTTGTCACCTTACAAAATTATAATTAATATCTAAATTCCCCCTAATTTCCCTAATTTCTTCCAAATTTCCCTAGCTCTCCTAATTATATTCTATTTCCCTTTAATTTTCTCTTAGGTTCTTCTAAGGTTATCCTAAAATCTTTATTTCCCTTTTTTCCCTAAAATCCTTAATTCTTCAATTTCCTTAATATTTCCCTAATTTTCTCCTACCTTGCTTAAGTCCTCTAATTCCCTCTTAGCTCTCCTAATCTCCTAATTTCCACCTAATCTCCCTCATTTATTTCCCCCTCTCCTTTCAAAATTCCTAACCTTGCTTATCCACCTAATCCCCTCATCTAGCCCTTAATTAATCCCTAATCCCATCCTAAGCTCCCCATCCAAATCCTTAGGAGATAATAATTTAAAAATCCTAAATCAAATCCCTAGGAAGCCCCCTTTGGAATTCCCCCTCATTTAATTCCTAAATCCTCCTACACCCTCCCACACATCCCCATGCAATTTTAATGAATTTAAAATTGCTCTCACATCCCCTAGTCAACCCACCTATTTAATCCATTTGTCCTCCACACCCTCCACCTTGCATTTTTGGAAATTTAAAATTATCCACACATCACCCAAAGCACACATGCTCCTATGCACATCCTCCCATGTGCCCTTTTTGGAATTTAAAAATGCCCCTCCCAAATCTCTAGAAATCCCCCACATTAATATTGTACCCCTCATGCACTTTCCCCAAGCTATAAAAAGCAATTTTAAATTTAAAAATAATTGCATTTCAAAAAGTGCATTAATTCCACCTAGTTCTAGGACAAGCCACATCAAAAATTTGGTAATTTTTAATATCCTCCACATTCCACCACGACCCTTGGAAAACTAATTTTAAATTAGTTTTCCTCCCCCTAGGCTACCACTTGATGGCGAGGTCAAGATTCAAAACACACCAGTCTCACAAATTGCAGTAAATTTCATTAATATGGTCTCTGTTACAGTTTTTCTCAGCACACTTCCTCCTCCCAAATCCCGAACTCACCATCCCCCATCCTTACAGCATTTCGGGTTTTTAACGAGGCCCCCGATCCTCTCGGCCATCAATGCCCTGCCTAACAAATTCAAATTCTAATTTTCCCTCCCTCGGTCGAACTTCCCAAATTTTGTCATAAATGGCCACTGCCTTACCCACCATGAAAACCTCATTAAAGATCTTCTCTACACTGCAAACGCCGCCTTGGTCAGATCGTCCTTCCGCGCCTCTGTTTCGCCCATAATGTCCATGCTCTGTACTGTTGTGAAGACCATTCCCATCTTAATACACGCGGTCGCCAATTTCAATTTCAATCTTCGTGGCAGCCCGCGCGTTTAATTAATTAATTTTTTTTTCTGCTTTGTCTTCGACTGACCGTGTCACTTTAACACACGTGGAGGTCGCGTGTCACTATGGCTTTCCTTCTCATTTGAACGCGTGTCCACAAGCTTGTCTTCATACTTGTCGCGATACCGCGACATGTCGCGATATCGCGACCCACTGTCCCTTTGCTTTCACCTTGGCGGAAAAAGTCGCGATATCGCGACCCAACGGTCACCTCTCTTCAATTTGCAAATGATGCCGCGATATCGCGACGTCGCGATATCGCGACCAAAACCTTCTCCCCTTCTTCGTCTGCACCGAGCCTTTGATTTTAATTGCAACGACGGAAATTCAACGCTGTTGAAGTCGAAACAAGAGTCGCGATATCGCGACGTCGCGATATCGCGACTCAAACTGGCCATTGCCCTTCCGAAGCTTTGGGGTCGCGATTTCGCGACCCCAACGCAACTTGTGCCTTTACTCTAAAACTTCCTCTTCTTTTTACAAAACCTCCCTCTTGGGCCAAGATTTGAAACAAACCCAACACAAGTACTTAGAAAATAAAAGCAAACAATAAAATGATTTGGAGGATGCAAGATTGCTCCTTGACCACCGGATGCTCCTGCATCAGACACCCGGGGTAGATAAAAAAAAGTGACCCTCACTTTTGTTTGGCTAAGGGGAGACCCAAGCGGTCAACCTCCGTCTTCGACAACCAAGTCGCATCTTCAGTTGGTCTGCCCCTCCACTTGATCAAATACTCAGTATACTTCCTGTTTCGGGTGCTCCGGCCTTCACGGGTATCTAATACTTCCTCGGCCTCATCTGCGCTTGGAGTAGAGGCTGGAAATTGCCATGGTTCTGGACTTTGCATGTCTGTACTTTCTCCCTCATGATATTCCACGAGATCTGAAATATTAAAAATAGGTGAAATATCAAGCCAACTCGGCAATTTCACTTCATACGCATTTCCTGACTCCCGCTTTCCCAGTATTTTGCATGGCCCAAACTTTTTCATCTTCAATTTATTGTAAGTCTTGGCAGGAAATCTCTCCTTCTTGAGATACACCATAACCTCATCTCCAATCTCGAACTCCTTGAACCGCCGCTTCTGGTCTGCCCTTGTCTTATATTGACTGTTCATTTTTGTAATCTGTCTTCTTACTTCCTCATGCAGACTTTTCATATGCTCTGCAAATTCTTCTGCCTCGGCACTACATTTTTCTCTTCTGTCCAACTTTCTTAGCTCAGACACATTCCTCGGGCTGTTTCCATATACTATCTGGAACGGAGATTTATTTGTGCTTTTATTAACTGAACTGTTATATGCAAACTCTGCCTGTGGTAAGACCAAATCCCATCCCTTGGGTTGATCCACTATCAAACACCGCAGTAAATTGCCCAGGCTTCTATTGACCACCTCCGTCTGCCCATCTGTCTGTGGATGGTATGCTGAACTGAATTTCAAGTCTGTCTTCAATTTCTTCCACAGAGTTCTCCAGAAATACCCAACAAACTTTGTATCTCTGTCTGAAACTATACTTCTCGGTAGACCGTGAAGTCGTACCACTTCCTTGAAGAACAACCCAGCAATGTGAACTGCATCACTTGTCTTTTGGCAGGGAATGAAATGTGCCATTTTGGAGAACCGATCAACCACCACAAATACTGAGTCATTTCCCCTCTGTGTTCTTGGCAAGCCAAGAATAAAATCCATGCTTATGTCCTCCCATGGTCTCTCAGGCACAGGTAATGGCTGGTACAGTCCTGTATTTTGTTTTACACCCTTTGCCATCTGGCATATTCTGCAACTTTGCACAAACTTCCGTACATCTTGCCGAAGTTGTGGCCAGTAGTAATTTTCCTCAATCAAGGCAATGGTCTTATCCCTACCAAAATGCCCAGCCAATCCTCCGCTGTGCTTTTCTTTGATTAAATTCTCCCGCATGGAACTTCTGGGAATGCACAACTTACTACCCTTGAACAGCATCCCGTCTTGGATTAAGAAATCCAACCATTTTGTTCTATCCATAGTAAGAGGTATTGAGCAAGCCTTCCAGGCTTCTGCAAAATCCGGATCTGCAGGGTATAGACCCTTCAGTTCTTCAAACCCCACTACTTCCACTGTCAATCTAGTCATGAGTGCGCCTTCCGCTTAAGGCATCCGCAACCCTGTTTGACTTCCCACTTCGTATGCTTCAGTACAAAGGTATAACTTTGGAGGAACTCCACCCATTTCATGTGCCTTTGGTTCAGTTTTGTCTGACTGTTAATGTATTGCAAAGCTTGATGGTCAGTAAACAGTACAAACTCCTTTGGTAATAAATAATGTCTCCACTTTTTCAGGGCCTGAACTATAGCATAAAATTCTTGATCATAGACTGAATACTTTTTCCGTGCATCATTTAACTTCTCACTGAAATAAGCAACTGGCTTGCCTCCTTGACTCAATACAGCCCCTATTGCACTGCCACTGGCATCACAGTCCACCTGAAATACCTTGTTGAAGTCTGGAAGTGCCAAAACAGGCTGCTCGGTAACTTTTCTTTTTAATGTATCAAAGCTCCTTTCAGCCCCCGATGTCCATTTGAACTCCTTTTTATCTCCCCTCATTGTCTCTGTGAGAGGTGCACAAATACTGCTGAAGTTCTTTATGAACTTCCTATAAAAACTGGCCAGACCATGGAATGACCTCACTTCTGTTGTGCTTCTTGGAGTAGGCCATTCAATGATAGCTCTCACCTTTTCGGGGTCCATCTTCAGACCTTCTGCTGAGATTACAAACCCCAAGTATACCAATTCCTTCTTGACAAAATTACACTTTTTCAAATTTATTAATAACTGTTCTTCTCGCAGCTTTTCAAAGACTCTCCTGATATGCATCAGGTGTTCCTCCAGGGTCCGGCTAAATATCAATATATCATCTAAATAAACAATAACAAACTTTCCCAGAAATTCTTTCAGTACTTCATTCATCGACCACATGAAGGTACTTGGTGCATTGGACGAGTCCAAAGGGCATGACCAACCACTCAAACAGGCCTTCTCTTGTCTTGAAGGTTGTCTTCCATTCATCCCCCTCTCGGATACGGATCTGATGATAACCACTTTTCAGGTCAATCTTTGTGAAGTACTCAGCTCCACTTAAACAGTCCATGATATCATCCATTCTTGGTAACGGGAATCTGTACTTAATAGTAATTTTGTTGATGGCCCGTGAATCCGTACACATCCTCCATTCTCCATCCTTCTTTGGCGCCAGCACTGCGAGTACTGCGCATGGACTCAAACTTTCCCGAATTAATCCCTTTTCTAATAATTCTTGGACCTGTCTATTTAACTCCTCGGTCTCTACGGGTGTCATCCTGTGTGCGGCTTTATTTGGCGGGCTTGATCCTGGTACTAAATCTATATGATGGCTAATTTTTCTCACGGGGGTAAGCCCTCGGGCACATTGTCGGACACAATGTCCTGGAAATTCCTCCGACAGATTTAGAACTTCTGTTGGGGTATCCCGGCATTCCTTCCCCCTAACTCTAGGGATTATTGCATAACATAAATGTTCATGCTTTAACCCGTTTAGAAACTCTCTCCCCTCAACTAAACAGACTCTGGAAATATTACATACCTTTTCATCTGCATCCTTCAAGGGCTTTAGTTTATGGCGTACACCATTCTTTGTCAATGAGTAGGTGTTGGCACGGCCATCATGTACTGCACTCCGGTCAAACTGCCGGGGTCTCCCCAGCAACATGTGGCAAACATCCATGGGTAAGATGTCACACAGGACCTCATCACAATAATTCCCAATGTTAAATTTAACAGAACACTGCTCATTGACCAAAGCTCCGTGGTCCTTTTGTAACCATGCGACCCGGTATGGGTGTGGGTGTTTCTTCCTTTCTAACCGTAACTTTGTAACCATTTCCTCAGAAACCAGGTTATCCGTGCTACCATTATCAATAATGATATTGCAAACCTTGCCCGCACATTTACATCTAGTGCGGAATAAACTTTTCCTCCGGTCCGTGTCCTTCTCCTCGTTCAACAGGACTCTTCTTACAACCATTGTTTCTCCTCTCTCCACTTCTTCGGAATGCTCGGATTCGAGCATCCTCCTCTGCCCACGGCGGCTCTGGCTGGGCCCTCAGGCCTCTTGTTTGTTCTTTCTCGGTGTTGTGGACATTCAAATGCCCTGTGTCCTTCTTCACCACAGTGGAAACATGTTCCACGAAATACTCCCCTTCCAAACCCTCGTCCAGATCCACCCCGTCCTCTTGGGTAGTTGTTCTGATCTCGGGGCTGATAAACATCTTCTTCTTTTTGGTCCTGGTTACTACTGGCTTCACCAGTCTTCTTCGGATCCTTGTACTTTTCTCCACTGGTCCTCCCACCAGTCCTTCCACCTCGGCCTCTTCCTCTTTGCTTGCCTTCAAACCGCTTTGTTTAGCTTTTCTTCTACCTTCAAGGCAAATTGATAAGCATCCTCAATGGTGTTTACTCGAACCGGGCTCAGTTCTTCCTGGATACCAAGCCTCAACCCATTAATGTAACGGGCTACTTTCTCTTTATTTGCCTCTAAATGCCCTGTTCTAATAGAAATTTTGTAAAATTCTTCAGTGTACTCTTGGACAGTTTTGTTTGTCTGTCTCAAGCTCTGCATTTTTCTTAGCAGATCCAACTCGTAATCTGTCGGGATGAACTGTCTTTTAAGCTTCTCCACCATTCTATCCCATCTTGTTATTCTCTCTTTCCCTCTTCTGTTTCTCTCCAATTGCATTCCCCTCCACCAAATGCTGGCATGACCCTTTAACTTGGTCTTAGCAAATCTGACCCGGTTAGGGTCTTCAATCTCCTCATACTCGAAATATTCCTCTAAATCATTTATCCGAGTCAATCACTTCTTATGGATTCAGATTTCCCGAGTAGGTAGATACCTCCATTTTTGGCTGTTTTCCAATCTGAGAGATGGCCCTATACAACCGGGCTTGAGCAGGATCCACAGCTTCTTCTTCTTCCTCAAACTGGTCTTCTTCCTCAACTTCGTCTTCACTTTCCTCATCCCCTCCGGGTTCGCGTCTTCTGCGTAACTCTGCTTGTAGGGCTTGAACTTGCCTTTGCAAGGCCCGGAAGTCTTCGGCCGACACTACATTTCCTGCTCCGCCACGGTTCCTTCGTGGAGGCATGATATTTTCTCTGTATTATTATTTTTTTTTTAGAATTCTTCCACAGATCCTGGTGCAATTGCCTCTCTCCGGCGATCTGTTACACGCTCAGGAGCTCCCGCTCTGATACCACTTGATGGCGAGGTCAAGATTCAAAACACACCAGTCTCACAAATTGCAGTAAATTTCATTAATATGGTCTCTGTTACAATTTTTCTCAGCACACTTCCTCCTCCCCAAATCCCGAACTCACCATCCCCCATCCTTACAACATTTCGGGTTTTTAACGAGGCCCCCGATCCTCTCGGCCATCAATGCCCTGCCTAACAAATTCAAATTCTAATTTTCCCTCCCTCGGTCGAACTTCCCAAATTTTGTCATAAATGGCCACTGCCTTACCCACCATGAAAACCTCATTAAAGATCTTCTCTGAACTGCAAACGCCGCCTTGGTCAGATCGTCCTTCCGCGCCTCTGTTTCGCCCATAATGTCCATGCTCTATACTGTTGTGAAGACCATTCCCATCTTAATACACGCGGTCGCCAATTTCAATTTCAATCTTCGTGGCAGCCCGCGCGTTTAATTAATTAATTTTTTTTTCTGCTTTGTCTTCGACTGACCGTGTCACTTTAACACACGTGGAGGTCGCGTGTCACTATGGCTTTCCTTCTCATTTGAACGCGTGTCCACAAGCTTGTCTTCATACTTGTCGCGATACCGCGACATGTCGCGATATCGCGACCCACTGTCCCTTTGCTTTCACCTTGGCGGAAAAAGTCGCGATATCGCGACATGTCGCGATATCGCGACCCAACGGTCACCTCTCTTCAATTTGCAAATGATGCCGCGATATCGCGACGTCGCGATATCGCGACCAAAACCTTCTCCCCTTCTTCGTCTGCACCGAGCCTTTAAAGTCGGAAATTCAACGCTGTTGAAGTCGAAACAAGAGTCGCGATATCGCGACTCAAACTGGCCATTGCCCTTCCGAAGCTTTGGGGTCGCGATTTCGCGACCCCAACGCAACTTGTGCCTTTACTCTAAAACTTCCTCTTCTTTTTACAAAACCTCCCTCTTGGGCCAAGATTTGAAACAAACCCAACACAAGTACTTAGAAAATAAAAGCAAACAATAAAATGATTTGGAGGATGCAAGATTGCTCCTTGACCACCGGATGCTCCTGCATCACCACTTCCCAAAGCAATTTAATGAGCCCCTCCACCTCATCTCCTTCTATACTTTTCCCTCACCTACTCTGCCAATGTAGAGACCAAGTGGAGCCTATGTGGCATCGCACTCATCCAGCCCTAAATTCCTATAAATACCCTTGACCATACCCAAATAAAGGGGAGCCCATTTGATGCTAGGCACATGCTGCCATAATTCTCCCACACTCTTGCCTAAGCCTACTTGATCACTACCCACAGTTTTAACCACATCTCCAAACACCCATTACCCCATAAACACCCTTTCTTGAGCTCTCAGGTTGACTTTTTTTGAATTTTTAAGTACAGTGTCGAGACCACCTCCCCAGAGACGATCTCACCTCTGTCATAAAACAACATTCACAACAACATTTCGACGGTGGTTTTGGCACTGTAGTAGGTATATTTTTGTGTTTTCTTGTGTCTTGGTTTCATTAACAATAGTTATATTTTATTGCAATGTGGTTTATATTTGGATGAACCAAGGCCCAACTTAGGTGGGCCCATATTATCTATTAAATCCTCTCTTTGTTGGTTCTGTGCAGGTATATCAGTCATCTACCACGGTATTTGAAATATCCTACACACACATGCGTCCCCACGATATTTTCCTGATCACAAACTGTTGTGGGAAGGAAGCATCACACCATCTTGATTGTAAAAGCCTTCTTAGACTAATTTATATTTGTATAAGATAGAGAGTTGTGTTGTATATTGTAAAATCATATATTTATAATAATATTCATTGAATATCTTGTGCTCTTTGTCTTTGTATCTCTCTTGTTGATGGTGGCTTTCTCATTCCTACAAAATGGCACACCCTAAAATTCCTATAAATACCCTTAGCCATGGACAAAGAAAGGGGAGCCCATTTTATGCTAGTGTTATGCTGTAAAAATCCTAACTCACTCCTACCTTAGTCTACTTGCCATCATATGCAGCCTCTAACACCCTCATGAGATCTCTTAACATGTTCATGTTTTATGCTTTAATATGTTTTTTACTTATTTTTGTTGATGCTTTCAATATGTAACATGTGCTACTAACAAGTTTTTGATTTCCATGTGTGTAGGATTCCAAGTTCAAATCAATCCAAAAGCTCAAATCAACTCTTACTTCAAAAATCACAAAATCAATTTCAACTACAGACACAATTCAACTTCCAATCAACATATGTTTGTAGCATGAAGGACAAAAACACCATCTTTTTATTGTACAAGAGATTATTCCCTTATTAGTGCATGTTATTGCAAAAACACCCTTCAAAAGGGTTTCTTTGTATCAAAAGGGACTCTTTTTAATTTAATGCAATACTTCATTTTCAATGCAATGGTGTGTTTTAATGTTTACAAAATGGAACACTTGGTTCTCTCACATAAGCAAAATTGACTCTCTTTCTTCTTGTGGCTGCAGGTTTTGAATTTCCTACTAGCAAGGCCTTCACAAACAAGAAATCATATAGGCCTTCGTTGTCCCCTTTAATTTTATTTCTTTTGTAAAACAAAAGACAAAAAAACAAATTGTCTTTTATTCGGTTGTTCTGTTATTTTCTTCAAAAGAAAAAATCTCCTGTTTCTTTTCTGTTTTATTGTATTATTTTAATTTTAAAAAATAAACAAAACAAAAACAATGTCCTATTTCAACTTTCTTTTTATTTTCTATTTATTTTAATAATAAAAAACCACAGATTCCTTGCTTTTCTTTTATTCCCTGTTTAAAAAAAAACTTATCGTTAGTTTGTTTTACTTTATTAAAAAAAATAGGAGGGGGTCTCCTACCTCCATTCCCTCTATTTTTCCTATGGCCCCTTTTCTCTCTTTTTCCCGTCCTCATAGCTTTCTCCCCCAACTTCCTCATTGCCTACCGCAACCCCACGAGCCCCTCCTCCACCGTGACCTGCCTAGGAGGCCCAGGCCTATCAGCCACCCTCCCTTCATCGCATCGCCCAAGCGGTGCTCTCACCCTCCCTTCCTTGTGCTTATCAAGCGGTGCTCTTAACCGCTTCCTCCCATGTCACCTGTTTGTGACACCTAACCTCCAGCTACCTTCATGGCTGCTCCGCGACCCCTACGCCACTCGTCCGTGTATCTTCCCCTTGTTTCAACCTCGAGCTACCCATCACCCATTGCCCGCAAACCCCCCGATCGCAGCACCCCACCGTAACGTTACCCGTAAAACCTCTTGATCGTGGCACCTCCGCCACGGCCTAGCCGGTGACCCCTCAGGCTGCACAGGCCTGAAACTCTACCTGTAACAAAATAACAAAAAAAAGAAAAACACATATACTCTCGTAACCCCCTACCACGGGTGCCCAGCACCCGAGACCTTGCTTCACTGCCTCTCCCTGTCCGCCCTCTCTTGCTACCAGTCTCTGTAGCCTTTCCCTCTCCTGCTCACCCTATAACGTGACCCTACGCGCTCATCTTTGCTCACTTGCCTTCCCAAACCCGTCATTTCCTATTTTTCCTCCACACCTCCCCCTACCTTCCCGCGCTCCTAGGCTACAGCCTGACAGTGATAGGCCTGCTGTAGGCTTGTCTCGCACAGGCTTGTCAGGCCTGCACTGCGCAGGGTCGTCTTTGATGCGCTCCCCCTTTTTTTCACATTAAAAAACAAAAAAAACATTGAATAAATAAAATTTTCCAAAAATTAAAACAACCTTAATTTTAAAAATAAAGAGCACGCGTTGACCGCACCCACCTCTCACATTTACAAAACAAACAACTTTTTAATCTTGAAAATAAATTAATTAATTAATTAAAAAAAATAAAATTAATAATAAAAGTTTCCAATTAAACCTTTAAAAAAATTAATTAAAAATATATAATATCTACAAAATTTTCATTAAAAAATAAATAAATAACCACACAAAAAAATCATCAAAATACAAAAAAAAAACAAAAAACTTGTTCAAAAATTATCAACAAAAAAAACAAAACATGTTCAAAATTGTCAAAATTATCAAACCCACAAACCAAAACGCCAACATATCATAACATATTTTTGCGCACACTTTTGCATGATCTACCATTCCGCACTATTTTACATTTTGTTGATTGAAACCAACAAAACAATATATTGATTGTTTGATTGCTTTGTTTACTTGCATTTATCGACTTTAATTAGATAGCGACCTTGTTTTTGAAAACCTTGCCAAACCTCACCATTTCACCAACATTCCATACACCCATGGCTCATTTCATCCAATACCAACAACCAACCCCGACATACCATCAACCCTATCAACCACCTCCCACTTATCAATCACCCCCAACCTCGCAATATCACCAATATCCTATCCATCATCAACCCCCACCTCAATATCCCCAACCATCAACTTCACCATCTCATCACTCACCCCCCACATATCATCACTCCCAACCCACCTATCATCAACCACCAATTCAATAGTATCATCAACCCCCTTAACCAACTTATCAACCTCCACACTCATCCAATCAACCTCAACCACCCACCCAACCATATCCATCACAACCACAACCTACTTACACTCAATCATATCTCACTTACAATCAATCATCACCTGCATATCATCACACCTCCCTTCATATCAACCCCCACCAACTCATCCATATCAACATACCCCTAATCCATCACAACCATCCCCTCCATATTACACTACTCACACCCCTACTACATCATATCACACACGTCACATTCTACCATAAGCCTCCTAAGCACGTCTCACCACTTCACACCAATCTTACCCATGTTTCCAACATCAATCATCTTTATTGCAACATTCATATCCCCCACACCAACCTCTGCAACCTCACCCCTTTCACAACAACCTTCATATCTACCCCAACCTATAACATATCAAGCTACACCTCCTTCTACTCAATATCATAACCAACTTGCTTTCCCTACCACTCACATTCCTCCTCGGCCCCAACATCACTTCACGCCTCATGCTCCTTACCCCACCCAAGACCGCATGATACACATCACCCCACATATCTAGGGTCTCATACCGACCAATTTTGTGTCTACCATCACCAATGTGGTCATGATATCAATCATTTCAAAATTTTGTATAGGATCTTATTGACCAAGGGGTCCTTCTCATCAAACATACTTCAACCCCCACTCAAAAAAATCTTGCAAATCATCAAGCTCCATATCACCAAGGTTTTGTGGGCCTGATCGATCATGACCACATTCCTCTTGCTTCACCCACCCTTTCTTCCACACCACAAGAGCCTCCATCCCCCGTCGCATCTACCACTACACAAGCTATTGCACCTCCTTCCCCTTCATCTTCATCTTCTATGACATCTACTCCACCTACTCCTTCTCAACTTGCTATCACATCACCTTCTCCACCTACTCCATCCAACCCCTTTCCATTTTGTCACCTTCATAATATACACCACCATGCTTGCCCTCCCCATCTCACTTAATCAACCCCCTCGAATCTTCTTTATCCATCCATTTTGATTTTGAGGAGGAAAGTGATGACAAATTTATTGATCCTCCACCCTCTCCACCTTTGCCAGATGATTTTTTCAAGTCATCACCTCTCATCCCCTTTTCTCTAACACCTTAAAGGACACCCAAATCGCACACGCACCCGAATTTTCTTCAACTTCTTCAAATGTGACTCTCCCTACCTCACCACATAGCCCACCTACGCATATCCACATTACCCCCATTGACATTGATGCCTTACATGTCCACTATACTTACCCTTATCCTCCACTTGATCCAGCACGACCATCCTTACCTCGGTTGCACATTCCACCCCACACAGTTAGCTTCCCTCCTCATCAAGACCAAACTTCCCCTCTTACACCCTCTCCTTCAACATCTTCCATCAATCCCTACCTCACCTTGAGTGTGGAACTCTTTGAGCTCCCTCTTGAACCCCTATGTTTGAAATGTGTTAATTGCGTTCCTCCTCAACCTACTGAAGTAACCATATCCCTACCCAATCCAAACCTAGGCCTTCCAAAAACCCAATAATCCTCGCCTCACCCACCAAAGTGTCTCCCATATTTCCTTCCTACTCCCCCTACTTTGCCCCACACCCCATCCACACCTCTACATTCTCCTTCCCCTCATGAGATGGGCTGTTCTTCGAGACACTCACCTTCTAGATCAACTCATCAAACCCCTCCAACCAGGTCATCTGCATGTGGTCACAAAAACACCATGTACAAATCCTTGCACCAATATTCCTTATCTCTTCCCTCACTTTTTTTAATACCTTCTCTACCAACCCTTCTTCGAACACTTCCGCTATCACCTTTCCTTCCCACAACCTCCCTTCCACCTCTTCTTCCAACACCTCCTCTACCACCCCTTCTTCCAACACCTCCTCTTCCACTCCTTCCAATACTTCCTCTATCACCTCTCCTTCCCACAACTTCCCTTCCACCTCTCCTTCCACCACCATCTCTTCCTCTCCTTCTTCTAAAACCCTATCCTCTAACTCCTACTCCCCATGTGGCTCAACACCCATGGTTTTGCCACTCATCCCATCCTCCTCCACTTTTACCATCTCTATCTTCTCTTTCCTATTAGCATAATATTGATCCCATACTCTGACATTTTTCACCTATCCAACCCATTCCACTTCTAGCTCCACTTAATCTCAACCAAACCTTAGACCAACTCCCAACCTTTAGCCCCCATCACATCATCATCAACCTTCTGCATTGGCCTTACAATATTCCTCAATACCACCATCTTCCACACTTTTGTCTTCATCTCGACCCTTAAATTAACTATCTCACCCACATCATGCTCCACTAGCTCCATTCCTCTTCACCCCTTTCCTCTTTATCACTTTATCTCTTTCACCCACCTACATGGTGCATACAACCACCATTCCAACCTTAAATTCATACACTCAAGTCACACCACATCACAATTCATTCAATTACTTGAGTAGGATGACACTATCTTACCAATGCTATCCTGAATTTAATTAATACCCAACACCCAGTCTTGGAATTTGCATTTATCCCATAACCTTATCGAAGACTATCATTAGCTACCCTTGATTTATTTATCATAAATATTTTTAATTTCATAACTTAATCGTTCATATTAGCCACCATTTTCTACTGGGGCAAAAGCAAAATCTTCTTCATCTTTCAGCCTCCTCTGCTGGGGTAAAAGTAAAATCCTCCAATCATTACTACTCTTCATCTGCTAGGACAATAGCAGATCCATCCAATCAACATTCACATAGTTTTAGAATATATTTCCATTCAATCATATGGTCTCAATAAGTTATCAATGGCAAGGTTCAAAGTTATTTGTCCTTCCCATCACTGGATCATTCTACGTTGATCATAATTCATGATAATATCAAGTCACCTTCTCAAGTGTTGCTTCAATTCCCATTACATCCACTATTGACTACCATCATCACCTCCTTCACCTCAAACCTAATGTTTTCCCCCTCCTTATTCCTCTTTTCCTTTCCCTTCGAGCGATTATATACCTATGTTTGACTTCTTTTTCTCCTTTCTTTTTCTTTTTCCCTCCCTTCCCCTCCTCCTTTTCCCTTCCCTCTTCTTTTCCTTTCCTATTTCTCTCCCCCTTTGTCAACCTCACTCATTTTGTACTTTCTTTCTCCCCTATCTAACTTATCACTCATCTGGGGGAGTCGTCCACCCTTCAAAACTAATTTTTCCTTCCCTTCCCTTCTCCCTTCATTATTTGTTTTCTTTGAATATCCATCTAACAACTTGTCTCTTCCATGAATTTGGCTAGGAAAATCTTCAACTTCTTTCAATCACTCAACCATGCCTAGTGTTCCATGCAATCTTCATCAAAAGCCATCATGATACGTTCTCTGCATTCACTCGTCCACATAATCAACTTTTGTGCTTATCTCATTGACCATACACCTTTCCTTTCATATGCAAGGGAATATACATGTCTTTCGCAATTCCCTTCTTCTTGCATCCTTTCACTTCTTCTTGTCCCTTTCTTCGTATCCCAAGGACTTTTCTATCACTCAACCATACCTAGTATCCTCCTCAAGTGTGCATATATCTCATTCAAAGCCATGATGATTTGGAGCCTCCCTTTGTGACCTATTGAGACATCCTAGAATCCACACTTTACACACATAATTAATATTATTTTGATTAGGTGATGATGACATCATGATTAGTCCTAATGCTTATATTAGCTCATCGTGCATCCTTCAGTGGTCCAAAACCCAAGGTTTCGTGCTCTAAAAAGAAAAATAGAATGATAAAAATGAATACAAATAATGATGATGATATAGCCTGAACCCTTCGGTATATTAGACAACTCCATCAGGGCTATAGATGCCTAGTTGGTAGTGAAGCAACGTTGATAGATCGTGTGTTATCTCCACTAGGGCTATAGATGTCTGATTGGCAGTGGAGTATGCATTCATGATGAGCTTACTTTTTCTTATTAGGGCTATGATTGATTAAGTCTAAACCTAATCAAAATTTGGTTAATGAACTTACTACACACACAGTAGTTCTAGGATGTTTTGATATGCCTTAAGGGATCTCTAATCCTAATGGCCTTTGTATGGTAACCTCACCACTTGAGAGGAGCACTGGGGTGTTTGAGTTTCATGAAATCTTCTTTGGATATTATCCTCCTTTCTTCTTCTTCCATCTTGTTCTCCACTTATTCTTCTTTCTCCTTCATTCACCATAGCCATTATATACCCTTGTGTATGTAAGGAATGTTTTTTGATTAATGAGGTAAGTGTTTTCCATTACCCTCATGATCATTATCATCCATTATCCATCATTTTTCCTCATTATATATTTTATTTTATCATCATTGGCCCATAGACACTCATGTAGCCTAGCCACTACCCATCCATGATTGCTCACCTCCATCTCTACCTCCTTTCCTCTAAGGTCCTCATCTATCTCAATCATGCTTATCCCCTCTAATGGACCGTGACCTTACCCCCTCGTAGAAGTGAAGCACCCATGCAATGCCAAATGGTGCTCCTGAAACCACACTCCTACTCTGAGACCGAGCCAATATCCTACTGCTTTGTCTTGCCTATGACCCATCCAACCTCCCTCCACACTATTAACTATCCCACACACAATGCACCATGATACTTCTCAAACCCTAATGGTACCTTCACCTTGCACTGTTTTTCTCTTTTCTTGCCCCTTGGGCACCCTTTTTACACATTGCCTCCTTGGGCATCCTTTCATACACTACCTTTCTGGGCACTCCTTTTACACATTGTCTACTTGGGCACCACTTTTACACTCGCCCCCTTGGGCTACACACTTTTTTACTTTTTAATTTTTGTACGCAGTGCACATGTTGTCTCTTCCTATCTAGGTATACTCTTTTTTCATGGTTGCATTATACTCCCTTGCATTTCCTTGTAAACCTCCTTCTACCCTCATCTTTCTCCCTAGGGATTCAGAGCTAACTATCCCTTTCCCACCACTATATCCCCCTATCTTCCTTACCCCCCATATTACCCTCCTTTATCCTCCCCTCACCTTCTTCCCTTAGTTATCCTACTCCCACCCCCATCTACCCTAACTAATCACCTTAAATTATCATCATCACCCCTTACCATCATACCATTTTGTCAAGTGGCTCGTCCTTGGCCTTGTGCCTCACCTGCACACTCACCACTTGAGGGGGTTGCCAAATATACTCCCACAGGGATAATCATTTCACTAGGGCAACAAACAACAAAATTTTGATAAATGTTTTTGCACTATGTTGTTTTTACAAACAACACATTGCAAAAAGGGGCATCTGTAGACATAAAAAATTGGCAATTTTGATAACATAATAAATTATGAATTAGTATACCCAAATATTCAATTTTTTCACCTTACAAAATTATAATTAATATCTAAATTCTCCCTAATTTCCCTAATTTCTTCCAAATTTCCCTAGCTCTCCTAATTCTATTCTATTTCCCTTTTATTTTCCTTAGGTTCTTCTAAGGTTCCCTAAAATATTTATTTCCCCTTTTTCCCTAAAATCCTTAATTCTTCAATTTCCTTAATCTTCCCCTAATTTTCTCCTACCTTGCTTAAGTCCTCTAATTCCCTCTTAGCTCTCCTAATCTCCTAATTTCCACCTAATCTCCCTCATTTATTTCCTCCTCTCCTTTCAAAATTTCCCTAACCTTGCTTATCCACCTAATCCCCTCATCTAGCCCTTAATTAATCCCTAATCCCATCCTAAGCTCCCCATCCAAATTCTTAGGAGATATGCAGATAATTTAAAAATCCTAAATAAAATCCCTAGGAAGCCCCCTTTGGAATTACCCCTCATTTAATTCCTAAATCCTCCTACACCCTCCCACACATCCCCATGCAATTTTAATGAATTTAAAATTGCTCTCACATCCCCTAGTCAACCCACCTATTTAATCCATTTGTCCTCCACACCCTCCACCTTGCATTTTTGGCAATTTAAAATTATCCACACATCACCCAAAGCACACATGCTCCTATGCACATCCTCCCATGTGCTCTTTTTGAAATTTAAAAATATCCCTCCCAAATATCTATAAATCCCCCACATTAATATTGTATCCCTCGTGCACTTTCCCCATGCTATAGAAAGCAATTTTAAATTTAAAAATAATTACAATTCAAAAAGTGCATTTATTCCACCTAGCCCTAGGACAAGCCACATCAACATTTTGGTAATTTTTAATACCCTCCACACTCCCCCATGACCCTTGGAAAACTAATTTTAAATTAGTTTTCCTCCCCCTAGGTTACCACTTCCCAAAGCAATATAATGAGCCCCTCCACCTCATCTCATTCTAGAATTTTCCCTCACCTACCTTGCCCATGTGGATACCAAGTGGAGCCTATGTGGCATCCCACATATCTAGCCCTAAAATTACTATAAATATCCTTGACCATGGCCAAAGAAAGTGGAGCCCATTTGATACTAGGTACATGCTGCCAAAATTCTCCCACACTCTTGCCTAAGCCTACTTGATCACTACCCACAACTTTAACCACATCCCCAAATACTCGTAACCTCATAAACGCCCTTTCTTGAGATCTTGGGTTGATTGTTTTTGAGTTTTTAGGTATAGTCTCGAGACCACCTTCCTTGATATGGTTTCACACTGCCATACCGCCTTCCCATAGACGGTCTTGCCTTTATCATAAAACAACATTCACAGTAGCATTTTGATGATAGTTTCGATACTACAATAGGTATATTTTTGTGTTTTCTTGTGTCTTAGTTTCATTAACAACAACTATCTTTCATTGCACTATGATTTATATTTGGATGAACAAAGGCCCAACCTAGGTGGGCCCATATTATCTATTAACTCCTCTCTTTGTCGGTTGTGTGCAGGTATATCAGTCATCTACGATGGTCTTTGGAAGATCCTACACACACATACACATCCCCACAATATTCCTGATCACAAACTATTGTGGGAAGGAAACATCACACCATCTTGATTGTAAAGTCCTTCTTAGGCTAATTTATATTTGTCTATTACAGATAGTTGTGTTGTATATTGTAAAATCATATATTTATAATAACATTTATTGAATATCTTGTGCTACTTATCTTTGTATATCTCTTGTTGATGGTGGCTTTCTCATACCTACACCATCATATCCCTCCTAACCTCTCACAGTCGTTCCTCATATACCACTTAAAGGAGGGTACATAGTCCTCTTGATTTTATTTTGCATGCCTAAGGATGGATACTTGTTCTTGTAAGAACAAAATAATTAGCAGTACCACATCCTAGGGATAAAAGCAAGTATAAATTAATTAAAATAAAAATTGTTCTAGTAGGTTTGTTACAATGGTGAGAGTTGTTTGAAGACCCAAAAGGAGGGCTTCGTATTTAACATTATTTTTGGTGCATGGGAAATCGAGTTTGAATGAAAGGGGAAGAGGAACCTCTTGTGGTGTGAAAAACATGATTCTTGCACTACCCCATTGCTCGCATTTTTAACCATCAAAGAACAACGTGAGATCTTCTTTATGCTTTGGTTCTTCTAGTTCTTCTGAGCTAGTTAATGCAAAGATTGCATTATCGAATAGCTCAATTGTGATAGGCTTATCATCATGAAGAGGAGCTTTTGCTAGCTCGTTTGCAATAAATTGACCTTTAATAAAATTTTACCTAATGAACTCTAGGTCAAACTCTATCAAAAGCATGATTCACTTTATGTTACGATTGTTATGATAATTACAACTCATCATGTATCACAAAGGGTTCTCTTTAGATATGACATACGTTGTATGATTTATCATGTAATGATGGAGCTTTTTTGTGGTGAAGACCATCGCTAAGCAATTTTTCTCGATATAAGTGTACTTTATCTTGTACGAGACCATTGTGTGACTAATGTAATACATAGTCTGTTCTTTGTTTACCTTGTTCTTTTGGGTTAGCATGGTCCCAAGGCAAATTCAGTGATCGATATATATAATAGAAAAGGTGCACCAGGTATCGAAGGAGACAATATCGGTGTGGAAGCCAAGTATTGTTTGATATCTTAGAAGGTTGCTTGGTAATCTTTGTTCCAATAAAAATTCACCCCCTTCTAGAGAAGATGATTGAATGGTCGACACTTGTCCGATAGTTGTGTGATGAATTGTCAAATGACCTGTATCTTCCCTTGCAAGTTGTGAAGTTGCTTAAGGTTGGTGTGGGAAGGCATGATTGCTATTGCTTCAACCTTCTTTGGATCAACTTTGATGCCCTATTTAAACACAATAAAATCTATAAAAAAATTAGATGTCACACCGAAAACACACTTTTTAGGGTTCAAGTGTACATTATGTTCCATGAGATGGTCGAAGACTTTTTCTAGATCATCGATATGATCCTGACGTAATAAATATTTAGCCTAAATATCGTCAACATAATCTTCGATAATCTTGTGCATGTAGTCATGAAAAATATACATCATTGTCTGTTGATAGGTAGTGCCCATATTCTTTAAGCCAAAGGGTATGACCTTATAGTAAAAGGTCCTCCATGGTGTAGTAAAGGTTATTTTTGCCTAATCTTTAGGATTGACTTGGATTTGATTGTATCCTGAGAAGCCATCCATGAGAGAGAGCATTTCGTGGCCCGTAGTTGCATCTACCAATGTATCGATGTTCGAGAGAAAAAATTCATCCTTGGGGCTCACTTTATTAAGATCACAAAAATCGGTGCATATGCGCACCCCCCATTCAGTTTTTGAACTGGTACCATATTGGACACCCAATCAGAATAATCGATAGGTTCGATGAATCTTGCATCCAACAATTTTTGTAATCCATATTTTATCATAATAACAATTGTTGTATGTAACTTTTAAATTTTTTGTTTTATTGGTTTAAATGCTGGATTTAGCATTAGATTATGGATGACTAAGTTGGGATCTAGACCAGGCATATCCTTGTATGACCATGCAAAAAAAATTCTATACTTCTTTAGAAGAGCAAAGAATGCAGCCTGTTCTACAATTGAAAGACCCTTCCCCAACTTAAGAATCTAGGGATGTTGAGGATCATCACTAATATCAATATCAACCATCTCTTCTATTAGTATATGGAATCCATCCTTCAATTGATGGGGAGTAGGGATCAAATGAATGTCATCGACTGGATTGAATGAGTTAGATGCATCGTTAGTGTAGCGACCCCGGGATGCACACACCGCTCTACTCTATTTGCAATATCGTACTCGAAATGAAATGAAAGACCATAAAAAGCATATAACACAAAAATAACAAAGATAGATCCTTTTATTTTTATTAAAACCTGGTTACATGTCGGTCCCTCTTAGGGATACCCATTTCGATACAATAAGATTACAAGTGGGTAGAATATCCCCTTTTGCAAAGGGGTGGTGCGCTTTTAAAGGGCTTTCCAGTTTCGCACATGAAAATGTATGAGGGCTTACAAATGCCTCCTTCTCCAGGTCTATTTACTAGAGGGATCCTTTTGCTTCGTATGTTGTAGATGTGTCCAATGAACCTGTGGCCCTGTAAGCAATGAAACAACAACACACACTTAGATGTCCGAGATTGCCTCCCCGGATGAGGTTGTTAGTAATAAGTATACTTAATTATATGTAAATGTAATGAAACTAATGCTATGTGTGCGAATGAATGGAATTGATGAATCTATGCTAATGATATGCGAATATGGAGAAAAAAGAATAATGGAACTAATGTCTAAAACCCTAAGCTAGGCCTGCGGGCCACTATCCAAGACAACGACCGCTAAAGTGAAACTTGTCTTCCTTACTCCAAGGCTATGGATCAAGGCTTGTTCCTGATGTTGAAATGGTGATCGATTTGTTCATGTTAAACCCTCAATTGGCTAGCACCTTGTTGCTCGTCAAATATGCCCCAATATGCTCTCCAATCCAGCAGGGCTTCGTTGTAGAAGTGATCTCTAAGGGAAGCTCTCCAAGTCTTGAAAGCTCTCCTTAATGACCTACTATGCTCAATCTGTGATGATAAATTTGGACTTCAAATTTGGACTCATTCGGATCCCTTTGGTGCTCTAGGCTTGCACCTTTTAAAGTGTGAAACCCTAGGTCTATGTTCAAAATCCTAGGATTAAATCCCTCATGCGTAGTGAATGTTAGCATGAGAAGCTTTTATCTTTTCTATGTTTAAAGACCAGTTAACTAAAGTCTAAATTCAGACTCAAGTCCTCCATGTGAACTGGTCATGAAGGGGAATGCAAAGTTACTCCCGTTCACCTTTATTGCATGTAGACTACCACTTCTACCCCTGATTAGGCCTGTTTGTTGGCAAAATGCTTTTTATGGCTTAGTCGTTGTCGTCTGCAACGACTAAGGTTTGGTCGCTCTAGGCTACAATGGCTAAGGTTTGGCCGCTCTAGGCTACAACGACTAAATTTTGGCCGCTCTAGGCTACAACGACTGAGGTTTTGCCGTTGTAGGATATAGCGGCCAGGATCCAGCCACTCTGGTTCAACTTTTTAAAGAAAATCAAGAGGTACCTATTGGAAAATCCTCTATAGAGGGTTATAAAATTTTGATTTTGAATTCCTTTGCTTAACTAGACTCAATAATGATTGATCCAATCCCTCCTAAACACAATGAAATGAATGAGAAAGAAAACATGTAGTTGATTGTCTATTTTGATTCAAATGAACAAGGCCATAGCCCTCCCATAGAACCTTTAACCCATGATGATGGAAAACAATCTAAAAATAGGGGGTTTAGAATTCTTAGGTCCAACCCCAAGCCGACAAACTAGGAATCAAAAGAAAAGGGAGATTGATGTAGGAGTGGAAAGTAAACATGGAAGGCCAATGAATTAGGAGATTAGATAATGAGAAATTATGGTTAAAATTGCAAATGGAACCCAAACTGCCTTATCATGGGGTAGGAGGAAAAGACTTCCCAAAATAATTAAGAAATGAAATTACTCTCTTAGAATACAAGAGGACTTAATGCCCCTACCAATCAAATATGGGTTAACGGGATCTTAGAGATCATTGAGAAGCATTGCAACCTGATGTAGGCACTACAAAAGGAGATAGGGAAATTTATGTATAAAGCAAAAAAGAAGCTTAGGAAAATCATCAAAGCTTTAGAGCTTATGGTCAATGGGTACCTCTAGTTTACTATTTTTCTATCTTGTAGGAGGTGGTTTACTTAATTAGTTTAGTATGATACTATTTATGCTTTGATGATCTATTTATAAATCTTGTTAGTAGTTGTTATGTATGTACGTTGTTTGGCTATGAAGTAGAATGTGAAAGGATTGTTTGTATTACAACCTTCTTTGTTTAGCATAGATGTTTTATGGAGAAGATGTATTTATGGGAATATTGTTAAATCTATTACTACTATGTAAAAGGTTCAAGGACCTTTCAACACCCCTTCTCAAACCTTAATAAAAAAAAATTTAATATTGAGAAGATTTTAGAAGCCAACATCATCTTAAAGTGATAGTTAGTGAGTGGTGTCACCTATAATAATCTCTTTGAAGGAGGCTAACCAGATTTGAATCAGTGTTGATTTTTGAAGCTTGAATGTTGTCATGATAAAAGACCCTTTTTCAATTCCATTCATAGATTCCATATTAGAATATCTAGGTAGACACAAGATCTATTCCTTTTTGGGTGGATTTTGGGGTACAACCATATTAGTATTGTTGTCAAAGATAAGGTGAAGATGACCTTTATAGCAGAGAATTAAATTTATGGATATAATCAGATGCCATTTAGGCTTTGTAATGCACCAACCACTTTTTAAAATATTATTTTGTATATCTTCAATCATATGTCCACAGGGAAGTTTATCTTCAATCATATGTCCACAGGGTTTTCTAGATGAATGGTCCTTATGCGGTAATATAATTGAACATCTACAAGCGTTAGATGAATGTATGGGCTTGTATAGACAAGTGTGTTTATCATTCAATCTTGCAAAGTGTATGCTATTGGTTTCTTACGACAAGTTGTTAGGATATATTATCTGTAAAGATTGAACATTGACCTTGTTAAGATACGAGTTGTATTGATCATGGAGGAACCATAAAACATGAGTTTAGTGAAGATCTTTCTAGGTGCAGTCAATTATTACAAGAAGTTCATAAGAAACTACTCATATGTATCTTACCCATTAGATGCACTTACATGCAAGAATATTTCTTTCGAGTGGATGGAGGAACCTCAACAGGCTTTGAAGGGCTTGAAGGCAATGTTGGTACACATGCTCATTATGGTACTTTTGGATTGGAATATGGAATTTCACATCCACATTGACATGTCAAAATTTGTGATTGGATGCACGTTAGCCCAGTAAGACCTGGGAAGAAGAATATGTATTTTGAGTGGTAGTAAGACTTGGGAAGAAGCACATAATAGTGGATCGATTGTTAAGGATTCACTCAGGAGAACTTGCTAAAGAAGAAATATTGGATGAATTCCTTGATGCACAACAATTATTCATGGTGAAGGTGGTACTAGAGTTATACAAACATATTGGAGAATATCTATCTATCAATAAGAGAGCTACCAAAGAAGATAACTACAATGGAAGAGAGGAAGATCATCATGAAATCAACACCATTATCATCAATTATAAGCTTGTTATATAAGTTAGGAATCAATGGGATCTTGCAAAGATGTGTTATAGATGAGGAAGTTCAGATAGCATTGAAATAACCACATAAAGGACTAGAAATGGGATATATGGGGCTAGATGTGACAACAAGAAATATGTTATTGGTAGGATTATGGTGGCCTACCTTCTATCACGATGCAAAAGAATGTGATATCTTCCAATAAATGATAAATCCACTAAAGAGAGATTGCATGCCACTATATCCCTCTTAGACAGAAGAGTTATTTGAAAGATGGGGTCTAGATCTTGTAGGGCCATTAAAGATAAGTAAAGAGATAAAATACCAATACATTGTGGTTGCAATTGAGTACTTGACAAAGTGGGTAGAAGCGAGATTCCTATTAGATAATTTTGTAAAGACTACAACCCATTTCTTATACGAGCAAGTAATTACAAGATTTAGGATCCCCTTGTAGTTGACAAGTGATAGGGAGGACACTTTGTCAATGAGATCATCTAGAACCTGACGTAGAGTTTAGGATATTTTACTTGTTATCTAGTCTATATTGTCCTAGACCTAATGGATAGGTAGAGGTAACAAACAAGATCTTGGTATCAATAAGATACAAGACATGTGGAGTGGAAGGAGTGAATTGGGAATAAAGATTGCTAGTAGTCCTATGGATGTACAAGGCAACCTTCAAGCCAATGATGAACCATACACCTTTCTAGTTGATGTACGAATAGGAGGCAATAGTGCCAATAGAGTTCCTGGTACCCAGTTTGAGGGTTGTGGTAGAGAACCATTTAAATGACTAGGAAATCCTAGAGGAGAGCCTTGCAAAAATAGTACAAATGGAAGAGAAATGGTTAATGACTCAATGGACAAAGGAAATTATGGCACAACAAGCATATGAGGAACTTGAAGTTGAAAAAAGGTGATATGGTGTTGAATTTTAATAGCAAGAGAGAGATCAAGCCAAGTAATTTGAAGACCCTATGGCTAGGACCCTTCCAAGTGGTCAAGTTTATAGAGAATGGAGTAGTTTGATTACAAAATTTTGATGGGAAATTATGTTTTGAGGTAGTTAATGGTTTGAAGTTGAAGCCATACAATGTAAAGGCTCAAGTAAATATGATCAATTTTGAATCATCAGAGGAAGAAACTATGAGAAGGTTGATGAAAATACCAAAAAGACTTCAAAAAACTTTGAAGGAATACTATTCCAAGAATGAGGATAACCAAGTGGTGCTTCAATTCAAGGTACAAATCAAGATGAGAGAGATATAGGTCTATATTGGTTATTTAGAAGAGAATGATGAAGATAACTTGTTATTGAATAAAGAGAGTTGGAACCAAGACAAAGAATACAGGTTCATGTAACTTTTAGAATATAGAGAAACAAAAAATACCCCAAGTTTGTGATAAATGTAGATTTTTGACAAAGGGAGTTAGTAACACAAGAAAACCCAAATCAATAATTAAGGGGTAATGGAAGAGAATATGAGGACATCAACCCATTAGCAAAAATTGGTCTAATGCAAGAAAGGATGCGTAGGGAAGTGCAAAGGTTACAATAGGAATATGAAACTCTACGAACCTACAATGCTCAATTGAGGGATATTATTGTTCAAATAATAGATGAAATGACACAATGAATTAATGAAAGAGAAGTATGAAGTCAAGAAGAACTAGATGATTTTGAATAAGAAATATTAATGAGAGAACAAGAAGCTTATGGACTATGGAGAGACATCTATGAAGTGAATTCTTCTTAGAAAGGGGAAAGAAGTCCATCTAAAAGTAGTAAATTATTCTCCATGAGTTCAAGTAGTTATTATTTAAGCTTGTATGTAATTACGATAGTAGTTTGAGCTCTCACTTAACAAGAAGATCAAGAATAAACTTGAATCAGGTGGAATCAAACTCTTAGATAGAATTAAGAAGAGATGAAATGAATAGCTCAAGTTTTGAATATGACCTCTTAAGGTGATATAGAGAAACACGAATTCATCCCAAAGTACAAAGGCATATGGGGGAATACAAGCAATTCAAAATGTAATTTGAAATAGATAGACGATTGAAAAGATAATTGAGGAAAGTATCACCAAGGATTCAAAACAAAGGTAAATCTAGTAAGTCACATCAACGATCAAGAGAATGGACTAGAGGTAAGAGAAGAGATTCAAAGTAACTTGGATAATTTGGAAAGATAGTTAAGTCTTCTCAGTGGTCTAAGAATACCTAGCTAGGGGAGGAGTTTGGTTGGCCTCCATTCTAATGGCTTGAGGGGAAGAAATTTTCCTCTTGCTACCCCTAGGCCATTGGGTTGGAAAAATAAGCTACAACGACTATTCTATGATCAAGCAAGAAACAACCAATATTTACGGGATCATAAGGTTGGCCCATTAGGACCATCTCATGGTTCATGTTGGATCTAAAGAAGTCATTGTGGGTGACCAAGGAATCAAAAAAATATTGGACAACCATGATTTGGAAGAAGATAATCTCAAATTAAGGAGATTCACCCAAAAAAAAGAGGAAGAATCATATAATTGTTTGGGTAATAAGGATACTCTAAAATAGAGAATAACTACAAAGGATGGGTCAGTCCTTAAGTACAAACAAGTAAACAAGAATTATTCTTGTCAAGCAAGTGCTTGAGTGCTACCAAAAAATTAACAAGATGGTAGAGATTCATCAAGATATTAGTAGGACAACAAAAAATTGTCAACATGTCGATAGGATTATAGAGAGTCATCAAGGCATCATCAGGATGACAGAGCGTTGTTAAGAAATTGGCAAGACAACGGAGCATTGTTACAAGATTGAAAGGACAATATGAAGAAACTGGCAATTAGTAAGGATGGAAAAATATAGCTCGAAGAAAGGCCATCATGGAAATCAATAGATGATAGAAGTAGGAATTCATTATGAGAAAACACAAATTGAAGGCTACCACTAGAACATTGGGCAGATGATAGAAACTGACAGTCATAAGATGATAAATGAAGATAATTACCATCACAGAGGAGAAGAGTATGACTCATTGATGGAAGATGCAATGGAAGTTCAAATTGGCATTGTTGTACATATAATGTGGAGGAGGTGACACATTGAAAATTCCATATTGTAAAGTTATAAAAATTGGTATTATTGTACATATAATGTGGAGGAGGTGACATATCATTTGAATGTAGGGTGGAAAGGTGGTGATCATTCATAAGTTGGATGTAGTTATATAATTATTGCATGGGTGGTAATAGATTCGAAGAAATTATAAATAAGGGTAAGTAAGGATACATAAGCATAATTATCATAGAGCAACATTGCAAAAAGTGAAGAGATAAGGATGTTGTATGAGGCCATGGAGAGTGCCATAAATAAGTATGTTGTAATGGAAGTCAAGTTCCAAGTAAGGGTTTTCTAGATGAAATAGTGGAGGTACCTGTGCACCAAGGAAGAAAGTAGAAAGAACCAGATGAAGGGTATAGAAGCCATATACATTGAATAAGAAAACTAAAATTTTAAAAATTCTTATGTAAAATTTAAGTGCATAGAAAGGTAACTATTGCTCAAAAATTTATAGTCAAATTAAGGAGAAGCAAGAGTTGTTGTCTAGAAGTGTTGTCAGAGGCTAAGGGTCAAAGTAGCTACCATTGGGAGATATAGAGAAGCTGCCATTTGAGAAGTGTCATCTAATGTTAATGACTGAAAGAGTTATCATTTGAAGAAGCCATCTAAGGGATTGCAATAAGATGACACAATTTAAGAAAATATTGTCACCATTAATAAATATAACATATCATCTAAAAGATCAAAGTAGTGGTTGTCTAAAAGTGTCATATAAAGAGTGCCATCATTGGAAAACTTGTAGTCCAAAAGCATCATATGATGACAAAGAGAGTTCCATTTGAGGATGAAAAGAGTACCAACAAAGATACAAGAGGGTGTTGTTTGAAAGATACACTGATAAGAAATAACAAGCAGTGATGTCAGAGGATTTGATTGCCAAAATATATAAGAAACCAACAATCCCCAAAAGGATAGGGTATATGGAGCAATAGAGAAGAGCTCCATAAGAGACTATATTGGAAGAAATAATGAGGTATAGACATGGAGCACGTTCATAGGCAGGTGAACAAGAATATGATTCTAATATAGGATGAGCTTAGGAGAGGTAATACCAACATTGAGAAGAGTGTTCTAGAGGATAGAAAAAGGGATGTTAGACAACACAATAAGGAGAAGATACTCTTGAGGGATATAACCAGGGCATATTCCTCTAGAGAATATTTCCAAACATGGTGGGAGAAAGCCCTATGTAGGTAGTAAATCTGTTTTCCAAAAGAAGTGAAAAAGTTATACATAAATTGGTTGGCACTTTTGGCAATTTTTTTTTGGAATTTTGAACAAGTTTTTTGTAATTTTGACAAAGTGATATGTGTAATGAGATACACATCAAATTAAATGTAAATGAATTGAAATTTAATTAAGTGTAAATTAACTAATATTAGGCGAAGTGAGCATGAAATTGGATTTAATAGTATTGACTTATAACCTTAGGAAGGAAAAATTAATTAAAGCATGTTTGAAGGTTATGAGGTGGCAATTGTTGTTGGAAATTCTATCAAATTATCTCATAGGTCAATATCCTAGGATAAAAAATCATATAACAACTCAAATATTTCTCACAATACAAAATAATATTTCATTATATTCATAAGATTTTGATTGCAATATATATTACATTGCATGGAGCATTATCTCCAATATATAACTTTACAAATGACTCTTCAATACTCTTAACTATTACTCTCCTCAAACTCACGGGAGATGCAACCTTTCACATGCCTCACATGATTACATAACCTCTCACTTTACATCTTGACACATCTCATGTGACTCTTCACTTCTTATGACTCTTCACTTACATACTTGATACCTTGCACACTTTATTACATAACACATAAACTCTCCATAATTTGACACATACTTTAGACAAATATTAAACTTAATCTCCAAACTAAATATTTACAAAGAGACTAAATAATTTAATACCTCCAACATCCCCCATATTACATTATTTGGTAAGAAGATTTTTTACCTTCAATCTCTGATTCTTCTTTCTCTTGTCTTCGTTCTTTAGCTCTGACTTCGGTACTATTGGATTTAAGCAACATTTACTGAGTCTTCATCTATAAATTGTATGTGTCTACCTCTGGGTAATTACATATGGATCACCTTTGGGTTTTTACCTCTAGGTTGCCTCTAGATCATCATTACCTCTAGGTCAGTCACTAGAATAATCATAAGGCCATCTCTTCTATAATCATCATTGCATATGCTTTCACTATAGACCACCTTCCAAGTTGTGCTTAGGTCATAATCATTCATTTCATATTTCTTCATGGTAATACTAACATCATTATTTACATTCAACAAACTTTGATTTTTCATCACACTTGGTTTCCTCCTATAGAAACCATACAACATTCCTTTCATATTATCCCATTCATTCATACTCATCTATCCACAAGCCTTTTTTTTCTATATGTAAACAAGATTTTTGAGAATGATTATGTCCACAAAATTCACAAGGGATATTCCAACGTTTCTTTATCTTATGCCCATAAATATTACAATGGTTACACCTATTCCCTATTACAAAATATCTTTCACCATTATTTGATTCATTATTACCTATTTTTACTTCATTATCACTAGTTTTATCAATCCTTGTCACAAATTTAGTGTCATTTTTCATATAATAAATTTATTTTTCAATTCATTATTGCTTGTATGTCCTATATATTCAAGACCTTTACATTTTGGTCTTATTTTTGGTACAATTAGCTCTTTCATTCCTTGCCCATGTTTTCCCAAACATGTATCTTTGTATCCCATTTTATTTAACAATTTTGAACCAATACCTTTAGTATGCCTTTCAAAATAACCAAATTCATCATCACATTGATCCCTATCAATATCAACACAACTTTGAGCATCACTATCCCTACCATCATTTGAATCCCTATCATAATTGATTTTTTCAATATATGATTTTTTCTAAACAATCGTGAACTATATTCAAATCATTTAAGTTGCACTCTATAAATTTTATTTTTGTGTCACAACATGCATTTATTGTCATAGGTTCCAATTCATTACTGGATTCCTCAAGTTGCTTTTGATGTTGTGTTTCTAGGATTTTTGGAGCCATACACAATTTTCTTATTGAACCTTATTTGAAGTATCCTTTATTAGCTTTATTTAGGATCTATTGCAAACTTTATCTTAATTTTATGAATTCTTCATTACTTGATAACATACATTTTTTATTTGCCATAAAAGTCCTATGTGTATATTATGATTTTGTTTGTATAATAAACCTTTACTAATTATTCTACTTTATTTGATTCCTTTTAGGAGATTCTTGGTCTTGATTCTTCCTATTCAATGCATTATACTTACAAAATTTTGTACTATGTCCTTTTCTTTCACAAATATGACAATACATCTTTCTTTTTTTATTTTGTGATGAAGTGAAGAACCTTTTTTGATACAAGAGCATTTTTAGATGACTCATCTCTTAATTGATTTTCAAGTTCATATTGTTGAAGAATATTTACTTAGGCATTGGTAATAGGTAGAAGGCATTACAACTCTTCAAATTTTATCTACGCTTTGGTCAGGATTCTTCTCTACAATACTTTCACCTTGATCATAGGCTTTCAAACACAACTTCATGTTCTTTAGGTAGTACTTTGTCACACTTTCATTCTCTAATTATTGGTTTTAGTAGACCGCTTTTGTTCTTCAATGCAATCTATAGATGTTATCGTTCTTCAACTCAATTATTCTATAAGGCTTCAACCTTCACATTCATAGGCTCAAAGTTTCACAAGAAACATTCTAAAATCATCCACATAGCTTGCTATCACATAGACCGAATGCTTCAATCAACCAAATTAATGCATTCTTCTCTCAACATAGTCATATCACAATGCAATATTCTCTCAACACAGTCATAGTCATCTCTTCACATCCATCACTTGCATTTCCAATAAATATCGTATCTCTTTCTCTCCAATTTTTACCTTTAATGCAATAACTTCAACTAACATCCTCTCTAATATCAATTATTATCTCTAGCAATCTCCTCTTCTCAATGCTTTCAATACTTCTTCAATCTTCCTCCACAAATATTCCAACATTCTTCTTACTTTCTTCCTCCAACTATTTATTCAACTCCAAATTTTCCTCCTCTTTAATATTATCATGCAACAATATTCTCCTCACTATCTTCATAGCAATTTCTTTAATCTTCAATTACTTCTCTCTCACAAAGTCCACTCAATGTGGAACTGATACCATTGTTGGTGATTCTACAAATTATCTCACAGGTCAATATCCTAGGGTCAAAAATCATATAACAACTCAAATATTTCTCACAATACAAAATAAAATTTCATTACATTCATAATATTATGATTACAAGAGAGATTACATTGCATGGAGCATTATTTCCAATATATAACTAATGACTCTTCAATACTCCTAACTATTGCTCTCCTCAAACCCATGAGAGATGAAATCTTTTGCATGCCTCACATGATTACATAACCTCTCACTTTACATATTGACACATCTCATGTGACTCTTCACTTACATACTTGATTCCTTGCACACTTTATCACATAACATATAATACTTTTCATACTTTGACACATACTTTAGATAAATACTAATCTCACTCTCCAAACTAAATATTTACAAAGGGACCAAATAATGTAATATCTCTAATAGTTTTGAATAATGCAATATCTTTGGAACCACTTGGAATGGCTCGAGGTAGGTTCATAAGACCCCCCTCCATCATTTTTGTTGTTGTTGATCATAGAAAGTGAACAACTTATTGACATCTAAGCATTGTTAGTGAAGACACATCTATAATTGCAATATATGGAAGCCAAACTTGGTTATGATTTTTGCTATTTGAATGCAATTTTTACCCTTGGCTATAACAACCTTTGTACTTGCATCATTACTTGTTGTTTGTAGCAGTAAATCAATCACATGTTGCTCTCATTGCCATATTTTCAAATTTTTCCATGCATGTGTGTGCAGTTGTTACATTCTAGTTGTTAATGCAAAGTATGTAAAGCATTATCATAGTGAATAGAACAATATTTATAGTAGGATCAGATTAATTGCAAGTCATGGCATGAGGTGAATATTTGCAGTAGATCATACGATTGGTTGTAACAATGAGTTGGTGGTTTCTAGTGGATGTTGCAGACCATACAAGTGTAGAGTCATACGAGGGAGTACATAACCATGTTGCCCATGATGAATTGGCTACTTCATAGCTTATAAATTTATCATTGTACAAAGATCAAAAAAATTGTTCATGAATTTGGTATTTTACATCATACGATAGATAAATTATATAGGAGGATCTATTTATGCAAAAGAATCGTAAAGAAGTGCAACTAATTGAGTTGTACAATTAGGAATGGTCATACAATAGGTCCATCATACGATTAGACATTGTACTGCCAGTATTTTTGTATGACAAAGTTGGTCATATGATTTAGGAATCATTCAGTTGAAGCTATAGTTATGTTGCATTAAGATATATTTCATTTGTGAATCTATCACCATCCTCTTCTTGGAAATACCACCACTCATACTACATTTGGTGCTATTGTCGCTGCCAAAGGAGGGTCCAATTCAATGAAGAATTAAAATGAAGGAAGAAATGTGGATGATATATTCAAGTCTATGAGGATGTAGGAGATGAGATCGCAAAGAGGATCCAATGCTTGTGAGAAGAAGCACAAGGATCACTCAAATAAGGAATGTGAATAATTTGGTACTATAGTCATGGGAAATAGAGGAACCAATACTTGAATGAGTTTTAAATCTAGAAGAGGAAGAAAGTGAAAGGTGGGAGACATTGTTGTTAAGTATAAAAGATGAGGTTCAAAGAGAGCAACATAAAATAGTTAGAAAACATTCGTATAAGTGAAGATACCAACATAGAAAACATGCAAGGAAATGAAGAGTGGATGGTGACACTTGAGCAAGTTGGGAGGAGTTCTCCAAGGGGTGTAGAGGATGATTCAAGAACGATAGCAACAATACATGGATACTTAGGGAGGTAGACCAGGGCCATATATTGTTTGTTCGTGAAGAAGGTCATGAAGTGAAGATGCATGGGAGTACAAAATAAGACTATTTGAAGTAGGAATCGAAGGTCAAGAGATACACTATAAGGAAACAAAGTGCTAGGACCAAAGCACCGAGATAATAATAGCAAATAAATCCACCAATAGCAAAAAGGTATTGGGCTAAAATCTCATGGGAGCCATCGTCAAGCGATGAGGAAAACCTTGCAAATAGACTGGATAAACAAAAATTTCCACCCTTCACTGGAGAAGGGAAAGAATATCCAACAAGGCACATAGGCACTTGCATCACCATTTGTAAAACAAATTGAGTAAGACAACCCAAGGAATGATTATAATTATTTTCTTCTATATTGTGAGGTATCATAATAGATTGGTACCTAAAAATAGAAGGTCACATTCCTTTTCTATATGGGAGACTATGATAGAGGAATTCAAAAAGGAATTTTGATCCTTGAGAGATAAAATAGAGATCATCACAAAAATATACTCCATAAAGCAAAAGAAAAATGAGGATGTCAAGAACTACAACAAAATATTGAAGCAACTTAATTATAAAATGAAGATGCCACCAGTTGATGGCCTGGTTAAGAGATGATTTATTGATGAATTATTGCCTAGATATAGGAAAAATATGAAGGTTGTACCATCCTCAACATACACAGAACCATTAGAGAAGACAAATAATTTTGAGAGCGATGCAAAGCAGATAGCGACCAAAATTGTAGGACATTCTAGGAGTGAGGACTCAGATAGTGATACCGATGACAAGGTACAAAATGCTATCTAGTCCATGAGGAAGTCATTTTATAAGATGATAAAAAAAGTCAATGGCAAAGTGAAGAAAGATAAAAAAGAAATATGGTGTTTAGATTGTAAGTCAAAAGCATACACCAATGTAAATTATCCAAAGAATGCACATTATAATATATGCAATTATTAGGACATCCGGTTACCAACTGTCTATTTAGTTTGAAGGTATCAAGGCACCAGACTATAATGGTGTAATACAAAGAGGAGAAACCAAATACTCTAAGGAATTGATAAGGTGCAACCAGTGGTGGTTACAAAAATAACCATTGAGTAGGTAAGAAATACCAAGGCAATTGATAGGGAGGTCATAGTCGGTTACAATATGATTCAAATGGTAGATTTATCATACAATGTTGTAATTACCAAGAATGGGGACATTTTGTGAAGAATTTTCCTACTCCTCAAGCAGGTCAAACAATAGAAAATAATGTATTACACATGTATCAATGGTACAATCTAAGAAATCATAAGGTGATGAATTGCCTAAAGAAGATAAGTACAAGTAACTTGTAAAATACCAATTTTCTTAACATGGAAGGGACTCCTAAAGAAGACAAATCAATGGAGAAGGATGTATTTGTCATGATAAGAAGTTAGGCTAAAAAATGACAAATATCCTAAACCTGCCACAGGAAAGGAAAGATGAAATATGGTCGAAGGTGTAAAAGGTGATTGAAGAAGAAGTTGAGAAAGCCAAGAAAGAACGATTGGTTGAACAAAATAAGTTGAAGAATCCATTAAACTCATAAGAGAAGGTGTCAACATAGGAACTAGCAGTCCGAGTGTTGAACATGATGATAAAAGTAAAAGTGGTAAGTTTGCTTTGCACCATATTGTTGTTGCATGCAAATATAGGAGAGGAAATACAACTGCAAAGAGTGATGGAGGTGCAGAGCTAGCCAATGAAAGAAGTAAATAAGAAGGATCACTTCATTGATTTAACAATATTAATGATCGACATTGAAAAAATCCAATATTTATCCATATGGAGATACTAGATCATAAATTAATACAAGTGATTATTGATGGCGGATCAAGTGTAAATGTGCTCCCGAAGAAGACATGGAAGGATATTGGGGCTCCATTTATATGGTCATCAAGTTTCAAATTATATGACATAGACCAGTATGGAATTGAAATGAAAGGAGTCTTAATGACTCAAAAAGTAAATATTGTAGGTCAAGAATTCATCATGGATTTTATTATGATCACAATGCAAAAATCAACATATAATGCATTGTTGGGAAGGAGGTGGCTAATGTTGGCCAAAGTGAATCACAATTGGGAAAAATATGAGTTGACATTTAAGAAAGGATAACACAAGTACATGATTACTCTAAAGAACCATATGGTTAGTGAAGATTTAGCCATAATGGATGAGTGAAGAAGTTCTTATGAGGAAGAAGTATGAGCTAAATGAAGGAATTTTGCACCTGGAAGAGTGTAGTGAAGATAAAAAACGATCAAATAGTGGACTTCTTTATTGGTATATGGAGGAGTACAAAATTTTTTAGCCCACCTACCTCTATATGCAGACAAAGAAGACTCAAGAAATCCATGATGAAAAATTAGAGATCAATAAAAAGACTGAAGAAGAAGAGAAATGGACGTTCCCAAAGAGTTTTACTGAATATACAATTGGTGATGCTAAAATTGATGTAAAACTAACATAGCCTAAAAATGTGACAAAAGTGAAGGATAAGACAAAAATATAAAATATGGACCAAGGATAGTAGAAGTAAAATTGGGAATAGAGGAAGACCATAAGATAATCCATTGCAGAGATGATTGGAATATAGTGTTGAAAGCAACAACTTTCAAAATCTTCTTGCAATAAAAGGATGTCTTTACATGGACATATAAGGAATTGAAAGGGATACCTCCGACATTGTTTGTTCATAGGATTTAGTTGATCCCAGGTGCCTTACCAGTAAGGAGAAGGACGTATAGGATGAACCCAAAAATGCAACTTTGGTAAATGTAGAAATAGAGAATATGTTGGATGTCGACATAATCTTCAAAATGATGGCGATCAAGTAGGTGTCGCCAATCATGATCACTTTGAAGAAAGAGGTGAATAAAATATGTATATACGTAGAATTCAAAAGTCTTAATGCAGTAACCATAAATGATCGATTTCCTATTCCATTCACTAATTCTATTCTAGAGGAGGTATTTGGACTTGAGATTTACTCATTTTTAGATCGGTTTTCTAGGTTAGTATTATAGAGGAAGATAAAACAAAGATCACATTCGTTGTAGATAATGGAATTTATGATTATAATAGGATGTCATTTGAGCTATGTAATTCCCTAGCCACATTTCAGATTTGACCAAATGATGATGAAAAATTTTAAGGCTTTCTTAGATGATTGGTCGATATATGAAAAGGTAAGGAAGCACTTGCCAAAATTAGAAGAATGTATGAGGTTATGTAAGAATTCCCAGTTAGCTTTGAACCAAGAAAAATATCACCTAATGATACGTTATGACAAGTTTTTAGGACACTTAGTTTGTAAGGAAGGGCACCTACTCTCTAAAAATTTGTTAGTAGAAGCTATCATCAATTTGATAGGATAGGGTGAAGAGTAAGTGGCAGAAGCTACCATAGATGATGAGACAAAGGATGAATTAAGTTAACATATGCTGATTGAAGTACCAAATTTTAGGCAACCATTGGAGATGGGGGAGCATATAAATGCACAAGTTAGTACTTGTCTTAGTAAGATCTCTAGAATCATTAATAAATTGATGCTAAAATTTGAGATAAGTTATGTTCGACAATTGAAATAATGGCAGTTAATGATAGAAAATGAGCTTGACAAGTTGGTGAATTGGATCCATAATAAATAATGGACGACAATTTTTTTAACATTAATTAAGTGCATCCATGATAGCTAGATATTGGCAATGTTAGAACCATGGTTAGGGTGCAAGAATTGCCAAACATAACTAAGATTGTACATAAGACTAATCCATGCTTATATTAATGGCAGTCATAGTTTATCATGCCCAACAAGTGATAAAAATGTGCTATGGAGTTGTCATCGGAGTTATTATCAACTTATGCTAATATTAACTTTTTGGCATACTTAGTGCAATGGTTAGTTGTAAGTATTAAGAAACTACACAATGCGGGGGAAGATAAAGCTAACCTATTGTAAAAAAAAATAACCAAATTTTAGTAGGCAAGTGAAGCAGCTAAATTAGAATTGGATAAGCTAAAACACCAACTTTAGGAAATGCAAGAGAAGGCAAGGTAATTTGAAGGAAAGAACAAAAAATATAGGAAAATAACATAATCATTGAGGAACAGGCAATAAAAGCATACATTTGAGATCCAAATATGTAAATAGAGAATAACTTTGGGAAGCAAAAAATAAGGATTTGGAGCATAAGGACCAATTGATGGTAGAACGAGATGAACAAATTATAGCATTAATGTAGGGATTGCAAGTGAATTATTTACAAATAGGGAGGAGGAGATCTTGATGAAGTTGACAAAGATAGAGCAAAAAGCTAACCATTATGGTCTTGAAAGGGCCAACTAATTCAATTATACCAAGAGACTCAAGGATGAGAAGGAGACCTTGAAGCTACAAATTGATGAATTAGGAGTGCTTGTTCCTTGATCAAAACAATCTTGACAACTAAGTTTGATCCCACTAGAGTAGAGGAGAATATCAACGAGGACATCGACCAATTTAAAGGGGAGAATAGATGTAGGTATCAAATTTAAATAGAAGCAAAAATGAAAGTGTTTGCAGAAATGTCCAAGCAATAAGGCACTAAGTTAGTCTAAGTGGGAAATGTAATGAAATGAAATGTCATGTCAACAAAATATAATGTAAATGACATATAAGTCATCATAAGTTAGGAAATGCACATATGTTATAAAGTTGGTGCAAATATTTTATGTACGTAGGCATGGGGAAGGTAGTTATATGCAACGTGTCCTGGAAACCGTTGTTGCCAATGACCAAGACTGCATTATAAATAGACCCCCCTTTTTATTAAGGGAGAGTGATTAGGAAGCATAGGTGTAAGGAGAAGCATAGATGTACAATTGTGCATGTAGAGATACACTTGAGTGCATATAGTAGATTCGTCACAAAGATAGTTCTCTAAGTTGTATGCCATTGTGGCAGATCTATTAATGCAAGATATATTCTCCATTCTCGCTATGTATGGTTGTGTATTGATGCTTGATTTATGATTAGATTGTTAGGTTTGTATTGCAAGGTGATTGATTGCAGGTTGGAGGACTCAAATAGAGAAGTGCAATTGCAATCAAGGAGTGTAGATGTTGTCATACGAAGCTGACCATCATAGGGAGCTGACATCATGGAAGTGGAATTCCTTGTCTAGGGGGTATTGCCATTTGGGATCATATCACCATATTGTATCATCATGTCATCATGTTGATTGCTGATGTAGTCTAGGACATGCTGTCAAGAGGATGTTGTTTAGACTATGTCATATAGAACATATTATCTAAGAATACCGTCTAGTTGGTGTCGTTTAAGTCACTGCCAATCTAGTTGTCAAGAGTGTGTGCCAACTATAATATTTTATTGATTGAGACCTTGCTATATAATAATCATTATTGTCTATGATGAGTCTTTATACTTCCAATTAACTATAGATTTGTTGGCCTTAAAACCTATCATTATATCGTTGTTGGGAAACCTCATTGCTATGCTACATACCCAATATATTTTCATATTTTTAAAAGAGTAATCCCAATTGACATGAGCAAAGGGGTAATGAATAAGGTCTAATGTTTCTACATCATTCTCACACAAGGTATATCTAAAAGGTCCTCTTCTTATTAGACTATTTCTCGTACAAATATTACTTTGACTGCTAACCAAAGAAATGTTAGGGCCTTAGGGGGAGCCTCTAGTTACTAGATATTCTTCTAAGAAAAATATTTAGGAGTACGAAATTTTGATTGCTCCAAATTCTCATATCCCAACTTGATCAAGTATCCATATTTTTTTTATATACTCCAAACCAACTCATCCTTTTGTGGAAAAATTGGTGAATAAAAAACTTGAAGCATCTTTTGAAGTTCATCTACAATTTGTTTGAGTTCATTTTCTTTAACTAGGTTACTAATAGAAATCATGATATGGAGTTGTTGCTCGTACTAATATAATATTTGACCATTGGACTACAAGATATGAATGCCTAATCCAATGATTAATATTTTGAATTAGAGATAAGAGGATAAGGCTCCAACCAAACATTAGACCAAAAACTTGCACAATTCCCCTTATTTATTGATCATATAATATGTTTTCTTGATCAATTTCAAACTATATAATATGAAGTTTTATGTTGGCAATCCTTTACGTAGTATTTTTTTTCTTACATCAAGAGAATCTATATTTTTGAAGTAACATTTTTTCCAATTCTTTCCTTGATGTCTAAATAATATCCACCCAACTTTTCCCTATACTACCAAACTCATATGCTTGTAATTCCACAAACTTGCTCCTCCAATATTATTTCCTTTACAAACCCTATCTCGCTTACAAACATGAAACCTAATTTTTTTCTTGTATCCTTTCCAATGAAGTCTCTTTGAACTTTATCAATTTACGATGTCATGCCTATTGGCAAAATTGACATTGACATCATATAAATAGGGATAGATTACAATGTAGTCTTTATGAGTTGTATGGTTAAAAACATACCTTTCCAACCTACTAAACAAGATTTTGTTCTATCTAAACAAGAAATCCTAATTTCTTTTTTAATTTTCTTTATGAGATAAAAGAATATCTAAGTAGTTTGATGGATATTTTCCAATTTTAAACCCTAAAATGACCATAATAATTTATTGTAAATTTAGGGCAGTGTTAATGAAAAACTGTAGACTTTGTAGTGTTAACCAATTGTCTAGCCTTCTCATGACATGATAATATTTATTTAAACTCCATGGATTCACTGACTAGGGAATGACCCAAAATAAAATTATCATCAACAACATAGATATGATGTTCGAAGGGACCATTTTTTTGCAACCTGAATACTTTTGATTTTTCCTTCCGTATTTTTCTTTGAGAAAGCTCTTCCTAAGCCTCCATAAGAATAATGAATATATATGAAGATAGTGGATCATCTTGGAAGAGTCCACAAGATAACTTAAAGTAACTAGTAGGATAAGCATCAATCAAAATTGAATATTTTCATAGTGCTATAACAACATTAATCCATTCACACCAGCTTTAATCAAAACCAAACTTTTTGAGAATGTCATGTAGAAAACTCAAGGAAACCCTATTATATGCTTTGTTCATATCTAATTTCATAAGCATACCTGGTCTTTTCATGAAATATAGAGAATGTAGGGGACCTAAGTACAACCCCTTTTTCTCTAGCAAAAAAAGAAATTACAAAGGCTTAGTGGATGAAAATTATCAAAATATTTTGTTTTTCCTTTCTTGAGAATTAATGTAATAAAAGTGACATTGATCTCACTTTTTATAGCCTTATTTTTCGAGCCTCTTCAATGACAGCCAACATATTAGTCTTCAATAAATCCTAAGAATTTTTGAAAGAAAATTGCAAGAAATATATTGGGGCTAGGTGTCTTATTAGGATTGAAAGAGAGAATTACTTCATGTATCTCCTCCATAGATATCTTCTTCATCAAGGTTTCATGTTGTCCTTGTGTGATAATTGATGGAATATTTTTTTCAAAAGATTATCTTGTGTCTTCTTATCTTGCCCAATATTTGACAAAATAATCTTGAAAGAATTAATTTCTTCCTTCTTCCTCAATATTTCTTCCATCTAGAGAAAATATTTTTGATATGATGAAAGAAACTTTTATTTTTGTTATAGCATGGATTTTTTTGTATTTCTCTCTCCTTCCTTGAGCCATTTCTCCCTAGATTTTGAGAACCAATGAGTCCCTTTTCAATGCATTATGATAATAAGAAAGTAATTGATTTTCTTTTACATAAGAATCTTGGTGCATTCCATTGATTTCTACTATCTCTTGAATTTTTTTGAGCTTGGATTCAATTTTTTTTTTCTTTAAAAATATTACCAAAAGATTTGGCATTCTAAATCTTTCACCCACTCCTTTAAATATTTCATTATTTGAACAAACTTGTATGTATATAATCTACTTCATCCCACCATAATATAACCATCTAGAAGAAATCAGGATCAGGGTGCTATATAGACTGAAAGTGGAATAGATTTAGATGACCATTATTGGGTAAATCATAAGTTGAAAGAATGGGTTTCTAATATGATATTGGTCACAATAAAATATGTAAAGAGATTGTATACTTTGTTTGTGACCATGTGTATGATAACAAAAATCTATCCGATATTTCTAGTATATGAGTTTTCCCAATGCGTCTATTACACCATGTATACTAAAGAACTTGAAGGACCAATATTCTAAAGGATGTTTGAATTTACAAATAAAACAAACTCTTGCATTGATTTAGACCATCCTAAAGTACCACCCTTCATTTCTAATAGAGATAAAAATATGTTGGAATCATCCCTATGAAACCATAGATCATAATTATAAATCATCATCGTGTTTGACAAAAATATGCCAAGGTCCTTCCAACATCTTTCATAAGGAGTAACTATAGTTGGAACATGTCCCAGGGGAGACAATGCAACGATTTAGGCTTTGAATCTTCTTTGGGAGGTCCAAGGTTCAAACCGCAACGTGTGTGGGGTTGTGTATTAAATTCCCTATTGATAAGCTTAAATCTCCCCCTTATGAGAAGTCATGGTGGGATGAGGATGCCTAATATTGAGTGTTAGTCATAGGCGTTTCTCACACTAACAAAAAAAAAATCCTATAGTTAGAACATGTATATTTATAACCCTCACTTTGATGGTTTTCTTCTTTTTGTAAAATAATCCAACAACTCAATTACTTTTTGCTTCTAACAATTATCTATACTATTTGTGTTTGCTCTTATTGTTGCAATACCACCTAAAACTCCCATAAACCTAGACAATCACCCATATTTTAAATATTTTTAAAAACATCTTAACATTCCTCACTACTAAATTTTATTTCTTGTCTTAAAATATACTCAAGATTATAACAACTTATTAATTTCTTAATAAATTTTTTTAGGAGTATTATTCGTACCCCTAATATTCCATGATTTATTTTCATTGTTACTTTTATTTTTATAAGTAGACTTAACCCACTTCTTCATATTATCCCACGAGCTCGATTCGAATTTGAAAAGCTACCACTATAACCCCCGTCCCACCTCACTATAACCCTTGTCCCACTTGAGTAAACTTTTTACTCCAAGTGAGGGGGACCCCGAAGGGGCTCAAGATTGGAACCATTGATCTTAAGTTGGCAAAGACTCAACGAAAATCGTTCAATAACATTTTTATTTGACTATACTCAAGATTATAATGAACTTTTTACTCCAAGTGAGGGGGATCCCAGAGGGGCTCAAGATTGAAACCATCAACCTTAAGCTGACAAACACTAAAAAAAATTGATCAATAACATTTTTATTTGACCATACTCAAGATTATAACGAAAACCAGTAGATAACATTTATTTGACTATACTCAAGACAACCTATTAATTCTTTAGCAACTTTTTCCAAAGGAGTTATTATTATTATTTTGGTTAGTGTGAGAAACCCTACAACCTACCAATGCTCAAGGCTGGGCATCCCCATCCCACCATCGTCTCATAAGGGAAGAGCCGAGCTTATCAATAAAAAATTTAACAAAGCCACATACACGTCGCGATTTAAACTTTAGATCTGTGAAAGAAGAGCCAAAGCTCGAACTATTACTTTCTAGAAATAATAATATCACGGAACTATACCATCTGTGTTTGTCCCTATTGCAAAACCAAAAATATTATTGTATCTCTAATATTCCATGGTATTATTTTTATCGTCACTTCTTATTTTTATTTTTATTAGTAAACTTAACCCACTTTTTCTTATTATTTTTATTTGACTTCAATTAATATCCCTTCAATTTATTTTTCTTTTTATTAATGGCTTTACTCTCATTTTCTCCCTTCTCACCAACACTTCAATGTTATTATTTATTTATTTTTAATAGGTGATGTGAGCCGGGTTCAATCCCCATGGTGGATGTGTATAAGAAGTATTATTCAAAAAACATATTATTATTTTTTTGGATACATAAGGGAGTTGGTTACATCCACACTATTTTTAGTAACTGTCAAGTGCAAAGTTCAAACCACAGGAATTGCTTTCAACAAGTATATACCACCTCGTTATTGTTGACTCCTACCATTGTTGATCTGATGCAGGGACTGCTTTCAACAAGTATATACCACCTCATTATTGTTGACCCTTATTGATCTATGCTTTCAACAAGTATATACCACCTCGTTATCGTTGAACCTTATCGATCTTATGCAAAGACTACTTTCAACAAGTATATACCACCTCGTTATCGTTGACCCCTACCGTCGTCGGTTTGATGCACACTCAAAAGATTTGAAACATACACACTCAAAGGATTTGAAATAGACATACGACAACTACCAATCCACCTAGCCCTTGGAGGCACAACACTTCAATATTATAAACAAACATCTTATAAAGACCATAAGGTAGAAATTTTTTTTTTAAAAAGATACATGGGGGAGTTGGTTTGATTTGAAAGATTTTAACCCGCCAGACCCAAACATGGTCTATGGGACCTCAAATATGGAAGTACAACTACTCAAATCATATCATATGATTCTTAATATCTTTGAGAAGGTTGTTCCTTCTCCTGCTGATTTGGGTTAGCAATTCCTCAACTTTATTTATTTTACTGTTTTCAAAAAATTCTGCTATAGACCTTTTCCAAGTGTTTCTTTGTATTTGCCATAGATATCTGAAAAACTTGGACATTGATAGATGAAGTGTTCCTCTGTCTCTACTGCCCCTACGCTGCATAGAGTACATATCCTTTCTTCCCATTGTTCTTTGGGCGTTGTCCATCTCCTATTTTCACATCTAAGCCTATGAGAGCTAGTTCTTATCTGAGCAATGAGGATTTTTTCCTTCCATTCGATTTCAGCACCTATATACGCTTTTTTCCTTGTGGTCATACTTTAGGTTAAACTTTGCAATATAATATTGTCTTTTTTTTTTTTTCCTACCTGCATTTTTCCACATTCCACTTCTAAACTTTTTATTCATTATATTATTCTTAGAAATTGTGTCAAGCACATGGTTCAAACTACAGGGACTCTCCAGCAAGCCTATCTCACCTCCCGATGTGAGGGGAGACCACCGATCTCGAGATTCGCATCATCGTCATCGATATGACGGGGGAGACCACCGATCACTCGAGATTCGCATCATCATCATCAATATGACGGGGGAGACCACCGATCACTCGAGATTCACATCATCATCATCGATATAACGCACTCAAAAGATTTAAAGCAGACAACTACCTTTGCAAATTGGCGGTTTAAATCCAAACATCTTCTTAATAAATACGAGACCAAACAAACAACTATGAATCTACCTAATCTTTGGAGGAAAAAAAAAAAATGTTGTTAACCTTCCTATTTGATGGCATGACATGGTCAAACCATATTTTTGTGTTTTGTCGATAGTACCCCATCTCAGATTCCTAGGCGTAAATTTGTTTTTTTGTTTACAAATATCTCGTTTAATCGGACTTAAGATGCTTCACTGCAAACCTTCGTTTAGGTATTTACGCTCGCTCAAAATTGCGATTCTCCAAGTGATACAGATTCCAAGTTCCTTTCTGATATTATTTACCTCGATATTGCACGAAGCCCCGGTTAACACGTTGCCTAGGAGAAGAGTAGAGTTCCGCCATAGCTCCACCTTAATAACATAAGTAAATTTAAACAACTCCCTTCTTTGGCCTGCTGAGCAGGTACAATTTCTACTGCTCAAACGAATGATGGAGTTTTCCTGCGCAATCAAACCCAAATTTCACCCCCCTTGGCGATGTCAGGGAAACCCTCTCGTGTTCCTTTCCAAGGCGCCGGTGCCCAAGTCATCCCGGTCTACATTCGCAATCAAAAACAGGCAGCCGGAGGTCCGGAGTACGATTGCCTTTGCGAGCGTTGGCGTTACAGTGCCAAAGGATATTCTACAACCATCCGAGTCAGATGGCTTTGTTTCTACGGTGGGCACTCCCCAATTGTCCACCACGTCGCTCAAGACGTGGAATCTCACTGATCGGCATCTGCTGCTGCTCAATGCCATAGCTTGTGTGGTATGCATAAAGGAATTCATCCTTTTTATAATGGATATTTTTTTAGTATTTTATATTATCATTATTTTTTAAGATGTTAAGCATAGACACGGAGACCTGCACTCGAATTCTGTATTTTTAAATTTAAATTTTAACTTTGTGCCGTAAAAGGGGTCTGGAAGTAACGAGGGTTTACCGGTCAGATTCCAAGGGAATTGAATTTTTGATCAAACCCCTCAAAACCCCTCTGTCAGACTCAAAGACTTTCGATGGGAAGTCGACTTAAAACATAGAATAGAGGGTAAATAGTTCTGCTCACTGGTGTGATTACTACTACCCAGCGCATCAGAATTTTAAGTTTTCAAAAATTTGACCGAACCCATAAGTCAGACAAAACGTTTGATGGCCACTTGGTTGATTTAACGATGAAATACAGGAGAAATACCTCTGCTCATGGTGTGATTAACACTATCTTATCAGAATTGTCAGGGGAATTACTTGTTAAATTTTTGACCAAATCCATGATATGCCTAGGTCAAACCTACAATATTGGATGGACAGTTGAAGGAAATGCTGGTATAGTGCATTTACAGGCTAAATTGTTCTGCATGTGTGGTGATTAATAGTAATTTTATACAAGTTGCAAGATTTTATTTTTTAACAAACAACGCAATTGTACGGGCTTTGGCTCTTCTTCGGGAGGTCTAAGGTTCAAACTGCGGCGTGGGCAGGTGTGTGTGATGGCTGTCTGTTAAATTATCTATTGATAAGCATAGCTCTCGGCTTTACGAGACGTCATGGTTGGAAGGAGATTGCTCAGCCCTGTGCGGTGGTCGTAGGGGTTTCTCACACTAACCAAATAAAAAAAAATCCACATCAGGTACCTTACTGGCACATTCCCTCAATCCTTTGAAGGAGGTTCCCTCAATCCTTTGAAGGAGGTCCGGGGTTCAAGCTTGGCGGCCTGCGCCGAATACAAAAAAAAACCCGGCTAACCTGAAGGGTATTCTTGGATGGGACAGGTCCCGTGGAACGGAAAGTCCTAGCCCCTAGGGATATGGGGAACAGTTTTCTTTAATTAAAGTTTTAATCTGCACCATGTACCTTACTGGCAAGTTCCCCCAATCCTGGTTTTCCTTAATTAAGGTTTTAATCCCACTAGGCACCTTACTGGCAAGTTCCCCCAATCCTGGTTTTCCTTAATTAAGGTTTTAATCCGCACCATGGTTTTCCTTAATTAAGGTTTTAATCCGCACCAAGTACCTTCTGGCAAGTTCCCCCAATCCTCTAAAAGAGGTCCAGGGTTCAAGCCTGGCGGCCTGCGTCAGATACAAAACCCCCGGGCTAGCCTGAGGGGTTCACCCAGATGGGACAGGCCCAGTGGAACGGAAAGACGTGGTCCCCAGGGGATATAGCCTGAGGGGTTCACCCAGATGGGACAGGCCCAGTGGAACGGAAAGTCGTGGTCCCCAGGGGATATGGGGAACGGTTTTCCTTAACAAAGGTTTCCTGCACTTGCTAGTTATTAAAAATAGTGGCTGTAACCAACTCCCCTATGTAACCAAAAAAAACAAACAAAATATATTTATATATTTATATTTAGTGTACCTTCATGGTACGGTAAGTTCTTTTGAATAGGAATATACTATAATGGGTGGCAGTCTGATCAGTGCTTCGGTAGAGGAAGATCAAAGCAGTCTGATCAGTATTTCGGTAGAGGAAGATCAAACTAGTGCTTTTATAGGGATGACTGTCAGATACACAATTATGTAGGGGTTCCATGCGGGGGGCTGCATGATGTGCAAAGCAAGCGGTCCCACTGAATGAACAATTAAGTTGCTACGGTAAAGATTAGAATCTTTCCTTAAAATGTTGATCACCCAAAAATATAGAGGAAACCTTCAGCGGGTGCTCAAGAGAGGGCTGAAGGTTTAAAGTACCTGCAGAGCCATTTTAGGATCACATGGCATTTTATGCTTGGTCTAAGCCTTTTCCCCCTCTTTGGAGTAGTTCCTGGTTTTTCTGAATCATGACGCGGCGATGAACTTTCTGCCAAAAAGCTCCTCAAATCTCTCTGCAGGTACCCACTGAAAATTTTAAGTTTTCCTGTGGCATGATACCCCGGCCTTTGACCTTTTAACATGGTAGAAGCCATGTAAAACAAGATGTTGGTTATGCGCCTTACCATTATTTTTGCCTTTTAACACGGTAGAAGCCATGTAAAGCCAAGTGTGCGTTATGCTCCTCACCATGATTTTTATTGTTCTTTTCATTGTGTGTGGGTATGGAGTGGCCTGCATATCCATGCAAATAGCCGCGGATTAGGTGTAGCCTTGTACGGGTCTGTTAATCAGGGTTAGAGTTGAGTGATACCTGGATACTACAGGTTATCCTACTCTAGTCTGGTTAAGGCAAAGCTAGTTTATATGGGTCTATGTCACGTCATTGTTATCTTATGTTGTGTCCGGCGCCTCTGCAATTTGAACGTTGCCCTCTCAAAGTGGTTCATTGCTTTCACATACTTGGGAATTGCCTCCTCAAATGGCATGGCAGCATGATTAATTTTTTGGCTTCTCTATATCAATAGTTGAGGCTGTTGCACAGCTCTAATGCATGCATTTTCTGCATACGCTAAAATTGGAGCACTTCTGTGTAATATCTTAACAGTATGCGTTGGCATGCTTAAATGTAATAGACCAATGAGCCTGCTGTTTCACAGAGCACCTTTCTTCAGTGCAATGCCTGTATGTTTCTGAGGCATGAATTGGCTTACAAGTGTTACTCTTATCATAATCTTGATCTGTGCCTCTTGATAGGATATTTTTTTTGCTTATGTTGTTATCATGGTTCATATAATGCTGTGTGTCCGGAAGCAATCTGGTTTAAGGTAGATTCAACTCAGGTCTGGTCAATGTGCATACTGTTACGCCTATGAAGTTTTTTGCGTGAAAAGTATGTGAAACAAAACATAACTTCCTGTACATAGTCTGTGCATGCATACATGGTCAGATGTCTACAGATTATTAGGTTCTGTGGTCAAGGTTTGTCCAAATCCACAAATGTTGAACTTATGGTTATTAGTTAAGTACGTTTGTCCATTTTGGAGAAGTGCTTATCAATTTTCAGCCCAAATTTAATGATATTGCTTAGTTAAATAAGCAAGATTTTTTTTGTGTCAATAAATTAAAGCCATTATTTGACCTTGATGATGGCAACATGGAAATCAAGAACGTTCCTTCTAATGTAGCTTCTGTATGTAATAGTAGAGAAACTCGGACTCCGTGCCGACTTGGCAAGGACAATTTTTGACTTGGATTTGGACTCGGACTTGGCAAAAGCTCCGCAAAAATAAAACAGAAATTTTTCATTGGAAAAAAGTTTTTTCATGCATGTCACAATTAATTAACATTATACAAATCCAAAATTAATACTATAAGTGATACAGCCTTAAACTACACATGAAAGTGACAAAACACACATCAATAAAGAAATTTTAATGCCACGTCATATTCTTGTATTGATTATCATATAAAAAGGTACAAAATGTGTCAAAATGCCTCAACTAATCTATCTAGCGTCTAGCAATGCCTTTGCCCTGCCCTAGCAGAAGCTCTAGTCCTCTTTCTTTGTGCTTGTGCCCGTGCCTCTTTCTCTACCTTTGTTGCTAACTCCTCTGCCATACTTTCAAAATCATCCATTGAAAAGAGAGGCTCTTGCTGCTCCTTCTCTGGCTCTGTGATCCATTCAGAGGATGGATCAATCTCATCTAAATTAATGGCTTCATAATGTGATCCTGCATGTTTTTTGTGGTGGAGGCTAAGGTTGTAATGAACAAATAAATACAAGCTCATTCAACTTCTGCTATGTAAGGCTATTGCGCTTCTTGGAGTGAATGTACTCAAACATACTCCAATTGCGCTCACAACTTGAAGTGCTGCATTGTTGACATAAAATTTTGATGGCGAAGCGCTGAAGATTGGGCGTATAGGCACCAAAGTCCTCCCACCATAAATCTAGAAAATGCCAAGAAAAAAGAAATTTAATAATTTATGTAAAATTGTAAATTGAGATTATTTTTGAAAACAAAATCAAAAGACAAAATCAATAGTAATTCGATTCATAAGGGTTACCTGGCCTCTAAGTTGCCCTTCCCCGAATGCATTGTGGGGTTGTGAAAAGGTAGCCCTCACATCTCTTGTAATCTTGCAACTCATCGTTTATCATAATGCGAATGTTCTCATTTGGCACCATCTGGGTAAGGTATTACTGAAGGCCCGACATCACCACATAGTCAGCCTCAGATGAATCATCATAAAAAAATTTGCGGTTAAGGTAGTACCCCGTTGCATGTAGTGGTCAATGGAGCTGAAAAGTCCATTGCCGGTCAATCAGTTCCTAAATGGGATTGTATTTGGGCTTGGAATAATTATAAAATGAGGCAATTGCGTCTTTGGCCCTATCTATGGCCTCATGTAGGTATCCCATTGGTGATTTTTCTCCATCAACAAGACGGAGAACCCTCACTAAAGGCTTTGACACGTGAAGTCAAATAAAAGTTTTAGTTATTTTTAGCAACTTAGCTATTTGAAATTTGGATTACAATTCAAAATTTACAAATGGAAAAATTATTTTTATTTAAAGAATAAAAAGAAATTTTTTTTGCACTGATTGCTTCATTCATATCTGTCTAGAAGGTAGAGTTTTGTTAGTCGTGGATCAACAAATGATACCCTTTGATAACTAATAATGTTTATTTAAGTACATAACAGTGGCATATGGTGAAAAGGATAAGCACTTGAGCTCTGCACCAGAGAATGAGAATGCTTGCGGGTAAAAAGGTGAGATTTTGAAACCATGTTTGATGCAAAGAATATGCAGGGCAAAGAATGCGAAATGAAGATAATGTATGCGATTTCTTGGGGGAGAACCCTTCTTTCCTTCTTCTTTGGTTATCTTCTTCCTGCTTTCATTGACCCCTCTTGTTCCAATTTTGTCCTCTATCTTCTCCACATTCTTGGACCATTATCTTCATTTCGCATTTTTTGCCCTGCATATTCTTTGCATCAAACATGGTTTCAAAATCTTACCTTTTTACCTGCAAGCATTCTCGTTCTCTGGTGTAGAGCGTAAGTGCTTTGTCCTTTTCACATATGCCACTGTTATATACTTAACTAAACATTATTAGTTATGAAAGGGTATTTAATGATGCTTCAATGAGAATGGACAGGACAAAGAGGGCCTGGTTGGATAATCTTGGGAGGACATGGAGTTCAATCCCTCAAGACTCTTCTAGCATACATGGTTGTGGAACCAATAGAAGAGGACAAAAAATTAGTAAGCTGCACCTGTCTACAACTCCTTGGTATGTGAGGGGTGGTCGAAAAGTGACGTCGAAGAATTGCAATCTTATCCTGGTGCAAGCAAGAAGAAAGAACTGAAGCCCTAGTAGCCAGTCATTTGTGTAGATAAGGGTGCACGTCTATAATTAATATTTTGGATAGTTGTAGCTTCCAATGAGCGCTTATTATTGTCGACTGCAGACATAGGGTGAAAGAATGAGGTGATTAGTCGAGTAGTGGTATGTCTCCCTGTAATAATCGACGCCGAAGAGTCATAGCTTCCTTGAGGTAAAGAGCCAAGCATCTATGGTCAAAATAGCTGAAAAAAGTGGCAAGTGATCCACTTGAGTCTCTATCAAGCAATAGTTCCTCCCTTGAATCTCATAATAAACAAGACACTTGAAGATGAAATGTTATTTAGTCTCCACCTCTCGAATAGAGCAAAGACGACGTATCCTATCCTCTCGAGGCATATGGTGGTCCGTCTCCACCTACAACTGATATAAGCATACTCTAAATTGACCAAGAGGAATCCTAAGGTTTTGTGTCCAATATTGCTTGACATAATTAGGATGAGTAATAATGCCATTCTTAATCCTTATGAAATGCTTAGTGTAGAAGGCCAACTTAGGACTAAGAGGTTGAGATGGAGTGACCCCAATGATTTGAATATATTGTTGATAAACATCATCTTTGATTGTTGGATTAATTACCCTCTTATTAGGAAGAAGGCAGGGAAGAGCATTTAAGGAGTATTCGAAAGAATGTAATTGAAGAAGGCAGGGAAGAGCATTTAAGGAGTATTCGAAAGAATGTAATTGATATATGGAGATGCCAACCGACTGAAGAATGTAGGTGCTAGTTCTGATGTGCCAACACGTTGCAAACAAAATATGTGTGGATGTTGAGTATGCATATGTTTAGTTTTGTAATTTCGAATAAAATATGTATGTTGTAATAATGACTCAAGTTGGAGATATGTGTGAACACAGTCATGCAAAGGTAGTTAACACCCAGTTTGTCTTGTAGTTAGGAGGTGAGGTGTTGGGGGTGGTAGTTGTTTGTAACTACCATCCCCATAGTTTAAATAAGACCCCCCTCATTCATTTGAGAGAGATATAAACACACATAGACACGGGAGACATTGTATATGCCAAAGAGAGTCCATGTAGTTGCATTGTGTATGCTAGGAGAGACAGTTTAGAATGCATTGAAGGTATTTTGCACAGAATTAGATACTGTGTATGTAAGGGTATGTCATAACAGGCTATCACTAATGCAATACCTGTTCATACTTGTTCATCATTTGCTATTGTTATCATGTGTAATCTACATGTATTGCTATTGATTGATTGCTATAGTAGATTAGATTCAATCCTGTCATTTGTATTCTTTTCCAAGTTCTGCCGTATAGGGCCGTCTGACAATTACAAAGTCATCTAGCGTAGTTGCCAAGCCGTACAGTGCAGTTGGCAGGCCGTCAAGACTGAAGGCAAGTTTTCTGGCTAGTGCCAGCCATCGGGGAAGAGTGCAGGCTATTTGATTCTCAGACAAGGTCGACAGAGACAAGGAGATGATGCAGGCCATAAGGCTGCATCATTGCAAGTTGTAGCTAGTTAATCTGTCAATCCAAATTCCTTTAAGGGTGGAATACCTGTGCTACAAAGAAGAGAAATAACTTCCGAGTACCATCCATGATGAGGACCAAAAGAGCCCCTAGAGGTAATGCATTCTAAGGAGCAAAGTGCCAAATATGGGTAGCTCTCTCGTCCTGAGGTGCAGTCACCCATAAATTTAAGGCGATGAAGTTGAAAAATATTTCTGAAGATGGTGTTAAGACGAAGAGGATGAATGCCAACCTCAGCATGAACAATACATTGGGCAATTGTTCTTTTACGTTGGATAAATCGTTGAAGCAAAATAGTGTGGACCCTCTCAATGCGAGTCCATAAAGGACTGGGTTTAATGACGCAACCAAAGAGGTGCATCTTTGTAGGTATGTCTTGGAAGTGATGTTGGAAGCATTGGCGTTCCAGGACTGAGGGAGATGCGTGTCCCTTGTAAAGACATGACTGTGAAGCTGACTGAAGATTACGGGAATGACCTGTAAACTGAAACCCCAAGTAGGTGTAAGTAGTGGTGATCTCAATGGACTGGCCCTTATAGAAGAACTGAAACTTAGATGGGCTATTCTTTGATGTGTTAAAGATCATCACCTTAGTCTTTCTAAGATTGACTGCCAACTGTTTTAAGTCACAAAAGCGAGCAAGAGCATCTGACTGTCTTTGTAGGCCCTCGAGAGTATGAGCAAGACCAACATTATCTGCAAAAAGCAATATAGCTTACCAAGACATGATCTAGAAGGCAACTGTCATCAACATGTGTGTATTGATGAATAAATTCTTCAAGCTCATGAATGTAGATCCCAAAGAGTGAAGGAGAAAGAGGATAGCATTGTTTGATACAAATGGTGCTCTGGACATCCTCTGAGAAACCAAAAGCTGTCCAACGGCCAACAGAGAAATATTACATTTTTTGGACCATAAATACTTTTTTTTATCTCAGCATGTTTCAAGTAAATAAAGTTATCACTCAATCAGCTATTTAAAATGGTGTCCACTGTTGCTTAAAAGAAAAGAGTGAGGTTCATTCGTCATGCCTCGAAGCCTTTCAACCAGGGAGAGCATGTGATATGCCTTATTAGTTATCAAAGCATATATTTGCAAGCAGGACATTTAATAAATGTTGGTATCCCTTAGCACTTATACATACTTGCTTCTTGCCCTGCTTTGGCTCACCCATTAGTATCTTATCTACCCCTTTTTATATGTGCCTTTTCATATACTCATTTGTTTATACCCTTTGGGTATACAATAGTCATTCTTCTCCATAATCATCAATATTTAATTAAATTCAACATAAAAACAGTGATCTATTATGCAAATCAGTTTGATTAATGCATATGACCTGACCTGCCTTGCTTAATTGCATTGTCTTTGCAAAAATCCCCCATCACTTTTGAGAACTACTCATGTTCTTTTTCATCCTGGATGGTACTTGGGGGGAGGTTTCTATGACTTAGCTTTTTGTGCAACTCTACTGGAACATCTTTGATAAACTCCTTGCAGTGCTCTATGTGAAATCTTTTTTTTGCTTTTGCCATTTACGACTTGCTTTCTGACTTTTGTATATCACCATTTTCAAATTTTTTGAAATGTAGGAATTGACTCAGGTTCCATCTCCTTTAAACATGATTTTGTTTTAAAGCCAAGGGAAACAATGTCAACCCGGATACGGGCTGAGAGGATATGAGACAACATAATAAAGAGTTTTATTTGTAGTGTAAGAGCACTCACCTGGGAATGGTTTAATCAGATAGATCAAGACAAGGCTAGGCTTCATGAATTGCACCAATCTGCCAATGAAAAGACTGTCACATCAATATACTGACAGCATTCAACATTCATATGACAATGAAGAAAAGAGGACAACAGGAATTGTATGATTGATAATGAATGTGTATGAGGTTTAAAGGCTTTATCTACTTAGCATGTTAGAGAGAAGAATATGCTGTACCCTTAATGAACTAATTTTTTGATAAATAAGCATCTTTCCAGTTCAGTTGTTTAAAATCTGTTTTTGAGGAAGCAGATTCTTCTTCTGTGATTTGTTATATCCATAGAAGGGACTAGCAACAATGAGATTGAATTTGAGCCAGTATATTTCTTTACATAGCTTCTAAATTCCGTGCAAGAAGTGGAACTTTCTCATGGAAGGTTGCGTATCGAATATTTGGAAACTGAGCTTTGGGGAAATCAGCAAATGCATTTGGGTTTTATCAGGTTGTCTGGTTACTAGGTGATCTTTATTTTTGCAAAGCAGAAGAAAACCAGATGTAAATCTAAGGATTCTTGGTTCTTGTTAGCTGATAAATTTATTATGTCTTTTGAGTTGTATTAATGCACCTACCAGGTAGATCGAGAAGTGGTTGGAACAGTGTAAAAGGTGGCCATCTAGAAGGATCCAAGGAGCTCTATAAATAAGGGCTCATATGGAAGATGAAAGTATGCAGAATTTTGTGTTATATCTCTGCATCAATGTAAATAGTCTTGTTTTGCTGTATCTATTTTTCATTGTTTTGTGTCTGTATTTCTCCATTGGTGTTTTGTGTTTGGCTGTGTTTCGCAGTCTCATTATAATGCTAACAGTTCTAAATAGGTGAATGTTGTGGGCCTAAAACTTTACAATGGGGAACCGGAATAAAGAACAGTCAGAAAAAGAGGGAGTGAATTTAAACTCTTCACAGCCTATTTGTCTTCTTTAATAGCCTTTTATCAATGCAAACACAAGCTCCCTCTTTTAAGAAGGATTGGTGTTATATAAAGTAGCAAAATTTTGATGAATGTTTCTTTTTCTCTAAAGATGATTTGCAGGTATGGTCAAAGTAGTTGCAATTCATTGTTAGTTGATGTAAATTGTTGTCTTGCAGAGCGTACATCTAAGACCATTCATTTATTTCCTTTTTAAGCTTTTTTAGAATTATATTCTTTTGCAGTCCACTATATGTTAAGCATAAACTTTCTGTGCCAATTTCATTTTTGTATTTCATATTTTCCTTGTTAACATGGACTATGTTGTTAGACTATATTTCAGGGTTTAAATACTATTTTTTTCCTGCTAATATTATGTTTTTGAAAGTGATATGGCAAATTCCTAAATACTGAGAGTTTTTGTGTTTTTTTTCAGACGGCAGTGTCTGCTTCCTGCTTGTTTTTTGCTGCCATACCAACCTTAATGGTATGTCAATGCATCCTTCCATGTCCAAACTTAGGCAGTGTTCAGACGTTTATGCCACAGATGAATGTAGTTAAATTAAAAAAAAAGAAAGAAGAGTAACGGCTGTGTTTTCGTAGGCTCTTTCGTATAGGTTTATAATGTGAAGTTTTTGTTTTGAACACGGATTCTATTAAACTTTATAAAAGCTTAACTATAATGAACTGCTTCTCTGTTATCACATAGTTTGATTGTGATTTTCTTATTTTGACTACAAAAAGGCTTTCAAGAGGGCTGCAGAATCTTTGGAAAAGCTGCTAGATGTTACTAGGGAGGAGCTGCCTGGAACAATGGCTGCTGTAAGATTATCAGGGATGGAAATCAGTGATCTTACAATGGAGCTTAGTGACTTGGGGTTATTACTGTAGCCTTGTGTTCTGTGTCATATGTTTTTATTTTTAAAATTTTAGCTGATGTATGCAAATTGACCTGAACTTTTCCTTTTTCAAAGAAAAGGTTACCTTAGTTAATATATTTCCATATGATTCACAGCCAAGAGATAACTGATGGTGTGAGGAACTCAACTCGGGCGGTTAGAGCAGCTGAGGATGGCCTTCGGCGCATGACTAATATAGCGTCTGTAGGTCAGTATCCATTTCTTAATTCTATTGGTCATCTTTCTCTGAAATAAATTCATGCTGTTACCTTTATTTAGCAGTTATGGATGACACTGAAAAGAAAACATTACTGAAAGTTAACTTTAGGACTTCAGGGACAATATAAGTGCATAGGGATTAAGTAAAATTTCTTTAAATTCAGTCCAAATAAAATGGCTAATAGAACATAATGATTGCTATTGTTTAAATAAATTAACTTATAATGTTGAGAAGTTCATGTTTTGATATGCAGCTTGAATTCCCTATGGTATTGGAGTGTACCATGCTAAAGAATGATCTATTACAATTTTAATAAACATAATTATGAAACCACCCAAATTAGCAAATACTTTGCAAAACTGGATTTATTTTGTGTGGATGGGGGTGTGGGGGAGGACAATGACCATAGTTGTCTTTGAGAGTTTGATGCAATTCATAGGCAAATGATGCAAATCAAGATGATGATAAAACTGGGTGGTGGTTGAATTCTTGCATTATCTTAAGACACGAGGGAATTCATATCTAGGTGCATTCTTTATAATTTCTATTAAAGTTTGGGCGTTTAACTTGTTTTTCTTGTTAACGTAGGGTCTATTCATTTATGCAGTGTGCCAATTTGGTAGATGTATGTATAATGTGCACAAATCACAGTACTATTAACTTGAGATATAATTCTGTTGGCTTGAAAGAATTTGTGTGATCTTTGCACTGTGAGAACGAACTTGTCATGCTTTTAATTTTCTTATTGGCAAGACACTGGAGGATTTGGGCTCCACTGCTGTATACTCCTATTAAGTCCATGAGCTATCAGAGAAATATTGCCAACTATTTTTCTGTTTACTGGATTAGCTCTCTTGCAGGAGCGAACAAAAGTTCAAGACAACGTCATGAAACCAGCAATGGCAAGAACAGCTAGACAGTTACGTGATGGAATTGTTCAGGGACGCAGCCTGTTAAAAAGTTTGATAGCTGTAACACAAATATCTAGCTGGCTCAGTAGGTATTGGCAGAAAAGAAGAAAGCATTCATGAAAAAAGAGGGGGCAGTTCAGAGGAGAGAATCCCCAATCAATATGCTTTTCACTGTTAAAAATGCAAGTTTCATCTTCCATGCCGAAGTTTGTTGATTGTTTTGATGTGGAACATGTTTCCTGTTATTCAGATTATTTGTTGATTCTGTCAAGATTTCATAGTCGCTGTTATTTAGTGAATGCATTATGTGTGCATAATCATTCAGCATTTAGGTGACTTCTGTTTCTTAATTGGCATTTTAGAATTCATACTTATAACTAACATAGATTGATAGAGATCAATGCAAAATTGGTTGCTCAATTAGCATTTTATAATTCATAGTTATAGCTAATATAGATTGATAGAGATCCATGTAGGATTGGTTACTATATGCTATGAACTTTATTGAAATTATCAAAGATACATCGATTGACTTACTGCTAATTTCATTGAAATTATTGGATCATGTTATGAAGCAATGTTATGCATTGTCCCATAAGCACCTTTCTCAATTGAATGAGAAGAATCTAAGTAGCAGGAAAGGTTCCTCTTCCCTACCTGCAGTGCAGGAACTTAAGGAAATGTTTACCAAAATGTTTCTATTTTTGGAAATGTTTTTGGGGTCTTTTACAGACCCTTGCAAACAATGAGTTGGGAATCTATTTCCTGCTCTCTTCTTGGCATTTTTTGCATTAAGATTTTAGCTATGGAAGTGAAGAGGCAGCATAATGACCCCACATGAAACTAAAAACACCAAAAAAAACCCAAAAATATTTATGGAGCAAATTTTCTGCGAGAAAGAACAGGTTATGAAACAAAGAGGAAAGCAATGTGTTCTATCACACTTCGTGATACAGCATTAGGATACAAGATGATGATTTGGATTGGAATAAGAAAATTATATAAAGTTTTCACCCTTGAATTTAAATTTAATTTTTATAATGGTTTTGATTTTTTTTAAGGGGATTAGAGCATAGTGTTGAGACTCTCCGAGTCTACAAGTACTAGTGACTTGGCAAGGTGAGTGACTCCAGCTGAGTCATTTTGACCCCTGTCAAGTTTCTTCAGTAAAATCTACTATTTTTTCTTTATTTGATGAGTCCTTATCGAGCTTTTCCCATTTTTTGCCCCATGTCCGAGTCCAGGTACCCACACCCCCACCTCCCAAAAAACCAAAAAAAAGACACAGGAAAGAGCTTGCCGTCTTGATGCTATGGTTTAGAGTTGGGACTTTAAAGGTGCAAAGGCAATAAGACTAAAGAGTAGATGCATAAAATCAATTAACTTGTAATGTATAATATATTATAAAAATTATTTTACCCCTAATTTAAGTTATGCAGTTATAAAATATTATATTTTTGTAGACATTAGTGTTTTATCATTTCTCATGGTATTTTTTCCAGAATGCATGCCTTTTCATAATGTATAATATTATATTTTATCAACTATTTGATTCTATGAGGTGTAGACCTGGTAAGTATTTTAGATTTAAATTTGTGATTTTTCTGTTGTAGAATATATTTGTACTGCTTAAATTTTGATTGATATGCGATAGGGAAAGGGCGTTGTTTGGCCTCCCCAAATCTGTCATCTTGGGACACTTTAATGAAAGGCAAGCAAGAGAAAGTAGTGAGGGAATCTAGTGAAAGTATGATATCGAGGAAATTACAGGCTTTTTTTGGACCTTGCGTTCAAAAGATTGACATGTATGGAAGCTATAGAAGTAGTCCAGTACAGTAGCTTTAAAAGCAAAAAATTAAGGAGAATAATGTAAAATTGGAAAGGAAAATGCTCCTCTGCCATTCCTTAGGGCTCATCTATCCATTAGGGATCTCCATGAGTGGGCAACGAGGAGATGTCAGACCAAAGGAGCTTATGATATTATGATCTATCCAAAAGGATATTTCATGGTCACTTTTTCTAGTGAAGAAGACAAAGATGTGATATTTCAAGAAGGCCCTTGGTTCTTTCACAATGCAGGGCTTTGTATGAAATAATGGCTTGCAGGATTTAAACCCACAATGGAATTGCTCTTGAGGGCTTTGGTTCAGATCTACTTGTATAAACTTTTGTCGGAATTTTGGTCTGGTTATGTGTTTGAATTTATAGGGAATTTTTCATATGAAGTTATACTGATAAGATAATGCACACTAAAACTGGATTTTGCAAGGTTGTGTCAATTTGGATTTTGATAATCTACCGAAAACTGCAACTTTGGAAGTAGGGAAGTGGAAGGCATGGCGTGGATTCAACAGATAGATTATGGCAATATCTTGTTTCAATGTAAATTGTGCCACGAGTATGGGCATCTAATCAAAGATTGGCATAAGGCTTCAAAAGCTTTTCAAGAGGAATACTTAGGACTTGAAGGCTCAAATATTGGTTTCCAAAGACCTAAATGTAAATCACACTCATTGAAGAATGGTGGGAATGTTCAACAAGGAAAGACAAATGAGAGAGATCAATTTAAGGTATTAGCCTTGTCTAAGGAAGAAGAGGAAATACCATACTTAGTTCAGTTCAAAGACATTGAACAAGGAAAGATTCCCTTATATGGATGACTACATGTTTAAGTCTGAGCATAGATAAGATCTTGGAGGAAGGGTGAGTAGAGAAGAATGGAACAGGGTAAGAAGCAATTAATGGGTATGAAACATGACATGCAAGAAAAAGTTGTGGAACGCATATAATTTATCGCAAAAGGTAGATGGAACTACAAGACAAGAACAAAAGGTCATTCTTCAATTTACTAGCAAAAAATCAAGAGGCATAGCACCAAGCTAGAGAGGTAGAAGCACAAGACGCGATCGACTCTAAAAGGAAGCTTTGCTTGATGTAGCTTTAGACCAGAAAATTCAGTTGGATGTACTTGACATAAAGCAAAAGAAGGCTTGCCTTGTGATGAAGATCATATCATGGAATGTTAGGGGGATTGACACCCCCTCTAAGAGAAGGCTGCTAAAATAGGCTATTAGAAGTTTAGGGACAAATGTTTTGTTATTGTAGGAGAGTAAAGTCTTAACAGAAGTGATGATGGGCTTTATTCCATACATTTGGATAGGAGCCAGCATGATAGGGTTTTTGGTAGACAGGTCAACAAAGATTAGCCATATGTTGGAATCTAAATAGTATGGACTGTGATTATTTAGATGCTTCGATCAATTGGTTCTAATGCTAGGTTAGTGCTATGGTTTAAATATCTCATTTGTTCCTTTCAATATGTATGCCCCTCTTAAAATGATAAAATAACCTTCTAAGCTAGGTTGGGATAGCAAAAGGAAGCACTAATGGACCTAAAATGGATTGTGTGGGGATTCCAACTCAATCCTTAAAGCTTTCGATAAAGGGGCTCCCTTATGACCTTTTCGGAAATGACACCTCTCAAGGCCTTTTTAACAAGTTTCATGTGTGGGATGCCCATCTAATGCAATGTTTTTCACATAGTACAATGAAATGAAGGGGGAAGCTTTTATCACAAAGAGGCTAAACAGATCATGGCAATATCAGAATGATATTCTAATCATATCACAATCTCCCATAGAAATATGGGAGATATCAGAATCATTTCTATAATGATTCAAAATGACAAATCACAAAATATGAAACCTTAATTCCATGTGGATGGAGGATAATGCTATTATTAAAACAAAAGTTCTTAATCAATCAAGATCAGATCTTGGCCTATCGTCCTCAAGATTGATGCAGATTTTCCTACCAAGTGTTGTTCATTTTGAGGGGAGAAAAATGTGGTATGAGAACTACAATTTAAGTGATAAGGTGGAGAGGGGGTGGAGTTAGATCCTAACTCAAAATTGTAGTCGTTTGCTTAGGTTCATAGGGAAGCCTAAGTTCATTAAGGATAAAGTCAATTTTGAACACAACCTTGTACTTGTGGATATGGTTCCTTAACCAAAATCCCAAAGCGGGGCCCATGACAAGGTACTGTTAGCAAATTTTCACTATTCTCACAGGTTTAACAATCTCCAGGATCAAACAATATCTCAATGACATGCATAAAGCAATATTCAACAATGGACAACAAACTCATTGAAATCTTTATTGAAAAATCTACTATAAGCAATGCATAAATGCAATGCTTGTTTGAATACCTATTACATGACTTTGTCTTCAATATATACATATATGAGACTCTTCATATGCACATGACTCTTGATCTTTACACTTACATAAACTCTTCATCTCCTCATACTCACGGGAGATATTACATTTCATATTTCTCTCACATATTTACATAAAGACAAAGTCTCTCATGATTGCTCATAACTCCTCCTAAATTTGACACTTATAACTCACACTTACATGACATTTCACATACATAACTCCATGCTTAATAACATGACACATACTATAGACTCAAATATTAAACACAACCTAATCTAAATTATTTATAAATATCTTTGCATTAATATTGCAAGGTACCAAATAATGCAATCCCTTCAGTAAATACCCACTTTCAAAGTTACTTAAACAACTTGCTTATGGAATAAAAATGATTTCAAAAACATTCTTAAAGAAAAGGCCAAGGTAGAGGGTCAAATGGAAATGATTTATGAACAAATCTAAACCTGAGGGGTATCATAAGATATTCTTAATCAGTAGTTTAGTTTATAATTCATTCTAGTTGACATGTATAAAATGGGGAAAACCTTTTGGAAACAAAAATCAAGATTGAAATGGTACAAGGAAGAAGATCGAATATTAGTTTCTTCTATAAAAGTATGATTAATATAGATCTTAGAATAATTTTTTTTCTAGATGCAAGAGATGGACTGGAACAAAGTAGCAAACGAACATCAATTCTATGTTGATTAGGCACTTTGAGAACCCACTTTCAGATGTCGGAGAAACAAAAGGGCATTTAGTAGCATTGGTGGCAATATTCCTAGTAGGGGAGGTGGTGATAGATTCAGGCATGAAAGCTTAAATCCTTCATCTTAGCAAATGTACAGTGGATGCTGCCCAAAATGTACAATGACTAAAATCGTACATTGTATGATCGTACGGTTTCACAACCGTATGATCATAAAACGTGAAGTCAACAATCGTATAGTGTGGCAAAAACGTACAGTCTCACCGAATCGTATGATGTGACAATTGTACAATTCAGGCATAAACCGTTCAAGTATTTAGTTGTACGATTTAGTTATATGATTTAACAAATCGTATAATGGATCAATTTCACTATTCTTGGATTAACAAAGCCTAACATTTGGGGATTGTACGATTTGTCAAATTGGCAATTAATCTTACCTCAACAATTTCTTTATAACCAACATTTATACTTCTGTACGATTATCATCCAACAATTTGCATGGTTGACTCAAGCATCCAATTGCATGTATTTTCCAACATGCAATGCACAAGGGTTTAATCTTCATGGCACAATTTCCACCACGTTGTTATCCATGCTAAATACTTCATTTGATTACAACCATCATTTGTACGTTTTATGATGGCACCTTGTTCGTCCAAACCTGCAATGACTAATTACTCTAACAGAGAGTCCTACCTGCAACTATTCAATACATATTGCATAGAACAATACAAACCATCATATCACCATAGAAGCATCCAGTAATCACCACATGCACACACAGTTGTACTGAAAAATGGATTTGTATTGATAATAGCTACATAATGCAACATGAGCATGCAATACAAACTAACAGGTTCAATGACCCTGGTAACAACCCAATTATAAATGCAATAAGATATGCTCTCTATCTCCATTGCTCTTCATACAACAAAAATGATTTCACTCAAAATTGAAGGGGGCTGTATAATGCCTATCCAGGTTGTTCCAAGCGGTTCATGAGACAACACATTATTCACAATAGCCACCTTGTAACTGTCGTATAATATGTACCTTTATTTTTTCATAAGGTTGCTTTTAATTTATATTAAGTTCAATTTCACTTTCATTTCCCTCATTATGGCTAATTTCATTTAAGCCTAATTTGCATTTCGTATTAATTGAACATCATTTCATTTACATTTTGTTGTACAAAACTTGTCAAAAATTTACAATTTATGAACTTTTTATTTCTTTTTCTTTTGAGAGGCAGATTTGCCGCCTACATCTGCCCTCCCCTTTAAATTAGTCGGTGTCCTCGTCGACACTTGTTGTTTTCCTTTCGCTGGCTGCTCCTGCTTTTGTTCAGCCGGTAGATATGCTATTTGGACCTGGTGGATTTCTCATTCATCTCGCAATTTGGAGGCATAGTTGCTGAGTTCCAGTGCCTTTAATCTGTATTTATTTGCTTTTTCTTCTGCTTTGGTTAAAGCCTGTAATAACTGCTTCTCCCATTTTGAGGTGCCTTTCTACATTTTTTTTTTCAACTTAGCCTCCGTTCTTGTTGCGATGGCTAGTTCTTCATTCATTTCAGCAATCACTTGATCCCGCTGCTTTAACTCTGTTTGATGAGCCTGCTGTTGCTCTTCTTGAACTTGGAGGATGGCCTTTTGTTCCATAAGCTTTTTATTATATCTTTCCATATCCTTTTTCATTTCAGCCATCTTTTGATCCTTGAGTTGCAATTGTCCCTCATTCATCTTCAATTGGTCTTTCTAATTCTTCAATTGCTCATCTTTGGCTTTCAATCGCTCTTCTTGGTTTTTGAGTTGCTCACTGTTCAATTTCAATTGTTTCTCTGGTTGTTTCAATTATCTTGCATACTTCTTGAATACCGCTTCTTGTTCTTGGAGCTATTTTCTTTGTTCTTCCACTTGATTCTTCGTGATTACCATTGTTCTTCTTGGATCTTCAATTTGTCTTCAAAGGCTTACTTCATACTATTCATTTCAATCTCTGTTTTTTTCTGTCTGGCTTCAACTTCTTTCTTAATCCTTTCTATTTCATCCTCCATAGCAGCCATTTCCTTTTGTGCAACTTCTGTTTCCCCTTGTGCTTCCTTGGCTTGATGGATATGCTCAAATCCTAAAGTAAGCCATTCTATCCAGTGTGTTAGGAAATTATATTTGCAAAACATGAATGCCAATTCTCATATTGCTCTTCGGTATTCAATTTCTATCGTACCTGTTAGACATCACTAAGATCTACTTAAGTCCATATATACCCTCGAAGGCACTTTATAATTGGTTTTTGTTCCTTTCGGCATGTCATTTACTCCTAACATACTAGTTACCTCTTAAGCAGGTAACTGCCAAGGTTGTTGCGCATAGATTTCAGCCAATTTTCTTGTTCTTTCTTCATTGCATACCCAATTCATCACTTTCTCCATTTCATCAAAAGTTTTGTCCTTCTAATGTTTTAGCTGCCCTACATAGCCCATCTAAAAGTGCAGTCCAGTAGTAACAAACATTTCTATTACTCGTTCAAAAAATTGGTATACCCATTGATTAGTTTCTTCTCCTCCATCGGATATCCCAAATGTGGGTAAGGCAATCAAAAATGTGTCTACAGCCCTTGACTGGTTCTATCTGCTTGTTCCTTCTTCTTTATTTCCTCTTGGTTGGAAGGTATATCTCTATTGTCCTCCAACTACATATCTGCAATTCCTTCTTGCTGGTTGATTTGTTATGTAGTTATTTCCTGCTAATCTACATGTTCTATAGTGATATTTGGTAGATTTATTTGCTTTGCAACGATCTCTTGTTCAATTTTTGTTTGGTTATGCTACGCGTCACTTTGCCAATGTGATTCTTCCAATGGATAACATTGCTATATAATTTGTTCTTGTGACGCTGTCGCTTGATTATGTTGTTCTTGCTTATCTCCATTCTCCGCATTCTCTTCTCCTATTGGTTTTTGACTATTGCCACCTCTCATGACAATTCTAATTTGTTTCTGTTTCTTTCCTGGTGGTGCAACCACTACCTCCTTATATTTTTTTGGACTTCCCACCCCAGCTCTTGGTGGTGTTGCAACCTTCTTTAACCATTGTTTCGCTTCTTCCATCAGTTCAAATTCATTTGCATTTATCAAAGTAGGTGACCCACAAGTTTTCTTTGGTTGGTCTTCCTCTATTGGTAGATTTATCTCCATTAAGTCCAATTCTTCCAATCCTAATCCAACCTCTTCATTTGGTTTTGTGGGCAATATTTGTTGTTGCTCACTAAGTGCTGGAAGTTGTTGTTCTTGTGGCCTTCTTTTTCCCTGTTCTCGTTGCCTTCTTATTTGTACAGGACTTGCTGCTCGTTCTTCTTCTTCCCTCCTTTGAGGCATTGATTATTCCTGCAACAATTGTTCAGGGATTGTATATTCATGTTCTTGCTCCAGATTCAACTTCTTTTTTTGCCTATGATGCACTTCTTCTAAGACCTCACTTTCTTCATTTATGACTGGCTCTGGTTTCTTTGCATTTTTCTTAGTTTTTAGCTTCTTTGGAGTGGCCTTCTTTATTGGTACTACTTTTACCCATCTTAGAATTGAAGGTTGGTCTTTGGGCAAATCCCTTGGTGCTGTCATTCCATAAAAAGGTATGCCAGCCTGAGAAACTGCATCTAGCATAACTCCAATCGCATGAAATGTCATGGAGAAATTCTTAGTCGTTCGTTGCACTAATCTTTGGATTCTTTGTGCTAAGTACGTGTCCCAATTGTACTGTACACCTTTTGTTATGCCCTCCACATAATGTGCCAACCACATGAGCATCTTTGATGAGTGTGCTTCTCTTGACAATCGGGACATCACAATATTCATGACACATTGAAGTTCTTGAGTCTTCAATTGACTTTGTTTGATTCCTTGACCTTTTGGACCAAAAGACTTAGTTGCTATTGGAGTTTTAAGGACCGTCAAATCACAAATCAATTGGTGCCATTCAATTGGATCCACATGTCCCTTCTTTACCATCTATCCTCATTGTGGCAATTCGAATGTTCGTTGAAAATTCTCTATTAAGAAGTTTACCCTAATGTGCTGATTTCCAAGGCAAATAAAAGTAAAATTTTTGTGCGTCGTATGAATGCACTATTTGTAACAAGTACACATTGAAGAAGTTTCTATCAAAGGGAGGTACTTGTGCTAAAACACTTACATCAACTTTCTCCAATGCTGCCTTCAACTCATGTTTTTTTGGGGTCTCATTCCACCATTTTCGACAAAATTCTCCTACTACTTAAGTGAAGGTGATATCCTTCAATGCTACTTGTACACCTTCCCCTTCACTTTATGGATCACTATTGTCTTCAGGTGTTGTTTCCTTATGAACTTCACTCCGAAGTTCTCTCTGGTGTGCCCTATGGTAGAGTATATTACATTATTGGGTACATGCTAAGAGATTTAAAAGGATTTTGGTGTGGATTAGGTTTTTTGAACTTCCTTATCAACTCATCAATAAAGATGTATTATATTTAAGATCATGGAGCGATAATTTTTCTGTGGAGGCAAAGACTATTAAAAGGATTTTGGTGTGGATTAGGCTTTTTGAACTTCCTTATCAACTAATCAATAAGGAGGTTTTGAAGAATATTGGTAATACTTTAGGTGAATTCATCTAGGAGGGACCAATTATTGGATTTTTAAGCCTTACTACCACAAAATATCACACGTCCCAATATAAAATAACATAAATATTAAAGGTCAAAATATCAATTATGAAAAGTAGAATAATATATGAGCAAATTAATATGTATATCAAGGCTTATATAATAAAACAAATAACATTCATTTATATACTCAAATATGAATGTAAATGGCATATGTCATTCATGAACTATGCATGAAGAAAACTTACAATATTAATTACTCAAAAATTGTATACAAGCTTTATTTCTTTTCTTCTAATGATTACACCTCATGAAAGATTTTGGAAGGACCTTAGCATATTTTTGTCAAATACAATGATGATTTATTGTGATCTATGGTTTCTTGGGGGTGATTTCAACACTGTTCTATCTCCATTGGAAAAATAGGGTGGTATTTCAAGATGATCTAAATCAATGCAAGATTTTGCTTCATTTGTCAATTCAAATGAACTTTGAGATGTTAGCCCTTCAATTTTTCAATATAAATGGGATCATAGATGCATTAGGTAAACCAATATAGCAGAAAGATTGGATAGATTCTTGTTATCTAATAAATGGTCATAGACAAAGTATATAATCTCTTTAGACATTTTATTGTGACCAAGATCATATCACAAACCCATTCTTTTGACTTGTGATTCACCCAATATTTGTCATCCAAAGCCATTTCGTTTCCAGTCTATGTGGCTCCAAGGCCCTCTTTTTTCCATATCGTTATGTTATGTTGGGATGAACCAAAATTTGAAGGATCATGTATGTATAGGTTTGTTCAAAAGATAAAATACTTAAAGGAGAAAATGAATATTTAGACTGCCAAATCTTTTGGTAATATTTTGAAAGAAAAAAAATTGAATCGAATCTCAAAAATATATGAGATAGTGAAAACTCATGGAATGGATCATGATTCTTATGTGAAAGAAAAATAATTACTTCCTCATAATGCATTAAAAAAGGAGTCATATTTGTTCCAAAAATCTAGGGAGAAATGGCTCAAGGAAGGAGATAGAAATACAAAAAAAAATCATGCTATAGCAAATTTTTTTTATATTTGTCACATAAAAAACATTTTAACTCCAAATGGAAGATATATTGAGGACAAAGAAGATATAAGAAAGGAAGAAATTAATTATTTTAAAACTTTTTTATCAGATACAAGGCAAGATAAGGAGGCATAAGATAAGCTTTTACAAACTATTCCATCAATTATCACACAAAGACAATATGAAAGCTTGATGAAGAAGATATCTATGGAGGAGCTACAAGGAGTAGTTTTCTCTTTCCATCCTAACAAGGCACCTAGCCCAAATGAATTTCCTACAATTTTCTTTCAAAAAAATTAGGATTTATTGAAGAGTGATATTGTAGCCACAATTGAAGAGACCCAAAAAAGAAAGGCCATAACAAGTGAGATCAATGCAACTTTTATTACATTGATTCCTAAGAAAGGCGAGATAAAATATTTTGATAATTTTTGTCCAATAAGACTTTGTAATATGATTTATAATATCATTTCAAAAATTATGGCAAGTAGGTTGAAAGACATTATAGGTTGTGTTATCTCAGAGGAACAAGGTGGTTTTGTTTGTGGTAAACAAATTCTTGATGGTATAATATTGCACATAAGGCCATACATTCTCTTCATTCTATGAAAACTAGGTATGCTTATGAAATTAGATATGAACAAAGCATATGATAGGGTTTCCTAGAATTTTCTACATGATATTCTCATAAAATTTGGTTTTGGTTATAGATGGTGCGAATGGATTAAATGTTGTTATATATTTTGATAAATGGTTCTCTTATTGGTTACTTCAAGTTATCTTGTGGACTTCTTCAAGGTGATCCACTATCTACTTATCTATTCACTATTCTTATAAAAGCATTAGGAAGAGATTTCTCAAAGGTAAAAATGGAAGGAAAAATCAAAGGTATTCAAGTTACAAAAAATGGTCACTTTATTTTGGGTCATTCCTCCATCAACAAGGCCATGGAGTTTAAATCAAAATTATCATGTTATGAGAAGGCTACTAGATAGTTAGTTAATACTACAAAATCCAAGAGTTTTTTCATTAACACTGTCCTATATTTACAACAAATTATTGTGAATATTTTAGGATTTAAAATTGAAAAACTTGCATCAACCTACTTAGGTATTCCTTTGTCTCATAAAGAAAATAAAAAGGAGCTTTGGGTCTCTTTTTTGGATAGAATGAAAGCTTGTTTGGTAGGTTGGAAAGGTAAGTTCTTAACCATGGTGGGAAAGCTACAACTCAAAAATTACATTGCAATCCATCCCTATTTATAAGACGTCACTTTCAAGATTACCAACATGTATACCATCAAAAGTTGATAAATTAAAGGAGACTTTATTTGGAAAGGTTGTGAGGAAAAATTTAGGTTTCCTCTTTGTAAATGGGATAGGGTTTACAAAAGAAAGAATATTACATGAGTAGGCTTACGGAATTGAAAACTTATGAGTTTGACATTAGGGGCAAAGCTTGGATGGAGATTATTTAGAGATCAAAGAAAGAATTGAGAAAAAGTATTTCTTCAACAATATATAGGTCCTCTTGATGCAATAAAATTATGTAGGAGAACCCTACCTAAAGGATCATCAATAGGGAACTTCATATAAGATAGTTTGTAGTTGATAAATAAACATATTAGATGGTTAGTCAATGAGGGGAATTATGCAAATTTTTGGCCGTATGCTTGGTTGAATCTTTATCCTCTTATCTCTGAGTCAAAATTGCAACCATTGGCTCAATCATGTCTAGCTTGTAAAGTTCCAAAGGTAAAATAATATATTAATATGAGCAACAACTCTAGATCATAGATTTCTTTTAGTAATCTATTTGAAGGAGAGGAACTCGAGCAAATTGTAAATTAATATCAAAATATGCTTCAAGAGTTTTATTTATCAATTTTTACACTAAAGGATGAGTTGTTTTGGAATTTATCAAAGGATGGTGGATACTCGGTCAATTTGGGATATGACGATTTATAGCAATTAAAATTTCCTACTCCCAAATATTTCCCTTGGATGAATGTTTGGTCACTAGAGGATCTCCCTAAGGCCTCAAAATTCCTTTGGTTAAAACTTCAAAGTAGCATTATTACTAGAGAGAGTACAAAGAAGAGGATATCGTGGACCTTTTAGATGTACCTTGTGTGAGAAGGATTTAGAGATATTAGACCATTTATTTATTTATTGTCCATTTATTCACACCATTTGGGGGTTACTTTTTGTAAAATATGAAAATATATTGGGTAGCTCCATCAACATTGAAAGAGTTGATGAAGTGTTGGATTGATTATTTCCAAGCTAAAACATTATGTATTCTATGGAGGATTGGGCCTATCATTATTTTTTGGAATCTATAGCTTGAAAGGAATAATAGAATTTTTAAAAATAAATCTCAAAATCATGCCCAAGTTTGAAACCGTATTATTGCCTCTCTTGCAAAGTGTCTACAAATATGATGCTCATCATGGGAAGTCTCAAGTGCACAAAAAGAGATGGTAACAACTCGGTTATAGGATTTGAACATCAATGAAAGAGTCATTTGCGATAATGAAATTAAAACAAAGGATCTACTTCAATCTAGGGTAAAATAAAAATGTCCAAAAATTAGATTTATCAAAATTAATTTCGATGGTGCTTTTAAAGGAAATCCGATAGAAGCTGGTGGAGGTGGTATTTTTAGAAATAATGAAGGAAAAATTCTCCTCGTTTATTTAGAACCATATGGAACTTCAACTAATAACCATGTAGAGGCTAGGCCACTTCTTACAAGGATTAAAATTACAATAGAAAAAGGATGGAAAAATATTTCAATTGAGGGAGATTCACACATTTATATCAATGCTATCAACAAAATGGATGTGGAGATTGGATAAAAAATAATATTACTGTTGATGTTCATCACCTATTATTGGAGGCAATCTCTTGGAAATGTGAGCATATTTATAGAGAAGAAAATCACGTAGCAGATAATTTAGCCAATTGTGGTGTTGATCTTCATATTGGTGAAATTCAAACTTTAGAATACAACTAGCCTAGTGAGATTTTATCTCCTAATCAAAATGATATCAAGGATTGTCCCAGGGGGGACAATGCAATAGCTCGGACTTTGGATCTTCTTCGGGATGTCCAAGGTTCAAACCATGGTGTGGATGAGTGTGTGTGGGGGTGAGTGTGTGGTGGTTGTGTGTTAAATTCCTTATTGATAAGCATAGCTCTTGATTTTACGAGGGGTTATGGTTGGGAGGAGACTGCTTAGCCCTGTGTGTTGGTCATAGGGGTTTCTCACACTAACCAAATAAAAAAAATGATATCAAGGATTTGAATGTGGAAACATAGCACTTCGAGAAAGTTGAAGAATATATTTAATAGAAAAAATGAAAAAGATTTGTGATAAAAAGGGATGTTGGATTGATGTTCATCATCTATTACTAGAGGCAATCTCCTGGTAATGTGAGTATATTTATAAAGAAGGAAATCGAGTAGAAAAAAATAAGCAAATTATGGTGTTGATCTTCATCCTAGTGAAATTCAAATTTTAGAAGGCAATTGGCCAAGTGAGATTTTATGTCTTAATAAAAAATGATGTCAAGGAGTTGATTGTGGCAACATAGCACTTTGAGGAAGTTGAAGAATATATTTAAGATAGAAAAAAGAAATGAAAAAACCAATGATAAAATTGTATGCTACAAGAAATGTAATATTTTGGTATTTTGATGGGAGTGGCCCCTAATAGAAGCCACATATAACTTTAAAAACAAATTCTAATAAATTTTCTAAAGCATTAAATTAATCATTATTTTTGAGTGAAAAGTTAGAATTATATATATATATATATATATATATATATATATATATATATATATATATATATATATATATATATATATATATATTTTAAGAGAAAAACCCCTTGCGGGGCTACCTTGGTTTGAGAGACCATGAAAATGGGGTTCTACACCGTCAAAGTCACCCGGGAGTCGCACTCGACCCTGCCCGCACCAACATTATCAATTGGATTTTGGATACCCAATTCAAATTTTTGGTAGGGTGGAGATTCAAACCTGGGACCTCCCTTGGAGGATTGCCCTCTCCTCTCCAAATAACCTACAACACTTGGGTGTTAAAAATTTATATTAAAAAAACACTTATTACATTATTTTCTTGATAACCTGCCTCTCTTGGCCAGCGTTAGGATACAATTCAGCTTCTGCTTTCTATCTCTGTAAATCCTCCTGATCATGGTGATCATAAGGGGTTTTCCCCAATTCCTTCTCTACCTCTCCTTTATCTCCCTTTGGCTTCTTTGTTGCTTCAAATTTGTCTTTCTATGCACTATGTAACCCATAAATAGATACATGTAATAGCTCACAATTATTCTTCTCATCTACCTCTGGTACAATTTGTTTTTCATCTTCCTGTACTTCTTGTGTTGTCCCTATCTTGAGTTGTCCCTATCCTTAGTTTTTCCCAAATTTCTTCCTCCTCTGTGTATATTTGAGAGGCCTCCATATTTCTTGCATTAATAGTTTGAAACACCTTTCTTGCTATAGTGCTCCATATGCTCTCTGTTGGTTTGAATTCTTCCTTAAAAGTTCTTCCATTTTGTTCTAGCCTGATTTGCCAGCAAATAAATCCTAAACCCAAATTCCATGCAATTTTTATCCTCTTTGTTCAGAATTTGTTGGCTTTCCAATAATCTTAGAAAGTATCCATGGTTGGAATCTGGATCTCCACTTGGTTAAAAGTAATATACCATTCCTTCCACACTGTTTGGGCAAAAGTACATTAAAAAAGGAGATGAGAAATTGTTTCCTCATATTGGTTGCACATTATACACCTAGTAGGCCCAATAAATCCTCTTTTACGCAAATTGTTCTGGGTCAAGATACTATTGTGGGCCTATTGTAGGTAAAATTGATACAACATGAATGTACCCATAGTTTAAATTTTTGAAGGTCTTAAATAAAGTGCATGTTTTGTGATATGCTAGTATGAAAGTCAATTTTAAATCATCTCAAAACATTTTCATAGAACCAATGCCTTTAAAATGACTAAGATAACATTTTTGTCACCATGGCCATCTTTGACTCTTAAGTAACTCAAAATTTTCCTTCTAATTAAAAATCTTAAGGGGTTCCCCGACCTGCCCTTTTCAAAATATCATTGCTTTTTGACTCAATCGATTGAGCAGCAAAATGATATAATCCACCCTTCGGCCGATCGAAAGAAAATAACTATTGAAACAAAAAATTATCAAAGACTAAGTAGAAAGATGGTTTTTGATTGACAAAAAAGAATGATCGACCAAACCTAAGATCATTTCGAAAGATTTTCGGTCGATACCCATAACAAAAGAATTGATAGGTTTTTACGAGTAAGAACAATTTTGGCCATCGATAAAAGTTTTCCAACCTAACCACTTAGTCCGAGCAGTTGAAACAAAGAGGAAAACATAATCTTAAGTCGGTCGACAGAAATAAAATTGCTACCAAAATTTTTTTACCGATCGAATTCAATTCATTAACACCCAATTTTGATCGACAAGTAGAAAGCAATAGTCGAAGGCAAAAACAGTTCGATCGATGAGTAATGAACAATGGTCGACTAACCGATCGATTGATCGCGAAGGTAATGACTTTTTTGGCTGACCGTAGTAATAGATCGATCAAAATCTTGATCGGCCAAATAGAAAGCATGTCGCTCGATAAAAAAATACATCGTCGATCGAAGCAAATTAAAAGTCAGCTGAAAATCAAATGGTCAATAATTTTTTCGATTGACAATTTACATAAGGTGATTGCAATTTTTCCTTTTTCTTTTATGCAGTTGCTGACGGTTGAGTATGTTGACATTATTGTTATTAAAATATGTGCTTACGGTTGAGTATTTTGACATTATTTTTAGTAAAAAATGTGCGAGCGTTCTTTAAAAAATGAGCATAACAATCCATAATCCAAATATGTAAGGTCATTGCAATTTTTTTTTAAATGAAAATTGTGATGGGCGATGGAGATTTATAAATCAGAAAGTGATTTTTTTTTGTGGAGGCAGAGATTTAAAAGGATTTTGGTGTGGATTAGGCTTCTTGAATTTCCTTATCAAATCATCAATAAAGATGCATTGTATTTAAGACCATGGAGCGAGAATTTTTTTGTGGAGGCAAAGAATATTAAAAGGATTTTGGTGTGGATTAGGCTTTTTGAACTTCCTTATCAACTCATCAATAAGGAGGTTTTGAAGAATATTGGTAATACTTTAGGTGAAGTCATCGAGGAGGGACGGACTATTGGCTTTTTAAGCCTTACTACCACATAATATCATAGGTCCCAATATAAAATAACAAAAATACTAAAGGTCAAAATATCAATTATGAAAAGTAGAATAGTATATGAGCAAAATAATATGTATATCAATGCTTATATAATAAAATAAAATTCATTTATTTACTCAAATATGAATGTAAATGGCATATGTCATTCATGAACTATGCATGAAGAAAACTTACAATATTAATCACTCAAAAATTTGTATACAAGCTTTATTCCTTTTCTTCCAATGATTACACCTCATGAAATATTTTGGAAGGACCTTAGCATATTTTTATCAAATACAATGATGATTTATTGTGATCTATGGTTTCTTGGGGGTTATTTCAACACTGTTCTATCTCCATTGGAAAAATAGAGTGGTATTTCAGGATGATCTAAATCAATGCAAGATTTTGCTTCATTTTTCAATTCAAATGAACTTTGAGATGTTAGCCCTTCAATTTTTCAATATACATGGGATCATAGATGCATTGGGTAAACCAATATAGCAGAAAGATTGGATAGATTCTTGTTATCTAATAAATGGTCATAGACAAAGTATATAATATCTTTAGACATTTTATTGTGACCAAGATCATATCACAAACCCATTCTTTTGACTTGTGATTCACCCAATATTTGTCATCCAAAGCCATTTCGTTTCCAGTCTATGTGGCTCCAAGGCCCTCTTTTTTCCATATCGTTATGTTATGTTGGGATGAACCAAAATTTGAAGGATCCTGTATGTATAGGTTTTTTCAAAAGATAAAATACTTAAAGGAGCAAATGAATATTTAGACTACCAAATATTTTGGTAATATTTTGAAAGAAAAATAAATTGAATCGAAGCTCAAAAATATATGAGATAGTGAAAACTCATGGAATGGATCAGGATTCTTATGTGAAAGAAAAATAATTGCTTTCTCATAATGCATTAAAAAAGGAGTCATATTTTTTCCAAAAATCTAGGGAGAAATGGCTCAAGGAAGGAGATAGAAATACAAAAAAAAATCATGCTATAGCAAAAATATTTATATTTGTCACATAAAAAACATTTTAACTCCAAATGGAAGATATATTGAGGACAAAGAATATATAAGAAAGGAAGCAATTAATTATTTTAAAACTATTTTATCAGATACAAGGCAAGATAAGGAGGCATAAGATAAGCTTTTGCAAACTATTCCATCAATTATCACACAAAGACAAGATGAAAGCTTGATGAATAAGATATCTATGGAGGAGCTACATGGAGTAGTTTTCTCTTTCTATACTAACAAGGCACCTAGCCTAAATGGATTTCCTACAATTTTCTTTCAAAAAATTTAGGATTTATTGAAGAGTGATATAGTAGCTACAATTGAAGAGACCCAAAAAATAAAGGCCATAATAAGTGAGATCAATGCAACTTTTATTACATTGATTCCTAAGAAAGGCGAGATAAAATATTTTGATAATTTTTGTCCAATAAGACTTTGTAATATGATTTATAATATCATTTCAAAATTATGGCAAGTAGGTTGAAAGACATTATAGGTTGTGTTATCTTAGAGGTACAAGGTGGTTTTGTTTGTGGTAAACAAATTCTTGATGGTATAATATTGCACATAAGGCCATACATTCTCTTCATTCTATGAAAACTAGGTATGCTTATGAAATTAGATATGAACAAAGCATATGATAGGGTTTCATAGAATTTTCTACATGATATTCTCATAAAGTTTGGTTTTGGTTATAGATGGTGTGAATGGATTAAATGTTATATATTTTGATAAATGGTTCTCCTATTGGTTACTTCAAGTTATCTTGTGGACTTAGTCAAGGTGATCCACTATCTCCTTATCTATTCACTATTTTTATGAAAGCATTAGGGAGAGATTTCTCAAAGGTAAAAATGGAAGAAAAAATCAAAGGTATTCAAGTTACAAAAAATGGTCCCTTTCTTTTGGGTCACTCCTCCATCAACAAGGCCATAGAGTTTAAATCAAAATTATCATGTTGTGAGAAAACTACTAGATAGTTAGTTAATACTACAAAATCCAAGACTTTTTTCATTAATACTGCCCTATATTTACAATAAATTATTATGAATATTTTAGGGTTTAAAATTGAAATTTTTTCATGAAATTACTTAGTTATTCCTTTGACTCATAAAGAAAATAAAAAGGATCTCTAGGTCTCTTTTTTGGATAGAATGAAAGCTTGTTTGGTGGGTTGGAAAGGTAAGTTCTTAACCATGGTGGGAAAGCTACAACTCATAAAAACTACATTGCTATCCATCCCTATTTATAAGATGTCACTTTCAAGATTACCAACATGTGTACCATCAAAAGTTGATAAATTTAAAGAGAATTTATTTGGAAAGGTTGTGAGAAAAAATTTAGGTTTCCTCTTTGTAAATGGGATAGGGTTTGCAAAGGAAAGAATATTGCATGAGTAGGCTTACGAAATAGAAAACTTATGAGTTTGGCATTAGGGGCAAAGCTTGGGTGGGGATTATTCAGAGATCAAAGAAATAATTGAGAAAAAATATTACTTCAACAATATATAGGTTATCTTAATGCAATAAAATTATTTAGGAGAACCCTACCCAAAGGATCATCAATAGGGAATTTCATATGAGATATTTTACAATTGATAAAGAAACATATTAGATGGTCAATCAATGAGTGGAATTATGCAAATTTTTGGTCGTATGCTTGGTTGAAGCTTTATCCTCTTATCTCTGACTCAAAATTGCAACCATTGGCTCAATCATATCTAGTTTGAAAAGTTCCAAAGGTCAAATAATATATTAATATGTATGTACCACCTTGGGTACATAACTAGAGTAGGAGTTTACTTTAGAGTAAATTTTGAGTTACTTCATGCAATATAATAAATGCACAAGTGTTAGAATGTGCATGTATGTAAATGTGCATGTAGTCCACATGTACATGAGTCATAGGATAAGGTAGATGAAGAGTCATGGGTAGAGTAAAGGCCAAGGCACATATCTTTCTATATATATGCCTTTATGTAAGTAAAAAAAGAGAGAGAGCGAGAGATACAATGTTACTATAGTGAGTAGTGAGTAGGTACAATGTAGTTCTTCATTGAAAATTCTGGAGTGTTCAAGTCCTCCATGATATTGCATTGTACTATTTTCGTGAGCTTTCATTAATGGCATATTACTGAGTTATTGCAGAAGTTTATCTCATTATTTTCTTGCATATTATAGTGCCATTATCATATACTTATCATAGCTTACTTATTTCACATCTTGTGGTTGCATTTCCTTCAATATACATCCTCAAAAGCTAACAGTGGTATCAGAGCACATGGTAGATCGATAGGAAATAGGGAGAGCCACAAGAGAGATTGAGAGGAGTTCAAAAATCTCATTTGCAAAATTTCTGAAAATACATTTGGTTGGAGTCTTTCCACAGAGTTGCAAAAAAACTCGTGAAGACTAGGACTCAACATTGATTCCACTAGATTGACAAATCAACTAGTGAAGATTCAGAATCTCTAGATTTAGAGATTTACCATTTTCTAGTTTCTAACACTTTGTTGCAGGAAAAGGAGATTCAAAGAAAGTTGGGAAGCTTCCTACAAGAAATATAGGAAGAATATCTTCTTTGGAATCAATCCAATAGCTGAAGCAACAAATGAAAAACTGAAGATTTGGAGACCTAAAAGAAAATGTCCCATTGCAAGAGTTGCAGACCTGCAAATTGTAGAAGAGAGAAAAATGCTAGAGGAGCCTTATTGCAGATTGAAGAGACTCCAAAAAAGAGTCCTGAGAAGATTGGAGATTGGAGATCTCCATTGAAAAGTTGAAGAGAAGACCCATAGAAGGTCTCATTGAAGAATTTCTAGTCTTGGAAGACTGAATATTGAGAAGGACTAGCAAAGGTCTAGTTCCAAATTCTAGAAGTAGTAGATTTTAGAGATCCAAGAGGGAGATCTCATTGCAAAACTTCCACAGTTGAAGATTGAAGGAAAGGTCTCATTGAGAAGACCATAGAAGCTACGAGATTGAAGACCCTAGAGAAGAGGTCTCAAGGAGAAAGAAGGATAGGAAAGCCTTATTACAGATTTCAGAGAAGGCCATTGAAGGAGTTCATAGGAGAACTCATTGGAGAAATTTACTAGGAAGGAGAAGTTCCTGATAAAGGTTTTTGGGACAATTGTCACCATCTGACAACAAGCCCAAAGGAGAAGAATTTGGCAAGGAGTTTGCCAAATTTTGAAGGAGAATAGTGAAGACCTCAAGACAGTCAGAATCTTGAGAAGTAGGACACTAGATTGGCCAAGATTGAAGTCAGAATTCGACAAGGAGGTTGAAGGAGAAAGGAGATAGAAAAGCCATTAGTTGGTTAAGTTTTTTAGAGAGGGGTTTTTTTTTAAAAAAGGAGTTAAGGAAAATCTCAGTTGTGATTTGGAGGAGTTTCCTACCAAATTTGTGAGATTCAAGGACAACACTTCCAAAGGAGAAATTGATTACGAAAGGGCAGCAATTCGGGCAACATTACTAGCTGTGAAACTTTAGATCTACAGAGTGCATTCTGAAGGAAGAGAAAAGCCACCAAACTACAGTTTTAGGGCAGTAAGTTAGAGGGTTTCAAAGCTGCAAATAGGTGAGCTAAAGAGCTGTTTCGATAGCAAGGAAGAGCTACGATTTCATCCATTACAAGGTAGCAGTTAGGTGATTCAAATCACCAAGACAACCATCATCTACAGAGGTCATTAAGGTAAGCAACTTTGGTGCAAAAGGTTCATTAGTTGAACATTACTTATTCGGTTCATTATTAAGTTTCATTAAGCACCATATTAGAGTTTAAAAGTTGCAAGAAGAAGGTTGCATATTAAAGTCTTCAAGGGAGTGCATAAGATAGTTTTACAAGGGTTATAACCTGCACACAAAAGGAGGAGTTAGATATATTTTGAAAGAAAGAAAAATATCAACATCCTACCTTCTAATTAAAGCAAAGAAGACATTATCCATAAGTGATAGTTGCATAGATTATAGTGCATATTTCAAGTTACTTTTAAAGAGTTCATTTACAGGAGCAATAAGGAGAAATTGCTATTGCACTATACTAGTTATTATAGGTGGATTAAGTATTCAAGTTAAGGGTGAAAATTAGTGCAAAGTTAAGTTGCATGATTAAGAGCTTGGATTTATTATTGCTAAGTTAACCAAGCAAAGGAGAGAGTTGTCTAGCAAGGAAGACAACATCAAATCATCGCTTGCCACCAAGGAGTAGTGCAAAGAAGCCGCCTCATCAAGGAAGAAAGAAATCTTGCAAAAGGAGATTTAAAGATCTCAAAATATAGGTGCAAATTTAAGGTATTCTATTCTAACTATTGCAAAGCATTTTGCATTAGATTCTTGCACCATAATCTTCTTGTCCTACGTAGAAAAAGAGGACAAAGCTAGAGTGTCTCAAAGACACTACAACAACTTGCAAAGCACATCTACAAAGCGGCCATTTCAACAAAGTAAAGGAGCAGATTTTAGGCTAAGGAAGAGAGCCAACGAAGGGCTCACATTAGCCAAGTTTCAAGGTGTCTAAAGACACCATATCCATCACCGAATCCAGTGCCTACAACAACATTAACCTGTAGCAACAAGACCTACGTAAGGAGCTCATCATCTATTGCATATCGACGTAAAGAGGATAGCGCTAAGGACAACACATTGCAAGCATAAAGAAGCAGATTACAAGGTGAAAACAAAGGTGCATTACCCAAGCTACAACTTGGACGAACCGCCAGCTGAAAAGAAGCACCTAAAGCCACCGTTGGAGCACCATAGAACCACCATTGCTCTTGAACCACCATAGTTGGAGCCAACCTCACAACATCACCATTCGCTTGGAAAGAAAGCGTTGAAGACAAGACACAAAGGGCATCTGTTGGAAAGAAGTATACAAGGAATAAGAGATGTTGAAGGGAGTCTTACATGCATGAAATTGGAGCGCCACTTGCAATTTAGAGCCAAGACATCTTGTGCCACTTGGCACATCCGAACAAGGCGCCCATATATTCCTTAACGTATGCCCATGAAAGAAGTGCTCAAAGAGAAAGTAATGCCTATCGTTGAGCGTTGAATAACATCATTTGGAGGTTACAAGGCATAATCATCATAGCTCTTCATTCAAGGGAGAAATGAGCGTTGAAAGAATCTAAACCAATACCCATCAAGAATGTAACTCTCAAAGCGCCACTTGTCTAAAGTTTCAAGGAGCATCCAAGCTATTTAAGCACCCAGTCTTGAAGGAGAACGTAGGCAGAACAGAAGCACACAGTCAAGCATTAAAGAAGGGAGTCAAAGCACCATTAAGGAGGAGAAGAAGTGCCCATGAACATTGGTTGATCTCTGCCATACATAGTGAGAGGTGGGCACACATTCTTCAGCCCAAACGTGATCATTGCAAATCCGTAGGCAACGAGCGTATTCATTGGACCTTGGGGTTTCGAAATGCTAAAGTTGAAGACACCAAACTATTGCTGACATTGAAGGAGGAGAGATAGAATACAACACTCATTTCGAGCACGTAAACCATTACTTGCACCAATACAATGAACAATGAACGAGTATTCAAAGAGGAGTTAATATAGTCCAAGGCGCATAAGAGGAGAAAGTCCATTTAATGCACTAGCATCATACGTCGGAGATTGGAGCCAATCAGCGCACACATATTGCAAGTAAGGTATAGTTTTACCTATTTAATATTTGCTTTCCTAAGTTTAGGGAGTTATAAGGTGCCTAATACAAGGTTGAAAGTTATTTATTAATGCATTGAAATATCAACCTTAGAGAGTAAGAAAGCAATTTTAGCAAAGGGAGTATATCCTAGAAGATATTATAAATTGCTTGAGATTTAAACATTACAATATTTGCAAATATTTAATTTAGGAGATATAAGGGTTTCTACCTTGGATAATTAAAATAATATTTTGCAAATATTATTATTTTTCTAAAATTCCAAATTAGGGAGTTATAAGGTATACTACAAATTTTAGTTTCTTGGAATTTAGAAAAATTAAACCATTGAAAAGGGAAGGTTAAAGGAGCAAAACCATTAATTGCTTAGAATTTGGAAATAGCATTTTGCATTAGTCTCTTACATTAATTTTTGAGACATTAATCCAACTAAAAGGTCTTGAAGGAAAAGAACCTTATTAAAACTTGAAGGTGCATCACTATTTATCTTTAGCTTTCTACTTACTAATCAATAGGGAGACATAAGGCAAGAAAGTGAAGTTGAACATTAGGGAGACAAAAGGAATTCAACTTAAATTAAGAAAGCTAAGCATACTATCAAGTTTCATAGTGCATTCAAACACTTGCTAGATAGAAGCACTTTACAAAACTTATAAAATTGAAAAGTTCTTAGCAAGGTTGAGCATATACTTAAAACTAAGGAGGTATAAGGTAGTCTACAAATATCATCATGACAATGAACAAATTCATTCTCACTGAATCCCAATTACTTAGAGGACCAAATTACTCTTCATGGAAAAACAAAGTAAGAGCAATTATGATAGTTGAAAAACTTTGGGAAATAGTCAAAGGAACAAAAGAAAAACCTACTTCAGGTGATAGTGAGATTCAAAAGTTTGAAGAAAATGAAGCAAAAGCATTAATGATAATAACTTTTGCCATTACAGATGAAATACAACCCTACATTAGTTCAGCAGGAACATCTACAAAAGCATGGAAAACCTTAGCCAAAATATTTGAAGGGAAGAATAAAGCCACTATCTTAAATCTTCAAACTCAATTACATTCTCTGAAAATGAATAGTGGTGAAAGTATAGAACTATTCCTAAGGAAAGTAGCAGATATAAAAGGAAAATTATTAACCTTAGGAGAAGAGGTTGAAGATAAGTTTCTTGTTCAAGTAACCTTGAGAGCATTTCCAAAGAGCTACAAGCACTTAGTTACATCTTTACAACTCCTAAGTAAAGATACATATTTTGATGAGTTAGTCAATATTCTTCAAGAATATGAAGTGGAAAATACAGTTAAAGATGAAATGACTAACAATGCACTAGTTTCAAAAGATATTCCATCCCAAGGAAATGTTACCTCATCCTCAAAAGGATGAAGACCATGGAATAACAAATATTGTCAAGTCTGCAAGAAGAAAGGACATAGTACCAACTACTGCAGATTCAATCCTAGAAATCAGTATCAAGGAAATCAGACAAAATATGGAAGCCAACCAAATAGGCCATTCCAATCAAGACAATATCAGAATCAGTATAGTCCACATCAGCAACAATTTCAGCGTTCATATCCTTCTCAGAATCAATACAATTATCCTCAATTGCAATATCAAGAAGGGAATAAAAAAGGACACTTAGTTCACAAAATTCAGGAAATTCAAGAATTGGAAGAACCTACAGAGGAACATGAAGTTAAAGCTCTCTCAGCAAAGATAGCATTTTATGAAGACACTAACTACTTGCTTGAACAGGATACAGATAGGGAGCAAAATAAAGAAAGCAGAAAAGGAGAGTACAAATTTCAAAACAAGACGAAGATCCATATTGAAGACTAAAGTCTTCAATACCCAAATAATGTAATACAGGGGGTGTTAGAGTATATTACATTATTGGGTACATGCTAATGTACCACCTTGGGTACATAACTAGAGTAGGAGTTTACTTTAGAGTAAATTTTGAGTTACTTCATGCAATGTAATAAATGCACAAGTGTTAGAATGTGCAATGATGTAAATGTGCATGTAGTCCACATGTACATGAGTCATAGGATAAGGTAGATGAAGAGTCATGGGTAGAGTAAAGGCCAAGGCACATATCTTCCTATATATATGCCTTTATGTAAGTAAAAAGTAGAAAGAGGGTGAGAGATACAATGTTACTATAGTGAGTAGTGAGTAGGTACAATGTAGTTCTTCATTGAAAATTCTGGAGTGTTCAAGTCCTCCATGATATTGCATTGTACTATTTTCATGAGCTTTCATTAATGGCATATTACTGAGTTATTGCAGAAGTTTATCTCATTATTTTCTTGCATATTATAGTGCCATTATCATATACTTATCATAGCTTACTTATTTCACATCTTGTGGTTGCATTTCCTTCAATAAACATCCTCAAAAGCTAACACCCTAGAAGGTTCCATCTATTGTTCCTTAGAAGGCTGATTCTGCTCCTTCATCCTCTCACCACATCTATCACCACATCCTCGCCATGGGTGATAGCCTCATCCTCTTCAAGGCCAATAACCCCATCCTTGTCTTGATCGAAACCCTCGTCCCCGTCTTTATGGATAATAGATGGACTCTTGTTGCATTGTAAATTGGGGTTCTCGTCTTGGCCAAGGTTTCCTTTGATACAATGGGCCTAGTGAATGCTCAATTATTCGTTTGGAAAAAATCCGTATGTGCTCATGGAAATCCCATCCTTCACTCATACTTCTATAGCATTCATGTTGCCCAATTGTCATCGTACGGTTCCCCTCCTCTTTGAACGATACAATTTTGTCTAATCTTAAGCGTACAACGTACAATTCTACTTGTTCAGTGTACGGTTTTATTTTAGTTGTACGGTTTCACCCTATAAAGGTACAATGTAAGGTTTTACCTTGCAATTGTATGATTTCCTTTCAACAATACGATTTCAATGAGCGTACACTTCCAATTCTGCACAATTGTACGGTCCCTTTCCTCGTACGATTTTACCCTGGCACAATCGTACAGTGTATTTGTATGGTTTTTCTCTATGCAATTGTGCAATCCTTCTGCACAATTGTATAGTTTCCTTTTTCCTCAATTTGTATGTTCATATGATAATTAAATTTCACACTCCTTTCTGCAATCATTTAATGCTTCTTCTGTATGATAGTCTTCCTTCAATTTTTTTCTACGACAATTTAACCCACTTCATGCATGCACATTTAGATTTCTCTAATGCCTTCCTAGATTTATTTATCACTTCTTCCCAAACTTCTACAAACCTTGAGAGGGTCTCAATTAGCAGGTGCCTTGTTTGTGCAAATCCTCCACGAGGGTTTCAAAAAATCTTTGGACTTTCTTCTGCCAGGTGTTTGCCCTTCCATTTTGTTTTCCAAATTTTTGTTGCACTGGTCCTAGCTTCCCGAGTATTCTTCCCTCCTTGGGTGAATTTTCTATCATTTGAAATATTCATCCTTTGCATATAATTAACAAGCACTTTTATTTTATTATACATTCATAATTTAAATAATAAAATAAGGAGGAAAAAACCATAAGAAAATATTTTGAAATATTTATCCTTTGCATACAATTAACAAGCACTCAAGTTTGTTTACTGAATATAGTATGACGTATCTACTTATGAAAATAATGGCTTTATCTAAAAGAAAATGCATACACAAACAATAATAGATCACCATAATAATTTTGCGGCAGAAAATTAATTATTCTTTAATACTCTTCACTAACATAAGAAATATTTAATATTCTTGTTTAAAGATTAAACAAATAGAAGGTTAACATTATATATATATATATATATATATATATATATTTAATCAAGTTAAATGGGCTTTATACAACATTTAAGGCCTTAATTCAGAATCACTTGAAAGGATGTCAATCAAGTTAAATGAGTTTTATACAACATTTAAGGTCTTAATTTGGAATCGCTTGAAAGGATTTTTAAATGCAATGAAAAAGGGAGTATTAGTGTTTTAAACAAAATAATGAACCCTAATCACAAAGCATATTCCTCCCTAAATATATTAGGACAAGGATATTAAAGCTCATGCAATATCACACTTCCAGAGACTCAATAAAAAAAATATGCTCTCCTAATAATTATTAAAGACACATTACAACTAAAATACGACAAAGATATATAAGCAAATGCAACTTCAAGTTTCCTAAGACTGAATAAAAGAGATACTCTAAAAATAATTATTAAAGACGCATTACAACTTAAACGTTTTCCAGGTTTTGACAACTTGTTATAAAAAATATTTTACAACAACAGAGAGTGGATGTGCCTATTTAATATATCAACATCCTGCAAATGCTACCAGAGATTGAAACATGCTTGACTAGTTATCCTTCAGCCGCATTTAATAAAAAAACTTCTCCTTCCAACAGAGGTGCTACTTTATCCTTTAACATATCACTCATCTCGAAGAAATGCTGGCTTCACTACTCTTCCCAACCAGGTAAACATCCATTCCGTTTAACATCCATAGAGATGATAATTTGGGATCGTAACGACACTTACTAAAGATGCATATGGATCCAGCTATATGAATTCTTTTCCTTAAATTACTATCCACACAACAATAAACCAATACATCCAAAAGAGGGAAATGTAAAATATCATAGTTTGACAATACATATCAATCTTATGTTATATGAATGAAGCAATTGCCGTAATTATATTCAGCAAGGAGGCCATATTCATTGACTAATTTATAAGCTAGTCCACAAGTCTCCTTGGTATAATTAAACTCAATGAAGTTTAAATGAAACATATACCTGACGTGACAACCAACACACTAGGTATCAAACACGGTAACAACTTCATTACAACACTCCTTCGCGGAAAGAAATATATAAAACATAGTATGAGATTTATTAGAATATTTTATCCATCGTGGGGTCCAGCACACAGGGAATTATTATTTACCTAGTAAAAAAAATCAGGATTGAATTTCGGTCAACACGAACATGGGGAAAAGGAAATAATACACCGCATGTGGCCATGACAACTTTCCCTTCCAACACAGGCAGACAAACAAGTTTACGGCAGTGACACATGCTAATTCAACATCAGGGGAAGGGTTTAAAGCTTGGGGTACTTAAGGAAGGCGACATTATAAAAATTGTTATGAGAAAGAACAACGGGACAACACTGCAATTACTAACATAAGAGGCAGTGAAGCTATGGTTTCCATATCCAATAAGCTCAAATAAATTTTAACAATACGCGGTTCATTGACACAAGTTAACATAGTCAAGAGCACTGAAGGGATGCAACCAATCACAACCAAAATAAGAGAATATCAATCATACAATGTAATATAATACTATATCAAAGTACCTTTCTTTTGTGATTGTATTAAGCTAGACACAGGTAATTTTCAGAGTCCATGCAGGTGACACCGAATTTTAGCCATTCAAAGTCCATTATAACGCAAGCAACACAGAAATTTAGCCATTCAAAGTCATTATAACACAAGCAATACAAAAATTTAGCTATGCAGACAAACAATTCAAAATTGAATAACATTATTCTCCTATCATCAACACAATAAAAAAATCCAACCTGAAGCTCGAAAACATGAACTTTTCTCACTCTGCCTTCTAAACTAACTCCACCAGGTCGTAAATTGTGCATCCCCCCTTAGCTCTTCCATTATCCATTTTATAGAAAAAGAGATTTTTTTTTGGACATATGTACCCCATGAATGCATCCGCCCTAACCAGGTGGCGTTATTCACTGGGTGTGGATTTAATTAAATTCAAGTCTAAACCACAGGTGTATATTTTAAATATTCATCCCTTGAATGTATGATCTATTATTATTCTTGTAAACTTTAGTTTACTTCACAATTCATATGTTTTTAAATATATCGTATCTAAAATTTATGATTTATTATTATTATTCTTACAGACTTTATTTTACTTAATCATTTTTATTTATTTTAATTAATAATTTGTATAAGTGAAAACTACTATTAATTGTAATAATTTGTGTATAACTAATTATCAAAAATCAAACATTAAATAATTACTTAAATTATTATGTGAATTTATACCTCCAATTCTTCTCCATACTAGCAAACATTCATTCGATTATAAGCATATACAACATACATACACAATGCAAAGCATACAATTGTAATGCACCTATATGAATGCAGTTAAATCAACTTCCATGTGCTCATGTGCCATTGGCGAGTGTATTGCTGGTAGGGCTTCTTTCATCCCTACCAATGCGAATACCCCACCATAGTGATATTTCACACTGTCATCATTTTCCATTTCACTCTTCAAGGACCTGTACCTACAAAACAAAGGCCATCAGTAGTACCTCATCCTAGAAGCATATAATAATAATTTAAATTAAAGACAATTGCATTTGAAATCAAAAGACTCATTCTAGGGTGGTCATTACATTGTCTACCACTTGAAATAAACATAGTCCCTGTGTTTTAATACAAATTTATATAGTATTTAGATATACATTTATATTCATAATTATTAAAAAAAGAATAGGAAATTCTTTCTTCGCATTGCTCCAAATTTCATTTCCTTAAACTTTTTGTCTTGAAATCCAAAATTCGAACAGGACGAACTTCAATATGCAAGAGATCAAATATCTGCAAATTTGAAAATGAGATGGGTCAACAATGTATTTTCTAAGAAGGGACACATGAAAGGTGTCATGGATTTCCGACAAACTAGGTGGTAAAGTAATCCTATAGGCAAAAGGACTAATTTTTCCTATAACTTTAAAATGTATGACAAATTTAGGGTCAAGCTTTAGAGGACTTAATAGAGCTTTTGCTAGGTTTCTCCCTTAGAAAGAATCTATCCCCCATAGAGAATTTCCCTTGGTGTCCTTTTTAGGTCTGCATAGTTCTTTTGACGATCCGAGGTTCCTTTGAGCTTTCAACGTATCCTCTTTAGTTATTCCTCCATCTCCTTCACAATATTCGACCCGATCACTACTCAATCCTTTAGATTGTCTCAAGATAGAGGAGTTTTGTATTATCTTTCGTTCTGTAGTATGTCTTCTAGGACCTGATTAATATTTTCATAATTTCTTAACAAAATTTTGATTTTCACCCTTACGAAAACTCTGCCTCTCTTCAGAGAGTTCTCTCAGTGCATTGTTCTTCTATAATTCTTGTTCAATTGTTCTAAGCCATTCCATTTTTTTGAAAATATCTAGTTTGATCTTCACCTTATTCTTTTGGATTTCCACCTGATGATTTATGCCTTCAAGATTTTGGTCACCCCTCTGAATACAAAGTCCTTATCCTTGTCAGGTTCTTGCTCAACCTATACTCGATACTTCCCATAGTAGTCACTAGTTTCTCCTAAAATATTGGAGGCTTCCTCACCCTGATTTGTCTATTCATTTTGGAAATATAGACTACTCTACTTTTGTTAATTGCTTTTCTAACCTACATGAAAAACATAATTTGTGGTCTAAAAGAGTTGTGACTACAGGGGGACCTAATCCATTGATTGAATTTATCAGTGAATTCTAACCATATTTCTTCAAATTTAGAAAGGGTTTTGTGGCTTTAGCCAATCCATTTCAAGTGTAACATGCAAAGGGACTATATACAAGTGTCTTTTGGTATTTCCTTGAGGTAAGGTAAAATGGGGGTCAAGTAAACACTTGATTTACAAAGATTAGGTTGCCCTATCCTATATTCTTCTTTCCATCCATTTGCTAAAAATCCAGGTCTTTTTGGTGTATCCTTGACTATACTAGTAGGAAAAATACTATCTGTTACACTGTTATCAATTTTATTTTTATGGAGGAAATACTTCTTATACATATATCCACCGTCGAGGTTGAACCCAAGTCATATATACACTGTTATCAATTAAAATATCTATGTTACCTCTCAAAGCTGAAAAGTAGCTTGCCCTTCTTGCCTTGAAGCTCTAGGTACTTCCTTTTGATCGAATCTTTGAGGGCATTTGTTAGCAAAGTGTGGCTCTCCACATATATAACAACCCATATTTGGTGCTCGTGATTTTCTTTCTTATCTTCATTAGTGCTCACAAGCTCCAAATCAATCTTACAATTCTTCTTCTTATCCAAATTATTTGGTTTTGTTCTCGGATTTTCTTTGGTATTTTTAGTTCCCTTCTTGAACCTTGGTCCCATTCCTTGTCCTTTCGTGTTTCTTTTGCTTTTATGTTCTTTCTCAAGAAAACGTTCTATCATATTTTGTTGTATCTCCATCCTTTCCGCTAATAGTTTAATTAGAGATGTGAATTGTTCCAATTGCCCTTAAAACAATTTGATTGTAGATGCAAGATTTTCCATCTGACCAACACAAGAGCTAAGTTAATTCTATGTTTTAGGCCTGCTAAGGTTACAAGAGAAATTATTAGAATCTAACAACCTAGGTGTCTCGCAACCTAGAGCTCTAATATCAAATGTCGCAACCCATGGTCTAACTCACCTGATTGTATAACCTAGCCTAACTCACTGGTTCATCAAGACGAGAAATTGTTGACTTCAATGACCTAATTTTTTTTGAGTTAGATTGGTTTTAGTGATCACCCAATGTTTAATCAGTACGAGGTATAATGTGCCACTTTTGAGAATTAGGACCGCTACAGACGACCTCCCAAGTGGACGAGATTGGTCGGATCTCGTAAATGGTGCTATTTTGTGGATCTATCTTCCCATCCTCTTGTTCCAGTATGAGATCGTAGACCCACAATTGGGGTTATCCTCTAGGGTCCATAACACCTAGAGGGTGGATGCATAATTCCCCTCCCTTACATGTGGAACACTTGAGTTTATTTATACTCATATGTTCTATGTAATGTGTAGGAATGCTTGGGTTTATTTATACCCATATGTTCTATATAATGTGTAGGAACGCTTGGGTTTATTTATACCCATCTATTCTATGTAATGTGTAATAACATGTAAGGGTGTTAGTGTATATGCCTAGTGCCTAGTTGATTATCCACTTTGCTTAAGTCAACTGAGGCCATGCCATTTCTCTAGCTCTGAACCTATTCTACTTGCCACATTATGAATAACGAAAAGTTATCGCATACCAACTGTCATGGATTGGGTCTAGATATTTTTTATCACAAAATGTACAAGTAACCATCACTGTACCGCTTGCACAATGACGTAGAGGTAACGTCCCATACCATCCCTCGTCACTTGTTTCAACTTGCTTTGTCAAAAAGCGACCGTTTCTTGAATCATGGTTGTTACCTTCACGTAACAACTAGCATTGGGTTACTTGTTTTAATATTTTTTCATTCTTCTCGATGGTTTTACTAGTCGTTCATCCTTCTTGATGGTTTCAATAGTTGTTCATCCTTCTCGATGGTATTAATAATTGTTCATCCTTCTCAATGGTCTCAATCATATAGATTCGGTTTTGGGGAGTGAGATCTAAACCATGACCAATATTTCGACTTTCTAACATAAGGTTTGCTATTTCCTAGTCTCAAGAATATTATAGCAGTGGAATAGTTTTTCAATGATAGATCTTAAAATATTAAAAGTTCTTTCTTTAATCATACTTGCAATTCATAAAGAAAATATCTAAAAAGATGTACCTAGAATACAAATAAAACGTTTAAAAAAAATACATCTACTATCTTAATTTAAAGAATGACTACATTAAATAAAAATACATAATATAATTAAGCGATGAAAAAACGAACAATTCTTTTATTCAGATAATCCATCTATTTAGTCAAAATACACAATTCTTTTATGTATTAAATCCTTTAAAATAAAGCTAAATAAAAATTCCTTGAAAGAAAGGCTAATCTTCCTTATTCAAAATAATTTATTTATTTAAGTACAATCTCTAAATAAACAACCCTTTCATTCATTTTTTTTTTGATTGGTAAAAAAGGGGTTTTGAAAGGATCCCATAACCTTTTACAAAAGGAGAAGGTTGGGAGAAGAGATCCCAACCACAAAATAGCTAAAGAAATAGACTCTTTGTGGGTTATTGGAGAAAAATAACTAAAATCGAGAAAGAGAAGTCCATGCAGGAGCAAGAGAGAACACCACACCAGCTGAGGAGAAGCCCTCGTAGGGGCAGCAGAGAAAACCTCAAAGGTAAACACAAAAAAGAAAATGGTTTTTCCATAAATGGAAAAAACCTTGCACCCAAAAGAAAAGGGTTTTCCCACACAGGAGAAAACCTCAGACTTAGAAGGCCATCCGCAAATGAATCAGGACTGTCTGCAGGCGAAACATGACCACCCGCAAAGACAAAACATGACCATCCACCAACCGAAACAGGACCATCCGTAGAGGAATCATGTTAGGATCTCATCCTAACCCTTAATGTAATAACTTCCCTGATGTAATAATTCCTAGTGAACGTGGGTAGTACCCATGATTAATATTTTGTAATGTTCTAAGTTTTAGCTTAGGTAGTGCCTATGACAAATGACACCCTTTTTATGTAACACATGGTAGGTAGGCTAGGTAAGGTGGCATTGTGCATGTAATTCGTGTGGCATTATGCATGTAATTCGAGTGGCATTGTGCATGTAATTCAAAGTGGCACTATGCATGTAATTCGGGTGGCATTATGCATGTAATCCAGGTGGCATTTTGCATGTAAGCCAACCTTGGAAGGAAACTCCTTAAATACCCGAAAAGGCACCAATGTAACCATCTTTTGCAAATTAATGAAGTGTTGAAGGAGGTTGCCCCCTCAAAGAGGCCTGCGATTCTATCTTATTGTGAGATTGTTCCTTTATGCAAATTTTTGTTATATTAATATGATGTTTATGTGAGTTTATTTCCAAGCAATCGTGTGAGAGTGTGTTATTTGAGTTTATTTTATAGCAGGATCTTAACAAGTGGTATCAGAGCGCTTTCCAGGGCCAAGTTCTACTGCAACTGCAATGATTATTGCCATCTAATCCGCCTGTTAGGTATAAATTATGTGTGTTTTTCCCGTTTTGTTTTTCCTTATTAAAAAAAAAATCCAAAAAAATACAGTGCATTTTTTTTCCAGACCAAAAAAAAAAAAAAAAGTTTTTTTAGTTGAGTAGGTAGAAACCCTGTGCCGGGGGTTTTAAAATATTGCGAAGGATCTGTCGTTATTGGCTAAGCTAGATAGCCCATAAAGCGTCTAGTGAAGTGAGGGGCGATCAGGCTCCAATACCCAGGCCTCGGACGCGAACTCGCGCACGGACTTGAGCTCCCACGTATCTTCGGGTATATCGGGAGACCATCTAGGATTAAACAAACTTTTAGCCATTAGGAAGCTCTTCGTCCTTGTATTACTCATAGTCTACGGGACAAAGCATCCTGGACGATTACCCTCCCGTATTGTCAGAGAGGCAGGTAGTGTGCTCAAGGGTATGTATCCTCCTTGAGTAATGGCCTGAAATATTGGTCCGAGCACTATTGTTTGTCACTGTAGATATATTAGAGGGCCTATGGGTGGTACATACTCCTATACTTAGCATTCCATGGTTCTGTTAAAACTTCAACCTATAAAAAAATGCAAAAAAATAAAAAAAATAAAAATCTAAACCTCCCTGTTCGTAAACCTGCATTTCAAAAGTGAGCATATGAGAAAGGAGTCCTCTACTAAATAAATAATAGAAAGGACATGCATTCGGGATAAGCCATGAGGGTGACACTTAAGTTGACGATCCGGAGAATAACAATCAAATTTACTGATGGCGATCACAGATCAAGTCGGAGAGGTTAACACGATCGAAGCGAGAATTCACAGTCTTCAAGGTCAGAACAAAACTATCATATCAGTCACCTGCAAAATATAGAGAATCTTGAGTATGAAACGAGGCCAGTTATAGATAGTGCTCTAGTACCCAACTTTTGCTCTGTAGCTCAGAATCAGAAACTGTAAACACCGTTAGACTCAGCAAAACAGGAGATTAAAAAAAAAAAGTCTGGGGTGCCAAAAAGTAGTGTTGAGAGATATAGCTCATTGTGACCACCTCCTTGAGCTGATCGTTTTGATATATAGCACCCAAGAACTTTTTGGGCACTTACTAAAAATAGTAAGTCCTAAAAACTCAATTCTATTTTTAGTAACTGGTCACAAAAGGTTTAAAAAATGGCCCAAGGTACTCGTGGACACCAAAAAGAACTAGAACACTTGGAATCCCTAACAAAATCCATTGAGAACTTGAACTCGGATTTTCACTCCATAAGGGAAGAAGTCCAAGGTCTTCGCCTAGAGCATGAGGCCACTAGCAACCGCTTAGAAGAAGCACTGACAGAAGTAGACAGCAAACTGAAAAGAGGACCACCCAAATCAAAATACCAAGCTGAGAGTTCTACAAGGAATCATGACCATGATCCACCCTTTAGAATGCCCAAATTAGACTTTCCCAAATTTAGTGGGAAGGATGTTGATGGGTGGCTATGTAGGGTTGATCAATTCTTTAGACTTCATAATGTACCCGTATTTCATCGAGTCCTTTAAATTGGAGTCTGAGGCTCTACACTGGTTTCAATGGTTACGTGTTGCCTACCCAAATCTCTCTTGGGAGGATTTTGAATCCCAACTACTCACTCGATTTGGTCCTAGTGAGTATGAGGACTTTACAGGAGCCTTGACCAAACTACAACAAATAGGGTCAGTCCGAGAGTACCAAGCTCAATTTGAAAAATTGGCCAATAAGACAAGAGGATTGAATGAAGGGTTCTTCCAGAGTTGTTATATCAGTGGGTTGAAGGTGGAACTCCAAGCGGAAGTAAGAATGTTGAAACCATGAACTATGATGGAAGCTATCAGTTTGGCCCGTTTGGCCGAATCTAAACTCTCTGCCCAAAGATGCCCATCAAAGTTTCCTCAAAATAGACCTTCATTTCCTCCTCGAGCCCAACACCCAGCTGATAATAAACTTGTTGCACCCAAGCGCCTCACCACCGAAGAGATGGATGCACGTCGTGCCCAAGGATTATGCTACAATTGTGATGAAAAGTTTTTCAAAGGGCATAAGTGTGCACACAAAAAATTGTTCTTGATAGATGTTGAAGAACCTGATACCTCTGACCAGAGTGATGAGGATGAGGACCCTCCGGAAACACCTCCTCCACAAGAAGAAGTGAAACAGGAACCTGAGACAGCAATTACAGTCCATGCCCTTGCAGGCATTACTACTCCTCAAACCATGAAGGTTACAGGATTATTCAAGGGCCAACATATTTCCATCCTTCTGGATTCGAGAAGCACGCACAACTTCATTGACCCTAGAGTTGCTCAGTGGGCAAATTGCTATATCCACACTTGTAATTCCTTTGAGGTCATGGTAGCCAATGGGGGAACCTTACCTTGTAAGGGAAAGTGTCGCAATGTTAAAATCAAGATAGGGGACTATGAACTCAAGCGGGACATGTTTACCCTCCAGTTGGGTGGATGTGATATTGTTTTGGGATCTCAATGGTTGAGTACGTTGGGCACTATCAGTTGGAACTTTGCTGAACTATGGATGCAGTTCTCCCAAAATAGACAAACACACATCATCAAGGGCTCCCCGGCAGGAACACCTCAAATTATCAGTTCAAATGGCATGGAGAAATTGCTAAAGAAATCATCACGTGGGGTCATTGCACAACTATTCTCCATCCAACCATCCACATCTCAAATGGGTGAAATCCCACCAGACATGCAACAGATTCTCAACAAACATGAGGCCATATTTTCAGAACCAACCACACTACCACCGCACCACTCTCACGACCATCCCATTCCATTATTGTCGGATAGTACACCTCCCAATATCAGACCATACAGGTACCCCCATGCCATGAAGTCAGAGATTGAGAAAATGATATAGGAATTACTCAAGGCGGGTGTCATTCGGCCTAGTACTAGTCCCTACTCTGCACCAGTCTTACTAGTCCTCAAGAAGGATGGCTCTTGGCGATTGTGTATTGACTACCGAGAACTCAACAAGATAAATGTCAAGGATAAATTTCCTATCCCTATGGTTGATGAATTATTAGATGAATTACATGGGACCATGTACTTCACCAAGCTAGACCTCCGCTCTGGGTACCATCAGATCCGGCTCAGGGATGAAGATATTCCTAAAACCGCTTTTCGCACTCATGAAGGTCATTATGAATTCTTGGTAATGCCATTTGGTCTCACAAATGCTCCTTCCACATTCCAAAGCCCGATGAACAACATCTTTCGCCCTTTTTGTGGAAGTTCATCCTTGTGTTCTTCGATGAAATCTTGATTTACAGTCACACATGGGAAGAGCATCTCAAGCATGTAGATCAAACCCTCCAACTATTGGCCGACCATAAACTATTTGCAAAAAGGTCCAAGTGTTCCTTTGGTTTGACTGAACTAGAGTATCTGGGACACATCGTCTCAAAGGATGGTGTCAAGGTTGACCCTAAGAAGATCCAAGCAGTCCAAGAATGGCCGAAACCTCGCACACTCAAGGGGCTTCGAGGATTTTTAGGGCTTACAAGATATTACCGTAAATTTGTCTGTAATTATGGAAATATAGCCACCCCCTCACCTCCATGTTGAAGAAGGATTCTTTTACTTGGACAGGGCCAACTGGGCAAGCATTCTCGGAACTCAAGCATGCCATGACCACCACTCCGAGTTCTAGCCATGCCAGACTTCTCTAAAAAATTTGTCATTGAAAGTGACGCTTCTGGTCATGGTATTGGGGCGGTATTGATGCAAGAAGGACGCCCTTTGGCTTTTACCGACAAAGCCCTATCTGATCGCAATTTGGGGAAATCCACATATGCTAAGGAAATGTTGGCAATATTGCATGCAGTCCTGCATTGGTGACCTTACCTCATTGGGCGCCATTTCTCCATCAAAACCGACCACCAGAGTCTGAAATACTTTCTAGAACAACGGGTTGCCACCCCTGAGCAACAAAAGTGGGTATCAAAACTCATGGGCTATGATTATGACATCACGTACAAAAAAGGGAAGGAAAATCTTGTGGCAGATGCTCTCTCTCGCCAATTTGAGACCCTTAGTATGTTGTGCGCCATCTCTGCACCATTGCCCCAATGGATTGAGCCCTTACGTCAATAAATACTTCAGGATGCAGATTTGAAAGACCTGGTTGCTTCACTTAAGGATGATCCAGAGTCTACACCAGGATATAGTTGGGATGGCCAGGATCTGCGTTACCATCAACGCTTGGTTCTTCCTCCTAAGTCCCCACTTCGAGAGCTCCTCATGAAGGAATCACATGCTACCCCATCTGCTGGCCATTCAGGGTTCCTAAAAACTTATGAGCGACTCAAGCGCACCTTCTTTTGGAAAGGTATGAAACAGGACATTCATTCTTTTGTAGCGGACTATGACACATGTCAAAGGATGAAAGGGGAAATAGTGCGCTCTCTGGGCACTCTTCAACCATTGCCGATACCATATCAGGTGTGGACTGACATATCCATGGACTTAATAGAAGGGCTACCTAAATCTAGAGGCAAGTCTATTATTTTCATGGTAGTGGACCGCCTTTCAAAGTATGCTCACTTTTGTGCCCTAACCCATCCTTACACAGTATCCACTATTGCCCAAATTTTTCTTGACTCCATATTTCGCCTTCATGGCATGCCAACCTCCATTGTATCTGATCGTGATCCCACATTTACTAGCAATTTTTGGCAAGAGTTGTTTAAGTTGCAGGGGACTCAACTCAAAATGAGTTCAGCCTACCATCCGCAAACGGATGGTCAAACAAAGGTTGTTAATAAATGGTTGAAAACCTACCTTCGTTGCTTTGCCTCCGATCATCCTACTGATTAGGCAAAATGACTTTCCTTGGCCGAATGGTGGTACAACACTTACTATCATACCACCACCAAACTCACACCGTTTGAGGTAGTTTACGGGCACCCTCCACTCACGCCTTCCTCCTACATTTCGGGCAGCTCCAGGGTCCAGGCCGTTGACAATGCTCTGAGTCAACACACCGAGGTCCTCTGCCAACTCAAGCAAAATTTGAACATGGCCCAGAATCGGATGCGCCAACAAGCTGATCAGCATCGTTCTGAGCACAGTTTTGATGTGGGTGATATGGTCTTCCTTCGCTTACAACCATACAAACAATCATCCCTACAACTTCGCAGGTGTCAGAAGCTCGCTCCAAAATTATATGGTCCTTATCAGGTTCTACAACGGATTGGTCCGACAGCTTACAAATTGGCTCTTCCCCCCACTTCCAAGATCCACCCTGTTTTTCATGTTTCCCTTCTCAAGAAAGTTGTGGGCACAAAGGTATAGGTTCAATCAACACTCCTCGAATTGGATGAAGAAGGCTCCATCTTACTTGCACCTGAGCAGCTACTGGATCGTCGAACTCACACTCTACGCAACCGTACCATTACAGAGGTCCTGGTTCAATGGCATGGACTTCAACCTGAGGATGCTACATGGGAGTCTCTCCATCAACTCCAACAACAGTTTCCTCATTTTCAGCTTTAAGGACAAAGCTTCTTCAAGGAGAAGGGCATGTTAGGATCTCATCCTAACCCTTAATGTAATAACTTCCCTGATGTAATAATTCCTAGTGAACGTGGGTAGTACCCATGATTAATATTTTGTAATGTTCTAAGTTTTAGCTTAGGTAGTGCCTATGACAAATGGCACCCTTTTTATGTAACACATGGTAGATAGGCTAGGTAAGGTGGCATTGTGCATGTAATTCGTGTGGCATTATGCATGTAATTCGAGTGGCATTGTGCATGTAATTCAAAGTGGCATTATGCATGTAATTCGGGTGGCATTATGCATGTAATCCAGGTGGCATTTTGCATGTAAGCCAACCTTGGAAGGAAACTCCTTAAATACCCGAAAAGGCACCAATGTAACCATATTTTGCAAATTAATGAAGTGTTGAAGGAGGTTGCCCCCTCGAAGAGGCCTACGATTCTATCTTATTGTGATATTGTTCCTTTATGCAAATTTTTGTTATATTAATATGATGTTTATGTGAGTTTATTTCCAAGCAATCGTGTGAGAGTGTGTTATTTGAGTTTATTTTATAGCAGGATCTTAACAAATCAGGACCAACCGAAGACCACACAGGACCACCCACAAACGAAACAAGACCATCCACAAAGGAACATGGACCGTTCAAAAACCAGCATAGGTCCATCCGTAAAATAATCCAGGTTCATCCGTAAACCAAATCGGACCATCCATAAAAGCCCCCATGCGAATTCCCAAAAAAGAAGGTGAAGCACAGTCCAAGACAAACCATGGAAGGAGGACATCTAGATCAACATGAAACCCTAACCCTACCACCAGCGGAGAAACCATAGGATCCTTATGCCATACATGGTCCCCCCAAGACCAAAAAATATGAGAACGAATCCAGTGGAAACCCCTAGACACGAGCCCCAAAAATCTAGCCACGAGAAACACTCAACTGTAAATCTGAGGCCTCCCTAAGCTCAAAAAAGGTAGTGAGTGACCACCCTGGAAAGTTGAACAAAGAAACACATCCATCGAAAACCTCGAAATGCCAGCCACGAATCGTAAACAATGGGAAACTCTCAACTGGGAACAAAAGGGGTCTGCCCCAAGCCCAAGAAACCAGTGAAAGGCCATCTCGGTAAGCAAAACAAGCGAAACAAAGCCACCAGAAATCTTGAGCCACCCACCACAAAACACAAACCATGAGAAACACTTAGCTGAGAACAACCAGGGCCTCCCCCAAGCCTAGAAACTAGTGAATGACCATCTCGGGAATCAAAACGAAAGAAACTGGATCCCACTCCGAAGCAAAGCCAACCCCCACACCGAGACCACAAACCAGGTTTGTCTGAACACGCACGCAACACCACCCAAGAAGACTTCTTGAAGCACCTCAGGAAGAAGCAAAGAAGGCCATGGAGACCCTCTAGGCACCAAACAACGACAAGAAGGACAAGAAACCCTAGGAAAACTAGGAGAACTGTCTAGAAAACCACAACACAACAGATCCGCTAGAGAACCCTAGGAAGAGTCGAGGAGGGAGTGAGAAGATGAAGAGGTGACCTCCCGCCCATAACGGGAGGTCTCTTGCTCCCGCACTAGGGCATCTCCTAAGCACGATCCGGATCTGCCAGAAGAAAAGAAGATCTACCTCCTCTTACCCGAAACACTGCAAGAAGCAAAAAAGGGCTTGGATACCCTCTAGGCACCAAGAAATGGCAGGAAGGGCCATAAACCCTAGGAGAACTAGGAGATCTGCCTGGAAAACCACAACAAAGCAAGATACCCGCCCGAGAGCCCTAGGAAGAGCCAAAGAGGGAGCAAGAAGATGAAGAGGTGACATCCCGCCCATAGCGGGAGGTCTCTTGCTCCCGTACTGGGGAATATCTTGAGCGCGCTACGGATCTACCAGAAGAAAAAGAGATCTGCCTCCTCTTTCCTGGAACACCACAGGAAGAAGCATAAACGACCATGGAGACCCTCCAAGCACCAGGCAACAATAGGAAAGGCTAGAAACCCTAGGAAGAAAGGAGATATTCCTGGAATTTGTACAATAGGAGATCCGCTTGAGAGCCCTGGGAGGAGCCGAGGAGGGAGCAAGAATGCAAAAGGGTGACCTCTCGCCCAGAGTGGGAGGTCCCGATTTGTTCTCTTCCTTTCATTCAAATAATTTTAAATAAATACAATCTCTAAATTAACAACCTTTTTCTAATATCTCTACTACCTAAAGGATACTTTATAACCATATACTTTCAAATTTAAATACTTAATCTAGGATAATCATTTTTCTTAAAAGTCATACTTTTATGCTTTCAAAAAATAAAACACCCTTTTTCAAGTAATTTTTTCCATTATGGGCCGAAAATAAGTTACTAACTGAAATCAAAGAATTCTTCTATCAGGAACAATGACCATTTAATTTCTCTAAAATATAATTTTAATCTACAGAGTAGAGGCATTAACAACTATTTATTCAAAGTGCAAGAATCTGTTTTAAACTATTAAAGCATTTTCCTTCTTGAAAAATGAATTTTAATTAGAAAGGAACTATTAAAGCATTTTCCTTCTTGAAAAATGAATTTTAATTAGAAAGGAATCTATAACTTTTCCTTGTAATCGCGAAGAGTCTTTTCAAAGTAAAGGTGCTTCTATCATTCTAAAGCAAGTATATTGTTTATAATTCAAATCCTTTGGAAGGTAAATATTTAAATAAATTCCTCCTAAAGGAAATTATCAATTTGTTTTAAATAATCATATTCTTCCATTCTTACAAAGAATCATCTATTAATGTATTATTAATAAATAATCATAAATTCTTCTACTAAGATCTTCTATTAATGCATCATTAATAACCATAAAGTTTTCTAATAAGATAATATGTTATTGCCTTATTAAAAACTATATACCAATCGTGAATCTCTATTTAAATAATACTTTTAAATTTATATTAAGTTAGTCTTTTAAAATCAATATAAGGAGGGTAAAAACCATAAGAGAATCCTTCCTTTGCATATAATTAACAAGCACTTTTATTTTATTAATATATTCATAATTTAAATAATAAAATAAGGAGAATAAAAGCCATAAGATAATCATTTGAAATATTTATCCTTTACATACAATTAACAAGCACTTAGGTTTGTTTAATGAATAGAGTATGACGTATCTACTTATGAAAATAATGGCTTTATCTAAAAGAAAATGCATACACAAACAATAACAGATCACCATAATAATTTGATGGCAAAAAATTAATTTTTCTTTAATACTCTTCACTACCGTAAGAAATATTTAATAACCCTATTTAAAGACTAAACAAATAGAAGGTTAACATTGCATCTATATATATATATATATATAAATTTAAATGGGCTTTATACAACATTTAAGGCCTTAATTCAGAATCACTCGAAAGGATGTTTAAATGCAATGAAAAAGGGAGTATTAATGTTTTAAACAAAATAATGAACCCTAATCACAAAGCATATTCCTACCTAAATATATTATGACAAGGATATTAAAGCTCATGCAATATCAAACTTCCAGAGACTCAATAAAAGAAATATGCTCTCCTAATAATTATTAAAGACACATTATAGCTAAAATATGATAGATATATAAGCTGATGCAACTTCACGTTTCTTAAGACTGAATAAAAGAGACTAAAAATAATTATTACAGACGATTATAGCTGAAATGTTTTCCAGGTTCTGACAACTTGTTATAAAAAGTGTTTTACAACAAAAGAGAGTGGATGGGCCTATTTAATATATCAACATCCTGTAGACGTCACCAAATATTGAAACATGCTCGACTAGTTATCCTTCAGCCACATTTAATAACAAAACTTCTCCTCCTAATAGAGGTGCTACTTTCTCCTTTAACATATCACTCGTCTCGAAGAAATGTTGAGTTCACTACTCTTCCCAACCGGGTAAACATCCATTCCGTTCAACGTCCATAGAGATGATAATTTAAGATCAAAACGACACTTACTAAAGATGCATATGGATGCAACTATATGAATTCTTTTCCTTAAATTACTATCCACACAACAATAAACCAATAAATTCAAAAGAGGGAAATGTAAAATATTATAGTTCAACAATATAGATAAATCTTATGTTATATGAAAGAAGCAGTTACCTTAATTATGTTTAGCAAGGAGGCCATATTTAGTAACTAATCTATAAGCTAATCCTCAAGTCTCCCCAACATAATTAAACTCAATGAAATTTTTAATGAAACATATATCCAATGTGAAAACCAACACACTAGGTATCAAACGCAGTAACAACTTCATTAGAACACTCTTTCTTTGCGAAAATAAAGATATAAAACATAGCAAGAGATTTATTATAATATTTTATCCATCGCGGGGTCCAACATACAGGAAATTATTATTTACCTTGTAAAAAAAATCAGGGTTGAATTCTGGCCAACACGAACATGGGAAAAAGGAAATAATGTACATCATGTGGCTGGGACAACTTTCCCTCCCAACACAGGCACATAAATAAGTTTACGGTGATCACACATGCTAATTCAACGTTAGGGGAAGGGTTTAAAGCTTGGGGTACTTGAGGAAGGCGACGTTATGAAAATTCTCATGAGAATGAACAATAGCAAGACAACACTGCAGTTACTAACATAAGGTAGTGAAGCTATGGTTTCCATATCCAACCAGCTCAAATCGATTTAAAAATACGCTGTTCACGGACACAAGTTAACACAATCAAGAGCACTGTAGGGATGCAACCGATCACAGCCAAAAGAAGAGAATATCAGTCATATAACGTAATATAACACTATATCGAAGTACCTTTTGTGATAATATTAAGCTAGACACATGTAATTTTCAGAGTCCATGCAAGTGACACAAAATTTTAGCTATTCAGAATTCATTATAATGCAAGCAACACAAAAATTTAGCCATTCAGAGTCCATTATAACACAATCAACATATAAATTTAACTACACAAATAAACAATTCAAAATTGAATAACATTATTCTCCTATCGTCAACACAGTAAAAGAAATCCAACTTGAAGCTTTAAAAAAATGAACTTTTCTTACTTTGCCTTCTAAACTAACTCCACCAGGACGTAAATTGTGCATCCCCCCTTAGCTCTTCCATCATCCATTTTATAGAAAATGAGAAGAATTTTTCGGATAGATGTCTCCCATGCATGTGTCCGGACTAACCAGTTGGCGTTGTCCGTTAGGTGTGGATTTAATTAAATTCAAGTCTAAACCCCAGGCGTATATTTTAAATATATCATCCCTATAATTTATGATTTATTATTATTCTTATAAACTTTAGTTTACTTCATAATTCATATGTTTTTAAATATATCGTATCTAAAATTTATGATTTATTATTATTCTTACAAACTTTATTTTACTTAATTATTTTTATTTATTTTAATTAATAATTTGTATAAGTGAAAACTATTATTAATTATAATAATTTATGTATAATTAATTATAAAAAATCAAACATTAAATAGTTATTTAAATTACTATGTGAATTTATACCTCCAATTCTTCTCCATACTAGCAAGCATTCATTCAATTAGAAGCATATACAACATACATACACAATGCAAAGCATACAATTGTAATGCACCTATATGAATGCAGTTAAATGAGCTTCCATGTACTCATGAGTCGTTGGCAAGTGTATCGTTGGTAGGGCTTCTTTCATCCCTACCAATGCGAATACCCCACCGTAGTGATATTTCACACCGCCATCATTTCCCATTTTACTCTTCGAGGACTTGTACCTGTAAAACAAAGGCCATCAACAATACCTCATCCTAGAAGCATATAATAATAATTTAAATTAAAGGTAATTACAATTGAAATCAAAAGACTCATTTTGTGGTGGTCATTACAGATTGTATGTTTACCTTATTCAGGAATTGTATGGTCCCTAACCGTATGATCATTTGTCTCCACTTGATTGATTCATTGGTGGGTCATACGATTGCCTTGTTTTGGACTTTCTCTTCGTCTTGTTGTACGATTACTCTGCAAGTCTTGACTTGAGTAGGTCCCTGCCACACGATCTTCATTTGGGTGACTTCTACTTCTATCTCCTCGAACTAAGTCTACCTCTAAACTTGGTGAGCAAGTCCTTCACCTGATTCTATCACCCTCTTGTTGAAATCATACTCGTCCCATCCCAATTGGCTCTCTTCTTCCTTGAGTATGCCTTCTACGGCCTTGCATTCGTGCTATTGCTCCATGTTGGATTCTTGGATGAGTCTCATCAACTTGGAGTAATCCTCTTCCCACTCCTATTGGTCTTGATCCTAGGTGATGCACTGGTGGTCGCAACCAACTTCCTCTATTGGAGCGCGATCCCTAAGAGGGTTGGAAAGGTCCACCCTAGGAGATGCATCCCCTATGTGCATTCCTTGTTAAGTTGAGATGATCATTGTAATTCATTGCATCAACTAGGTCATCTAGGGGTAGGAGGTCGATTCCTTCCTCTCAAACCACTAGAAAGAGGGTCTGACTGACTTCTACCTTGGTTAAGTTGTCTTAGGCCTCCTCGATGGCCTAGTTGCCTCCTTGAGGTACTTGGGACACCTTGTTGGCATTCTTGTTGTCTACTTGATTCCCCTCTTTCCCAAGTGCTAGGAGTTATTTCAACAAATTCTATATTGGCGAAATGCCCTTCATGACATTGAGTCCCTAGCGATAGTTGTCTTAAGGACCTTATTCTATGATCCACGTGTCTTAATCACCTTATCCACCTTCTTTCCTCAAAACACCTTTGTGGTTCACAAGTTGCCAAGGCTTCCCTATATTGTTTTGAAAAATCAGAGTTAGTGCTTGAGTCATTGTGACTATCTTCTCATTGCAAGGTCCATCTAGGTGATGTCTCCATTATCCTTTGGAGTCTCCTCACCTCCCTTCATTGCCTTCTTAGTTGTCGACATGCTACTACATAATTTTCTACCTCGGGATAAACTTGTGGTTCTTGGGTTCTTTGCAAGAAATCTGCACTATTGCTTGAGCTACTGCTATTTTTGACCACTAAGGGAACTCCATCATCACTAGAATTTGTTTTCCAATTTCTTCTCTGTTCTGGTGATGTGGTATCCTCCTCAATATCTCTCCATAGTATTTTTTCTACTTCATCTATAATCGATGGATCTTGCGTCGGACCTCTTGGTTCCACTTGTGACCTTTCGTCCCTACTAGTACTTCCTTCCAATCCTTCTTGTCGTCCTTGTGCTCTCTCTTGTACTTGTCATATATCCCTTTCTTCTTCTTATTGCTCAAGCTCCTGTTGCCTTGCAGCCTGTTGCTCATCAAGTCTTTGTATTGTATCATCCAATTCTTGAATGATCTATCCTCGAAGTCTTGCATTATGTGCTTGCAATATCTCATATTCCTCCTACAATTGTTGTGTCTGTTCATGCATCCATTGGTGTATCATACCTATTTGGGCTAACAGGGTATGTCCTACTAACTCCTCATTTGTGACACCTCCTTCATCTGGATTTGGTATCTCCATATCAAAGGTATCCATCCTATCTGGATACCATATTATTAATCGTATCCTCCTTCGCCCATCCAATTGTTGAGGTAATTCTTGCTGTTCTAATTGAGGATATACTATTCCTGTCACCTGTTGTGGAACTTCTTGTACCACCAAGTTTACCGCTAAAGGTTCCTTGTTTTGATTCCTTCCTTCATTCGTAGGAACCCACTCTTCTTCTTCATATATTTCTATTCCATCCGCAAATCTTATATGTACCTGCATCCTTCTTCTCTCACCAGGGTGAGGTTCCAATTCTTGTTGTTCTATGATTGGTTATGTCTCCTCCCCTTCTGCAAATAGCCATCTCATCCCAACATCATCCTCATCTTGTTGAGAATTCTGATTATTTTGGGTTGCATCCTGTTGTTCGTGAGACTCTTCCTCTTGCCTTCTTCTTCGCTCTATCTCTTCCATAGCGATGAACAGGCATTGTACTTTGTATGGTTTTAATTTTGACCCATTTACTATTTTGGGAACCATTGTCCCATCCAATTTTTGCAATTTCACCACATCGTTGTCCATCAGTTCTACTACTTTAAAAGGACCAAGCCATAAGGTTTTCAATTTTCTTGGCTTGATTTCTCATTTGCCATTATACTTCAAGACCAAGTCACCTTGTTTCAATTCCAGCTTTCGAAGGTGCTTGTCATGCCACAACTTCCTTCTCTTCTGGGCTACTTCAATTGCCCATTGTGCCATGACCCTCTTTTCATCCAACTTAATTAGTGTTGCCAGTCTTTCCTCTAGACTTTCTTGGTCACCTAACCGATGTTCTATGACTATCCTCAAACTAGGTACCAAAAATTCTACTAGCACAATTGCCTCCTGGCCATACATTAGCTGGAATGGCGTATGATCTATTGTGGGCTTGAAGGTTGTCCTATATGCCCATAGGACTGATGGTAACCTCTCCTCCCAATCTGCTCCTTCTACTCCATAGGTTTTGTACAATGTAGAGACTAGGATTTTGTTTGTCGCCTTCGCCTACCCATTTGCTCTTGGGTAGTATAGGCTTGACAATGAATGCAAAATCCTAAAATCAGTTGTCAACTTTTTGATAACTTCATTCACAAAGTGACCACCCCTATCACTTGTTATTTGAAGTAAAATTCCAAACCTTGTAATCACCTACTCATACAAGAATCGGGCTGTGCTTTTTGTCGAATTATCGGGTAGTGCCCTTGCTTCTACCCATTTTGTTAGGTATTCCATTGCTACCATGATATATCAACATTTTTTCCTCTGGGTTGTTCTCAATGGACCCACAAAGTCCAAACCCCACCTTTCAAATAATTCTTGAGGTTGAGATGGATTTAGGGGCATGAAATCTCGATGTAATGGTTTTCCCACTCTTTGGCATGTATCACATGCCGTGCTATAGGCCACCATAATCCTACCAAAAGCACTTTCCTTGCAGTAGCATCTAGCCCCATATGTCCTCCTTCTAGTCCCTCATGAGCTTCTTTTAATGCTACCTTTACCTCTTCTTCCATTACGCATCTCCTTAAAATACCATCCAAACCCATTTTATACAATAATCCAACTATTAATTGGAAAGGTGTTGACTTCATTATAACCTTTCTCTTTTTTGCTATCATCAATTCTTGGGGCAACTCTCTTATGGATAAATATTCTCCAATTAATTTGTACCAAGATGGTACAACATTGATTACAAATAATTGAGCATCAAGAAACTCATCTGACACTCCTGCTCCTACAGGTTCTCCCGAGTGAATCCTTGACAATTGATCCGCTATCACGTGTTTCTTACCGGGCCTAACCACTACTCAAAACATGAATTCTTATAATGTGACGAGCCACTTGCTAACTCATCCTTGTATCACTGGTTTATTGATTAGGTACAACAAAGCTTGATGATCAACATAAAAGGCAAATGGGTTGGCCAATAAATAATGCCTAAATTTTTGAACTGCATATACCATCCCCAAGGCCTCACGCTCTGTTGTACTATAATTTCTTTCTACCCTTGACAATAGATGACTTGCAAAATAAATAGGTTGATCTAGCCTAAATTGTCCTTCCTGGGCTAATGCACATCCAATTGCAAAATTGGACACATCTATATGGACATGAAACTCCTTGTCCCAATCTGGAAACACCAAAATGGGGCTACACACGAGCTTTGCCTTCAACTCCTCAAAGGCTCCTTGATGCTCCTCTATCCAACAAAAGGAACATTCTTTTTGTTAGAGAATCTAATGGGTAGGACACATGGGCATAGTTCTTGATAAACCTTCGATAATACCTAATTGATCCCATGAAGGTTTTTAATGAACTCACATCATGTGGTTCTTCCATATTCAGAATGATATGAATCTTATCAGGATCTATCTTCAATCCTTCTCTACACACTATGTGTCCTAGCAACTTGCCATACGACACCATTAAGTGATATTTCCCTAGATTCAGGGCTATCCTCACATTTCTACATAACCTCATACATTCATCTAATGCTGGTAAATGTTCCAAAATTTTTCCATATATCGACCAATCATCCAGGAATGCTTTGAATTTCCCTATTGCCAATTGATCAAATATGTATAAGATAATCCTTTGGAATGTGGTTGGGGCATTGCATAGCCCGAATGGCATTCTATTATAGGCATAAATGCCATTCTCTACCATAAATGTGGTCTTCAATTTATCCTCTTCAACAATACTTATTTGATTGTAGCTAGAGAACCCATCCAGAAATGAGTAGATTTCATGTCCAACTACTTCCTCCAGAATGGAATCAGTGAATGGAATAGGAAAGGGATCCTTAATTGTTACTGCATTTAGACTTTGAAAGTCTACGCATATACAAATTTTATCTACTTCTTTCTTCAAAGTGACCACGATGGGTGATACCCACTCACTTGTTGTGACTTTGAAGATAATGTCGACATCCAACATCTTTTCTATTTTTACATTCACCAAAGCTGCATACTTTGGGTTCATTCTATAGGGCCTTCTTCTCACTGGTTGGGCTCCTAGAACTAATGGAATCTTGTGAACACATAGTTCTGGAGGTATCCCTTTCAAATCTTTGTATGTCCAAGCGAAGACATCCTTGTATTGTAAGAAAATTTTGAAAGTTATTACTTTCAATATAGGATCCCAATCATCTCCGCAATGGATCATTCTTGGTTCATCATCCATTCCTAAATTCACTTCCACCATCTTGGGTCCTTCATATTTTATACTCTCTGGTTCTACCTTGGCCTTTTCCACATTCCCCGGATGTGTTGGTTTCGCATCTATTTCTACATCACCAACTGTATACTCTACAAAGCTTTTCGAAAATGTCCATTTCTCCTTTTCTTCTTCCTCTACCTTCTTGCTGACTTCTTTTTCATCTTGGTTTTCTGAAGTCTCCTCTATCTGGATATAAAGGTAGGTGGGCTGAAACATTTTGTACTCCTCCATTTTCCAATGGAGAAGTCCACTATCAGATCGATTCTCATCTTCACTACATTCCTCTAGGTACAACATTCCTTCCTCGTTTGGCTCATATTGTTCTTCCTCCTCTAAAGAACTTCTTGATTCATCTATTGTAGCCACATCTTCACTGATCATTTGATTTCTCAAATTGATCATATATTTATGTTGTCCTTTCTTAAATGTTATTCAATCCTTTTCCCAGTTGTGATTTACTTTGGCCAATCTTAGCCATCCCCTTCCCAGCAATGCATCATATGCTGGTTTTTGCATTGTAATCACAATGAAATCCAAGATGAATTCTTGGTCAGCTATTCTTACTTTTTGGGCCATCAATACTCCTTTTGTCTCTATGCCATACTGGTCAGCACCATACAACTTAAAACTAGGTGCCCATAAAAATGGAGCCCCGATCTCTTTCTAGGTCTTCTCTGGTAGTACATTAACACTTGACCCTCCATCCACAATTACTTGTGTTAATTTATGCTCCAGTATTTCCATGTGAACTAATGCTGGTTTTTTCCCAACATTGATCATTAATATTGTTGGATCAATGAAGTGATCCTTATTTTCAACTCCCTTTACTGGCTGGCTTTGTACTTCCATTACCTTTTGAGGTTGTAATTCCTCTCCCATTACCGCATGTAATGTTGGTATGGCTCCTAGCAAACTTGCCACCTTAACCTCCACGGTGGTATTCAAGACTTGTGCTGCTAGTCTTTGCATTGACACTTTCTCTTCTAAGCCCCTTGGCTTCTTCAACTCTTTTTGTTCTACTAATCTTTCCTGTTTAGCTTTCTCTACTTCTCCAATTACCTTCTGGGTCACCTGCCATCTTTCCTTCTCTTTGGTAGGTTCAGGGTAATTGTCTTTCTTGGCCTGACTCCTTGTCACGACCAATATATCTTTCTCCTTTTCTTCCTTTCCTGTTGGAGGTACGTCAATGTCAAGAAAATTGACATTCTGCGAGTTACTTGTACTCGCCTTCTTGGGATAATTAACCTCCTTGTGGTTACCTAGACCACACCATCGACACATATGCATTACATTATTCCCTGTTATCTCATTTGTTTGAGGGGCAGGACAATTTTTTGCAAAATGCCCCCACTCTTGGCAATTGTGACATTGTATGATTGGTCTACCTTCCAAATCATACTGCAACCGACTTTGACCTCCTTGTTGATTGCCTTGATATGGCCTACCTCCTCGATGATTATTCCTATATCCACCACTAGTTGCACCTTGTCCATTCCTTTGGGCATTCGATTTTTCCTCATTCCTCCTGCATTGTTAGAGTTTGGTGTCTTGCCCCTTTCAGGTTAAATGGACAATCCACAACTTCATGTCCCAACACATCACATATATTACAATATGTATTCCTAGGACAATTAACATTAGTGTGTCCTTCGGTCTTGCAATCAGTACACCATATATCCTTCCGATCTTTCTTAGTTTCCCCCTTAACTTCCTTCATCATTTTATCAAATTCTTTTCTGAAATATTGGATAGCGTGATGCACTTTGTCATCTATATCACTATCTGAATCTTCATTCTTGGGATGTCCTACAATTCCAGTTGTTGTTTGCTTTGACTCACTTTCAAAGTTCTTTGCTCTTTCTAAAGCTTCAGCATATGTTGAAGATGGAACTACCTTCATCTTCTTCCTATATTTGGGTAATAGTCCATCAATGAACCATCTTCTGATAAGTCCATCAGCTGGTGGCATTTGCATTTTGTCAGTCAATTGTTTCAATCTTTGATTATATGCTTTAACATCCTCATATTTCCCTTGCTTTGTAGCATATATCTCAGTAATGATTTTTGTATCATCCCTCAAAGGATGAAATTCATTAATGAATTCATCTTTCATTGTATTCCATACCCAAAAGGCTAGTGTATTTTCTCGCTTCAAATACCAATCTATTGCAAGTCCCCGTAATGTGGCAGGAAATAGTTGCAACCATTCATCTAGTTGTCTTACCCCATTTGCTTTCCAAATGGTGGTACATGTGCCAATATGTCTAACTGGGTCCTCTTTCCCTTCTCCCGTGAAGGGTGGGCATTTTTGTCTACCTGCTCTAGTGGCAACATTAGCCATTGGTGGACTTCCTCCTTCGTCACTTGATGATAGCTCCCTTGGGATTTCTATCTGATCCCTTTCTACTATTGGTGGTTCATCTTGTTGTTCTTCTTCTAATGTTTCTATCCTTGGTACTTTGTTTTCTCCAAATAGTCTTCTTCCTACTTCTTGTGTATCCTCACTATGCGACCTTCTCTGTTGATATACGAAACGTGGTGTTGGTCTATCTTCCCAAGTACTTGCATGTGGTTGCTCTGGTGCCTGACTCTCGTCCTCTGCACCCCTTGGCAAACTTCCTGCCGCCTACTCAAGTGTCACCATCCACCCTTCGTTTCCTTGCACACTTCCTACGTTGGTGTCTTCCCTTATGCTAACATCTTCTTCGACTATTGGTTGTTCTCCTTGTACCTCATCTTCCGTACTTAACAACAATGTTTCCCACCTCTTAATGTCTCCTTCTGAAGTCCACACTTGTTCTAGTATTGGTTCATCCATTTCTTGGATTAGGACTTCTATATTGCTCACATTCCCTCTTTGAGCAATCCGTGTACTCCTTACTGGTACTTGCTCCTCTCTACGATCTCGTCTCCCACGTCTTCGTAGACTTGTATCTATCATCCACCCCTATTTCCTTCACGCTACTATCTTATTGTTTCAGACCCTCCTCGTTCCTAACAATGACAACGATGCCAAATGTAGCATGAGTGGCGGTATTCCCAGTAGGGGAGGTGGTGATAGATTTAGGCATGCAATCTTAAATCCTTCATCTTAGCAAACGTACAATGGATGTTGCCCAAAACGTATAATGACTAAAATCATATAATGTATGATTGTACATTTCACAATCATATGATCACAAAATGTGCAGTTTGCAATCATACAATATGGTAAAAATGTATAGTTTTACCAAATCATATGATGTGGCGATTGTACAATTTAGGCATAAAACATTCAAGTATTTAGTTGTATGATTTAGCAAATCATACAATTAAAAGCCTGGTATTTGGGGATTGTACAATTTGTCAGATTATAAATTAATCTTAACCTCAACAATTTCTTTATAACTAGCAACTATAATTTTGTATGGTTATCATCCGACAATTTGCATGGTTGACTCAGGCATCCAATTGCATTTATTTTCCAACATGCAATGTGTAAGGGTTTTCAATACTCACTAGCACAATTTCTACGACACCGTGACCATGCTGAATACTCCATTGTGGTATATTTCAGCCAACCATCTGTACAGTTTCTGGTAGCAACCTTGTTCTTCCAAACCTGCAATAAATAATTACTCTAATAGAGATTTCTACCTGCAACTATTCAATATATATTGCATAGAATAGCACAAACAATATTATCACCATAGTAGCATCCAATTGCCACCACATGCACACATAGTTGTGCTCAAAGATGGATTTGTATTGATAATGGCTACAAAATGCAGCATGCACATACAATACAAACTAACAGGTCCAACGACCCTGGTAACAATCCAATTGCACATGCAATGATAGCTTACTCTCTATCTTCGTTGCTCTTCATACTCACAGCAAAAGGACATCACTCAAAAATGAAGGGGGGCTATATAATGCTTGTCCAGGCCGTTCCAAGCGGTTCCTGAGACAGCACATTATTCACAACTGCCACCCTGCAACTGTCGTATAACATGTACCTTTAATTTTTCCTAAGGTTGCTTTTAATTTTTATTAAATTCAATTTCACTTTCATTTCCCTCATTTCGGCTAATTTCATTTAAGCCTAATTTGCATTTCGTATTAATTACACATCATTTCATTTACATTTCGTTTTACAAAACTTAGTCAAAATTGCACAAAACTTGTCAAAAATTTGCAATTTATACACACTTTATTTCTTTTTTCTGAGAGGCAGATTTACTGCCTACACATTCAAGAGGAATTATTGCTAACAATCCCTAGGATCACCTTGGACCATCAAAATGCTTCTCAAATGGGACAAATACAACAAATAGAAGTAGATAGATGTTCTTTGCCATGGATTGAGGTAGCCTCTAGGCATGTATGGCTTCTTGATGGTAGAAGTGTTTTTTCAAATATTTTGGAATATAATGAGGACTTGGTTAATATAATGGAATGATTAAAGGTGACAAAGAACATCATTAAATTGGTGAATCTAGCCTTCTTAGTTTTCATGCCCAAATAATTAGACACTATGTCAATCAAGAGTTTTAGATTGATTGCTTTTTGTAATGTTATTTATAAAATTTATTTCAAAGGTAGTTATTTTAGAGGAACAAGTAGGTTTTATTCAAGATAAATAGATTCTAGATGATATTGTTATAGCCCATGAGGCCATCCATTTGTTATCCTACAATAAAAGAGGTGGTGTGATTATCAACTTAGATATCTCTAAAGCCTATGACAAAGTGAATTGGATTTTTGGGGACAAGTTGCTAAAGAAATTTAGATTTACTAATGACTAGAGGAGGTGGATTTGATCCCTTTATATCATGCCTATGTTTTTCATTGTAGTTAATAGCTCCCAAGAAGGTTTCTTTGAATTTTTAGTGGGCTTGAGGCAAGGTAATCCCATCTAATTGTGCCTTTATATCATTTTGGTGGAAGCATTGGGAAGAAATATTAGAGAAGCTTATCCAACGGGAGTGCTTGAAGAGCCTCATGTTATATCTTTGTGTTCTACCATAACACACTAACAATTTGTGGATAAGTTATTCCATATAGGAGTCCCCTTCCTTCGATAAATTAAAATGATAAATAATTTTTTTTGAAATAATAACAAGCTTCAAGACAATGCATTAATAAAAATAAATCGCATATTTTTTTAATGAATGTAGGTTTGAAAGATCAAATAGGAGTGACACAAATTTTAGGCTTTGGGAGGGCTGCTCTCCTAGACTCCCATTTAGGGATTCCACTTTAAAAGTGTAATTTGATGCATGACCAAGGATGACATTATATGATGTAATATTGGATAGGTCTAAGGCCACTTATTGTACAATGCACTGAATTATTATAATATTTTATTATGCAAGTTCTATGGTCCGTGATTAACCTTGTTATGGTTAAACACACCTTATAAACTTGTAATTAACCTAAAAGCATTTCTTGTTATGTCGACTTAAGGTTAAGTTCATTTATGTATTTGGGGTTTTGGTATTGGTATAAATATCCCCTCATTACATCTCATTTTATCATTAGAGTGTTTTGATTTGTATCTATGGATAATATAGTGGTTATTTATGGTGTCTATAGGTGCCAATTATTTCTCTCTTTCTTTTTATTTTATTTTTTCTGAATAATATTTGACTTGATGAATTTCTTCCTATCTTTTTAGAAAACTATTATGAATTTTGACATGGTATTAGAGCAGGTATGGAGTTGCGTCACTTGGTCATGCAAAAATATTCTTTGGAGCCTTTGATAATTATTTCAAATTTTTGGACATCTTTCTTCGAAGTCTCCCAATATTTTTTCGCTTAAGATATCAAAAGTCCTTATTTTTTATATTCATCATTACAAAAGCATTGGAAAAGAACCCTATTAGTTTTTCTTGAGAAAAGCTTTATAAATCAGCTAGAAAAAGATCATTGCTCCAAATTCAATGCTTCAAAGAATAAAGAAGTTACTCTGTTCGGTCTCCCTCAAAGAGCAACAAGCATGCAATCATTTGAATTTAAATAAACCTTTTCCCACTTGTTCACTTTGGCTTAGTGCCCAAGTGAAGAACTCTCCTTTAAGGAGGAGGAGTGTGTCTCTTAGCAAATGGCATAGCAGTCATTGTGGTTAACATGATAAAAGCAAAGTCGCTTCTTCAATGTTTGTGTGAGTTCAAAACCCATAGAGTGTTGTTTTTGAAGGAACATGACAATACATTTTTAAATCTGGAGATCACATATTTTAATTTTGTTGGTATTGATTTTCGCTCCATCCAAATAAGTGGGGCATGGTGGTTTATGATGAGTGTCAATTTAGTACATATTTTATGCAAGGATTATCTATTTTCTATCTACAAATCATGGGAGTAAATGTTTTTAATGATTATTTTACCTTATTTATGAGATTTATCAATAAATTTGATGAATGAGGTTAAAATGATAAATGTTCATATTTTACACAAATTGTGCAAAGTTTTGTATGATTTTGGTAGTAGAATGATCGTAGGTAATGTTGCAGTAGAATACATGTTAGATATTGGAGGAAATATGGACCATTCTCGTGCACATATGTTGAGGAGACACGTGGAAGTGTGCTACTAAAACCCGAAAAAAGTCTACGAAAACTTGAAAAAATTCTATGAAAATATAGAAAGCGTCTATGGAAAACTTGTTTCATATAATAAACATACCACATATGCTACAACTTGGTCAAACACCACATGGGCAGTTGAAAGAATCAAACATAGAAGATTTCAAATGCCACATGGGCAGTTAGAAGAATCAAATGTGGGTGACTCATCATTCTTTATTTGGGTATATAAAGTTGTGATGAGATTTGTTATAAAGTTACATGTATGCTTGTAATAAATATGTCATTTCCTAAAGAAAAGGATAAAGCTATAAGTCTAAATTAGTGGTTATGTTGTTACGTAGCTATTCCACTAAGTCTAAGTTAGTAGTTATGTTGTTATGTAGTTGTTAGAATAAGTCTAAATTTGTGATTATGTTGTTACATATTTTTAGGATTTCTTAATATTAGATTATATTGTTATGTAATTTTAGGATTTAGTTTGAGTCCGTTCAATATGCAACCAAAAAGAAGTTGAAGACTTCTATTGGGAGAGCATAATGCAAAACTATAAATTAAATAAATCTCTCCATGTTACGGGGGTTGATGAACACAGGAAAGAACGAAAGAATGATTATGCATTCATTTTACATTGTACAAGTTATGAAGCTTGGAATAAAGTGATATTTTAGCAACAACATTTTCTTCTGAATATGGTAACTATATCTCGTAATTTCTTTATGCTTTGCTTGCTTTGGTAACTTCCCTTTCTTTTATTTTCCTACAACCATGAAATAATTAGCATTAGATTAATTAAATGAAAATAGATTACTGAAGTTAAAATAGAGTAGAAAAAAGGGAAGGGGTTAATACTAACCTTTCAGAGGTAGGGCCCACTCCGAAAGGTTAGTCCCTAAATCTCTTCCTCCCACTAACATGGTAGATAAAATTAGAACATAGAGTAAAATTAGAACATAAACTTTATTAAAATTACGTATCATAAAACTATAGAAACATTAGATAAATAATGCATTAGTAAATCATACGTGGATCCACACATACTCATATAGACTTAGTCTAAATTGCATCTTTAATTTAAACACAATTTTATTTTATTTTAATTTTTCTGCAAACTTTAATTTCTTGCAAAACTTGAGACTAAAGAAAATAGAATCAAGCCTAAGAATTAATCACTACGGTACAATCTATACTAGATTTCTACTCTTTAAATCTAACCTGGATTACCCTGGATTGATAAAATTAAATGTAAGCATCTACAACTAGACATTTTTGGCACCATTGTTGGGGAGAGTAGTGCCATAATTTTTAATCAGAAAGGTTGTTTGGCTGCAAGAAGAGAGGCTTACTTGTATGTGGAAAGAGATATGAATGAGTCCTTGGTGTGCATACGAGTCAGAGTGGCACGAGATGGTCCCAACAAGCCCCTTTGTTCGACGTTGCCAGGTTCTTTCTCTTTAGGATCATTTTACTACTTTCATAGTTAAAATTTCATTTCCTACAAATTTTCCAAGCTTTGGGTGATTGCTATTACTTGCTTTGGTTTGGGTTCTCTAACCTGTGGAAACAAGAAGTAGGTATGATTGAGTGACACAATCATAGTGAAATGCTCCTAAATAATCAAAGAAGTGATAGCAAAATAACCTTTTACTTCAGCAATTTTATTTCTAGCAAATTTACTTTTCAAGCAATATTTCATTTTACTCCTAGTGTGCTAAGATTGGTTGTATGGATTCATAGACCGTGAGTCACACCTAATTTTAGTAACATTAGGATTGTTCAAATTTATTTTTCAAGCAATATTTCATTTTACTTTCCTCCTAGTGTGCTAAGATTGGTTGTATGGATTCATAGACCGTGAGTCACACCTAATTTTAGTAAACATTAGGATTGTTCAAAAATTTTATTATTTTCCTGTTATACTGATATTGGTTGTATGGATTCATGGACCGTGAGTCGCACCTAATTTTAGTTATAGCAGGATTGCTTTAGAAAACAAAAATTCTATTTTCATTTTTCCTACTATGTTAAGGATAGCTATAAAATCATTTATTATGAGTTGTACCTAAACTTGACAACAATAGGATTGTTTTGAATTGGTGATAAAAACAAAAACAAAACAAAAATAGAAACAAAAAAGAACCCAAACAAAATCAAACAAAAAAAAAGAGAAGGAAAAACAAAAGAAAAGTTGCTAGATGGTGGGAAACAGTCTAAGACAATCTACTACAATAAACCTCTAGAAATTATTACAAGAAAAAAAAATTATTATTATTAGAAATGATAATAAAAATAATAATAAATATATATATATATATATATATATATATATATATTAATAATAAAATAAAAAAAAAAAAAAAGTAATAATAATAATGAAATAAACTAGAGGTATTACACAGGACTGAATTAACCCAACAACAAAGAAATAAATGGCATGATAAACACGTTATACCATAAACATTTCAACCAGGAGATTGGACCTTGTTGTTTGATTCCCGCTACCAAGATTTTCAAGGTAAATTGAGGACAAGATGGCTAGGACCCTATAAAATTGAAGAGATGTTCGGGAATGGTACAATCAAACTTAAGCCTATAGATGATTCAACAAGAAGACTACTAGTAAATGGGCATAGACTTAAAATTTATAAAAAGCCATTATCTAAGGAAGAATTCATACACCACCTTAAGCAACAAGTTGATTTGTAGTGTATCTCTAAACTACAACCAACAACTATTGAATAGTAACTTCTCTCTTAAAAAAAATGATTTTGCTTCCTTTGTTTCATAATGGAGTTCCTATATTTGCAATACTCATATCTTATTTTCATCAATTTTCAGTCTCAATATTATTTCAAAAATATCCTAAAAGGATATTTCTTTTACTTATATCAGTTTAAGAGCTTGTAGGAAAATTACTGCCACATGTTGCATAACACTTTGTTTGCTAAATAAAATCTAGGTGTTTTCAATTACTCAACCACCACTAGTGTCTTGAGAAAATTTTCATTGAAAATCAAACAATCTTTTGGTGTCATAAGTTATCCCTAGTCAATCAAGTTTCCTCTTGGACTACACACATTATAACAAATAAAAATATTGTGAAGTTTGGAAAGAATAACTCATGAGTTACTATTGCCATAAAGTGAACGGTTTTCCCTACTTATCCAATTATGCGCATGGTCTAGAAAGCTAATGAATTGGCAAAAGGACAAGCTCCCCCTTCACCCTTAAAAAAAAAAATCCCTTGCTCTCTATCTAAACGAGCAAGTATCCCAAAAAAATATCTTCTTGCTTCCCCTTAAAATGAGCAAGAATCCCAAAAAGCAATAAAATATCCCTTGCTCCCTCTCTCAAAATGAGCAATTATCCCAAGAAAAATTCAATAAAATAAGGGTGAAGAGCTTGAATCCCTGGAATTCTTAGTGTCTCAAAAACCATGGGGTGATCCTCATTACAACAATGGGTTGAATGAAACCTGCCTTGCAATAAGGTATCCTTACGTAGTAGCACTAAGTCTGGACAAGACCTATGGATGATCTCAGATAAGCTAGCTTGTTGGCATAAGTGACCATTGTTTTACTCAATCCTTACTCATAATGGGAAATGAACATTCACTGCACACACAGTTGGTCCTTGAGAGGCTTGAAAACATTAGGACAACTTTAGCATCATATTGATTTGTGAGATGAATAGATGAATTTGTTTAAGGTCACTAGGATGTTTGAGTCTTTGTGAAACAACTCTAGAATATCATAAGCAAGCAAAAGTCAGAAGCAAATTTCTATATGGGTACTATAGTTCATTCCATCCTACAAAAATGTGGTTTGTATTTTACCTTGATATTTACTTATAGGGACAAAGTAGTAAGGATAGGGTTACAATTCCCATCAAGACTATGATAGAGTGGTTGGGAATCCAACTTCCCAAAGCTTTGCACCCCTATAAGAACATCAAAAATATGTATACTCCCAAAGAAAAGGAAAAGCCATCACAATGTTATCATAATATCTATCCTACTTTTCTATTCACAACTAGTGTTAAAATCATCCAAGCCTTTGATAAAGATCTATTTTGCATATATTGATGATTGATATCAAGTTTACAATCATTACTTTTCTCTCACTTGGAACTCCTTAATGAAATTCAGGAAGCACAATCACAAAAATAATAATAATAAATAAATAAATATCTAGTATAATTAGAATAATCCCCCATAAATAAAACTCATTACTATATCCAATTCACCATAATATAAGTCTTTACAAAAATAAAACCCTCTTCATTTTGTTTTGGCTATATAGCCAAAAATATAGTTTGGGGGGGAAGTAAGTAAAAGATATTCGGAATCCATAATACAGTTTGGGGGAAAGAATCAGGTAAAGTATTTTCTCAATTCTATAATTATAGTTTTTGTAACTACGTTCTGTAAACAACTTCTATAGATATATTCTGTAAACGTCTTTTGTAGACAAATTTTGTAAACATTTTATGTAACTAGGTTCTATAGATGGATTATGTAGATAGGTTTTGTATACATATTTTGCAAACAATTTCTATAGACATCTTTTGTAAATGATTTCTATAAACATCATCTGTAGATAGTATCTGTAGCGCATCCCATGAATGTTTTCTAAGTGTCAATATTTAGACTGGCGCAAGTAAAGACGACACGTGTCAACATAAGAATATAGAAGAAAATTATTAATACTATTTATTAAGGTTTCAAGGAAAGAAAAAAAGAGGGGTAAAATTACATGAATAATTACAAAATTTTCTTTGACCACCCTTTGAAATTCGTGAAATTTGGCATACGAACTAAGGTATGGATTCAAAATTGGAAAATATACAAGGAACAATTAAAATCTGATGCCAAAAATTGTGCCCAAAAACATTAATATTTCAACGAATGCATGAAGATAAAACCAGAAATAATATTATAGCAAACATTTGATGTGTACGCCTATGATTGGTCGTCACGCATTACAATTTAAAAATACTTCAACCACAAGGGAAGCGTGGACATCGACCACAAAGGATGTATGAGCGTTGAACATGAGACTAGCATGAATGTTTTTTTTTTTTTTGAATTTACATGGTGGAATCGATAGCCGTCACGAATCCGAACAGACTGTCCAGCTTTTATGGCCACCACAGTATTTTGCGCTATCCGCCCTAGAAGTCGCCACACAGATTTTTGCACAGTCCGCCCCTATAACCACCATGCCATAATCATTTTAAACCTTTTACGCCATTGGAAGCACCAGGAAAGGGACAAGCATTCAGTACGATGAGCCCGAGACTTGAACCGTGGACCTCCGCCCCCCTTATGGGGTTTGGATGAACCAATTGGTCTACACCTCGGACCTTGAGACTAGCATGAATGTTGACACAGTAAAAAAATAATAAAAAATACGTAATATGATGTGGACATTGTCATTCGTGACACAATGGAAAAGATCGACTGCATACATGACAAGTAGAAAACATACATGTGCAAGGGGTAAAAATTAAGAGTATTATTCTATATACCTTGGTGATCGACTTCATAAAACAAAAAAAACATTATAATGTATGGCGCTAAAAATAACCCTCACCCCATGCAAGGTGGCGGGAAGCATCGTGCCAACAATGCAAAATGGAAAATGGAATTGACCACCTTGCACTGACGACGATGGATGACACGTGGATATATGAGCTAGTAGGAAAGGACAACATGGATAATGAGAATTTACCATCTATTAAAGCCTAAACGAAGGGCCACGATTAAGGGAAGGATAATTCACATGCCAATTTCAAAAAATTCCCCCATAAACTAGCATCGATGTCGTTTGCAAACGTCGTTGATCATCGACAGGTAATCCTTAGGATCTAATCGAATGAAGGTGACACAAATATGTATTCAGGACCATCAATTAAAAATAATAGAAGGCTACGATTCATCGCATTGTACGATTGCATGCAAAAGAAATAAAAACCTAAAATTTTCTTTTCCTTTCATAGAAGCTCTATGAATTTAAAAGAGAAACCCTCTTTGCGATCTGAAACAGAAATCGAAAGGGAAAATCATCGCAGTTGAATGAAATTATGAGCAGAAGATAAAAATATGGGCAAAGAACAACAATCAACAGGAATTACAAGTAAAACATCATCATGGGATGATAAGTTGATGGTGACTGAAAGCGAGAAAGGTAAAAATTTAAAATCATTTCAAATAAAATTTCTTTTGTTTCTAGTGGAAACCCGTAGTACACATACTTTATTTTCTAATCATTTTTTTTTTTGATAGTTAACGAAATATATATAGCGGGTTTTTTTTTAAAAGGATCCCAAAACCTTATTTACAATATAAGTCGAAGCAGTAAGCCGTACAACCAGACTCCCAAAACTGGGGCCCAAAAAACAGACAACAACAAAAAGGGCCTTGCCACAGGGCCCTGGAGCCTACAAACAACAAAAACCCCAACAAAATCGGGCGCAGCCGCGAACCTCCACAAAACCAAACCCAAGAAACAGAGCAAAAAACTGCGAAGACCGGGGTCTAGTTGTCCGGGCCCTGCCCGTCTTCAGCCTGCTCGGATTGCCGCTGCCCCTTTGCAATGCTTTCCTCCAGCCTACGGTGGAGCTCAGACAGTGCCTTGGCGGCATGAGACGCTGCGAGGGCAGCTGTATTGAGAGAGCTCACCGTAGTGTCCAGGAGACCGTGAAGCGCCGTCTTCTGTAGCACATCGTCTGTCTCGGAGCTTATCACCGTGGGATCCGGGTCATTTTCTAATAATTTTCACTGTAGAATAAATTAGTTGTTTTATCCATGCAAAAGTATGAATACTTTTATTTGCTATGTTTTTCTGCATATATATAATTTTATTTTGCTAATATAATAAATTTTTTTCTATTTTTTACATGCATAAGGATATTTAGAAAAAAAACTATTGCAGGTTCCTGTTAGCCGAAGCAGAATTCCCAAAACTACCCTACCCACTTTTCTCTAAAAACTTTACCCTATCTACTTGAGCTATTAAAATGCCTAGGAGGAGTGAACCCTCATTCATTCAGACCCATAAACCTATTGTCCTCTATTCCATGTGAATATTGTTATAAAATTACTGAAGGCATCTGAATCAGAAACTACGTGGGATAAAATCATTAAAGAAACAAACCTATCAATTCAAATCTAAGCCAAGTGAGCCTAAAGTTGATGAGGATGTTGCATCTAAAGAGTATCCTAAGTCTGGTAGTCAACCAAAAAAGGAGTCTTCCATCTGTAAGAAGCCTACCACATCAGATCCACCAAATATTTCAAACCCTCCTCACCTACAAGAAAAAAATTAGGTTTGGGAATACGATCTTGAAAGTCAGTAAAAAGGGGAGACATCCAATCCAAAAATAAGTTGCCTACCTCTAATCCTTATATTGAAACCTTGGCTGAGAATCAAACCCAATAGACCCTGCTGCACATCAAGCTAGATAGACTCAAGAATTATTTTTCAGAACATGCAACCTTAGTAGAGAAAAATTTTACCACCTAGTTGACTTCATGAATCATATATCATCGAAAAAGGTGGTAAAACTAGCTGAGTTAGTTTCTCAATCATCGGTTGCCAGTGCATCATCCAATAAAAGTTCCACAATTGGAAAGAGGATAAGGAGATTGGTCAACTTCAGTAAATAATTTGAATTGACCAAGATACTTGTAGAGGATAGCTTATTGGATTTATCTAGCTTTAGATTTTAAAAATATCCTACATGTGGCACTCAAAAATTGGAGCCATTAGTTGAGATAAAAATTCCCCTTATGGTTGATGATGTGATCAACAAAATCACTGAGTCTATAGGACCATTTCCACCTACAAATGTGCAAGACTTGTTGCATGGCTCAAGTGACATAAAGGAAGGAACTTGATAAAGTTGCATATATAAAAAAATATGGTTGTTGAAATGTCACTTGATACCGGGAAAGCCAAAGCACATATTCAGAAGGTGAAATATGGGAGAAAATTGCCAACCAAGCCATCAAATCCAATCCAGACCTTATCACAAAAACAATCTTGAATGATAGACTTTTGATAAGTTTGCACAATTTATGTATAAATTTGCAATACTTGTTCTTATTATTATGATGACAATATTTGGCATTTACAGGGTTTAATAGTATCTATTATATTTAAAATCGTCTATCTAGTTTCTGTAGTATTATATCTACAAAATTTGCAGTATTTTCCCTAATTTTTGCAGTGTTTTATTTTACAAAATTGTAGTACTTTCTTTGAAACAGTTGTAGTGTTTTCATTTGACATACTTGCAGAGTTATCTTTGTGATATTTACAATTTTTCATTTATTATATCTGCAATGTTTTGGCTATAAAATTTGTTAAATCTCATTTGTAATATTTGTAATATCTAATGCTGTGATATTTACATCTTAAGTGCATGAGGACATGCACTTCCTTCAGTTTTTGGGAATGATGAGTGTCAATTTAACACAATTTATGCAAGGATTATCTGTTTTCTATCTACAAATCATGGGAGTAAATGTGTTAATGATTATTTTACCTTATGAGATTTATCAGTAAATTTGATGAATGAGGTTAAAATGATAAATGTTCATATTTTACACAAATTGTGAAAAGTTTTATAGGATTTTGGCAGTAGAACGATCGTAGGTAATGTTGTAGGAGAATACCTGTAAGATATTGGAGGAAATATGGACCATTCTCGTGCACATATATTGAGGAGACATGTGGAAGTGTGCTATAGAAACCTAGAAAAAATCTACAAAAACCTGGAAAAGTCTACAAAAACCTGGAAAGCGTCTACGAAAAACCCGTTTCATATAATAAACATGCCACATATGCTACAACTTGGTCAAACACCATGAGGGCAGTTGAAAGAATCAAACATAGAATATTTCAAATGCCACATGGGCAGTTAGAAGAATCAAACGTGGGTGACTCATCATTCTTTATTTGGGCATATAAAGTTGTTATGAGATTTGTTATAAAGTTACGTGTATGCTTGTAATAAATATATCATTTCCTAAAGAAAAGGATAAAGTTGTTGGAATAAGTCTAAATTAGTGGTTATGTTGTTACGTAGCTATTCCACTAAGTCTAAGTTAGTAGTTATGTTGTTATGTAGTTGTTAGAATAAGTTCAAATTTGTGATTATGTTGTTACGTATTTTTAGGATTTCTTAATATTAGATTATATTGTTATGTAATTTTAGGATTTAGTTTGAGTCCGTTCAATATGCAACCAAAAAGAAGTTGAAGACTTCTATTGGGAGAGCATAATGTAAAACTATAAATTAAACAAAGCTCTCCATGTTACGGGGGTTGATGAACACAGGAAAGAATGGAAGAATGATTATGCATCCATTTTACATTGTACAAGTTATGAAGCTTGGAATAAAGTGATATTTTAGTAGCAATATTTTCTTCTGAATATGGTAATTGTATCTCATAATTTCTTTATGCTTTGCTTGCTTTGGTAACTTCCCTTTCTTTTATTTTCTTGCAACCATGAAATAATTAGCATTAGATTAATTAAATGAAAATAGATTACTAAAGCTAAAATAGAGTAGAAAAAAGGGGAAGGGTTAATACTAACCTTCCGGAGGTAAGGCCCACTCCGAAAGGTTAGTCCCTAAATCTCTTCCCCTCACTAACACGATAGATAAAATTAGAACATAGAGTAAAATTAGAACATAAACTTTATTAAAATTACGTATCATAAAACTATAGAAACATTAGATAAATAATGCATTAGTAAATCATACGTGGATCCACACATACTCATATAGACTTAGTCTAAATTGCATCTTTAATTTAAACACAATTTTATTTTATTTTATTTCCTGCAAACTTTAATTTCTTGCAAAACTTGAGACTAAAGAAAATAGAATCAAGCCTAAGAATTAATCACTACGGTACAATCTATACTTGATTTCTACTCTTTAAATGTATCCTGGATTACCTTGGATTGATAAAATTAAATGTAAGCATCTACAGCTGAATATTTGATTCAGGATAGGAAAGAGGAGGGTGCAAGATTGAGTTGTGTCCTCAATGTTTAGTCCAAATTGATTGGAAATTATATGGAATGCCTGATCATTTTTTCTAATAGTTTCTAGGAAGAGACGGACAACATAATGATCTTAGGGGCAAGATATTAAGTGCTCAAATATGGTAAAGGATACTATTTTTACCTTGTTTTTTTCTAATAAAAATTGAGGGAAGGATTATCATAGTGGGAATGACCTCTCCCCTTAAAGGCGATTGTGACATGGTGGGTAGGTGGTGGTTCCTTGTATCGAAGAGGCCATAGTTCAAGCTCCTCTAATGCTTTGTACTTGTCATGCCAAGAAGGATTTCTCTTCGCTCAACATGGCGATCGACATTGCCTCTATTAGCGCCACAAACCATTTTTTATACTTATATAACTCTTACACCTATTAGATTGAACCAATTGTCAAAATTACACATATCTAGAGATGTTGAAGTGGCGAATGATAAGTGGAAGATGTCAATGAATTGCGGATTTCCAAGTGGTAATAAACAATTGGATTTCGCTTCTCTAAGATTTAGAGTTTTTTTTTTTTTTTTTTGCGAGTCCATTAGGGCAAAAATCTTCCAGAGGCCATAAATTTTGCATACAAAAGCGTATTGAGCTCATTTTTTCAAATTGCATGATTTTTTGAGCTCTACACATTAGTGCCATCAACTCAAGGACCTATCACAGTGTTAGGAGTCATATTGTGTAAGATGGATCATGAAGCCCTAGTTACTCATCTTAATGGATGAAATTACTATATTTGGCCAACTCAAATAATTGGCCTATTACAAAGTAAGAACTTGTGGTGCATATTTAAAGAAGATAAAGGAACAATCCTTAATGAAGAAACTTGCCATTAAAGGGAAGAAGCTTTAGTCCTATTTTCCTTCTTTATTGAAATAAAACTACTTTTTGACATCAAAGAGGAGAGTGAATTATTAATGTAAGGTTAAAATTACATGAATTATTTAGAAAAGTTAATACTATTGAAGTAGGTCGCTCATAATTAGAGCTCTTTTTTGTTAAAATGTTAGTATTTGATAATGTTGAGGACTATATTATGAGATTTAAGGTATTGAGAGCAGATATTGTATCTTTTGAAGTTAAAAAGAAAGATGATTCAGAATGCATGAAGATTGTCCTTGCTAATCTCTTCCCTTATTTTCAGATGTTAAACCTCATGGTTCATATGATTCCTATGTTTTTGGAATCTCAAAAAACTCTTACTCTTAATCAACTTTTCTCTCTTGGTTCATTTTTAGGTGGCAATAAGGAATTGTGGTGGAATTTCACAAATATAGGCTCATGCAAAGGAATACAAATCTAAGGAGGCTAAGACCTTGTTGCCATTCTTGCCACATTTTGAAAAACTTTAAGTTGTATGCAGTTTTGGAAAATTATCATTGTAAAACTTCTTTTTTCCATCAAAAATGGTTAAGATGTTATGTTTGTTGTGTTTTCACCAGTTGTTCCCTTTTTCTCAAATGCTGTTTTCTTTCAGATTCTGTGGTTTCTCTGCTTTTCTGCACTTTTCCTATCATTTCGCATGTAAAATTGTGAATGTTTTAGCATGGGTGATGTTGTGAATGTGTTTTTTGCCTTAGAGCTATTTTCTGCAAGTTCTTTCCACTCTACGCACATGATAATGGTTTCCAGCACTTAGACAATTTTTAGATCAAGTTTCCCTTTGCTCCATTTGTGGAGCGAAAGTGCTTTCGCTCCACTCAGGGAGCGAAAGCTCCTTCTCGAGAACTATGCCACTCAAAATACAAGGGAATTCAAAGGTGTGGTCAAACCTGTTGTCTCTCCACCAATGGAGTGAATATTCCAGTTGCTCCACCAGTGGAGCGAATATTCTAGTCGCTCCACCAATGGATTGAAAGCCTCCGTTTCTCCACCCAGGGAGCGACAAGTCCAAGAAAGTCAAGGTGCGGTCAAACCTGCTGTCGCTCCACCAGTGGAGCGAATCTTCCAATTGCTCCACCAGTGGAGCAAAAGTCTCTATCGCTCCACCCAGGGAGCGACACCCAAAGTGAAGGCACAAATCACCTAAGTACAAGGCCAAGGGTGCTTTCGCTCCACTTGTGGAGCGAAAGCCTCTTCGCTCCACTTGTGGAGCGAAAGCTGGCCAGAGTGCAAGGAAAGTTTCTAAGGCAGAGCAAGAGGACACTTTCGCTCCACCTCTGGAGCGAAAGTGATTTATGGGCCCCAAAAACAACGTAAGCTGCCCAAAACCATCATGGACTGCCCAATCGACCCCAAAGCTACGCTCTAATTTGTCCGATCATCGTGGCATAACCTTCTACATTCAATGCTGAGTTATCTACAATATCAAATTAAATGTTGTTAAGTCGGTTTCGGATCAAATCTACCTAAGTGGTTGGGCATTAATGTTTTAAGAGGTGGAATCCTCTATAAAAACTAGGATTTCAGCTGTAACTAAGGATGGACAATCTCTGCTAGAAAAGCAGTTGTATATCTTGAAATCTGCTTCCGAAATACAGGCTTCTGGTTTCGGTCTTGAATCTTCTATCTTTGTGTATGCCTTCTATCATGTTTTTTTATTTTTTTCTTTTTTTTTTTTTCTTCTATCATGTTATTTCTGTTAAGTTAGTCACTTTGTTATACGACTTGAATTCTGTTTTCTGGATTTAGCTGTTGGTGAAGGATTAATTTTGGAGTACCCCTGGAGGTTATGCAATTGAGAGGATTTAGTGTTGGTTTCTGTTAAAGGTCTATTGTTTTGATTATTGTTGGTTCAAGTGTTAGTTGTGTATCATGCTTCCTATCCATCACCCCCGTATTTCAGGCTTTCAGCCTCTTTCCCATTCCTTTCAGTAATTTCCCTCTCTTTTAGCATCTTCCCTAACCCTTATCTCAAAAACTAATTTTATTTTTGGAACCAACCCTACTGGAGATTGTCATGGAGGACATTTCTTTCCTTCGAACATTCAATGCTTGGTAGTGGGTCTAGGGCATTGTAGACTTAGAAAATCTATATCTAGGCTGATTCGATTACCAATAATTTTTGGCATGCTCGATGGGACGCAAACGTTCCACTTCAAAAGCAGTATTAAGAAGTTGATGTTCATCTTATTACTATCAAATCCGAACATCTGGCGACTCAACTGAACTCAGACACCTCCAAATCTCGAAGACCAGTTTAAAAGATCACGCCTTCATGCACACGAGATGGAGAGCTAAAAATATAGAAGAAGTCGAGTTCTTCGAGCTTGACATCGACGCTTTGGGAGAACATCCTAGAGTGGTCCGATCGAATATCCCGTTAGATGGGACATCTTCGCAAGTAGCTATTGTTGCTTCGCAGACTCCAAGTATCGACATCACAACAACTAGCTTACCCCCAAATATGTCGAATTCTCTAGATCATCAAAATCCTCTGGTTCAACTAAATGTTTCAAGTGTTCCAACTATTTCGGTTCAGACAGTTCTACCAACTCCTCCGGTTCAACCAACTCCGCAATCTAGATGGCGTAGTTGGTTGCCCCAGGCAGTTCCCCGCATGGAATCATTCAGGACCTCTAGCTTTGATGGCTCAGAACCAAGTACCGCCTGCAACATTGAAGGCTTTACCCACATACGATGGTACAGGGAAGACAGCTTACGAGCATGTCCAAGACATCGTTGGACTAGCAACCATTCACCACATCACGAAGAAGATATCATGGTGAAGCTGCTAGTGCTCTCACTCAGAGGTAAGCTCCTCTATTGGTACCGATCACTCCTCGATCGACACCATCACTACATGGGACCAATCGTTAGAAGAGTACTGATTAAAGGGCTTCAATGAACAAGTGGACCCCTTCTCTTTGTTGCACCAGTTCACCACTATCCAGAGGCATCCTCAAGAGGAGGTAGCCGACTTTAATGTCAGGTTCGCTCAAACCTGGTAGAGAGTCACTCTCGGCCTTCGGCCCACCCCGAAGCAGGTAATGTTCTACTACTTGAGAGCTTTCCATTCGGATATTAGCATGAGCATCCGCCATTCTAATATCAATACGTTCCCTGCCTTGTATGAGCAGGCGCAGAAGGTCGAGGCTGACTTGATAGCTATCAAAAAGTTGCCTCCGAAGGTGACTATGCCGATTTATCCAGATTTCCCTCAGAATATGTATCCTAGTGCATCTTCTCAGTCTATGCCTTCACCCCCGATGTACCCCAATCAATCATGGAATCCAAACCCTCAGAATCAAGCGGTACCCACTCTACAGTATCAAGCACCCGTTATTCCTCAGCTCCTAGCTCCTATCCAATATCCGACATTGCCTGCACCATTGGCACCATTGCCATTACTTGTGCCCGCACCTCAAGCAACTTTAAATGCAGACCAAGTCAAAGAATTGCAAGATTTGTGTGCATATGTGAAAATGATAGTGAATGAGATGACTGTCATGAGGAGGAGGCAAAATGATCAAAGCTTCCAATCGAGAAGATTTCCTCCTCCGATCAGTAGGGAGCAAGCTGCTTCTACCAGTAGGGCTCCCGAGAGGAATGTAGCAGTACTGGAGGGTGAAGAAGTCGGTTCATCCGATAGAACTTATTGGTGTACCACGTGCAATGACCCGCACAATGAAGAAACCTGCATGGTGCACCTCAACTATGTCCAGACGTTGGCCGGTGGCGCTTACGATGGGCAAATCAACATGATCAGGGAAGCTGGTCATAATTTCATGATGCCTTCCATCGAGCAAGTCTCAGTCCTCACCAAGGCTGGGAAGAAGCCTATCGAGGTAGATCCAACCCAGATGGATCCGCTAAAGGTGCCTACTGCACCCAAGCCATAGAGCAAAAAGGCCCAATCATCGGTGAAATCTCCCAATCCAACGATGACCTTAGAGTAGTCCGACTTATTGAAGGACTTCCTGCCACCATGAGCTAGAGAAAGGGGTTTCCAACCCAAAGCTTCGACTTCACAACCATAAGCCGAGATGCGAGATCAAGCTAGGGAGAAGCTCCGATACCCCTCACTGACCAAGCATCAAAGGGTGGATGCCACACAATAGTATCAAAATACGTACGAGTCTACAAAAGGAGTGGGAGAATCTGGCACTTTGATGTACAACATAGTCGAAGAGATGAAAAAGGCACCCACCAAGGTAAGCCTTTATGATGCCCTCCAACTTCCTGGTCAAGTTGACCTTTTGCAGGAATCTCTCAAGTCTGCCAAAGACAAGGAGAGTAGGCCGATGCAGATGGTGTTTGCTCAACCATTGATGACTTCGACCATAGGTAAGAATAGGCCCCCACCATTCTACCTTTCCCTTCGAATGGAAGGATGGATCGTACACAATTGCATGATCGACTCTGGTGCTGTGACAACCATCATGCCCAAAGTAGTATGTGACATCATGGGCATGGAGTATACCCGGAGCAGCCCTAGGGTGTTACAACTAGATGGGACTCTCATAAAGATGGTAGGAGTGATCAAAGATGTTCCGATCCTACTCCACAAAATGTCGTAAGTCACGGTCATCCAAGAGATCGTGGTGGTCGACCTTGAGCCATACTTTAGTATGTGCCTCTCAAGAGAATTCATAGCCAAGTTGGGAGGCTACCTCTCCCTCGACTACTCACACTTGGAAATCCCCTTCAAGGGGAAGAAATTTAAACTCTTCAACGAGAAGCCTACCAGTTTTCATGTTGAAAAACTTGAAGATGAGGAGAAAGGCTCGGATCTCTGTCAACCTGATGATAGAAGAAATGCAAGAAGTGGACTTGATGGAAGAATCTCTCGATGAGCTCCGAGTTGAAGATGAGTTTTCCATGACCGATTTTAATGCCATTATCGGGATAGATTTAGGGTGCTACTCACTCACCAAGCCTGAAAAGGCTGAAACAAAAGCACCTGAAGAAGAGCCCTCGATACCCGATCAACTATGGAAACTGTACTTCGATGGTGCGTGATGCAAGAATGGCATAGGGGCTGGTATCACTCTTATCTCTCCATCCGGCGAACAAAAGACTTACTCGTACAGGCTCGCATGGAGTTGTACGAATAATGCAGTAGAGTATGAGGCTTTGTGCCTCGAACTCAAGAAAGCCAAGAAACTCGGCATCAAGCAGTTGCAGATATTCGGGGATTCTGAATTGATCTACAACCAAGTCACCAACAAGTGCATCTCCAAGCAGCACTATCTAAAGGCGTACCACAACAAGGTGTGGGATTTGCTTGAATCCTTCACCGCACTGAGCATCAAGTCAATTTCGCGAGAGCAAAATAAGCTTACGAACATCTTGGCCTCCATCGGCGCCTGGTTCTCACCGATAGATAATATGATGCATAAGCCAAAAACTGTGAGGCTGATCTATAGGCCTTCTGTGCCTGATAAGAAGATCCACTGGCAAGTGTTCGACAATGATGAACAACTTGTCAATTTTCTGGTTAATGAAGCATCCTCAATTGAGAATCGGACTCTGGATGAAGAAGACCATGAGGGGTTAATTCAATTGAAAAATAATCATATCCCCAAGGGTCTGATCACATTAGAAAGTCTGTTTGATCAGAATGATAGGTCTGTCGCCCACAAGATCAAAGTAGACAGTAGAGAGTTCGTAGACCTGGAGTTAGAGCCGGGAAAGTTATCAAGGTAGGGGCTGATTGCACAGTCAAAGAGCTCCAACAGATTCGTGCCCTATGCAAGGAGTACCCCGATATCATCGCTTGGTGCTATCAAGATCTAAGGGGGTATGACAAGAATGTCATCCAACACACAATTGAGCTGGAAGAAGGGATCAAACCCTTCAGGCAAAAATAGAGGCCCATCAACCCAAAGATCGAGATGTTGATGAGAGCTGAGCTTCTGAAGATGCTTGAAGCGAAGATCATCTACCCGATCAAGCACTCCTCCTGGGTGGCCAACCTGGTCCCGGTACGAAAGAAGAACGGGGACATTCGCTTGTGTATTGATTTTCGAAATCTTAACCAAGCGTCACTCAAGGACCACTACCCGCTACCTCAGATTGACCAGATTCTTCACGTAGTGGTGGGAGCACAGAGGTTCTCTTTGCTGGATGGCTTCTCCGGCTACAACCAGATATGGGTCAAGGATGAAGACCAACATAAGACTGCGTTCACCACCAAGTGGGGAACCTTCACCTATCAATGTATGCCCTTCGACCTCTCAAATGCCGAAGCGACTTTCCAAAGGGTGATGGACCTCACTTTTGGTGAACTGTTAAATCATGTCATCATGATCTACTTGGATGATATGATAGTCTTCTCCCATAAGAGGGAGGAACATGACCTACATTTATGGTAAGTCTTTGAGAAATGTCGGGAGTTTGGGGTCTCCATCAACCCCAAAAAATCAATTTTTGTAGTGAAGGAAGGCAAACTTCTCGGGCACTTGATCTCTGAGAAGGGATTAACTGTTGATCCCACCCGAGCTGAAGCACTCCTCCGACTTCCACTACCATCAAATAAGAAAGCCTTGCAGTCCTTTTTCGGATAAATCAACTTCGTTAGGAAGTTCATAGCCGACTTCGCCCAAGTGGTGAAGCCGATGACCGAGCTTCTGAAGAAGGATGTCGAGTTCAAGTGGACCGATGTAAGGAAGTAGGCATTCCAAGAGATCAAGGAGCGGATCACTCAAGCTCCAGTCCTCATAAATCTTGACTACACAAAGGATTTTATACTGTACGCCATCGGGGAACTAGAAAGCTACGCAGTTGTTCTGACCCAAAAGGGGGAAGATGGAGATGAGCGCCCGATAGCGTTCTTGAGCCAGATCATCCAACCGCATGAAGAAAGGTACAATTTTATCGAAATACAAGTGCATGCGGTGATGAAATCACTCCAGAAATTTAGATATTTCATCTCCTAGAGTAAGACGATAGTGTACGTGGTACACCCCGACGTCAGGAGTTTCATTATTCAGGGAGAGCTTGGCAATAGGAGGGTTGGATGGGTCTCCAAGATCCAAGAATTTGATATTGAAGTACACCCTACCAAGTTGGTCCGAGGCCGAGCGCTCTGTCAGGAGCTGGCCAAAAGTGCTGCAGCTGAAGCAACAATCCCCAAATCAGAGCACTCTACACCTGAAAGCAACCTTGCCAACCTGTCGGTTAGCAGTCCAGATTGGATAGATGACCTTGTCAAGTACTTCGACATGGGCAAATGTCCTTCTCACTTCAATGCTTCACAAAGAAGGAGATTTCACTTGCAGGTTGGTCGGTATGTTCTGACACCCAACGGACTATTCTATCAGAATATCGATGGAGTCCTCTTGAGGTGCATCAGAGAGTCAAAGAAATCAAGAATCCTTGAAGAGTTTCACTCTGGGATTTTGGGAGGTCATTTCATGGGTAGGCCAATGGCCCTGAAGATCATCAAGGTAGGTTACTACTGGCCCACCCTCTTCATCGATGCTTTCAAGGTCAATCAGTGTTGTGACAAATGCCAGCGCTACTCAGGTAGAACTTGAAATGCCTCGCTTCCTCTCCACCCCATTCAAGCAGAAGCTCCATTCCAGTAGTGGGGCTTAGACTTCATCGGGATCATCAACCCCAACTCCTCCATCGACCACAAATACATTTTGACCACTATAGACTATTTCACTCGGTGGTCGAAAGTAGTGCCAACCAAGCAGGCCAACCAAGACGTGGTTATCTCCTTTCTTCAAGGGTTGATCACTCACTTTGGCATGCCTGAAGCGATCGTGTCTGATAACGACTCTCCTTTCACCGATGCAAGGATCTACGAGTTCACATTCAGGTACAAGATTTACTTGAAGACCTCATCTAACTATTACCCGTAGGGCAATGGATTGGCGGAGTCTACGAACAAGAACCTGCTACGGATTCTGAAGAGGTCCCTAGAGAAGAATAAGTGAAGTTGGCATCTACTCTTAGACCAGTCGCTTTGGGTTGATCGCATTTCTATCAAGCACTCAATTAAAACATCACCCTATTCGTTGGTGTATGGGAAAGAGGTAGTCTTGCCCACGCACATAGAGCTACCCGTATTGCAGTTACTCAAGTGGCTCGATGGTGAAGAAGGTGAATTTGACCCGATGGATGCAAGGTTAGCCTAGCTACTATAGTTGGAAGAAGATAGAGAGAAAGCTTATGAAGCTTTCATAAAGCATGTTGAATCCACCAAAGGTTGGTTCAGTAAAAAGACTTCTGATAGAGCCTTCAGTGTCGGGGACTTGGTCTTGAAATGGAATGAAAACAAGTCTAAGTCGAGGGAACCACGAGAAGTTTGACGCCTTCTGGGAAGGCCCATTTTGAGTCTCCGATGTCAATCAGATCAATTCTTTCATCCTACAGGACATGGAGGGTTTCACTCTCCCAATTTTGGTGAATGACTTTCTTTTGAAGGCTTACCACCAACCGAGTTTCGAGAAAGATCCGTAGTTTTCTAGGTATCATCTTGTGTATATATAAAAAATGTATGTGTAGAGTCTGCTTTCGCTTCAGATTTTGGAGCGAAGTTTAAAAAAAAGAGGGTCTTTCGCTCCATTTGTGGAGTGAAGTTTTTTTCAAAAAAAAAGGAAGTAAAAAATGTGCTTTCGCTCCACTTGTGGAGTGAAAGCTTTCGGTGGGAAAGTCTCCCCCTCTTCTTTTTTCATCTTATTTTTTATTTTATTTCCTTTAAGGTCGTCCATCCGGAAAGCACCATGTGTCAAAAGGAGATAAGCTTGAAAAGTGTGCCCTAACCTAGAGAAGTGTTATAAAATATGGAAGTCATCCGACGTCTCTATCCAATCAAAGTGTTTTCGCTCCATAACGTTCGAAGCACGCCCCCGTGGCAAGTCCAAGTGAGCGCTCCTCCCGAGAAGCACGTGCCCCAAGGAGGATTTTCTTGTCTGACATTGTTATTCATCATTAACGAGGGTGAACTACCAACATGAGGACAAATCAGAGGCGCACGATTTCATCCACGATTTCCACCTACATTAACTCCCAATATTGGCATTTAAGGTGGTAGATTTGAAAAGAGCGCTATAAGGAGGAGTTGCTAGAGGTGTTTCATACCAATCTCTCCATCGTAGTCTCATTTTCGTGCAATTCTTGCACCCTACAGTTTTTAGATAGTTTATCTTTGCAAGAGCTTGAATCAAAGCAGTTCATTGAAAAACATGGGCAAGAAGAGTGGGGAACATAAGGAGAAGGCATCCAAGGAAAAGGAGCGCACCAAGGAGAGCGGCTCAAAGAAGCCATGAAAGCGTGAGAAGAAGCCAATAAAGTTGACGCCACCCGAAGACAACCTCTTCAGACTTTGGGATTGTCTGATGACATACAAGGACCTCGAAGAACTGCATCAGGATGTCGAGAAGGCGTATAAGGAAAATCCTACTAGGAACGCACTGGCTGCGGTTTACCACTCACACCTGTTCTTCTACATGTGCACGCCCGTGCATCATTACCCAAATTTTGTGTTGGCAATTTCACAATTTTATGATGCTCAAACAAGAACAGTGCGGGATTCTAAGGGAAATACGTTGTTCACCATTACAGCTGATATCGTTCGAGAGGCCTTTGCCTATGAGAAGAAACCCTCGACTGATTTCATCCCTAGAATATCACCAGTTTTGAGCAAGGCGAGAGGTATCAGCCCACGCCTGAGATGTGCCAGTTCATGAGGGAGCAGTTGGGAGGAGCATCATCATCTGAGGAGCTTCCCGAGTTACCCATGCGCTTGATAAAATTTGTACATCATGACATTTATTCGATTCTGGCATGGGTGATGGGGCTCTCTACCGATGCCATAGTCTACAACTGGCAGGTGTCCATGGTGGAGTCCATTTTTCACAATGAAATCTATTTCCCATCCAAGATGAAGCCGAATACCATACCAGTTTTCTTCGACTAGGCAGAGTGGGTGGCACGGTAGATGCACCTCTCATTATCCTACCTACAGAGCCACAAAGATGATCAGTTTAGGATTTGCTCCTCCCTAGCATGGTATTTCTTCTACCACCTGCATGATCACTTCCCCTTCATCCCCAAGAATCAATCTGACGAAGAAGGCAAGGCGTTGCCGGTTTATCTTTGGATGCAGAGCTTGTCCAGGGATGAGTCGTACTACATTTTCAACCAAGTTTTCTTGGGGCCGATGTTGAAGCTGATCTATGGCCACTGCGAGCGAGTTCCCATGGAGATGAGAGATAAAGTGGTGGATGGGAAGTTGGGAGATATTTTCCTACTCACCCAGGGCTTGGTGATCAAAATTTTTGGGTTCATAGAGAAACCCTTCTTGTTGCCCTACTACGCCATATCGTACCTGTTTGCCCTGGAGGTCGCCTAGCAATGCGACTTCACCAATGAGTTGTACGGGAAAGGTAGAGGGAAGAAGCACACATGTCCTATGCCCTTCGAGTTTGGAGACATCAAGGTGATGCAGTGTGGCCAAAATGTTGTACTTATAGTAATGTTGTATGACTTCAGATTGATTGAGCTCCCCCAACGCTGGAAGTATGATCCATGTAACATCTTCCAAGATTTCATTGGAGCAAAGTCTTTTCACTGCTGCCCTCGCTCGGACATCATCGCCCAGCGCAATAACCCTACGGGATGTGAGTTGGAGTGGCACATCGATGAGATGGTGCCCTTCCCCCCCTGGCATGACTTTTACACCGTAGAGATTGAGTACGACCCAATTGTCAACCTAGAGCAGAAGCTTCCCAGGGTTGTTTTTCAGGCGATGAAAGCAAAGCTGCAGCATTGGTCAAACCACAAGATCAATGAGTGGTGGATCATGAGGGTCCACAATGACAAGATGACCTCTGACTACTAAATGATGTTGGATGATAGATTCTTCAAGGTATATGATGAAAACATGGACACCTATAAGGCCTCATCTTTTTTTGAGATCATACCTCGAAGCACACGAAGCCTCGACAAAGTGGAGGACCTGGCAGTGAAAAAGCAAGTGGTGCAAGGCAAGGGAAAATTAGTCCTGGGTAGTTCACAACCAGCTGGAGAGAGTGGGCCCTCTTGAAGAGAAAATATGAAGAGGCACCTCTCTTGCAGCAAGCAAAAAAGAGTCCACGCACCAATGCTCCCAAGCTCTTTAGGTCAAGCTCTCAAATGATGCCTAAAACCCCTCCATTGAGCGCTCCCGAAACACCTATCACAAAATATTTGGAGAAGCATAAGGGAGAGGTAGCAATGATTTATTTGGACGATGAAACATTTGATGAGCCCAAGGAGAAAGAAGACCCACACATAGAGCATACCCCTTCCTCGACTCCCTTGATTACAGAGCCCGAGGGTACGTGTTCGCTCATTTCCTTTTTTTATTCCCTCTCAACAACAACCGTTCCTTGAAGGGCTGAAACCATAGTTTTTGCCCCTATTTCTCTTCCATTGCCCCACTCATCAATTTCTAGCAGCTCAATTTCCCCAACCCTTTTGTCGCCCTCAGTTGCATTCACATATTTTGCCACTAACCCTAACGCTTTCACGATCTCTGCATCTGTCAACCTCCCTTTCTCTATTTTGGAAGACCCTATCATTGATCTTTCCTCCATTATAGAGATAAACCCTTTTTCCCTTTCACCACCCTCCGCTATCATGGCATCGATTACCTCTGATGTTTTAATACCTAAACCCACTATCTCCATAGTCGCTATCCAAACCCAAGCACCCTTGAGGGTTAGCGCAGTCACTTCCCCTCCTGTTTCCCATGTGTTATCTAAACTTGAGCCACAACTTCCCCTCCTTCCTTACACACCGATCCTCGAATTTGGAGTTCAGGAGCCGCTCGAGTCCGAGTTGGAAATGATGCAACACCTTGCTGCTATGGAGAGCATCCACAAGGCGCACCATAGCTCATCACTCTGGCTGAGGGACCGTCAGAAGAAGGAGGTGCAAACTCTGGTGCAAGCTGAGAAAATATCCATCATTGATCCAGAAAATATGGAGCTCCACACGGTAGAGAAGATACCGATTGTTCAGAAGCCCTTGGGGGAGATGACCCCGATTGATTACACTTACCGCCATACCATGGAGGATGTGACCAAAATGAATACGATGCAGAAGATGGGCAACATTCAAGTCAAAATGGGCTCCATCTATGTTCATGGTGAGTACTACAAGGACCGCTTCTTTGAAGCGTAGGCCAAGAATTTTGAGCTTGAGGAGGCCTTGGTAGGGGTGAAGAGGTAAATTGAAGTGCTTGAGTCTAAAGCCGTGTAGTTGAGGCAGCACATGGTTTCGCTAGAGGTGGAGGTCGATGAGCATTCCAGGGTGCACGATCAGCATATCAAGGTGTGCACCCAAACAAATCAGCAGGTGCAAGCACTGACCATTTAGGTCCATCAGTTGCAGGCCGAGTTAGCAGAGAAGACTTCGTAGCCTGTCGCGTTCTCTAGGGAGCGCATCAAGGAGATGCACCTACAGTTTTTGGAAGATTTCTCGATGAGAGCTGCATGAGGAGTCACAATTTTGACCTTTTTTAGGGAGGCGTAGGAGGTAGTTGCTGTTGGCAGCTCCATTTTAGAAGTTGCTCAAATAGATGTTGATCTTTGGCTGGACTTAGCCATGCAACTCCAAAAAATTGAAGATGTGGATGCCCACTTTACTCCCATGGGCCCCTTGGCTCGATCCTGGGCAACAACAAAGATGACCTTGCACTCTTTCTTCATGAAGCTCGAGCTGACCAAAAAATCTCGTAAGCTCTCAAACGCCCTCAAGCAAGAGAGAGATGTTTCATTGTAGTACTTCAACACCCTCACTCAAATCGGCATCCCTGGCTTCACAGACAATGAAGGAGCTATTCCACCACTTGAGGAGTTAAAGCCGATATGGGCGGCATTCATTGACAATGCCTCAGACATTGATGCTTGGGAGGATCCAATTTTAGATGCACAGGTGATGCCTTTCATGGCTAAGTATGCCACAATTGAGTCTTGCTTGCAGGAGTTCGATCGGAGGCTGGATCTTGCTGATATTGAGCGCATTGAGACCTTCCGTTACCTGATCCAGGAGCTCCAGAAGCAACCAACCTTTTCCCTCGACCATTGGGTCAATGCTTTCGCAGTATATGAACATGTGTTTAAGAGCTCTCTGGAGAGATTTCTCCCCCATCAACACGAGCTAGATTTTGAGGAGGTAGAAGGCGAGCAAGAATATGAAGAGGGGGGGGGAAGGGAAAAGAAAGAAGAGGAAGAGGACCGACTTCAAGAGCTTCCAGGCAGCAGTGATGAGCAGTCAGAGGATGTTGAGAGTGAAGATGACTCTGCAACCCAAGGATAAGGCCTGGGATCTTTGCATTGAGGCAGGCTCAATACCCCGTGAGCCACTAGAGATGTTGCCCTTCTTGCCACATTTTGTAAAATTTTAAGTTGTATGTAGTTTTGGGAGTTAATCATTGTAAAACTTCTCTTTTTCCATGAAAAATGGTTAAGATGTTATGTTTGTTGTGTTTTCACCAGCTTGTTCCTTTTTCTCAAATGCTATTTTCTTTCAAATCCTATGGTTTCTCTACTTTTTTGCACTTTTCCTATCGTTTCGCATGCAAAATTGTAAATGTTTTAGCATGGGCGATGTTGTGAATGTGTTTTCTGCCTTAGAGTTGTTTTCTACAAGTTCTTTCCACTCTGTGCACATGATAATGGTTTCCAACACTTAGATAATTTTCAGATCAAGTTTCCCTTTGAGTACAATGCAGAAACACTTTCGCTCCCAGTTGCGGAGCGAAAGTTCCCATAAAGGCAGGGGAGGCAAATGGTTAAGTCTTGGCTAAGGCGCAAAAGACTTTCGCTCCATGTGGAGCGAAAGTTCCCCCAAAGAGTTAAGTGCATGATGACCAGACTTTCACTCCACTTGTGGAGCAAAAGTGCTTTTGCTCCACTCAAGGAGCGAAAGCTCCTTCTCGAGAACTGTGCCACTCAAAATGCAAGGGAAGTCAAAGGTGCGGTCAAATTTGTCACTCCACTAGTGGAGCGAATATTCTAGTCACTCCACTAGTGGAGTGAAAGCCTCTGTTGCTCCACCTAGGGAGCGACAAGCCCAAGAAAGTCAAGGCATGGTCAAACCTGTTGTTGTTCCACTAATGGAATGAATCTTGTCGCTCCACCAGTGGAGCAAAAGTCTCTGTCACTCCACCTAGGGAGCGACACCCAAAGTGAAGGCACAAATTGCCTAAGTACAAGGCCAAGGGTGCTTTCGCTCCACTTGTGGAGCGAAAGCTTAGCTAGAGTGCAAATAAAGTTTCTAAGGTAGAGTAAGAAGACACTTTCGCTCCACTTCTGGAGCAAAACTCCAGGCGGGCTCCAAACATAGCGCAAGCTTCCTAGATCCATCATGGACTGCTCATAACCATCATGGATTACCTAGAACCATCATGGACTTTCCAATCGACCCCAAAGCTGCGCTCTGAGTCGTCCGATCATGGTGGATCAGTGGAACCTTCTACATTCAATGCTGAGTTATCTGCAAGATCAAATTAAATATTGTTAAGTCGGTTTCGGATCAAATCTACCTATCACCATCATAGAAGTGGTTGGGCATTAATATTTTAGGAGGTGGAATCCTCTATAAAAGCTAGAATTTTCTCTGTAACTAAGGATGGACAATCTCTGCTAGAAAAGCAGTTGTATATCTTGAAATCTGCTTCCAAAATATAGACTTCTGGTTCCGGTCTTGAATCTTCTGTCTTTGTGTATGCCTTCTATCATGTTATTTCTATTAAGTTAGTCACTTTGTCATACGGCTTGAATTCTATTTTCTGGATTTAGCTGTTGGTGAAGGATTAATTCTGGAGTACCCTTGGAGGTTATGCGGTTGAGAGGATTTAATGTTGGTTTCTGTTAAAGGTCTATTGTTTTGATTGTTGTTGGTTCAAGTGTTAGTTGTGTATCATGCTTCTTGTCCATCACCCCCGTATTTCAGGCTTTCAGCCTCTTTCCCATTCCTTTCAGTTATTTCCCTCTCTTTTAGCATCTTTCCTAACCCTTATCTCAAAACCAATTTTATTTTCGGAACCAGCCCTACTAGAGATTGTCACGGAGGACATTCCTTTCCTTCGGACATTCAATGCTTGGCAGCGGGTCTAGGGCGTTGTAGACTTAGAAAATCTATATCTAGGCCGATTCGATTGCCAGCAGACCTATGGGTCAAAGGGCTAGGATATGTCTTCAAATATGTTGAAGACCTTTTGCAGATACTACAAGAGGGGAGAACATCCAACGAAGAATTGCTTATTGGAATTACAAAGCATTGGAGCTAGGTTCCTGAAGATGGGTGGATGTCTTCTAGGTGATGATGAAGATTTTGAAGGATATACCTCAACTACAGAGGCCCACCAGAGCATCCATTAAGGGGGGGAAGATGTTATTGTTACTAGTATTCTTCCCTTGACCCCTTAGTTCAGATTGTGAGGGGGTGTTAAAAGTGTAATTTGATTCATTTCCAAGGCTGAAATTGTATGATGTAATATTAGATAATCCTAAGGGCATTCATTATACAATGTATTAAATTTATTGTAAAATTTTATTATGTAAGCCTTATGGGATGTGACTAACCTTGTTATGGACAAACCCATATTATAAACTTGTAATTAACCTTAATTCCTTTCTTGTTATGTCAGCCCAAGACCTATGGGAGGCTAAGACCTATGGGTCCAAGGGCTAGGATATATCTTCAAATATGTTGAAGACCATTTGCAGATACTACAAGAGGGAAGAACATCCAACGAAGAATTACTTATTAAAATTACAAGGCATTGGAGCTCAGTTCCTGAATATGGGTGGATGTCTTCCAAATGATGATGAGGATTTTGAAGGATATGCCTCAACTACAGAGGTGCACTAGAGCATCCATTAAGGGAAGAAATATGTTATTGTTAATATTCTCTCCTTGGCCTCTTAGTTCAGATTATGAGGGGGTGTTGAAAGTGTAATTTGATTCATTGCCAAGGCTGACATTGTATGATGTAATATTAGATAAGCCTAAGGACACTCATTGTACAAAGTATTGGATTTATTGTAATATTTTATTATGTAAGACTTATGGGCTACAACTAAACTTGTTATGGATAAACCCATCTTATAAAATTGTAATTAACCTTAAAGCCTTTCTTGTTATGTCGGCTTAAGGTTAAGTTCATTTATGTATTTGGGGTTTTGATATTGGTATAAATACCCCCAACACTACTTTTATCATCGGAGTGTTGTAATTATTATCTCCGGATAATACAGTGAATATTTATGGTGCCTATGGGTGCCTACTATATCTTTCTTTCTTTAGTCATATTTTATTCTTTCTATATAATATTTGAGTGGATGGATTGCTTCTATTCATTTTTTGAAAATATTATGATTTTTGACATTAATATCATTGTTTTTGGTAATGGGGTTTTGAAAGGGTCCCTAAACCTTTTACAAATGGAAAAGGGAGAGGATCTCGTAGGGAGATGATATCCACATAGAACAAGAGATGATCCAAGTAGGAAAATCTCAATACTAAACAAATTGGAAAAACCCAGTTTGAGGGAGCCTGGGACAAGCAAAATAATTTATATCATTTTATATAAAAGGTTTATATCATTTTAGCAGAAGCATTAGGAAGAAATATTAGGAGTGAGTGAAGAGCCTTAGGTTATATATTTATGTTTTACCATAACACACTAACAATTGTGGATAATGTGTTCCTTGTAGAAGTTCCTTCATTTTAGAAAATCAAGATGAGAAAGGACATTCTTTTGAAATACTAACAAGCTTTAAGACAATGCATTACTAACAAGAAATCAAATATTTTTCAATTAGTGTGGGCTTGAGAGATCAGATAGGAGTGGCACAACTTTTAGGCTTTGGGAGGTCCACTCTTTTGGACTCTCATCTAAGGATTTCATTTTTTAAAGGCTCTATAAATATTTGGACTTAACATAGGCTAGTAGACAGATTAGGGTAGAAAGAAAAATGAATTTCAATGGAAGATAGGATTCTCTTACCAAATCAATTTTGCAAGCTACTTTAACTTATTGTTTTTCCAAATTGAGATCCCCAACAAAGGTTTTTAGAAAATTAGATCATATTTAAAGGGACTTCCTATGGCAAGGAACTAATGACAAAGTATTTTTTTTGCTAATGGTGAGGGATAAAATAAACAAGCCTCTCAAATATTGATTGGTGGGGTGGGAGATAAGGAATGACAATATCATGAATCTTGATTTATTGAGAAAACTTATGGAAAACCATTATGACTAAGACGTAAGATGTGGGTCATCAACCTCTTTTATTTGAATCTATATAAGTGTAGAATTGTAATTTTCCTTTGAAAGTTCATAATTTCCTAAAATTTATAGACTCAATTCTAGATGGATTTATAGTTAATTTTCACAAAAAGGTAAACATTTTAGAGAGTTTCACTCGACATATCTAATTTAAATTTTTCATTCATTCAAGTACAATTTATGCAATTGAATTTAAGCTTATAATTTAGTCAATAAAGGATGCCAAAAAACCCTTTAAATTCGATACTTGGACACAACTTCAACCATTAATAACAATAAACCCATACTTTGCCAAATTAGAACTACCAAACGTTTTTATATCATGCATCAAGTAGCCATTTTATTTTAAGACTACATTTATTGTTTCATAAGGTACTTATAAGCCTATAATACCAAACACAACACAAATGAGCATAAGGACCAACATATCAAAGCATAGATAGTATTTTAAGCACCATAGGTTCAATTATCATATAACTAATCAACAAAGTGAAACAACATAGTGGAATCAATTCACATGCATGAATTTCTAATTTCTTTCATGTAATATTTCAGATTTCAAGTCCTTGTAGAAATCACACAAGAAAGGATAACAAGAGAATTCATATTTATTTAAGACTATGTGTTGGTCAAATATCTGCCTAAAATACAAAACATACGTTTGTGTGCCCTAGACATGACCAAGATTGAAAGTCTGAAGGAAAGAGATGTCCTTCAGGCCAATCTCTAGAGAGGGTTGGCTCCCTTAGTGAATCCTACACCGGTTTTTAAGTTTAGAGCTACGAGAAAGAAATGAAAGTAACCGAAAGAAATGGAAAATATAACCATAAGACAAAATATTTAGGATTGGGGACAAACTAGCAGCAGGAATTCAAACCAAACGTTATAGAATCATAAAACAAAAAGAAGGCAAAGAATCCACTTATGATTTCACGAAGATAACTTACAGAGTTGCATTCCAGTATTCACTCCCTCACCAACAATGTTAAAATCCAGATTTAGAATTTAAACTTAGTAGATAACAAATATGAATATAAAATAGAAATGATTAAAATAGAAAGAAATCACATATGGAAATCAGAAACCACGTTCTTTTCTATTTACGCATGATACTTAAAGTATTTTTTTTGCAGTCTATCCTCCTTTTACATGGAAAAATGATTAGTATTTATAGAGGGATTTCACCTCTATCATTTAATGCATATACAACAAAATACTAGAAGATCAAAAACTAGTGTGCATATTTTCCTCCTCGACATTGGTGACATCTTCGGTCAAAACATTCTTCATGGAGACAACGATCCTGAATTGGTGGGAGAATCTTATGGGAAATCCGTAGGATTAAATGCTTGAAGGCGACCTCAATGATGGTGCATTGGGATGCAATGAAATCACTTAAAAATCTGGAACTTGGTCATCGAATTCTCTTTGCCCTTGTGCCTTGGGGCTCCACTTTTGCCCAGGAAATCCACCAGATATTAAAACTTTTTCAAAAAGAGGTAAAATTGGAAGGTGGCGTCTTTAGAATTATCCTGTGGAATTTAATCCTGTATCCTTTTCATCATAAAATATAGAATCATAGCTTCTTTTGCCCCAATCACTAAGTTCCCATCATTCTATGATCTAGGTACCTTTGAAAAGTCTCTTTGTATACTTGAAAATGGTTTCGCTTGAAAACGTAGCAACAGTTCTTCTAAGATCAAGTGTGGGTGACAACACCTTGTACATGTTTTATATTATTTCACCCAATGCACGGTCCGCAACTTGACTTATTTTATAGACTCTTTGCATCGCATTCACCCCATAACATAACAACAATCCCTTTTGAGCAAGTGTGGATAAAACACCCTTTTGTATGCCTTTATTTTTACCTTTAGTGCTTCGAACCTTCTTCATATCGCTTTGCCCTAGGAGGGACAGATGGGAGTTTCACCCCTCACCTAGGGTGAAAGCGTTGTTGACTATCCTTCCCTTTGACTACCGCAGCGAAACCCAGTCTTTTAGAAAATCTTCTTGCCCTCAAAATATACATTCGCCCCAAGGAGGGGCGAATGGGATTTTCGCCCCTCACTTGGGGAAAAATCCTTCTAAATTACTTTTTCAATCATGTGCCAATGTGGGACCCACAACGTGTTCCTTCTCCATATGCTTTCACCCAAAGGAGAGGCGAAAGGTAATTTCACCCCTCTCTTGGGGTGAAAGAGCCTTGACTTTTCAATGTTGTAACTTGGCACCTTGCTACCTTTGATTGATGTTTTCCTGAAGTGAAGACGAAAAACATCATCGCTCCATATTTGTGAGTGACACCTTCGTGGGACCCATGCAACACTTTTGAATTCCTTGATGCTTGTGTTTTCACCCCAAGGAGGGGCGAACGGGAGTTTCACCCCTCACTTGGGGTGAAAGTCTAGTTGAATTTTCCACATGCTGAATTGGCAAATCATTGCTCATTTCTTATAAGGTTCACCTCAATGTGGGGTGAGCAATGTTTTTGCCCCATATTTGGGGTGAACGTACTCCATTTTTTTGCCTTCAAAATTTAACTTTTGGCCCAGAATTAACATCTTTTCCTCTTTTTTAAATGTGTTTTCACCCCAAGGAGGGGCAAAAGGGATTTTCACCCCTCACTTAGGGTGAAAGTCATATTTTCCAGACTTAACATGCTTTGCATCCTATTTTTTTAAAAAATGACGTCTTCACCCCGAGGAAGGGCGACAAGGGTTTTCACCCTTCACTTGGGGTGAAAATGTTGTTATGTCTACTTTACCCTTAGTCTTTAGGCACATTTTCTATTGACGTTTCTGGGCGATTCCAACTGAGTTTATATACAATTTTCCACTCTCCCTTTTTAGAAATCAAAACCATTTTTCCTTGTAACATCCATTATTTCTAGGTATGAGACCCATGAAAATAAAAGAAGGTTAACACACAACAATGAACTACAACATATTTTACTGCTCAAAATACTGCAACATTAATTCACTGTATTTGTCGCTTTTACAATAAAAAACTATTCAACAAAATTTGATCAAAATTTTAATGTGGCATGGTGTCAAAACTACCAACATTTCTGGTGGCTCTCGAGGTATCCAACTCACATGGATGCAAGAGATCCCAGGACTTTATCCATTGGGCTCTCAATGGTCTACCTTATGGGCTACCTTGGTCGGTGCTTCTGGTTCGGATGTCTTCCTCTGCGCTTGCTCAACTGTTGCCTACTCTACTATAGCCTGTTCTGTTGCGGCATGTTCTTCCTACTCCTTCAAAATTTCATAGGTGACTTCATAAACTGTAACTGCTTTAGTCCAAGCATCTATGGTAAATAAGCAAGGAACACTAAGTGATTCATAGATATACCATAGATTCTAGATATCCTCCAAGCTAATGCACTTAGATCTTTGAGCTAATTCAAATAAGGATGACTCCATGCGAGTGAACCTTTTCATGAGCAACAACACTTGTTCTTCCATAATTGGATCTTCCCACCTATCAATTTTTTATGTGTCCTGCACAAAATTCTTCCAGGCTACTTCTAATTGTTCCTTCGGTAGTGGCTCACCCCATTCATATGTAAAATCTAGGAAGCCCATGTCAATGAGAGCATCAAAATGAACCATTGAAACAGAATGCTCCCGCTCAATCACATTAAGGAATTTCTTGCCCTCTCTCACCAGGTCCAACCTATGAAAATAACTATGCAGCGTAACCTTGGCGGTAGACCAAGCTTGGTCCATGTCACTCATGGGGTGAATGTGCATATTAGACTGAGCCAGGGCTTGGATCTTTACTACCAACTCCAAATGTGGCTCTAGTATCTCCTCGATACTCTCCACTAATTGCTAGCCCAATTGAATCTGTATCCGGGCCTCGTAGAGATATTGTAGAACCAAGACCGCTTTCACCGCTAGCTTCTCACAAATTTTAGCCAACCAAAGGTGGGCCTCCTTAATTATTTTTTGAGAGAAGCCCGCAGCCTGTGTAGCCTTCTCTGTAGTTTGGTTCTATGTGGAGTCAAGTTGTAACTTCACTACCTGCACTTACTACTCTACCACATACTTTACTTTCTGATTGGCTTTCACTTGCTATCACCAATATTCAATCTCCCTTGTCATATTCTCCTATTGTGCTCTAATTTCGACCAGGGCTTCTTCAAGCTTGATAATATTTGCTTTAACATCAAAAAATATTTGCTTGTAGTGCTTGTCATGCAAGTAAATTGAGCTCATATCAACCTGGATATTCCCCATATTCACAATAGGGTCAATATTTTTTTAGGTTCTCTATCATGACTTCATAAGCGTAATCGCTCGGAGTCATCTCTCCTTGTGGTTTTCAGACTAGGGGAATCATCTTGGTAGTGTAGGCCTCCATGGCAATTGGGTCGAAGGTGAATTTCTTGAGTGGTTTAGCTGGAGCGAGCTCCTCCATTCTCCTACGGATCTTTAGCCATTGCTGGTGAGGGAGTGAGTACTAGAATGCAACTGTGGAAGTTATCTCCATAAAATCGTAAGTGTATTCTTCTCCTTATTTTTGTTTTATGCTACTATAATGTTTGGTTTGAATTTCTACTGCTAGTATGTCCTCAATCCTACATCTTCTGGCCTGTGGCTATATTTTCCATTTATTTTGGTTACTTTCATTTCTTGAGTGGTTTAGCTGGAGCGAGCTTCTCCATTCTCCTACGGCTCTTTAGCCATTGTTGGTGAGGGACTCTCGATTCCTCACCCTCTTCTAGCCTGCTATATTTCCCATTTTCCCCCCTCTCGACCTAAAGGACAACAAACTTAGATGATCTCGATCTTCACTACAACTGGCGATGTAGGCATCACTTGTAACTCAAGCAACATGCTTGTGGCTCCAAAAATAGGGTGAAGGGGAATAGAGCCTGTGAACGGTATATCTCAAAGGAAGAAGAGGAAACGAAAATCAAAGGGGGAACCAAAATAGCTGAATGAAGGGAAGCATCGAGTGTGGCTGTAGTTACACTCACTCACGGAGGAGCTTGTGTACTTACAACTTCAAAAGAGGTGACAAAAATGGAAGGTGAGGGATGCAAAAATGGGTTCGAGCCTGACGCAAATGAACTAAAAGAAAGGGAGGCCAAAGAGAGGGGAATAGAAGGAGCAGTAGTGACTAATGGATGAGAGGTAGGGAGCAAAATTGAAATAGAGGGCATGCCAAATGAAGGGGAGCAAGAGATGTAGGAATTGAAGGAAATGAAGTGATAGCCACTACTTTCTCTTAAGTGGAAGAAGAGGGAAAAGGAGACATACCTTCGGGCAGGGGCACCATGTGAGCCGGTGATGGAGGTGGTTGTAAGACAGGCTCCTCTTGTTGTTTTTTTGCTTCCACCTTGAGATCTATGATCTCCATTTTCTGGTCCAACTACTGCTCTTGAACTAATGGAGGTTCTTGACAAGTGCAAACTTGAGAAGCTGATACCGGTGGAGGAGGATTTACTATAGATGCAGCAATTGTAATCGTGGAAACTACAATAGTGGATGAAGAAACAACACTAGTTATCAGCTTCTTTGTAGCCTTAGGGAAAGGAAATGCCTCTTCTACGCTTTGCTTCGCCCGATGAGATCTTATTTTAAATACAAATTGTTGTTCCTCTTCCTCATGTGTCGCTTCTTCGATTGTCGGACGGTTTTTTTCGGCCACGCTTTCTTCACTGTCATATTTTTGAAAACTTTGAGGTACAACCTTGGAGAAAGTGATAGGTTGATAGATGTCAATAAATTCATCATATGCATCAAAAAATGCTTCATCCATCTTCAACCCATAAGGTGATGTAATTTTTCCTTGGTGGACCCTCATAATCCACCAGTTAATGATATTTTCCTCAGACCACATAGGAAGTTGATCTTTCATCTGATTAAATAATCCTAGAGGAGGAATATGCTCTTTGTGCACTATGAGATTATATTCAGCCTCTTGCTCATAAAAATCATGCCACGATGAAAGTGACATCATGGCTTCAACATGCCACTCCAAATCATGCCCTTTAGGATTATTGTGATTTTGTTGAATATTAGGCCGCGGGCAACAATGAAACTGCTTGGCCTTAATTAATTCCAAAAAATGACCCAATGGGTCATACCTCCATCTTTGAGGTGGTTCCACCAGACCTAGGTCTTGGAGAGCCTTCGTGAGCAATCTATTCTGACCAACTTGGTTCACCTCTATACTATCGAATCTAAAAGACATTGTGCATGTTGTTCTTTTACCACACCCTGCTCCATAAAAATTATTAGCGTAGTTGACTTGGTGCACCACCTCCATTGCAAATATGTGCTCTATGATGAAGTATGAGAGCAGGAACAACTTGCCCATGAAGCTGAAAATTTGCATGACTATGCCTTGAGTCAATAGGAAAATATCGTCATTTTCTACTGTGACAACCGCCTCTCTCATTCCCCGTGACACCCTTTCACTCTTTCCGTAAATAAGCTCAATTGCGGGGCCCAAAAATAAGTGGTTAAAATTATAAAATGACTCCCTCCTTGACAAAGTGGGAGTCCACATATAAACTGGCAAAACATTGTTCGCCTCATCAACTTGTTTAATAGCTATAAATGAAAAATACTAATGCAAATGGAAAAAGAAATACCATACGAGGAAAGATGTGTGCTTGAATGATGTCTCCTCCTCCGTATTCATTTTTTCCAACTGAATGTGCATATTTTGAGAAATAAAAATCAGCCCAGTCAAAATAAATTAGGTTTGTACCCACCCTCATCGTCGTCAGAGCGTAAAACTCCACATGTGATATGCACTGCGTAAGTACCGCCTGCCACTTGTGAACCATGGAATCTACAAGGAGTCCAAGAATCCATGCCAACATTGAGTATATATCAGGACTTTTAAAATTTGAAAGTGGCTTTGATAGATTTGAAAACTACCCTAGTTGTGGCTCTCTGATTAACTGCATCTCCATGAATTGTCGCATTGACACAGTGGACACATATTTCTCCTCTTGTTCATTGAGGTGCAGTTTCTTGGAGATCATGTTGAAGGGAGGCTTCAACCCACAAGCAAATGCTTCCCTCACTACATTGGAAGAGATGGAGAAAAGCATGTCCCCATTCGCCCTTCGAATAGCCCTGGTAGCTATGTTATAAAATCTAATAATTATCTTCACCAACTCCGGGCAAGAATATATGGGTATACACAGATACAAGAATAACTATGCATAATATGACACCATTAAAGGGCTCTCTAGCATCAACCCCTGCTTAATTGTGAATTCCACATCTTGGCATAGTTTAACCACGCCCTTGTTGGTGATGATGCAATCTCCGACTTCTGCCATGGTGTCAGAGTATGGGTCCAAGTCCACGTTCTCATTTCTTCGGGCTTTCTTGGACTTTTTTCCACCTTCTACTTTCTTTTTTGACTACTTGGGTTCTGCGACATATTTTACTTCTACACTTTTCTTGCCCATCATGTAAATTCTGGAAACCCTGAGAGCACTCTACAACTTCCACAAACAAAATCTCAAAAAATGCATCGATAATTTTTTTTTTTTAAATTTTAATCTTTGAAGAATGTTACTTGTGCTCAATTTATATATGGTGCTCCCAACCACTAAAGTAAATGTGGTGTCACGTCTTGGCGAATTTGGGAGGACGTGCACCTTGATCAACTCAACTAGCACTGTTCTCCTTAATTTAATGGTTATTAACCTCCATTCGTCGTAATATATTTTTTTGAAAACTGTGCAATCGTCGTGTTATGCCTTCGAATAGCGTGTCCTGGCTTCTTAACGATTGCTTTGAAAAGATAACTTTACCACAAATAAGCCAATCAATACCCTCACTTTGCAATTGTGGGATCTTAGTCATTGGGATCTTCAACACGCCTTCCAAAGCAAATTTGGATGCAATCCTTTCCAATCGAACACTCTAAAAAACGTGTCTCAATGTCAACGACTCTTTAAAAATTCACCATATGCTAATGGGTAAAATTACCTTGGAAGAGCGCCCCTCTTCTAGTCGATGCTCTCGAAAACGTCTTCAACCTGTGTGATAAACTTCCATGCTCAAACCCTCCTTTTAAAATAATCCGTTGCTTTTAATTTTGCCCCAATATTAGAAAAAGCAGTTTTAAAAAATAATAATTAATCTTCTTTTTCCCAAAAAAGCTTCAAACTTGGGGTTTTAAAAGCATGTTATTTTTTTTTAAAAGAAAAAAAAAAACTTTGCTTTGGATTCGCCCCAATTTTAAATTCGTCGAAACCTTTCCTTTTTTACATCTTTGCCCGAAATTCCGGAATGCGCTCCCATATTTTCAAACATTTCTTATGTAGTTTCGCCCCAATGAGAGGCGGGGTTCCTCTTGGACACTTTTTTTTTCTACACAACACCCTCTGAAGGAAGCTAAGTAGGGTCAGAAACTTAATATCCCATAGAGGAGCAAGTAGGAGTTTCACCCCTTTCTTGGGGCAAAATCCTTTTCGACCTTCCTTTTCTTAATGACGCTCGCCACTAGATGAGGTAAAAAAAATTAATTTTATGCAAGGTTTACGTCTCCTCCTCTTCTAGCTACTTTTGATTAAAAATAAATCCACTTTTAACTTTGGAATCATCAAACACCTGCTAAAAACTTAAAGTGATTAATTCCATCCAAAAACCATAATGTGTCCTTGAAAAACCTTTTCGAGATGCAATTGTTTTTTAGAGAGAAGAAACATTTTTGGAGCGAAAGTAATTTTCTCCTTGAGGGTAGCCTGGAATTTATCTAGAAGATTCAACTTCATATTTCTCTTTTTTTGTGTGTTTTGAAACAATAAAAATGCTTGTAGAAAATAAAATTTGTACATATTTACATATTTTGCACTCTACCCTGTCATTGAAAATAGGCCTTCAAGTGAAGGCCATTAAGTGGAATCGGTAGATCCCATCCATCCATATCTTGGATATGATATGCATTCACCAAATTTACCCTTGAGAATCGAAATGGTCCTTCCCAGATCGCATTGAATTTATGGTGCTTTCCAGGCTTAGCTTTGTTCTCATTCCATTTAAGCACTAGGTCTCCAACCTGAAACTTATGCTCTATCACTCTCTTACCAAACCACCTATGCATCATTTTAGCATATTCCATGTAAGCAACATATGCCTTTTCTCTCTCCTCTTTTAGTTGTGAAATTTGGGCCAACCTTGCACCTATGGGATCAGATTCATCATCTTCATCTCTAAACAATTGCAAGGTCTAGATAATTGGGAGCTCAATGTGAGTGGGTAAAACTACTTCCTTACCATACACTAGGGAGTAAGGAGAAGTTTTAATAGACTTATTAAATGATATGTGATCTACCCAGAGAGCTTGATTTAACAATAGATGCCAACTCCTTTTGTTGCTTCCAAGTGTTCTCTTCAAGATCCGAAGAAAATTCTTGTTCGTGGATTCTACTAGACCGTTACCCTATGGGTAATAATTGGAGGAAGTTTCTAGGTAAATCCCATACCTTCTTGCAAAATCGATAATTTTTTCCCCAATAAATGGAGTCTTGTTATCTGTTACAATGGCATATGGTACACCAAAATGAGTTAATCAATCCTTCGAGGAAGGAGATGACTATAGCTTGGTCTGCTTTCTTGGTTGGAATTGCTTATGCCCACCTAGTAAAGTAATCGATCATTGTTAGAATATATTTATGTTCGATGGAGGAGTGAGGATCAGTGATCCTAATGAAATCTAAGCCCCACTATTGAAATGGTGCTTCTAACTGGATTGGATGTAGAGGTAGAGATGCCCTTTGACTCCTACCAACATATCGTTGACAATTATTGTAGTTTTGACTTACTTTATGTGTATCTAAAAAAGGGTAGGCCAAAAATATCCAAGCTCGAATGATCTTCAAGGCCATAGGCCTTCCTGCATAATGTCCACCGGATAAGCTAGAGTGGAACTCCTCCAAGATCTTCTATTTTTTGACTCTTTCACACATCTGAGGAGTACTCTGTCTATGTTTTTATGGAATAATCCACTCGGCAACATGACATACCTGAGCACCTGTAGTTTGAACCTTCATCGTTGTGAGGCATCATGATGTGATGGACACTTTCCATATGTGAATAATTCGACAAGTTCCTTCGTCCAATCATGATCACTTGTAACTCGATTGGCAAGATTACTCTCGTTGATAACCTCCTCATGTAATGGTGCTAGTGATCTGAGAAGCTGTGCTTTTAGCCAATTCTTGACAAAGTGCCCAACCGCGAACTAATTTAGTCGATCGAATCTCCACGTCATACTCCTGAATATTTGAAACCCAACCTACTCTTTTATCACCCTTATCTCCTTGAATGATGAAATTCTTGACATTTGGATGAATGACATAGATGATTGTCTTGCTCTACGAGATAAAATGCCAAAATTTCTTTAGGGATTTCATGACTACATACACCTGCTTCTCAATGAAATTATATTTTTCCTAGTGTGGTGAAATGACCTGGCTCAGAAAAGCAATCGATTTTTCATCCTCGTCATCTTGCTTCTGCATGAGGATAGCAACATAACTTTTTTTATTGCCCACCGCGTAAAGGATAAAATCCTTCGAATAATCTGGATTAATCAACACTGGTGCTTGGGTGATTCTCTCCTTGATCTCTTGGAATACCTGTCTCCTCTTTTCTATCCACTTGAAGTTTGCATTTTTCTTTAGGAGTTCAATCATTAGCTTTACTACTTGAGCGAAATCGATGATGAATTTTTGAATGATTGATCTGGTCGAAGAATGACTACAGGTCCTTATTGACTGGCAACAAAAATTTAAAGAGAGCTTCAGATCTCACAAGATCAATGGCTAATACTTCCTGTGAAATCACATGTCCCAAGATTTTTCCTTCTTTGACAACAAAAATGATTTCTTCGAGTTGATGGAGATACCAAATTCCCAACACTTTTCGAACACCTATCTCAGGTGAGAGACATGCTCCTCCCTACGATGTGATAAAATAGTCATGTCATCAAGGTAGATTACAATAATTTGATTCAACAACTCATCGAAGGCGACATCCATAGCTCTCTAAAAGGTGGCGCCAACATTTGAAAGGTCGAAAGGTATTCTTTGATAGGCGAAAGTGCCCCACTTTGTAGTAAATTTCATTTTATGTTGGTCTTCATCCTTCACCCAGATCTAGTTGTAGCTAGAGAAACCATAAAGCAATAAAAATCTCTGCGCTCCAGCAACAACATGAAGGATTTGATCAATTTGTGGCAGGGGATAGTGATCTTTCAGAGATGCTTGGTTCAGATTTCGAAAGTCCATGCACAAGTGAATATCTCCATTCTTCTTTTGAACTGGAATAAAATTTGCCACCCATGTTGAATGCTTGATAGGATAAATTATTTTCACCTCCAACATTTTTAGCAGCTCTGCTTTCATAAGCACCTCGATATTAGGATTAACAGGCCTCTACTTCTATCGAAAAGGTTTCACCCCTTCCTTACAATTCAATGGTGTGTTGGATCACATTCTTGTCATATCCTTTTAGATCATGATAACTCCATGCAACGATGTCAAGGAATTCATAACACATTCTTAATATCCTTGAGCTCTTCCAAAGTACAGTCTATTTTGAATTTGATGACTTTATCAGATTCCAACTACATTTCCTTATACTCCTTTGCGTCGACCTTGATCTTGTGTTTCTTTGCTCTATCATTTTGATCAAATAGGCTCTCAAGTGAAATTAGTCCCCTAGGAATGTGGTTATTATTTAACTGAATCATCCCTTCCATTTCCTCCTCGGCCAATATTCTTTCTTCTGCACTAGCAACTTCCTTAATCAAGAAATTAACTATATGTTCATCACTATCGAACACCTACCAATAGAGATTTTTGTCGGGGACCGAAGGTCTATAAATTACCCTCACGATCTTTGGTCTCCTTACCACTTGCTCTATGGGAGAGAAATTAGCACCAAGAGAAGCCAAGATGTCTGCATGCTTATTCTGTTCCTATGAAATCGCTTGAACATTTAGTGTCGTAAAAGACTCAAACAAATCCCATACCTTATTTCGATAGGCCTTTAAATAGTGTTGCTTTGATATGCATTTGTTTGTAGTATGATTGACGATAAGCTCAAAATATCCAAAAATATACAACTATTTGATTCCCAACTTCTCTACTTTCTTCAAACCAAGGCACAATGCTTCATATTCGATAACATTATTTGTGCAGCTCCAAGTTAACCGATATGAATAGGTTTTTTGTAATCCCGTAGGAGAAATAAGAACAATCCCAGCTCCTACGCCATTCTTGCATCTTGCACCATCAAAATATAACTTCCATAATTGATCGAAAACAGGGTCTAGGGAGCCAAAAGCTTCTGCTTCAATTTGTTCAGGTTTGGTTATGGTGTAACAACCGATATCGATCTCCACCATTGCATTGAAATCCATCAATGAGAATTCATCTTCCAGGTGGAGCTCACCAAGAGCTTCCTCCATCAAGTCCACTTCTTGCACTTCTTCTGTCATCATATTGACTATGCCTGTGGACTTTTCTTCTTCCTCAAGTCTTTCTATGTGAAAAGTGGAAGGCTTTTCATTATAGATTCAGATTCTCCTTCCCTTAAAAGGAATATCCAAATGTGAATAATCCAGAGAAAGATATCCTCCTAGATTTGCTGTAAATTCCCTCGAAAGGCACATGTTGAAGTATGGTTCCAAATCAACCACCACCACTTCTTGAATAACGATGATCTACGGCATACTATGCAGAACAATGGGAATATCTTTAATCACACCCACTATCTTGACTGGGGTCCCATCCAACTGTAAGATGTCTGGAATGCTCCTCATATACTCCATTCCCATGACCTCACATACTACCTTTGGCATGATAGTAGTCGCGACACCGAAATCAATCATACAATTATGCACGATCCATCCTTCCATTCTAAGAGATAGGTAGAATGGAGGAGGTCTATTTTTACTAGTGGCAGAAGCTATTAGTATCTGTGCTAACACTATCTGGGTGAGGTTTTTCTTTTTATATTTCATAGACTTAAGAGACTCTTGCAATAGATCAACCTGTCCAGGGAGTCGCAATGCATCATACAAACTCACCTTTGCAGGGATTCTCTTCATTTCTTCAATGATATTATATTTAGCGATACTAGAGTCTTTCAATTCACTAGCTGGCTCATATTTATTTTGGTATTGCTAAGTAGCTTCTACCCTTTGCCGCTTAGTCAGTGATGGGTACTTGAGGCGCTCTTTGGCTTATTCCTTTGCCTCAATTTGTACTTGATCCATGGTTGTGAAGTCAGTGCCTTTACCTATAACTTTTCTTGGGATTTCTTGGGTAATAGATCCTTCAATAAGATATAATATTGTTGTTTAGTTATTGTGACAGGTGATTTCGCTTGCGACTATGTCTTTTCACCTTGTCCCTTTTGTTCAGCGGGGACCTTTAACAACTCTATTTCTATTGGATCAACAGTTATCGACTTCTTCCCAGCCCTTGTAAGAACTGAAACTTGCTCCAAGGAAGGGACCATGAAATTATGATCAACTTCCGTTATCATATTGATTTGTCCACCGACATAACTTTTTGCTAATATTTATACATAGTTCAAATGAACCATGCATGTATCTTCACCATGAGGATCATTACAGGTAGAGCACCAATATATCCGCTCCGATGTACTAGCTTCTTCATTTGCCAACATAGTTGTGTTTCTTTTAGGACCTTTGCTAGTAGTTGGTTGCTCTCTAGTAATCGACGACGTTTGAAATCTCCTTGATCAAAAGTTAGCTTTAGCTTACTTCTTTTTAATGGTCGTGATTTCATTTGACATTGTCCTGACTTTCAAATTGACAGACTGCAACTCCTTCAACACTTTATCTTGTAGATCAAGATTTGAGGGCACTAATGGAGCTAGTAATGGCAATGGAATAGGTGGAGATGGTAGTACTGGGAATGGAACTGGGGTTGGTAACTACGAAATAGTTGGTGTAGGTAATTACGAAATATTTGGAGTAGGGAATTGCAGAACTGGAACTGGGCTATTTGAGGTGGACTTGAGCTCCATGAAGGAACAAGATACATAGAAGGCATAGGCTATGAAAATACACTAGAATACAGATGCTGTGGGAGATCAGGAAGAATGGGTATTGTTACCTTTAAAGGTAGCTTACCTATGGCAATCAGATCTACCTCGATCCTTTTGTGCCTACATGTACAAATATGGAAATGTATTAACATTGGCTTGTCGAATGACCATACCAATATCGAGTTGAAGGCTTGGAGATAGTAAAATGCGGCTTGTTCATGAGTGGGCCGAATACCATTAGGAATTCTCTACCAACTTTGAGCGAACCTGACGTTGAAATCCACTATTTCCTCCTATGAATGCCTTTGGATGTTCGTGAATTGGTGTAGTAGGGAAAAATGGATCAGCTTTCTCATGAAAGTTCTTAATTAACAATTTTGCCAACTGGTCCCATGTGGTGATAGTAGTGGGTGGTAAGGATCGATACCAATACAACAACTTTCCTTTGAGTGACAACACAAGTAATCTTACCATAATATCTTCATCTGCGATGTCGTGGATTATCGCCAAAGAAGCCACATCTTGGACATGCTCGTAAGTAGTCTTTCCTGTACCATCATATGTAGGCAAAGCCTTCAATGCTGCTTGAGGGACTGGATTTTGTGCTTGTAGATTCAAAGCTCCTAAGCTATTCCATGTTGGAAATTGCCTTGGTGGTTGTGGTGGCGGATTCTGAGCCATATTAACTAGAGGATTTGCTTGAGGTGGAGGAACACTAGTAGTAGTACTAGCTGGACTTGAAGGAACGAAAAACACACCAGCTATTTGTGAAGATGTCACGGGTGATGTAGGAGTCAGAGTAACTAGTCTAGGGTGTTCTCCTAATTTTTGGGTGTCAAGTTCAAAGAACTCAATGGGGTTTTCAAGATTTTTGGCCTTCGATCTTGTGATCATGAAGTACAACTTTCATCGACTTCATGTTTGGAGGCTTCTAGGTATAGCTGAGTCACTAGATGTTCTAGCTTAACAATACAAAGGTGAACATCAAACCTCAATACTATTGAAAGTGGAACCTTTGAAGGTCCCACTGGGCATGCCAAAAACTATTGGTCAAATATCTACCTAAAATACAAAACATATGTTTGTGCGCCCTAGACACGACCAACATTGAAAGGTTGAAGGAAATAAATGTCCTTTAGGCCAATCTCCAGAGAGGGTTGGCTCCCTTACTAAATCCTACATCGGTTTTTAATTTTAGAGTTACGGGAAAGAAATGAAAGTAACCAAAAGAAATGGGAAATATAGCCACATGCCAAAAGATGTAGGATTGGGGATAGACTAGCAATAGGAATTCAAACCAAGCATTATAGTAGCAAAAATGGTTTTTTTTTTTTTTTTTTTTTTTTTTTGACAGATTGAATACATATGGAAATCATTCGTAGAATCAGAATCTAGGTTATTTTCTATTTATGTAGAAAACTTGAAGTGTTTTTTTGTAGAGTGTCTATCCTCCTTTTGCATGGAAAAATGATTAGTATTTATAGAGGGATTTTGCCTCTATCATTTAATACATATACAAAAAAATACTGGTAGATCAAAAACCAGCGTGCATATTTTCCTCCCTGGCATTGGTGACGTCTTCGATTAAAATAGTATTCATGGAGACAACAATATTGAATTGGTGGGATAATCTTATGGGAAATTTGTAGGACTAAATTCTTGAAGGTGACCTCAGTGACGATGCATTGGGACACAATGAAATCACCTAAAAATCTGGAACTTGATCTTCAAACTCGCTTCGCCCTTGCGCCTTGGGATTCCACTTTTGCCTAGGAAATCCACCATATATTAAAAGTGTTTCAAAAAGAGGTGGAACTAGAAGGTGATGCCTTTAGAATTATCTTGTGGAATTTAATATTGTATCCTTTTCATCATAAAATCTGGAATCATAGCTTATTTTACCCCAATAACTAAGTTTCCATCATTCTCTGATCTGGGATTTTTTGAAAAGTCTATTTGTATACTTGAAAATGGTTTCGCTTGAAAACATAGCAACAGTTCTTCAGATATCAAGTATGGGTGAAAACACCCTGTACATGTTTTATATTATTTTTCCTAATGCACGGTCCATGACTTGACTTATTTTATAGACTCTTTGCATCACGTTCGCCCCATAACATAGTAGCAGTCCCTTTTGAGCAAGTATGGGTGAAACACCCTTTTGTATGACTTTGTTTTTACCTTCAGTGCTTCGAACCTTCTTCATATCGCTTCCCCCTGGGGAGGGACGAATGGGAGTTTCAACCCTCACCTGGTGTGAAAGCGCTGCTTACCATCCTTCCCTATGATTGCCACAACAAAACCCAATCTTTTAGAAATTCTTCTTGCCCTCAAAATATACATTCGCCCCAAGGAGGGGCGAATGGAATTTTCACCCCTCGCTTGGGGTGAAATATTTTTAAATTTATTTTTCAATCATGTGCCAATGTGGGACCCGCAACGTGTTCCTTCTCCATATGCTTTTACCCCAAGGAGAGGCAAAAGGTAGTTTCACCCCTCTCTTGGGGTGAAATATCCTTGAATTTTCAATATTGTAACTTGGTGCCTTGGTCCCTTGCTGCCTTTGATTGATGTTCACCCGAAGTGAAGATGAAAAATGTCATCACTCCATATTTGTGAGTGAAACCTTCGTGGGACCCATGCAACACTTCTAAATTCCTTGATGTCGTGCTTTCACCCCAGGGAGGGGCGAACGAGAGTTTCACCCCTCACCTAGGGTGAAAGTCTAGTTGAATTTTCCACACGTTGACTTGGCAACTCATCACTCATTCCTTATAAGGTTCGCCTCAATGTGGGGCGAGCAGTGTTTTCACCCCATATTTGGGGTGAATGTACTCCATTTCATTGCCTTCGAAACTTAACTTCGGGCCCACCACGAACCTTTCCTTTAGATGTGTTTTTGTACAAAGGAGGGACAAAAGGGATTTTCATCCCTCACTTGGGGTGAAAGTCATATTTTCCACAATTAACATCTTTTTCTCTTTTTTAAATTTGCGTTCGCACAAAAGTGGGGTGAATGGATTTTTTACCTTCCACTTGGGGTGAAAAGGTTGTTATGTCTACTTTATCTTAGTCTTTAGGCACATTTTATATTTATATTTTTGGACGATTCCAACTGAGTTTATATACAATTTTCCACTCTCCCTTTTTAGAAATCAAAACCATTTTTCCTTGTAACATTCATTATGTCCAGGTATGAGATCCATGAAAACAAAATAAGGTTAACACACAACAATGAACTGTAACACATTTTATTGCTCAAAACACTACAACATTAATCCACTGTATATTGCCACTTTTACAATAAAAAACTATTCAACAAAATTTCATCAAAATCTTAAGTGGCATGGTGTCAAAACTGCCAACACTATGCTTATTTACTTTTGGAGGACTTTAAAGATTCACAAGAAACCTTTGTACTTTACACATGATTACATCTTATGCTTAAGGCATAACCAATCTTTGGTTTTAGAGCACAAGCAATAGCTCCTCTTAAAATCGCATAATGTGGTTTCTCTTATTATTTTTCAAACTTGAAGAATCGTAAAGTTAATATCAAAAGATCTAAACTCTTACAATTACCACATTTCAAACTTGCTATTCCAATAATAATTCAATTATTTAAAGGGCAACTAATAACTCAATATAATCAACACATAACAATTAACAAAACTTATATTTTTCATTATAAGAAAAACATAAGGAACATGAACAATCATTCTCTTGATGCATTAGGGAATAATACTTTTATTCAAAAACTTCATTGACTAAAAAGGGGTTTCAAAAATAATATTTTAAATCTATATAATAATGCATTAAAAAATTAATTCTAACATTGCATATAAATCATGTTGTCCTTGTCGGGGACAATTAATAATGTCCCATATGTATACTAGAATGACACCTCTATCATTTACAAGGTCTACACAAAGACATAGTAACAAATTTAAAATCAATATATGTCCTATGGAAGTATTGTGTTTATGGCTTGAAAGCATGTTCCTTTATCTTACAATCATCACACTCTATCATAACTATTCACAAATAGAACTAGGGAAATAATTGCAAAGGTGTATCTGTAAAAGGGCTTTAAAATTTTACTCAAACCTCATTAAAACCTTTAACATGAGTTCTTTTGTTCAATAAGACAAACTAATTTGGGCTCCAATACCTATTTTTCATTAAGGAACTTTGTCAAACAATTCAATTGCACCCTCTAAGAAGTTATGTATGCTCCATCCTACACAAACTAACATCATTCCTTTATGCTACTAATCCACATAAAAGGAGACAAATGTTATGCTTCAATTTATTAGAGGAAACCCAATAAATCCTTAAAATGATACAATAACAAACATAAGAAACTCATTTTTACCATGTTCTAAAGCATAATGATAAGTAACAAAAGATTTTATATTGATCAACTTTCAACTAATTGAGTCCCTAGTTATAAGTGGAACTGAGATCATGAAAGGTAAGGTAACATAAAGCTCATAATAGAGGTTAATGTCATTATTTTGCATTCTAAAGGAGTACATGCCATTTCAAAATAATAATAGGTTCAAAAACTCTACAACCCTGCTTTAGGACTTCTACAGGTTGACTCACAAGCACTAAGGATCATAGAGAATGTAAAATAAAATACCCCAAAATCCCCATTCATAAATATAAATAATATGTGTACAAGTTTCATGTACCATGCTTAAGCTTCTTAATATACCTAACATGGGTGTAATTTAACAATAGGCTTAAAGCTAACATTTAAATAAACAAGTCATTTGCAATACTCTTTTTATTAATGGTTTGTCAAATTTCTTGGGCAATCACTTTAATCATGAAAATATATAAAAAACCAATCTCTAGGCGCTTCTAGTTACTTCATGACATCCTCCATTATTTACTTATAAAACAAGATGATTTGTTCTTGTTTTTTCATGAAAGGAAAGGATTAATATAATTCACCAATGGTTGTCCATCCTCTGGGCTTATACATGTTGACTCACATCCATCACAAAAGGAAAAAGGAATAATACATCTTGTCTAATTTACAAGATATTTTGTTCATAGAAAGGAGGAATTGCATTAAATGATATGAAACTCTACTTATGTGGCCTCTTATACTTAAGGTTTTTAAATTCTATTACCATGTTTTCCACTCTCCATCTAAAGCTTGAGCTCAAGCATGGAATTCAAATAATCATGCATGGGTTCATTTAAGATCCAAGACGTTCATTTGAAAAATTTTATAAACTCCATTTCAAATTCCAAGGATGCAATGCATAAACTCTAGAACATAAAGTCTCAGTGACTATTGTAGCATATATATTTATAATTCCAAACTTAGGTTACTTGCATTATTGTTCTCCATAGGTACTAATGAAAAGGATTTTTATAAGGAAAAACATAGATGTTGTCTTACATCCCTAGAGCCCCTCTAATGATGAGATTAGTCCAATAATATAAATCCATAGTAAAAATTAAATACTGATATCAAAATTATATGATATACCTATTGAAGTTCAAAGCACACCTTGATGATGTCAACATTGGATCTCATCCATCAAGAGCACCTCATAATACATAATAAATAATGATAAATAAAATGTATAATAATAATAATAATCGAAATTAAATCATCATAAAGCTTAATAATCAAACCATCAGGTCAAAAATCATTCAATACGATGGAATTATTACATAATTTTGACACCCAAATAACATGGGGATGTTAGTTTATTAGAAACAATATTAAGTTTAAGTAAAAAAAAAAGACGTGTCACATCATTTGCCTTTATTTTGGGCATCAAATTTATTCTTACACAAATAATTGAGGATATAAATTTCTTACTCTTTTCATCTTTCCATGTAGTACTTCTTTTGTTACTTGGACCCCATTGTAGTTTAACTTAATTTATGGTATGATTTTGAAGCTTAAGGTGCATATTTCAAAAATAAGCATTTTTTCTGGCTTAAAAAATAATTGCCTTTGACTTGTAAGGCATGCCAATCCAACACATGCATTACAATAGACACATAGTTTGAGCAAGGAAATATATCATGAAATTTTGAAAATATAGGAGGTACAACTAGGTGGAAGATAATTTGACTTATGACTTTAAACACTTAAAACAAGTGAACATATCAAGGTAAACGCCTATATACTGTCCCAAACTTAATCAAACTATTGTGAGGTTTTATGTGCAATACAACCTTGTTACCCATATATAACCTTATCAAAGTCTCATGCAAATTGGTATAACTCTTTTGTTGATTGAAAGCTTATTTCAACCTTTATTAAGATTCCTTGTTTGTGTATCTAATTCTTGAATACCTTAGAAAAATACTTCAATCCTTTATATGACCTTTGGTTTCCTTAATAGATATAGGTGGATCTCTTGTTGAAGAGTTCTTGTGGTTCTCTTGTTCATTGCAAGGCATCCCTTAACAACAATGGTGCATAAGTCGTGGCTTCTCAAGCTTGAAATCACTTCATATTTTTTTTGGTGTTGGTTCTTAGCTCAATGGATGTTCCTCTTCAAGTTGTATGAATGATATGTGTTTATCTTGAAACTTATACCATTTTTAATCCCCAAAATGAACTTCTACACTGCAAGGTCTTCATCCTTGACATAAAACAATTGCTATAAAATGGTAAGAACTTGGTTTTGGTACTCTACTGCAATGTTTTTCTTGAAATAATCTCTCAAAATCATGCAATTTACGTACTTAATATTGATCTTCTAGGTATTTGTCCTAAAAATACCTTGGAACTGATCCCACGTCAACTATTAATTTGGGATCAACTATTTATTTAGATATTTGACCATATTATAGTGTAGCCACCACACTACTATATCTTCTAGGTAGAAGATGTCTAATAATTCCTTGTTTTAATCAAATTCACATTTGGAAAGGCATTTTTTATTGCCAAAAGCCATGCCTCAATATGTCATTTGAGTCCCTTTTAGCATTGCCTTTGAATTTAGGTACATGATTCTTGTGAAGTGTAACCTTTGAGTCTATTGAGATGTAGGCAGGATGAGCCACCACCTTGTAATCAACATATTATTTCACTTTCATAATTTGCATATTATTACCTACATAGAGAAGATTCTTTGTTAGCCCTTAGATGTTGCTCTTCTAAATGATCCAATAACTAATCCAAGGCATAGTCACTAGGAGGAGATTTTCAAGTATTTCATTCTTCATTAAGCTCCTAATGATATATTTATTACTTTATTGGCTCAGATAAACAAGTATACAAGTGTGTAATTTTTGAAACTATCTCGATACTTGGACTTTCTTGACCATGGTCCATTGCTCAACTAGCTCTTGGTTTTTGCTCCACTCTCCAATCTCAATGGAATCATGAACATGAGGAAAGTTATTATTATAATTCTTTTCAAGAAAGCGGTAGGGTTTATAACTTAGTGCTTTGATTCCATGTGTCATATCAAGCCTTTTCACATTAAGAAGAGGTACAAATTTTTCAAGTTTCATTTTAATATTCTTTATATCATACATGAATAAATACAACCCTCATGCCATAATATAAACATTAACTGTATAAGTGAATGCATCATAATCACAAGCAAGGAAAACATACAATTCCATAATATAAATGAAGTATCACTCATATCATTACATTATGTTACAACAAAAGTACTTAACAAGCAAATAATACCACTATCCAACTTTTAAATATACATATTAATTATAATGTCTACTTAAGACATCATTACACATTCTAATAATCCACATGATTGTGAATATACCACTATGATCCAACAAGTTATCATTTATAACAAATACAATTGAGCTTGATAACTTATCATTAAGTGTACTCTCAAAGCAAATGTCAACCATAAGACTATCATGTGGTCTATTCCTTGCATGAAATCATAATTTATAAAATCAACAATAACATAATGCAAAAAATGAACCCGATATCTAGGTCTAGCATCTAGCCTTACCATAGAAAAACCTTTTTTTGCTACCCCTTATGTATGCCCATCCCATTAAAACCAATGTACATCTCTTCAAATTCTAAGTTTTTAGGTTAAGGTTAAGGTCAATATTTAAAACTCTACTTTTGTCTTCTTATTTTAAGTGAACCTTAGATGATCATGCAAATGTATGTAACCATGGTTGAGTGACAACACAATCAAGTCTATCCAATTGGAGTGATGACATCATCAAGTAATTCATCTTTCCTTGATATCATAAAGCATGTTACCATGTTAATGATAAAGTGCCTATCATGGCTCTATCTCATGGTATATCTTATGAGGATGTTGCCAACACAAATTTCATCGAACAAGGCAACCCATTCACAAGTCTAGTAGGGAATAAGAGGTAGGTCATCGATATCTTTTACATGAAATGACAAAATATAGAAACATAATTTCCTCCCAAAAGTTTCAAATTTTCCAAAAAGGACAGGTTTATAATTCTAGATGGCACCATAATTCTTTCTCATAGAAAGGTAATTATTTCATAAAGTTTCACTCAACATATCCAATCTAAGGATTTCATTCGTTTAAGTAAAAGTTTATGCAAGTGAATTTAAGTTTCCAATTCAATTAATAAAGGACACTAATACAATCGTTTGAACTAGATACTTGGATCCAACTTCAAACAAAAATAGTAATGAATCCATAATAAGCCAAATTTCAACTATCAAATTTTTTCTATTATGCATCAAGTAGTCGCATTCCTTCATGACTAAGTTTATTGTTTAATAAGGTACTCATAGGCATATTTTGAAAAGTTCAACACAAATAATTTTAAGGATCAACATATCAAAGCACACATGATTTCAAGCATCACAAGTTCAATTGAGGTACCTTATTACATTGTTGATTAGAAAAATGAAACAACATGCCAAAATCAATTAGCATGCACAAATTTATCTTATGTAAGGTTTCAAATTTCAAGTCCCTATAGTGATTGCATAAGAAATATCCACAAGACAATTGATTTTGCTATAAGAATTCACTAAACCCCCTTCTAAATTAGATTCATAATAAATGTTTATAATTTTCTCATGATCAAGCTATCCTCAAGGAAGAATCTACTTTATTTTAGAGGACAACAAGAAGCTCCCCTTAGAGTCATAATGCATTTCTATTTTTTACTTTTCAAACCTAAATAGTTATAAATTCAATCTCAAAAGATCTAAACTCTTACAATTATAGCACTTCAAGTTTCCTATTTCAATAAGGGTTCAATCATTTAAAGGGCCAACTAATAACTCAATAAAACCAACCAATAACGATCAATATGAATTCCTATATTTATTCATTACATCATAAACAGATGGAAGATAACCCGTCACTATCTTAATAAATTAGGAAATCATACTTTTAGTCAAATATTCAACTAAATAGAATAACGATCCCAAAATATAGTTTCAAATATACAAAATAATGCATTCAAAACAAGACTTAGACAACATTCCATATAAATCATAAAAGTATCATTGTTAATGACAATCATTAATAGCCATTACAACTACCGCAATGACACCTTTATCCTTTACAAGGTCTGTAAAAAAATATGGTATAATATATTTATAATCAACATATATCCTAGGGTAGTATTGTGTGTATAGGCTAAAAACATATTCTCTTACATTATAGTATTGGCACTCTACCATAGTTGTATACAAGGGAAAGGATTGATCCAAATATAGGTAGGTATATTTCTTTCCTTTATTGGTTCATAACTCTCGAGAAAGGAGGGGTAGGCCTTAAGTTTCAATTGTCATAGATTACCTTTTAGGATTCCTTTCCCCCTTTCCAAGATATTTCCTTGGATAATAACTATGATTGTTTTTATCTCTCAAAGGTCACTTAGAAGCCCTTAGTTCTATTAAAATACCTCTAAAGTTATTCAATTTTCTCAGTTGCATCTAGATTGGACTTTACTATAAAGAATGCATGTTTATGTTGACAATGTTGCTCTATCATACAACAATACCAATCTACAACATTGCATTTTAGGCATACAACCATTGTAGGCACTTATACTCAAATTGACTAAAATTTTGATAAAAAAATAAAATTGAATCCTTTTGATATAGTTTAACCCATTCTCATATTATTAGCTTGTTTTAAACTATAGCTAATGTGAGCGCTTTTATTGATCATCACTTTAAAAAATACAGGTTCAAACAATCAATTAATATAAATAGAAAATTTTCCAAGTTCATTTAGCATTGGTATATCCATATCATAGTTTCAGATGAAGAGAGTGAATAACACAAGGGATTTCTTGTACCAAAATCCTCTAATGTCCATGAGCTAGTATTATCTTTCAAATTCCTATATCATATCCCACTTGAAGTCTTTTACAAACCGCTCTCTTCCTACATACAAGTATTCTTCCTTCTCCTATATTAGTTTTCTACTTCTATAACGAGTTGATTACTTCAAGGGCAAGGAAGAGGACCATTAATAAAATCCTCCTTAGGAATCCTCGTTAAAGTACCATCAAGGAAGCAACCAATGGAATAAAAATACTCAAGAATAAAAGAAAAAATATCCTAGGAAAATCATTTTCATCAAGCATAAGCAACTTCAAGGTTAATACCCCATAGGTTAGTACAAATATCTTTATTATCTTTTTTTTTACTTTATTGCATTCCAAGAATATAGTTATATTATTTGTGTATATCCTACATGCTTACAAAATCCATCTGCCTACATCTATATCATACCCCTAGGGTTATCTACATCCTCGTGTCCAATCTAACATTCCTTACTTGTTACCTCATCTTTGGATTTTTTCTTAATTTGGGTTAGTGTTAGTATTACCTTCACTTACATGGTGCAGTATCTTCCTAGTCTTGTCCAAATTTAGATCAAACATATTGTTTGAACTTGGCATGAATTCCTCATTGTGAGTGGATCTACATTATATTTACCTAACATATATTTTCTATCATAAATAGATCCTAACATGACTTCCAAAAATCCTTTTACTAATAACTCGTTTGTTGATGATAAAGTTCCCATTAACCAAGAGAGCCAAGATGGTATTCATTTTAATTTCTCATATCTTCAAGGTTTTCTTCTTTATTGTTCTTATTTTTATTGGCATGGTCATTCCTAGTTCTCTATATTTTGTTTTCCATGTTAATATTATAGGCATGATTTGAAAATAAAGTCAAACAATCAAAAGCAAGGGACAATGGACTACCCTACTAAGACTATCTTTGAGATTATTGATAAAGAGAACAAATATGAAAGAATTCACATATTTATTATAGAAAGAATAATGTAGAAAAAAAATGAGGTTGCCAATATGATATCAGACAATAACGATCTAAACAAGAGGAACCAATGGTTTAAAAAAAATAAAAGCCAACATAGTAGTATCCTCCAACTAAAGACACGAGGAAATCCTATGAATATTAGAGTGTATAAGACAAAAACCATAGATGGCTTATTTTTCTAGAAATACTCAAGAAAATATACCACAATAGTTATAATAAAACCAAATAGGAGTTTTAAAGATAATAGAAGAATAGTTCAACTAAATATTGAAAGCAGGAAAATCGTGCACCAATAACAAAGTAAATATAGCAATATATATAACTAAAACACAATGATAAAACAATGAAATATGGAGCCCTATTTATATTAAATATTTGTTTTTTCAATGTGTTACAATCAAGTCCCCTCTGAGGGGATGCTACCCATGATACAAATGAATACAAATAAAATATCCAGGTGCATTGTAAATGATATTGTAATCATAGTTTGTTTGGGAGCGGGTTTTCCATGACCACTGCTTTTGATCGGATGTGAATCTTAGAATCTTTGTCATCGTGGAATCCTATTATCTACACACAAAGAAACACGAAACACATATCAAAAGTATATGAAGGGTCCACCTAGATTGGACCCATAATAAAAATGATCAATTCTAAAATGAAAGAAAGCAAATGCATGAAATAAATGTAAATTAAATTCAAAAATAAAAAATGGCTATTCTATGCTAAATTGGAAAGCAAATTAGTAAAAACCAGATCTTTTCCAGAGGTCATCTCAGGTCAGGATGACCTTACCTATGGGTTGTTTTGGGTCGAGATGATCGCTATCTCAGGATTGTGTTTCTTCATGTCCAAGTCGGAAGGTGTTTGAGATCAACCAGGGGTTTTATTGATGGATTGTTGCACTATGGGAGTGACTTGATGGGTTAGATCAATCATCGAAGTAAGGGTATTCTATTGCACGTAAGATGGGAGCACAACTTCTAATCATTTTCAAAAGTCTGACAATGTGACTTTCAACAACGGGATGGCTTGGAGGATCAAAAGGGGTAGCACTTCGTTTTGCGAAAACTTGAACTCTATATATGGATTTTGGCAACACTTCATTGCACAAAATCTAAAGTTGAAGGACCGTTGCACAAGAAATTAGGAATTAAGTTCACAAGGGTTTTAAATTGGAGGTATGAGTACCAATTTATAGAATTCTTGATAAAAAGCTAGGGCACTCTGCATAAAAAATTAAAGAGGTATTTTGCTTTAAGAAAAGTGTATGCTTATCTCTGAAATCTCATGTGATTCATAATTGCATGCATTTTTCTATTTTATCCCATGCGAGGTGCTTAATGTTTTCTTGTGAGATCATGTGTGGGGTTAACTGGTAGTTTCAGCTACTAGTTACATGACTTTTTATTTTTAAAACTTGCTTTTGATGATCGTCTCAAGGTGAGATGACCATGGTTTTGCGACCATCTTAGGTTAAAACGACCATGGTTTTATGGGGAATTGTGCTCATTTAAGTGGTGAAAACCATTGTTTTAGCCTTGAAGCTAATCAAGGTAGGTTAAACGGTCTAAAAGAAGTCCATTTAGGTAGTCTCCTCAAAATTATTTGTTTTAAGTATCTACAAATGCCCCTTTTTGGGATGCTTTGTGTGACAACACAATGCAGAGTAAAAATAGAGAACCTAAAATGGTCGATTTGATGGTTAATGATATCCATTAAACAAATCAACGTAAGATGCCCCAATCATGAAAAGAGCATGCACTATTGAATAATTGCTTCCAACACTTTGATGAAGTTGGTTTGGTCTTGGTTTCTCTTCTCAACCACAGGTAGATGACAATGGTCTAGTGACAGTGGTTTTGATAATACCAAGTATCTGTTTCGATCTTATTTTCTTCTCAACAATGGCTAGATGACAATGTTCTAGCGGTAGTGGTTTTACAAATACCAAGAACTTGTTTGATTTTGATTTTTGCTTATTATTTTCCCCAAGCAAGGAGGGTGTATGATTGTCTTTGGTAATGATTCTTGAATGAATGCAATTTGTATTATTGAGTGTTTGATTATTGATTTTATTATGAATTTTGTAATTTATATACCTCCTCAAGCGACAAGTCGATAGAGAAGATGAAAAATGATGAAAGCAACAAGTCACTTGACCAAGATAACATGATTTGATTGGGTTTGTTTGTTTGTTTGTTTATTTTTTAGTGGCTTTATGGTAATATACTCATCCTATGGTATTGCATGGATAACCAGTCACTGCAACCACTAGGTGACTAGAGTAAAATCACTAGATACGAGGTTCACTTGAGAATCAATTGACCAAATGTGTTAGGTTCCTTTGGAGCATTTTGAATTGAAATGTGACCAAAGGGGTTAAGTGTCTTTGGATCCTTTTGATTGAAATTGTTACCAAAGGGGTGAAGTACCTTTGGAACCTTTTGAATTGAAATGTGACCAAAGGGGTTAGTTGTCTTTAGGGTATTTTGAACTAGAATTTGAATTTAAATATGTCAAGGCAAAGGGTGCAACATTTGACAAAATGATGCAATATTTTGAGCCTAGTAATTGATTTGATTGATGTGAACGTGAGGTAAAGGGCATAGTATTTTACAAAAGGATGCAACCTTTTGAACCTTGCAAGTGATTTGTTGATTGATATGAATTTAAGGCAAAAGGCGCAACCTTTTTGAACCTAGCATGTGATGTTTTGATTGATATGAATGCAAGGTAAAGGGTGCAACCTTTTTGAACCTATCATGTGATATGTTGATTGATATTTGCGTTGATAAAACCATGCTAAGATCTTGATGGCGAAGCAAAAGCCCTTGATTAATTAAGAATTTTGTTGGATTGATTGATTTGACTGATTGGTGGGGAAGGTTGTGATACCTTGATTTCTCCAAGTTGTATTTTTGTTCGATTGATGGTCGGGGGAAAGTATGATACATTGAACACCCTCAAGTGTATTGATTGCTTGATGTGATTATTGGGAAAGGTGTAAGATCTAGAACCCCTTAGTTGGTGTTGATGATGTGATATGATGATGCATGTATGTTAGATGAACGTTTTTGATATGATAGAGTTATTATGTATGCATGGAACTATGTATGTATGTGATGTACTAATGATATTATGATGCACAATATGATTTGTATGTTTAAATGGAAGTTCATTAGTATGATGCATAAGATTATCCCATTACCAGACTGACGTTTATAGCCCATTTTTGTAATGGGGATCACCCTATGGTCATCATTACCCCAATTTTGTATGTGGTTGGACTAGACTACTAGGCAATACAAGCCACCAAAATCTAGCTCATTTGCAAGCTGAAATTAATTTGTACAAAAAAATATCGCTAATGTAATAGACATATCACCATGCGTAAGGCTAATCCATTTCCAATTCAAAATATATATCCCATTGCAGGTGATGGATATTACCCCATGGTTGTTAAAACTAAGAATTTCAAGGATTCAAGCTCTTTACCTCCTTTTCTGTTGATTTCTTTTTTTTGGGTTTTTGGAAATACTTGCTCATTTTTTAGGAGCAAGGGGATTTTTGTTTTAGGGATATTTACCCAATTTTGAGTGGAGCAAAGTATTTTATTACTTTGGGTAGGGGGAGCTTGTCCTTTTGTCAATTATCAACATTCTAGACCATGCACATAATAGTATGAGCAAGGGAAACCTTTTTCTTAAAGGGGAAAGGACTACATTGCAATGTCATCCTTGTTCAAAATCAGATTTAAAAGTGTGAAAATGTGTTGGGATTTTGAGATATGCAAGGTACAATCAAAGCAAAACCCTAACTTCAAAAATTAAGATAATTTTCTACAAAATTGAAAAGAAAAACTAGGAATGGTTGAATGATCAGAAGATCCTATTGAACACCCTATAACAACTTACTGGGTGAGGGGAAATACACAAACACCTAGGACAGGAAATGCATATGGACATGATGTGTTGGATGTGTGTGTTCTCCTTATGAACTTTTTATAACTAAGAGGTGTGCATAAAATAGTTAGTGGTCGTATGAACATCATTGTTGATGGTCATTCGGTATCTACCCTATCTTACGAGGACCCCTTAATAATAAAAATATCAAAAGAAAAAGTGCAAATGATGACAAGAGAAAAGGTTTGATTAAGACTCATGACAATCATACAAACATGGTGTTCTACAAAAGACAAATAGTGAAAATGAATGTGTGGTGTGTGTAATTCTTTTATGAACTTTCGTTCATTAAGAGGTGTCCATTATATAGTTATTGGACGTATGAACATAATTGTTGATGGTTATCTGGTATCTATCCTATCTTACGAGGACCCCCTAATGGTCAAAAGACCACAAAGATAGGTGTAAGTGATGACAAGATACAAAATGAAGTGATGCTAATGCAATGATTGATATGCCTAATGCAATTAACCAATGAAATGCAGTAATGTGTAATGCATGATGATGTAAGCAATGCAATATTTTTATGATTTTTTTATTTTGTATTTTTTTTGTTGTTTTGTGTTATTTATTGTTTTTTTTAAGGGGAAGGTGTGATACCTTAAGCATCCCCAAAGTGTTTCATGATTGATGAGTGTGGGGAAGGTACGATACCTTGAGAATCCTCAAATTGTTTTATTGTTTGTGATGTGGATGACGGGGGAGTTGCAATACCTTGAGCGTCATCTTTGTTGTTCAGGTTGATATCAAGGTTCTGATGAGATGAGGTGAGCGGACCGTCTATGGGAAAGGCCCCCCCGTCAATAAGATCATGGACCATATTTTTAAATGTGTAGCAATTATTGATGTCATGGTCTGCTTGCCAATGATAGAGACAATATGTTAGAACCTTATCGTTTTAATAAATTTAATAAATATAATAGTAAAAAAATCAAAGATATATAATAATAAATGATCAAGAATCGCATGCCACTTTGAGGGGGCTTCCTCCTGAATTGTAGTCCACTTCTAGTGGGCTCTCTCTTTAATTTTAAAACTAATTTATTCTCTTACTAATGATTCGATTTCTTGCTCAAACCTAAGTTTATATCTATCCTAACGCTACATTTGTGAAGATGTGATGGTTCACGTTATAAATTTAGATAATAATTAATTATATGATTAATATTGAATATATAAATAATGTTAGGATAGGGGATCCTAACATGCCACCCCTATCAGAAAAAAGCTTTGTCCTCAAAGCTAGAATTGAGGAAATGGTTGCTGAAACTGATGAAGCACGTCCCAAGTAGCATCTGTAAAAGTTCATGTGCAAGTTTCACAATTTCACTTTTCTAGAAGTAGGGGTATCTATAAGGTCGAATATTTGGTTGTTGATTTCCATGAAGAAGTTGTATAGCATAATTGTGATAATGGTGGGGGTAACCCTTGTGGTTCTTCAAATACTTTGTAGTGACGTGTCAAAAGTTGTAACTTTTCCATTGCATCTTGTTCTATCCTTGTAGAATGAAGGGAAAATAATTATGCAATCACCCTTTTACCTCCTTTTTGAATAATTTTTTCCATGCGATGAGAACTCACTATTTGTGAGGAACCTACTTGTAGATATGATAATGTGGGTCCAATAGTCACTTAGAACGAGTAGCAATGGGTAAGGTTGACCAACGAATACTGACATCGAGGACTGGGTAAACATCGAAGGACCATACTGATATAGATATGAAGGACCAGACTGACACGGACACAACTGACATGAATAAATGATAATGATTGAAATAGATACAATTGATGGTACTGACTGACACACATGACTAACACAACAAGACAAAGATTGATGGGATATGCGAAACTAACAGAAAAATGAGACACATAAGACAAACATGATAAGACAGAGAGTGAGGATGCAGACACTGACAGAGTGAGGACTGATGCAACATAATACAAGATTGATAGCAAGAGGACAAGTGGCCAGGGATAGGGAGTAAAGATGCAACAAACGGATGAGAAAGAGGACATGGACGACAATGTGGCACCTAATGGGTGCATATCGAGACTACGAGGGAATGACCACCACAAGATGGTCAGTAACATTATGGTGTGGCAAACCTTATAAAATACTTCTAGGCTGCCTCACTCCAGATGTGGGATAAAAAATCTCCAAAAAAATAAAAAACTACGATAAAGCTTATTCCTTGCAATCGCACGCAAACCCAACCACCATGTGTCAAGCGCTAACCAAAGGGAGGAAAATTTAGGTTTAATATTTAGAGAATGCTAAGGTATTATTTGGTTTAATTTTTTCCTACTAAGTGTATTTTTCTGGTGCAATTCCTTCTTCGATTAGGGCATAATAGAAATTTTAAACTACCAGTGAGGAAGATTATTTTGTTGGGAGCCCTATTAATGGTAACGATCATAGGGGTACATGAAACTTGGCTCTTAATTTTTTTGACCATTTATGATGGTTTCTACAACTGAAAACACTAATTTTGATTGGATCTGATCATTTGAAACGTAAACTACAGATGTTTGAACGTATGATTGTTGCAAATGATAGAATGCTTTGATAATACTACCACACGGGTGATCCACGATAGTGTGTTACATTGTAATGTTATTTATAGGAGATCAATGACCTTTAGAGTCTCAAGCAAAGAATTTAATTGGTGTAATTGGCTATCAATCGACCATGTATTTGCTCATAATTACCTCAATAAATGGTCCATGGGGTGACTACGTTAATGTCTTGAATGATGCTGGTGATATCCAATTAACACGTTGGATGGAAGCAAAGGAAAGGTTTCAAAATCAAGCTCTGATACAAAATGTTAGAACCTTATCATTCTAATAAATTTAATAAATATAATAGTAAAAAAATCAAAGATATTTAATAATAAACAATCAAGAATCGTAGGCCACTTTGAGGGGGCTTCCTCCTGAATCGCAGTCCACTTCTAGGGGGCTCCCTCCTTAACTTTAAAACTAATTTATTTTCTCTTATTTATGATTCGATTTACTGCTCAAACCTAAGTTTATATATATCCTAACGCTACGTTTGTGAAGATGTGATGGTTCATGTTATAAATTTAGATAATAATTAATTAGATGATTAATATTTAATAAATAAAAAATGTTAGGATATGGGATTCTAACACAATAGTGGTATTCTCTATATGACTTTGGTTTAGTTCTACTGGGGTCGAGAGGGCACACTCTAAGTAAAACAATTATTTTTGCATCCTGTAACTTTTGAAAGATGGTTGACGTAGGCTCGAGTAGAGAGGTCTAGGTACGAGGCTGGCATTTGGAATGAGGTGGACAAGGTGGATGAATTTGATGAAGTTGATGTAGTTGATGAGGTTGATGTGGTGAATGTGGGGAGGGTACGATACCTTGAGAATATCTAAATGGTTTTAATGTATGTGATGTGGCTAATGGGGAAGGTGTGATACCTTGAGCATCCCCATTGTACGTTTCTCTCGATGTGATGTGATTGATTGGATCGATAGAAGTGATAGAATTCGATACCTTATGTGGAGGTAAGGAGGTCTGGTTAATGCTGAGGTTTTGATTATGTGGTGCAAGTAGACTATATGTGGGAATGGTACCCTTCTTAATAAGATCTTGAACCAAAATTTTAAAATTGAAGCAATAATTGATGTTGTGACCCTTCAATCTATGGTAAACATAGTAGTGATCTTTGTTGTAAGACCTAGGTTTAGGCTTATTTGGGTGATTATGTTTTATTTTTGGTAAGGTGATTGATTTCACCTCATATAGCCTCTAAAATATAGCTGAATAAGGTTCTGGAAGTGGCGTATAATTGTGAGTTGGATGCCTATTGTGCTTTTCTTATTGTAGCTAATTTTGAGATTACGAGGGAGGTGGTTTGGTCTGGGATGTGATTTGATGATGACTCAACTATAGCTTAATGTTTGTGATTCAAATTAAAATTTATTGTAGAATTGGAGTGTTAGCAACCCAATTGTAGCTCGATGTTGGCTAATTGATCCAAGATATGTTGTAAGCCTAGTGGAGGTGGCTGCTGGTATTATTGACAGGGTTGTTGGTGTTGCAGATATGGATTTGGTGTAGGTGCCAGGAGATAATTAAGTAAATGTGGATGAGAATTCCTAAACATATGAGTAGATGTGGATGGTTCATGATGATTTTGTCTAGTGGGTATGTCCACATGTTCATGTTCTTGATTTAGTTTAGAGTGTTCAGTTGTAGTAGCTTGATTATCCCAATTTTGATGTAGTGTGTACACATATTCTTGATTTTGTGGAGATATTGGGTGAGATAGAGTAGGTGTGATGGGATTCAATGGTGGTAGCACTTATGGCTTGGAGGGAACTTTGGATTAAGCTACAAGTTGTGTAGATTGATGTTAGGATCCATCATCCTAACATTACTAGTTAATATTATTAAATCATTAATTATTATATTTAATTATAATTCACATATGGATAGTCACATCTCTTCAACGTAGCCCTAGGTTCATATAAATATTAGGGTAGATAGTTTTAGGAAGGGCATCGATGAAGAATATAAATAAATATAATTGAAACCCATTGGAGGGACCCCCAAACCAATGCAACAATGATTCAAATACAAAAGTGATTCAATACATTTCCATTTATTTTTGCATTCAACTCCATTTGTTTTCCATCCTTCCAGGTTGCTAGAAACTAGGTTCCTACCATCTGGTATTATATACTCCACTTCTACCTTCCACATTATACATATTATCATAAAAAAGGGCTTCCAAATGAGAGGTATATGACTGTTACCCAGGTCACTCGATTCAAGATCCAGAGTGCTAACCAACTACAACACAAGATTCATGGAGATTTCTATTCCATAGCATCGATCTGCAATCAAAATTTAATTATAGATCTGATCAGATAGTATACAGACATGCACAGCCAAAGAAAAATTCAAGCCAGTGGCTTTGTTTAGAGCCATGCAACATTGATTCTCCAAGGAATTGAGCAACAGGTGTGACATTGAACCTATTCGACAGGATTGCTTTCTAAACATCTCAAAGCACCACCAATTCTCTCCTGGCAATGGTGACAATGACTTCTCATATGACATACCATGCATTCTCGATGTTCCAATAAATTTTAGGCAACCAACAACTCATTTTCGGTATAATTTTTTAAACAAAGTCTAAGGTTTAAGAAATAAAAATTATTTCTTGGCTTCTGCAAAATTTGTTGGCATCGTTTTTGTTCCTCTAATTATGAAATATGGGAAGGGCACAAATATTTTTGCGCTCATTTATCCCACATTGGTCCCGTGGGGGGACCAAAGGGGGTTTAAAAGGCTCCACACATGCTTAGTAAATTGTCTAGTCTAGCTAGACATACCATGCACACGTGAAACCGTTAGTCACCACTTGTCTCCGCTCTGCTTTGTCCAGTTGCTGCCAATTGTCTCTTATCTCTGCCCTGCTCCACCTAGTTGCTGACAACTATCTCTCATTACACCAGTCGCCACTTATATCCTATTCATGGTCCTTTCTATCTACTATGGTCATTCGTCGTCGTCATGTTCGTATCGCATCCATTACGTAATTCGATCGTTGGTTATCCATCGTTGTGTCTCGTTCTCGTTGTGACTACTGTGATCGTTGGATATCAGCTTAATATTGAATTCAAGTAATTTAAAAATTTGAAAGTTGGACAAAGCCATTTTTTTGGCAAAATTTCTTTTGCAAATTTTTAAAATTATTTTTGCAAATTTTGTCAACTAATCGATAATTTTGGCGAGAAAAATTTGTCAAAATTATAGAAATTTTTGCTAAAATTACATAATTTTTACAATTTTTTTGAAGAAAATCTAATTTCATTCACCTAAGAGGACTTACATTTTATAAACCAACCCTAAAATGGCTGATGGTAGGAGATTGCAATCGCAGGACCCTACCCTTCAAGAATTTATCCTGGAAGTACACTAGTGGAGGGAAGAACTTAGAAATAGTACTATACAAAAGGAGGAGTTCCACCAATGGAAGGACCAAATTACAAAACCTCCTATGTGGGAATCACAAAACCACCTATGGACATATACACCTAAGAATAGGATTGAATATGAAAAAAAAATTGCAAGCCATCACCAACACACCTGATCACAATGAAGGCAGTAAGGTTGCTATGCCAGAAGAGATCGATGCCTTAGGCAAGGATGTGGTAGACATACACAAAGTGACCAATGACAACCAGACATATACTCTACAAGAACTACACACAAGTTCCTCACCACTAGTGAGTTGTCACCACATGGTCAAACCTATTTGAAAATAAGGCAGAAAGGGGACTCCACACTCATTTTCCATTGACTCTCCTAGGGAACACCAGAACAATGTATATGTGATACCACCACTTTTGATGCATCATTTTGAAGTGTTTAAGGAACATCAAGGGTTTCCCCCCCACCATCATCACGATTATCCTAAGGACAATTCTACTATTCTTCCTGGCAACCCCCCACTAATGCTTCGACCCTCAAGATATTCTTGCCTTCGAAAAAGTGACATTAAAATAGTACAAGAACTTGCACAAATTCAACTCAAAAAATAAGGGACAAAGCTCCTCACTTTGAGCTTTGAGGACAAAGCTCATTTTAAGGAGGGTGGCATGTTAGGATCCTCCATCCTAACATTACTAGTTAATATTATTAAATCATTAATTATTATATTTAATTATAATTCACATATGGATAGTCACATCTCTTCAACGTAGCCCTAGGTTCATATAAATATTAGGGTAGATAGTTTTAGGAATGGCATTGATGAAGAATATAAATTAATATAATTGAGGGTTCCCCCCAAACCAATGCAACAATGATTCAATGCAATTTTTTTTTTTTGATGTCAACTCCATTTGTTTTCCATCCTTCCAGGCTGCTAGGAACCAGATTCCTACCAACCGATTTGGGTATTATTGGTCCTTTGACACAACATTGATCATTCCCATAAAATCTTAGTGAGGTGGATTGGTTTACACTTGATTCACTTACTTTGATGGTTTTTCTTGGTTGGTAGGTGTTGTGTTTGTTTCTTGTGTGGGTAAGGGTCTTTGAAGGCTCCTATGTTTTGATTATTTGGGGTAAGAGGATTGACAATCTGAATATCTTGTCTCTCGATCATATCTTGTACTAAATATTTAAAGGAGTAACATGTTTGGATTTCATGACCCCTTTTTTTATGGTAAGCATAGTATTGATCCTCCCTATAAGATTTTGGTTTAGGTTGATTCAGATCTAAGGGATGGATCTCTAAGAGATTGATTGTGTGCACCTCACATAATTGATTGAAAATTGATGTTAATGATTCTAGCAAAGGAGTTTATTACCATGGAGGTTGACATTGTTGAGCTTGCTTTTGGTTCTATTGTGGATGATATTGGGCTAGTGGAGGTTGATCCTGATAATTAGATTGAGTTGGTGGTTGTAGTGGAAGGTTTTGATATTGCACAAGGTACCTTGTGCGTTGTTGCAATCGATGGGTACTGGGTGTAGGTACCATTTCATGCAATACCTTTTACAACTACTCTTGTTGTACCCTTTGTTGATACAACCTTTGTAGGCGTGATCATTGTTGATCCACTCGTTGTTGCTTTAATTGTTGGTGGTCCAATCGTAATTAGGCCAATCATTATTGATATAATTGATGTTGGTCCAATCGTTGTTAGTCTAATTATTATTGTTGGTTAATATTTTTTTTGTTTGCATGATGAGTGTTGTTTATTTTCTCAAATATATAGGGTCTATTTACCCTTGTATCTAAAATATAGATGGGCTTGTCTTGTCTCTCACCCCTAGTAGGATCTATAACCTATTTTTTGTGATCCCTAAATATCGCATTAACCTAATATTCAGGTTTGAAGGTGAGCTCTATATAATCAGGCGATGCAGAGATGCATTATTCTTGAATGAATGATCTCTATTTAAACATATTGGAATTTGGGCCACCTTCATTTATAACAAATACGACAGCCAACATGGGTTTTTTGCAAGAACAATGGTAAACACACGTATCCTCTTGATCATGTTTTTAATTTATAGATAGATGCTTAGTTGGGGAATCTTGGTAGCAATCATCTTGGTACGAGATGTACTCTTGCACTGATTCTAATGGCTCTCTAAGATGAAATGCATGACACTACCCTACTAGGCCCCTTAGTGGGTGGATGATTCTTTTTATAGAAATCCAACAAAGTGTCTAGATCAGGAAAGTCTCCTTTTTTTTTGTACTCAAGACCTGTGGGAGCTTCTCGAATAGGGATTTCTTGAAGGTCCAATTGCCTATATGAGATATTCAGATTGTGATGGATTCCAGGGTGCCAATTAGGAATGGCAAGGTCCTCTGGGCTATATCGTAGATGTTCCATTGCTTCTTGTGGATATTCAACACCATTGGCTCTTGATTGAGCTTGATTGCATGTGGTTACCATTGTCTAAACTATGCAAACAATAAATAAACAAACAAACAAGAAAGTAAGTTTTTTTGTATTTTTGTTAATTATTTTCTTAATTTTGTTTTTGTTTTTGTGTGTTTTGGTTTTAGGCTCCTATTCATATGAAAACTAATAGGTAAGATACTTCTATGGTTTGTAAAGGAGCCAATCCATGATGGGAGATGAATGCCCACATATCGTGATTACTGCCGATTATTGGTGATGAAATTCCAACTAACCAGTGTTATATTGCCTCGTGTGTGTGTGTGAGGGTTCATTTTAATTTTTTGCAAAAAATAAATCAAAGAGCATACGATGATGTTCACTAATGCAAAAATTTATGTTTGATATTTAGAAACCCTATATGAAATTCAACCTTTAAGCAGGCAACAAGGCAAGCAAACCAAACAATAGCAAATAGAGACCGTCTAAAACTGATATGACTGTGAGCAAATATCGTTTGGACCTGAGAAAACCATAAACAAGGGCTATTTGGACTTGAAATGATTACAAATAGAGGTTATCTTGAACTAAGAAAACGGTTGTCAAACTGACCTGAAGCTAAAAACTTTTGTAATTTCTATTGTAAATGAGATTTTTCTATTTTTTCTTTATAGAACATAAAGTGATATATCATTTTTTATAGAGAAGGATAGACAGACTTACCTTGAAAGCCTAATTCTGATGTAGATATCTCATTTTTTTTATTGCTCTACTTCTGCTCTAGAGGCCATCCTGACCTGAGACAGCTGCAGTACAGGGGCCATCTCGACCTAATACGGTGGTGACTGTGTACCTAAAAATGGCAGAAACTTAATGTAAGAAATTAAAAAGCTAATAGGGGTTTTGGTGGTCCCACCGTGATATCCATTTGAAAGCAAGAAAATTGTGCACCAATAACAAAGTAAGATAGTAGTATATATAATTGAAACACCAATGATAAAACAATGAAATATGGAGCCCTCTTTATATTAAATATTTGCTTTTCCAATGTATTCCAATCAAGTCCCTTATAAGGAGATGCTACCCATGATACAAATGAATGCAAATAAAATATCCAAGTGCACTGTAAATGATCTTCTTGCAATTGTAGTTCATTTGGGTGCATGTTTTTCATGATCACTACTTCTGACTGGATGTGAATCTTAGAATATTTATCGCCATGGAATCCTATTATTTGCACACAAAGAAAAATGAAATGTGTATCAAAAGTATATAAAGGTTCCACCTAGATTAGACTCATAATAAAGATGACCGGTGCTAAAATGAAATAAAGCAGATGCATAAAATAAATGTAAACAAAATAAAAAATAAAAAAATGGCTATTCTATGTTAAACTGAAAAGCAAATCAGTAAAAACCAGATCTCTGCCAAAGGTCATCTCAAGTCAGGATGGCCTTACCTATATACCATCTTGGGTCGAGACGACCGCTATCCTAGGATTATATTTCTTCATGGTTGAGTCAGGACAGCGTTTGAGATCAACTAGGGATTTTACCGATGGATTGTTGCATTGTGAGAGAGACTTGATAGGTCAGGCCAATCACTCAAGCAAGGGTATTCGATTGCATGAAATATGAAAGCGTAGCTTCCAATCCTTTTAAGAAGTCTGGTAACATGACTTTCAGTAGCAGGATGGCTTGGAGGATAAAAGGGATAGCACTTCGTTATGAGAAATTTTAAACTGTGTATATGTATTTTGGCAGCACTTCATGGCACAAAATCCAAAGTTGAAGGATCTTTGCACAAGAAATTAGGAATTAAGTTCACAAGGGTTTTAAATTGGAGGGGTGAGTGCCAATTTATAGAATTTTTAGCAAAAATCTAGGGCAGTCTGCATAAAAAAACAAAGAGGTAGTTCGCATTAAGAAAAGTGATTGCTTATCTCGGTAGTTCGCATTAAGAAAAGTGAATGCTTATCTCTGAAATCTCATGTGATTGATAATTGCATGTGTTTTTTCTATTTTGGCCCATGCAGGGTGTAGACATTGAAAATTAAAAATTTTGCTAATATAATAAATTAAAAATAAAAATACCTAAATAAGCTTTAGAAAATTAAAATTAATCTAAATTCCTTAATATTTCCTAATAAAACCTTAGAAACATACCACAAAAATAATAAAATGAACAATAATAAATCCCTACCCATTTCCCTACACAATTAATAATTAATTAAACCTAGATTAGGCTAATTAAGTACAATTAAAAGAACTTGCACATGCACACAAGGAAGCAAAAAGAGTCAAATAGCAAGTGTGTGTGAAGGAAAACATGCAATCCCCACAGGCACAAAAGGGCATATATATTATGGAGAGCGAGAAAGGTAGCGATCGAGTGGCAGATGAAGAGTGATAGGGAGGATAAAAAAAAAAGGAGGCAGGACGGTCAGGCGAGTGTACAAGAGGGACCATTCATGACACGGTTGATGGGGTAGTGGCTGATGCATCAGGGACCCAGGCGGACGGGTTGGACAAGAGTGGAAAAGACCCTCCTGACAAGGAGGGACAAAAGGGTAGGCTTAACCTAAACCAAAAATGGTCCTATGCTCAGGTCGTGAGGCCAAGATCATCAACAAAGCAACCCTCCTAGGAACTACTTCCTTGTGGAACAGACCTAGTTATCCTGGAAGACCTAATGGATAGCTACATGGAGCTTGAGCATTTCACTTTGGTTGGCAAGTTTGTTGGAGGGAGACCAAACATGGAGACCATTCGTAAATGGGCATTTTCCAAGTGGAAAACCAGTGGAAACATGGAAATTGTTGCTCTCTCTCGAGGTTTCTTCACCATCAGACTCAATACTCAAGAGGACTGTTGCAACATCTTAGTTGGGGGACCCTAGTTCCTCGAACACAGGAGCCTCTTTCTCTAAAAGTGGGGGGATGATTTTAACCCCGAAACTCAAAACATAAACGTAGCTCCTCTGTGGGTTCGGTTTCCAAACCTCCCTTTCGAGTTCTAGCATGAGGATGTCATTCGAGGGATAGCCCGCTCCATAGGCGAGTTCATTGCCATCGATCCCTCCACCAAAGTTCAATCCAGGATGGTCCATGTCCGCTTCTGTGTCTCTGCTAACTTTGAGACAGAGCTACATTCCTTCATCAATTTGTACAGAGGATCCCATATGATCAGGATGCAACCCATCGAGTATGAAAACAAGCCTACCTTTTGTACTCACTGTTGCACCTAAGGTCATCTATCGAATCGGTGTCCTGGTTTGAGGACCCAGAACCAAAAGGTGGCAGGTCCTGCCAAGGGCATGCAGAGGAACCAGGGCATCCCCCATCTCAATAAGGAATTGTTGGTAGGGTCAAAACACATCATGCATAATCCTACTCATTGAGCACCTCAGGAGGCTGGCCAGAGCGCCACTGTAGAACAAGGCAAGCAAACCAGTGAGCAAGGAGAAGGATCCCTGCAAAGCCAAAAGGAGCAGGAGGCGCTCCCAACATTTTTTTTTCGCATCAGTCCCACCATAGAGGATCCAGTGGCCCAGGTACAGACCCCTCCCAAAATTGTATGTCCAAATTCTCATTCGGATGAACACCTAGTGGTGAGCAACAAAAAATCCCCAATTTGCTCGAATAAGGGAGATGCACCCCCTTCTCCTTCAGATGAAAAAGAAGACCTTTATCTCTCAGGAAGGATCAGCCCCAAGAACACCAGGAGCAGGAAACAGGCAATAGACTATGGCAGTGAAATGAAAAGAGGGAGACCCTCTGACAATGATAAAAAAAATAAGAAAATAGCGGAGGATATCACAAATGGGACCCAGTCGATGCTTTTTCAGATGAGTCCAACAATGATAAGCAAGGAACCAAACCCCCCTTCCAACTGGTGAAGGTAAGCAAGAAAAACCCCAAACCCTTGAGATGAAGGTTCTCTCATGGAACGTGAGGGGCCTAAATGAGGTAGCCAAGCAAAGGTTGGTAGCTGACCTAAGGAAAATGATTAATCCTTCCATATTCATCATGCAAGAAACCAAAATCGATGAATTCTACTCTCGAAAGGCTGCCAAGGCCATTTGGGCCAATGGAGACTACCTTTTCAGTCCTGCTCAAGGCACGTCGAGGGGGCTTATGTGTCTGTGGTATCCTACCCTGGTCGAAGGAAGGCTTTTGTCATCATCGAATAGGATCCTAAACATTTTGTTTCTCTCCAAGACCAGCAAGCAGTCTTGGATTCTGTCAAATATTTACGCCCCAAACTCACCCAATGAGCGGGCCGCGATGTGGGAAATAGTAACTCAAATGAGAACCAACTTTAACACCTCTCATTGGATATTAGCAGGGGACTTCAATAGTCCTTTGCATCCATCTGAAAAGAGAGGAGGCAACGATTCTTACAGCAGAAGCATGGAGGACTTCAGAGGGTTTTTCAATACCAATGAGCTCATGGATGTTCAGCTCAAAGGATCCTCTTTTACTTGGAGCAACAAGAGGATTGATAGCAGACTCATCCAAGTCAAGTTGGGCAGGTTCCTAATTTCTCAAGAAGTTATCCCATGGTTTGGTGATGCCACTCTGTTGTCCTTACCTCGGATCGGATCATACCACAATCCCATCCTCCTTGAATTTGGTAGGCCTCCCTCCTTTAAAACTCCTTTTCGTTTTGAATCCATGTGGACCCAACACAAGGATTTCAAAAATCAAGTGTCCTCTTAGTGGCATCAAAGTGTCAGAGGGTCTGCCACTTCTCAGCTAGCTCAGAAGTTGAAGATGGTCAAAGAAAACATGAAAATCTAGAATAGGAAGGTCTTTGGCAACCTTTTTTCCAACAAGAAATCTATTACTGAGAAACTTCAGGACATAGAAAGGAGAATCGAAGCAGGGGACCACAACAGCCCCACTAGGGAGGAGGAAAGAAACCTCCTAGCAAAATTCCATAATATCTTGGCCAGAGAGGAAAATTTTTGGAGGTAGAAGTCAAGAGACCTATGGGTCAAGTAAGGTGATGCTAATACAAGGTTCTTTCATGCCTCCACCATGCAGCATAGGACATCCAACAAGATCAGGGAGATCATGTGCAGCAACGGATTAGTGTCCACTGACATTGTGGAGATCAGGACCGAAGCAGTGTCTTTCTTCCAGAACCTCTTGGGAAGTTCCTCGAAGGATGACAGTCAAGCTTAGGATACTCTCCTTGCTAATATCCCCAGCATCGTTCCTCAGGACTTGAACTCTAGACTGGTGGATCCCTTCACCCATGATGAAGTTAAAGAGGCCTTATTTTTAATGCAACCCGATAAAGCCCCTGGACCGGATGGTTTCTCACCAAGGTTCTTCCAAACTATGCGGGATATGGTGGAGATTGATGTTTGTAAGGCTATTAGATGAATTCAGGAAACCAAAGTCATCCATCGTAGTTTCAATTCCACTTTCTTGGCCCTCATCCCAAAAGTATCTTCTTGCAAATCCATCTCTGATTATAGGCCCATCAGCCTATGCAATGTCATCTATAAAGTTTTGACCAAGGTTATGGCCAACAGGCTGAAGGCCATTCTTCCCCTCATCATTGACCAATCCCAAGGCAACTCGGTTAAAGGGAGGAACATTTTGGATGGGGTCATCTCGATCCATGAAACCCTGCATTCGTCCTCAATGTCTAAGAAGGCTGCCATGTTTCTTAAGTTGGATATGAATAAAGCCTTCAATAGGGTTGACAGATGTTTTCTTCAAAAAATCCTTCTCAAGTTCGACTTCCACCCTTTGTGGGTCGATCTCATCCAAGGCTGCATTTCCTCTCCCTGGTTCTCAATTCTAGTCAATGGCTCCCCTGTCGGGTTCTTTCAAATTTCAAGAGATTTACGCAAAGGGGATCCTCTATCCCCCATCATTTTCATTATCCTTGTAGAAGCGTTGGGAAGAGCTCTCAAGGATGGCCAACATCGAAAGAAGTTGACGGGGATCCTCCCTGCCTCCGAGGGTGATGCGATCACCCATCAGCAGTTTGTGGATGACACACTTCTGTCCACCATTGCGTCAGTAGCTCAAGCTAAATTCATCAAATGAATCCTTGGTCTCTATGAGAAGGTTGTCGACCAAAAAGTAAATTACATCAAAAGAAATATATTTTTCATCAACACCCCGACCAGGCGTCAAGTCCAGATTACAAGGATCATGGGCTGCTCAATTGACTACCTTCCCACCACCTATCTTGGCCTCCCACTTTTTTGTGGGCATGCAAAGGAAGGGATGTGGAATATGGTGATTGAGAGGATCCACAAAAAATTGGCATCATGGAAAGGCAAGTTCCTGTCCCAAGCTACCAAGGCAACCCTTACCATGGCTTGCCTCCAAGGGATTCCGACTTTCTTCATGTTTGTTTTTAGAGTGCCTGCCTCAGTTCTTCTCAAGATCGAGCAGGCTCAACGGAATTTCCTTTGGTCAAGCAATGAAGATAAATCCAGGATCCCTCTGGTAGCCTGGGATAAAGTGTGCAGAAGAAAAAATCAAGGTGGGTTAGGGCTCAGAAGAATGGTCATGATGAACCTTGCACTCATTGCCAAGCACACCTGGAGGATCCTAGTCGAAGAATCGATCGAATGGGTTAGGATTGTCAGGAGGAAATACCTCAACAACACTCCCCTTCTTGAGGGTGGAATTCCCACTGGGGGGTTGGATTTTTGGAAATCCATTGGTCAATCCAGATAGTTGATCCAAAATGGCATCATGTGGATCCTTGGGATGGTCAAAGTATAGACTTTTGTAAGGACAGGTGGGCCCTAGAGGATCCTCTGTCAGAACAGGTCAGGTTGGATCAACTTAAAAGTTTCTTGGATAACAATGTTGGGCAGAAGGTGGCCAATTTTATTGAATGGAGAAACGGCTCCTTGCAGTGGAAATTCATCAATGCAAAAGGGCTAGAGTTAGAGTCCGGCTTCCTATCCTCAATCTTGAAGGACATCATCATACCCACTAGTAGAGGACCGGATAGATTGATATGGAGGGGGACCTATGATGGGGGTTTCTTTGTCAAAACTGTCTATGGGCTTCAGTGCAAAGGACCAATTTTAGACTTTCCTTACAACTTGATCTGGAGGAAAGGAGTTATCCCAAGGTAAATTTCTTTTGTTGGATTGCTTTTCAGAACAAAGCCCTCACTATTGACAATCTTCACAAGAGGGGGTTTGCTTTAGCCAATAGATGATACTTGTGCGAGTCTGCCTGTGAGTCCTCTGACCATCTCTTCCTGCACTGTGGCTACACTAGGTCAGTCCTTGGCACCATCCTCTTTGTCTTCCAGATCCAATGGCTTTCCCCCAAGACCATCAAGGAGGCTTTATTCCAATGGGGCAATCCTTTTAAAAACCCCAAGCTTTGTTTCTTGTGGAATGCTTGCCTCCACCACTTTTTGTGGCAGGTATGGTTAGAATGCAATGGTCGGATCTTTGGTCACCCCCCCAGGGATCCTCCCTCAGTCGCTCATAGGGCCATTGCCTTTGCCATTGAGAATGCCAAGCTTATCCCTAGCCCTTGGCCCAAACATGTGTTCGAAGAAGGTTTGTTCAAATCCTTTAAGTTATCCAGGGAGAGTAAGGAGTGGGAGGATCCACGGGTTTCCAGGAAGGATGTCAGGTGGGTCAGGCCTCCTCACGGGTGGTTGAAGCTAAATTTTGATGGGGCTTCTTGTGGTAATCCAAGAGCGACTGTTGCAGGTGGGTCAGTCTAAGATCATAATGGAAAGCTTGTAATGGATTTTTGTGAAAACTTAGGGCGTCAAACCAATCATGTCGCAGAGGCTAGAGGATTGCTGAGAGGACTCGAGCTCATGATGGAGGATCCCCGTCCCTTGGTTGTTGAAGGGGACTCTTTGAACATTATCAACTACATGACAACTTCCAAGGTTCCGGCATGGAAGGTTTACAATATCATCACTCAGGCCAGAAGCATCCTTCATCGAAGGAACTAGGTTCAGTTCAAGCATACCTACAGGGAGGGCAATGGCATAGCTGACCACTTAGCAAACAAAGGTTTAAATTCCACATGTCTTATGGTGTGGCATCAGAGTTTTATAGCAGATATTGAGAAGATCGCCAGCCAGGATATTATTAATGTCTCCACATAAGCGTGATGTAAGGACTAGGCCTAGGTGGTCGGGCTCAGGGAGATCCACGACACCTATGCCATCAGACCCAATTGGCACACCCATCATGATGGTTCATGGCAGGTATGACAAAAATGATCTTTTCTCAAAGTCCCTCGAAAGGTGGTCCAAAAGATCTCTGGTCCTGTCCCTCGTGCCTGGCAAAGGTCAAAGACAAGTGGATGTTTTGTTCATCTCCCCTGCTGAGATTTGGACGGGCCCGACATGCCCAAGCAAAGATCACCATTGGCCCTCTCCCGGGCACAATGAGAGGATGCTCCAACCCACCTCTCTAGACATAACTACCAAAGGTGCCACTACCTTCGACAACACGTGGCACCTTCGGAGGTTGTGTGTCCACCTCAGCATCAATCTTTGCCACCATCCTAGATCTAACGCTATCTTTGGTAATGATGGCTCTCTCTACATGCATGCAAGGCTCATATCCAAAGAAAATATATTTAATCTAGTGGTTTTTGGGCTAGCCTTGTCTTTTGGTGTAAGGTGTCCCCTGGAGTGTGGTGCAGAGTCGTCTGGCTTCCCTCCTGGCATGTGTGTTTGTCCTGAATCCATGGCTTCTCCTTATGTCGAGCCGGTTGATCTTTCCCTATGTGATGAAGCCATGATGTTTATGAAGGCCAAGGGTATGCTCCCTTTCCTCCAAAAATTCCAAGGACCCGAAGACGATGTCACGCATACCTTTGTGGACTCTTGGAACCGAGGCGAGGTTGTGGTGAGGGGGCTAAATTTTAAAATCTCCATTGAGCTTATGAGTGAGATCACTAGGTTTTTGGTGGTAGGTCATAACATTCGATGCGATCGTCACAATTGGGAAGAGGAATTGGAGCAATTCCCTAACAAAGGATGAAACCTTGTGTGGGATAATTCGAACCTCCTTAGCTCGGCCCTCCCTGAACCTTGGAATCTTGCCATCATCCCCATCCTTCAATATGTTACTTGTGATGATCCCGAAAAGCCTCTCCATAGTTTCCACATCAGTTTTGTAAACCACCTGAGGGATGCCAAGCAGGTATGTATTCTTGACTATCTTGTCTACTCCCTTGGCCTCACTATCGAAAAGAGCAAGAAATCGTCTTACCCTCCCATCCACTAGGGTTTAATGAGTGTCATCTTCCGCAAATTTGTTGCGAATCGTCCTCTGCCCCAGGTGGTCCTTCCTATTGCTACCCAAGCCCTGGGTAGTCCTGGTTTTGTCCAAAAGGATGGGACTTCTAGCCCTATCCGTAACAGCCTCCCTAAAATGGCCAATCCTGCGTCCCTCAAAGAGTTTCCCATAACAATCCAGCCAAGAGAGGGCAGAATGACACCTCGACCCCATCTCAATCGTATTTGCGTCTTAATAAGGTGAAGAAGGAGAAAGGGACCCGTTGCAGCAAATCAACTCTGACACTGAGAGCGAAGTCGAGGGGTTGTCTCCCTAGTTTCTATTAGACATGACGACCAACATCCTCTCCTCTACAAATGCAATGGTGAGGATCCTCAAGCACTTCAAGGGGCATGAGACCCAGGAGGATTAGGAGGATCCGGATGTGTAAGGAATTTTCTTGGGACGGTTTCCTTTTTGTCGTCTAGTGGAAGCGATCTATATAATGGATGGTTATGTGTTTTTTATGTTTTTTCAGCTATTTTTGACCTCCGTTGGGAGGGGTTGATGTAGCCCTCACAGGAATCACTGTGTTTTTTTGTTTTTTGGGAAATATTCATATGGTACCTAATGTTCTATCCCAAAGGGCTCTCTCTAATGGTAAAGGCTACGGCCTCTCTTGTTATAAGGTTTTGGGATCCTCTTAAAAAACTTGTTTTGTATATAAATTAATCTACTTACCAAAAAAAGAAGTACAATTAACATCACCATCATAAGCCCTATTTATGACTCTTCCCACATAGAAAATGATATAAATAAATAAAATAATAGCAATGCAAATTAACATTAATTAAATACATTATTAAAGCCCCCTTTTTGCTAATTAATCAAGGTTAAACAAAATTCAAAGCAAATCATTTAATATAAAATCTCTAGAAGATGGAAAAATATGTCCCTCAAAATATTTAAAATCCCCTAACATTAATATTATCCTCCCCCCATGCCATAAAAGGAAATTCTAAATTTTAAAATAATAAAAGTCAAAAGATGCATTAAATCCACTTGGCCCAAGGACAAACCACATCATCATCTTGGCAATTTTAAATTATTTTCCCATTCCCCCATGTCCCTTGGGAAACTAATTTTATATTAGTTTCCCATCCCCCTAGGACATCTCCCCCAAATCCATTTAATATGCCAACTCCCTACCCTTACACCTCATCATTTTGGTAATTTTAAAATACTTGTCACAACCTCCCAAGCCCTTGGGAAACTAATTTAAAATTAGTTTTCCTTCCCCCTAGGACAACACTCTCCAAGGAAATTAAATGAACTCCCTCCACCTCACCATTCTCTAGACCCTTCCCCACCTACCTTACCCATGTGGAGACCAAGTGGAGCCTATGTGGCATCCCACTCACCCAACCCTAAAATCTCTATAAATACCCTTGGCCATGGCCAAGGGATGGGAGCCCATTTTTTGCTAGTGTTATGCTATCAAAATCCTCACTCACACTTGCCTAAGATTACCTTGCTATTACCCACAAACTTTAACCATGTCCTAAGACCCCCGTAACTCCATTAATGCCATTTTTGAGCTCTCGGGTTTAACAAGTTTTTAGTTTACAATCACAGTCTTGAGATAGCTTCCTTTGAGACAATCCTAACCACTACCTACCATCTCTCCAGAGATGGTCTTGCCCTTGATATAGAATAATATCAACAATAGAGCTTCAACGATAATTTCACATGACATCATGTATATACTTTATGTTTCATGCATTCCAACTTCATTTAACAACAATCTCTTTTGATTACTGTGGTTTATACTTGGTATGAAAAAAGACCCGACATAGGTGGGCCCATTTAACTTCTAACTTTTTCTTTTTGGTTGTGTGCAGGTTTATCAGTCATCTACATCAGCCCTTGGAAGATCCTACACCCTCACATGCACTCACATAGTTTCTCCTGATCACATTAGGTTGTGGGAGAGAAGCACAAACACCATCCTTGTTGTAAAAGCCCTCTTGGGCTAAATTGTAATTGTAAAAGATAAAGAGCTTTATTTTGTATTGTAAAATCATATATTTGTAATAAAATCCATTACATATACCTTGTTCTCTTTGTCTTATATTTTAGTTGTTAATGGTGGCTTCTCCTCTCTACAAAATGGCATGCCCAGTGGGACCTTTCCCTTAAATTGCATCCTATATTTACTTTATTTCAATTCATATTAGCAAAAAGGTAAGGTGAAGTTTCTATTTTATGTTATTTGCTACTATTTCTTGATCACAATCATGCATTTTCACTAACTGCTATCATTTTTCTTTTTTTTTATAGGTAACAGTCGAGATTGCCTAGGTAGAGACGGTCTCACCTTACTAACTGGTTGGAGATGGTCACATTTGTACCGCCTGCATAGAGACGGTTTTATCCCAAAAGGTTCATACCTACAATATCTACAACACTTGCAAAGGTTACTAGGTAAGTACAACTATTTATTCCCTTAGCCCTTTTTGACAACATAATTTGGGCTCATTTGCATGCCTAGGCTTCTTTAGGATTTTTGTTTTAGTTGCCCTTTTAAGCTTATTGTACACACTTATCTAGCATAGTTTCCCCTTAGAGTTTTGCCTTAAACTTCCTTTTATCATAATTTAATTTCTTAAGCCCCCTTTAAGCTTCCCCTTTAGCATAGCTCACCTTCTTGGGCTTTTAGGCTTCCTCTTTAGTTTAGATTATCTCGTTAGACCTCTCATTGCTCACATTGCACAAGCCCCATTGGGATTTTAGCTTAGCATATTTTACACAATAGTCTCCTTAGGTTTTTTCTTATAGTCTAACTTGCTTTCACACATATAACCCCCCTTGAGCTCTTAGCATAGGACATTTTATCCCTTTTGGGCTCTTATTTACACACAACTACAAGCCTCCTTAGGATTCTTCTTTTTACCACACTTTCCCCCTTGGGATTTGTTTTACATCCTTGTTTAGCATAGTTAGCCCCCTTTGGGCTCCTTATTTCACACATATAAGCCTCCTCGGGCTTCATTTTAGCACAACTTGCCCTCTTGGGCTTCCTTTTTCTCACATACACACACAAGCCTCCTTGGGATTTTAGCATAGATTTTGATCCCTTTGGGATCTACTTTTCACACACCCACAAGCCTCTTTAGGCTTCATTTCTAGCACAATTTCCCCCCTTGGGTTTCCCCTTTACACACACTCACATAATAGCCCCCTTTGGGCTTACTTTCTTTTAGCTTGAATAGTAAGTTTAGTTGCACCTTTATTTTTAGTATTTTTATTTACTTTGTAGCCTTAAACAAGTTTAGTTTTTAGTTAATATTTCTTTCTTTTTAGCTTAGACTTTACTTTTTGCAGTAAGTAGGTCTGTTAACGGTAGTTATTAGTTTATATTTCTTTTGTCTTTACTTGTTATTTGATAAATAGGCCTTTAAGCTCAAAATAGTGTTTTTGTTTTTGCTCAAGACCGCCTGGCCAAAGTTGGTATTGCACTCTATCACTGTGTCTTTATTTTTTGTGTTCTAAAGTGAAACCGCCTCTCCAAAGACGGTTTTGCCTTACCGCCTCCTTGAGGGTGGTTTTTTCTACTACCTATTTTTACCCTATTTATTGTCTATTTTGCATCGCTTTTTTTACCGTCTACATAGAGACGGTCTTGCCATACCGCCTCCCTCAAGGTGGTCTTACCTATTACCTGTGTTTTGTTTGCTATCTATTTTTTTGCATTGCTTGCTAAATCATCTTCGTAGAGACAGTCTTGTACCTACCATCTCCTTGTATATGGTCTACTCTATATAGCTTAATTTTGGTAAAACACTACATTTTCAGTCATACAGCTAAGAGATTAGTATTAATTCTAGCTTTAGCATAGATATTTTGTTTGCTATCTATTCTAAACTAATTTTTTCACACACTTGCACTAGATTTTCCGCACTCCATTATCATATATATACATTTGAGTGTGAGGATAACCTCCTTGGTGACATTGGATTTCACCACCAGTCATTAGGAGCCCTTAGACAAGCCATAATTGGTACGATAGTCTTCTATATTTCATCACCAAAAGGCTAGTTACCCTTGGGACTAGCTCAGGGTGATTGTTAGGTTATATGCCCTTTAGCCGTAGGGCTTAGTAATTGGTGGAACACAGTTGTCGCTTTTGTCCAATCTCGTCCAAGAGTGAAGAAAAATCCTATGGGATATTACCTCAGGTTTAGGCAAGTAGTAGGACTTAGATAGTGCGACCTCTCTTGTAGAGGTATTATTTTTGTTCCCTTAGACTACCTCGCACCTACCCTCCATCATAGGAAACCATTTCGGTTGTTGGTATTTTACCATTCGACAGAGTGGTAGGGTGCCAAACCACATTTTGTAGATACCACTTCACCACCAAATATATATGAGCAGGGCATGTGCACCCCTATTAATCTCCCATACCAATTATCTAACACATGAGTGGGTCTTGGCTACACTAATATGTCTTCTCTTATCTCTTTAACTAATGATCTTTACATTCACAAGGAGAATTAGAAAGGGAGAGACCATCCTAATACCACATCTTTGCCCACATCCTCACCACATCTCCATGTTCTCATGCTATCTACCAACCTTTTTACACTGATTTGAATCCCTAGTGAGCTATATTTCTTACTACCTATCCAACCTAAGGTTATTTATATGAGCCTCATTTCCACACCTCTCAGTCCTAAGAACTTTATACCCACCCAACAATTCATCCCATACACCCCTAACCATACCCCATCCCCTTCAACAACCATATGCACTACTGATACAACCAATGCACCTCTCACACTTACATCCACAAACAACCCACTCCTCATACCCACACCACATCAACTGGAGGAGGGATCCCACATGTTAATAGAAGAAACATTAGATTTTGACCTTAGCTCTGACCCCACCAACCTGCAAATAGTTAAAATAGAAAAAAACATTTTCGAGGAAGAGCAAAAATGATTTATTGCACTCCTAAAATAATATCAGTAGGTATTTTCTTGGTCCTACAAATATATGCCTGGCCTCGATCCTAATTGAGTGGCCCACAATCTTGTGTTAAGTCCTAATGCCCGATCTATTAAATAAAAACTTAAAAAATTACATCCCACCATCGCCCTCATGGTAAAATACGAATTACAAAAATTACTTCACATGGGCTTTATACAACCCATCGACTATCCCAAATGGTTTGCTAATATGGTACCCATTGCTAAACACAACGAGGGGATATGTGTATGCACTGACTTCCGATATCTTAACAAAGTGCATCCCAAAGATGATTTTCCACTACCTAATATAGATACACTAGTAGATGCTATGGCCGAACATGAAATGTTGTCCCTTATAGATGGTTTCTTATCTTACAATCAAATCCAAGTTAACCCTATTGATCAATACAAGATCTCTTTTACTACTCCTTGGGGAAATTTTTATTACAAGGTAATACCCTTTGGACTCAAAACGTTGGAGCCATGAATTATATTTTCATGATTACATGCATAAACTCATGGATGATTATGTCGATGACCTCCTCGATAAATCTAAACATCGACATGATCATATTGATGTTCTATGCAAAGTCTTTGATCACCTCTTATAACACAATGTTAGGCTCAATCCTAAGTGTAAACACCTAAAACACGTCATGTTGAGGAGGCTACTCATGTGGACACCTTTTCAGGCCATATGGATAATCTTGGACCTTCCCAAGACCTAACAGTGGTTCTAACCACTCAAATAGGACAGCCTAGTCCTTTTTATCTTACGTTGTTGTTCCCCCTAGCGATTGCTTGACGGTCACTAGAGCCGATGATGGCCTCCGTGTGGGCTACGCTTGTTGAGGATGGCCTTATCTATAACAACCTTGAGCTCCCTAAGCTGAACCAAATTTGTTATAGAGCAACAAATTGTGAGCGGTTATGATTGAGAATATTCCAAAAGCGATGATCCGTATCCCTGGTTATTATTGAATTTTGGTATGGGCTTCTCCAGTAAGCTAGGATTTCAATTTTGGAGGTCTATATAAGGCACTCAAAAACTTCACCAAAAGGGAGAATTGATCTCAAATTGAATGCAATGAAGTGCTGCCCTTTTGTGATCGGATAGAGAAATCTCTCATAAGTGTCCAGGTGATATCAAATTTGCATCATGGAGCTCACATTCATAGCCATGGAATGTATTGGATCTTGAAGGACACATCCCCTTACCATTCGCTCATCAAATCACCATGATTACAAGCTAATATTTCATGATTTAACTATGTATCCAAGAGACAGACCCTTGAACATCAATTTGGTAGTCAAATTGATCATTGCCATGCATCAAGCTCAGAGAACAAAATCTCTATTTGGCAGTTATTGTTTTTAACAGTGGCCTGTAGGCACCACCGTTGGACCCAATGATGGCTAGCAGAGCCCACCGTTCTGATTGACGATGCTCTTTTGATGACATCTAATTTGCCTGTATTTTCTAGTTAAATTAGTCTTAGTTATTTTTAATTCCTTTTTTAATATTGTTTAGCATTATTTATTTCAGTCTTTCATGCATTCTTTTACCGTTTTTAGCATTTGCTTTCCAGTTTGCATTATTAAAAAATAGACCTCATCTTGGGAGGCTTTCATATGTTGTTGATGCTTTGTAGGTATTTATGTGTGTAGGTTAGAGGCCTTATCAGGAGCATATCATCATCAAGATCGTCCTTCTTGACATCATCAAATGGAGGTCGCTAGAAAAACCCTTCATTATCAGTTCATGAGATTACAGATCTTTTGAAGACATCTACTCTTTGAGTGCTTTATTGTAATTTCGTATCAATTTTGTGAATATCTAATAGGGATCTATTATAACCCATTGTAAAACATTTCTTGAATATCAATAAGAATGGCTCGTTTATTTATTTATTTTATTGTTATGATGGTTACATGAATTTACATTTCTCAAGTTGATTTCATTATTGCAATTCTGTAGATGTTAGATATTTTGTCAATACTACAATGGCGATCACCATGGGACCATTCCCACAATTTCCCAAAAATTATCTCTAACTTGTTATTTTTTTAAATTTTTGCATTTTTAGGTACCACCGTTCTAGTAGGTGTGACTCACAGTGGCCACTGCCATCGGATCTAATGGTCAGTAGGGCCACTGCTCTGATATCTCATGGCCTCAAAATAGAGCACAGAAAACCAGCTTCACGACATCTTCATCAGAAAATGGCTACACCTATAACTATTTATATCCCTGATTTTACTGTACTTTTCTAGAAAAAGATAGAGTAGCAATTTTAATCAGAAAACCTAGAGAAATTTAAAGAAAATTTTTAAGTTTTAAATTCTTTGTTGGCAATCGCTTCCCGAAACAATGACCTCTGCTACTAACCATCCCAGAAGACAACGACCCATATTTTTGACTAACTTTGTGTCTGACGATATCTGCTGCAGACCATTTTCACATAGATAGTCCCTCATAAATTGATTGTTAGGGTTTAACTACATGTGGCCTACCTAAAGGCTATTATCATTTAGGTTTGCACTATCAAATTTTTGAAAGTAAAACATTTCTGTTTATAATTGGGAATTGGAAATGTACCTTATGTATTAATGAAAATTCATTGTATGTTTCATTTTGTATTTTGCTTTGGCATAAATTAAAACAAACCACACACACTTCACATTGAAAATTTAACATCAAGTGAGTTGGATGTGACATCCAACTGCTTGATCAAGACCAACGACGACCTTTATCACCACCTATTTGGCTTGTATTGTGGATTTTTTTAAGTCCATTCTTGGCCAAGGCCAGTTCCAAGATCTGTCATAATCGTAAAAAATTGCATGCACTCTTCTTCGAAAGGTGTATCATTGATCATGGTGAACTAGGTGAGGACTGGTAGGACCTATGCTCCCTCATTGGATGTGGGCTTCATCTCCATATCCTGGTGGGTTTTATAATCCGAACTTCATCACCCGGTTAGTGTGTGAGAGCGTACAGGTGAAAACCTTTAAACGTTGAGCATTACATCAACTATTTCATACTCGAACAAGAGAAAGTCAAAGAATTCAACATATTCCAACACATAACACAATTTTAGGAACACAATTAATTCTTAAACAAGATAATTATTTGTATACATTTTTTTTTTCTAATTACATACATAATCAAAATCAAAATGGTCACTACATGAAGTCGTACCTAGTCCCACGCTAAGGCAATTGACAATGCATGGGAAGGCTCTAAATGCCTTAGATATATCCCACATGACCAACCTTTACTTGAATGACATTCAGATAGTCTTTGTGGAGACAACTCTACCCATGGGGGATCCACTCATCGAGAGACCCCTACTAGGAGTATTCCTTTGGGAACTCCTCGTGACTAGGATGAGGATCCTTCTAGAACTCATTCATCACATGTTATGTCAAGATAAAATCCACCCAATGAGGTGCCTAACAGATAGATTCCATGCATCCGTGTACCCCATAGGTCTACAAACACTTCTAATAAAGGTGCATAGTACATGCCTTTGCTTAGTCAAAGTGGGATAAATACTCCTCTCAACCAACCTTGGAAAACTCATAAGTTAAACCACTTAGATAGGTATGGTCCAAATGCAACCCTTAGAGCCCCTTCTTTTACACATTCTTATTTTGAGATTGGACGTGATAAAGATACAATTCATCCTACATATGTGTGCAACGTGAGTGTTCTATGCGAGCACACCATACACTCGCACCATCAATACATGAGGACAATACCCCTAGGGTTGAACACAAAGTGAATGCAACCTCAATTAAATGAGGTAAGAGGGTAGTTGTCCCTTCTACAAGAACTAAAATAGCTAAAATATCTTGCATCGAGGTGAGAAGTCAACGGCCTTACACAGAGGATCACATAGATTAGCTACCTCGATCTAATGCTAATCAAAGAGAGCAACTACTCCAATATTAATTAGAGGATTTGCATAATGAGTGAGTGCTTATAACATGAGTATAAAGACCAATAGAGGTTACATCATCAACGTCTGTATGAATATAAAGTGTGTGAGGAGAAAATCCTTAAATAGAAGTTACACAAAGAACAATTGCATAGGGTACCCCATGATGAGGTGCTCACACCTACCATCTATAGGCAACAATTCACCTTGAGGTACACTATGCATCATCAAGAGTTACCTACTAGACCGACAAATACTGTAATGTCCCCTTTCTAGACAGTCAGTGTTCAGTGGTGATTTAGCCTATTCCTGGGTTCCCATAGGCTAAATAGGGATGTTTGGGAACCCTAAGTGGGTTGTTCCCTGGCGATCAGTGCTTCACCAGCTCTCCTCTACCTCTTTCTAGAGGCGATTCAGAGCTTTCTTCCACCACTTACTATTTTTAGTAAGTCGGAGCTGAGACGTTCAGTGGTGATGAATTTTATGGGTTTTTGTTCAGAGTAGTGCTAAGGAGTTCTGAGTCCTTTCAAGGGCTCTGTTGGGTGATCTGATGGAGTTACTATTTATAGTAACTGCTAATTTTGGCAGTGTCAACTTTGGTCTGCTTCATTCCACATTTGTAGTGTTCAGGTTGCCTTATTTGATGAATTTATTCAGTTGCTAAGGTTGGGCAAAATATTTGGAAGTTATTAAAGTTACTTTTTAATTAAAAAGGGCCAAATGATATAAAAATAAAAATAAAAATAAAAAGTAACTTTATGTTTTTTTTAAAACAACGTTGTCCTACTAGGCCAAGGGGGTGGATGCACATCCCAAGGGGGGACGTAGTTCTTAAGGCAATAAAATAATATTATTTTGAAATGTGTTTGGAGCCCAAAAAACCTAAAAATGAGGCATGGGGTTTATATTGGAGTTTTGGAGCTCATTTGCATCATCTTCTTTCCGGCAACATAACAGAACTCTATCAAATTTGCTTCAGCAATTGCAAACTTTAGCTTTTGGAGATGAAAACCTCCATTGGTATCACTGGTTTCGGGGGTTAAAGGTATTCCCTAGTCCGTTATGGGTGTTTCTACTTTAGGGGACACAAATTTGAGCTTGATTTGCAGCAGTAGGGTTTGTGATTTTGGCAACTTCAGTGGGTGTTTTAGGAGATCTTCTAGGTCTTCTATTTTTTGGTCATTTTCATCTGGGTGTGCTTCATTTTAGTGTTTTGTGCTGTGACTTGAGGGTTCTTGGAGTTGGTTGTACCCTTTTCAGTAGGTTGTACCATTACCTTGGGGAAGTGTGCAATAAATTCAGTTAACTTTCAGGTGTGTCTATTGTCCAGACATTGGCGCCTAGCTTGTACAAGATTGTTGCATTTTACGACATGTCATTCAGAGCCCGTTTGATGAAGTTATGAGCATTTTGGTATGTTCAGTTGTGTATGGTTTATTTCCAAAATATTTTATCAGACATGTACTTGCATTTCTAGGTCAGAAATGTGAATAATATAATGTTGTTTGGTTTTGGATTTCAGTTTGTTTCATTCTAATTTATGTTTATGCAATTTAGATTTTTTCTTTATGCATATATTCACACATTATAAAGCACAAAAATCCCAAAATAAATGCATATAATACCTATCAGCAAAACATCAAAAAAACACAAAAAAAATAGACATTACAAAAATGAAAACAAAGAAAAAACCCTTAGTTATTTTAGAGCAACAAACAGGGGTGTCTATTACAAATACCCTTCCTCTTTATACCTTTCTCCACCATTTTTGACAAAGATAACGCCAAGTGCTAAACCCATAAAAATATGAGGGTTATGAAAATATGGAAGTAGATTAATAGGACCAAAGATATCCTGAGCTATATTGTGAAGACCTAGGGGTGATAAAATTCCTCCAACTCATTCAAAACAAAACCTTCCACCTACTTCTCCCAAGATATCTCTTTGGGAGGATGAGATTATCTCATCACAAGCATACAATATTCTCATAGAGCGTATCCAATCACTCAAGAAAAAGGATGCGGTTTACCAAAATCCCACTTGAACAAACTATATAATCAACCTCTTAATACATCAGTGCCTAGTCCAACTTATCCAGAGTACTTTGAGATGCCTAAGTTGGATAAATTTAAGGGGGGTGATGATGACCAATAGAACGTCACAAGTTTTATGAACTTGTGCTTCCAGCTCCAAGATAATGATGCCTTGTTGTTGCGCACATTTGTGATCACATTCTTGGATTCTGCCCTGGAATGGTACAATCAACTTCCAAGGCATAACATATCTAGCTTTGAAAAACTAGCCAACATCTTCCTCGAACGCTTCTCCTTCAAAGTTAAGAAGAAGGCTAACCTGTCTGACTTATAAAATTTACATCAATTTGATGATGAGCCAGTCATGGATTATGGGAACAAATGGTGCAAGTCATATAAAAATTACCATTTACCATTCATGTTTTCGAGTTAACATGAATGTTCACTAAAAGTTGCTTTAAGCATATATTGTTGTTATTACAATTTCAACAGTACTAGACATTCAAAGAAGCTTTGGTGTAAGCAAAATTAATAGAAGACATTAAAATATAGGAGGGACATATTAAAATTTGAAAGAAATGATGGAATAAGAACCCTCGCAATAAAAATCATCAAGCAAAACCAGTGCCTGTCAATAAGGTTATTCTGAATATTTCAAAAGCAAAGAAGTCTCAACAGCAACCTAACTATCAGTTTCAATCCCCTCCTATGCAATATTATAGCCAGTGCAACAAGAATTAGGGTAAGGACAAACAACATCATCCGCCTTGTACATACACACCACTACCAGTTACAAATTGATAATCCTCTAGTCCTAGACAACCAACAACAGGGAATATTCAAAGAGCCTTTACCCAACCATGAGGTTAAAGAAAATTAGAAAGGGCATGTAAATGATATTCACACTAATCCACCCACATAAGGATTCGTTGGCATGATCAACATAGTAACCCATAATCGAAGGTATAACCATCCTGAACCACCTACAGATGCCATTGCGCCACAACAAAGACTAGTGCAAAATCTATTACCAAGGGCACAACCAAAGATTATTATAAAAAACAAACTGACTCGGATTATACAAATGACATCAGCTAAGCTCTCAATAAATGAGCTTATAGTTCAATCCCCTAGGCATAGGGAAGTGCTCATGGAAATTCTTAAATCCATTGAGCTTCAGCCTTAGGACCCCAATGCTTTCACCACCTTTGTGGGGCATGTCCAACAATGCAAAGAACCTGTGATCACTTTTCATGATCATGAAATAAAGAAGGTTTCAGCTAATGTAGCATATCCACCATTGCATAATATCACTTGTATAAACACCAGATTTAATTCAAGCGAGTGTTAATCAATATAGGTTCATCGATTAACATCATAACGACGAATGCTTTAGAACATCTTAGCATTCCAAAGTCACACATAGTGGCATTGACTTTCACATTATGAGCATTTAATGATGCATTATGCTCGATAGTTGGTACCATAGTATTACCTATCCAGGTAGGATTGAAAACCATATCTATTTCATGCCATGTGTTGGAAGGCTCCATGCAATATAACATCCTGCTTGGTCGACCTTGGATCCATGATATGAAGTGCATTCCTTCCATCCTACATCAGTGCATTAAGTATGTTCATGAAGGGAATATTCATGTCATCCCTTTAGATGATGAGCCCTTTAAATATGTTAACCAAGTTAGCAATTCGAGAGAGTTCATCTTACCATCAACACATCTGGATATAAGACCCACTTCGCCTATTAAGCATCTAGAGTACAAATCTAAACTAGTGCATGTTGACCCATCAACTTCAGCACCACCATCATCACCAAAATAAAAACATGCTTCTGATAAACCATCTTCATCAGTTGATCCAAATAATAAAAAAAAGCTAAAGGCACCCATGGTTGATGAGCCTGAAGTCATCCCCCATGTCTCAATCATAGAGATTCATGTTCCCATGGAAGAGGAAGAGTCACCCGACATGATGGAGGATATACCTCAACCTGCATCCCCCACTTCATCGATAGGATCATCCATGCCTTAGGTGACGGTGCATTTAGTCAATCCCGGACTCACGGAATATTTGGTTCAAAATATGACCTTCACGCCAATCATCGAGTCTGTGCAAGATATGGGGAGATCCTGCATCCCCTATTTTCCCATTGGGATAGTGGTGCCTTTAGGCATACCTCCCAATCAAACTAATTTTATCTATGGAGGTTTCGACCAAGCCTCAAACCATTCTCCTATTATCCAGCATGATGACAAACCTTTTACAGGAAATGTCTATTACCTGTCAAACCTTGATTATGCTCTATGATACTTTTACCATTGCCATTGGCATGGCAATGGTCTAGGTCTCTATGAGCAGGGTCGCAGAACACCCTTCCAACCGTAATACCAGTTGCTAATAGATAAGTTTGGATTAGGGTATTTTATTCATGTACGAGATGAGCTCCTAGCCGATTCCCTACAATGCCTAAGCTTAGGCTTTGAAGAAGACATTGATTGGAATCCATACACTGACCCCAACCCTTCTCATTTATGGAGGGATCATCGCCCAATCACCATGGTTGCTATAGAACCACCTACAGTATATCATGACCCTACAGTATATCATGAGTCTATCATAGATGAGGAATCTAAATCAGAAGATATTTCTAAGAATGATTGGGTAGATGAGGATGATGAGTATGAGGATGCAACTAAGATTGCTTATTTAGGTCCTCACCACCTTTGTCATCTCAATAATTCCATAGGATATGTTGAACCAATTAGGCATCTTGTTGACATAGATGAAATCTATCATAGGGCTTTCCCTACTTTCCTTAATTGGAGATAGTTGCTTCCCCTAGAGGATCCCATTGTCCTATCTGCTCCTAGAGTAGATCTCGAGATTCCCATACCTCCTAAACCACACCTAGAGCATGGAGAGCAACCAATAATTAATAGGTCCTACCCATGCAGCCATGGAGAGCACCAACTATCCATTAATATGATCTCCATTGATTTAACCGCACCACTCCATAACCCAAGTGACCCTTCAAAGTCATTGCACCTCAACCTTGAGGCCATTGACTTTGATCGCGCTATATCACCCTTATCACTTGAGGATTTCTTCCCTTGTGAAGAAATGTTACAACCTTTCCATTTTACCCTAGGCTGTGCTCATGATGTCTATAACACTAAGGTTGAACCCGATATGGTAGATCACCTGAACCCAACAGATGACATCCATTTGATCCCTACACCTCACCAGCTTGAGGAGGGATCCCACATGTCATTAGAGGAGACTTTCAAAGTGGATATTAGTTCAGATCCCAACCATCCTAAGAAAGTCAAGTTTGGAGAAAGTTTATCTCTCGAGGAATGAGCCATCCTCATACCTCTATTGATAGATAGACCTAACATTTTTGCTTGGATGTACAAAGACATGTCGGGTCTAGATCCTAAATTGGTTACTCATAACCTTTCATTGGACCCTAATATGAAACCTATCAAGCAAAATCTTAGGAGGATGCATCCAACCATCACTTTGATGGTAAAAGATAAATTGCAAAATTTGTTGGATGTAGAGTTCATTCAACCCATTGACTATCCAAAATGGGTATCAAACATGGTACCTATAGGAAAACCTGATGGGAGGATCCATATTTGTATAGACTTTAGAGACCTAAATAAGGCAACACCAAAGGATGCATTCCCATTGCCAAATATTGATGCTCTTGTAGATGCAACCGCTGGTCATGAGATGTTATCTCTCATGGATGGTTTCTCTGGCTATAATCAGATTTGGGTCAAACCTGAGGACCAACATAAAATAGCCTTTACCACTCCATGGGGTACATTTTGCTACAAAGTTATGCCATTTGGCCTCAAAAATGTTGGTGCCACATATCAGCGGGCCATGACATACATTTTCCATGACTACATGCACAAGATCCTAGAGGATTACATTGATGATTTGCTTGCCAAGTCATTATTGCATGAAGAGCACATAGATGTCCTATGCAAAAAGTCTTCGATCACCTGATAGAGCATAATGTCAGGTTGAACCCCAAGAAGTGTGTTTTCGGTGTTACATAAAGAAAACTCTTGGGATTCATCATTTCTAAATGAGGGATCAAAGTTGATCCAACAAAGGTCAAAGCTATTTTGGAAATGCTTCCCCCAATAAACATCAAATAACTTTGAAGCCTACAAGGCAAAGTAGCATCCATTAAGCTCTTCATAGCATAGTTATCGGATAAATATCGACCCATGAATCGACTGCTACATAAGGGGGTCCCATTCAATTGGGATGAAGACTATCAAAAAGCCTTTGCTGAGATCAAACAATACCTAGTGACACCACTAGTATTAGCTCCACCTAGACCAGATGTACCTTTTCTACTATATATATCAACCATGAACTTTGCCCTAGGAACCATGTTAGCCTAGAAGAACAAAGAAGACAAAGAACAGACTATATATTACATTAGTCAAACCCTGGTCAACTATGAGCTAAAATATGCATACATCGAAAAGCTCTGTTTAGCAATGGTTTTTTCTACTAAGAAGTTGCGCCACTATATGCTAAGTCATACTACGTATGTCATATCCAAACAAAATCCTTTGTAGTACATGATGAGTCAAACTTATCATAATACACATACCACAAAGTGGATCATGCTACTGATAAAATTCGACCTAGAATTTATCAGTCAAAATTCCATCAAAGGATAGGTCATAGCTGATCAACTAGTAGAGGCACCTCTTCAGGATGATAGACCTCTTGTCATAGAACTACCTGATGATGTAGTCTTTGCATTATCAGAGTCACCCAAACTCGAAGAACCGGATAACAAAGTAGATATGACTTTGTTCTTCGATGGTTCAAAGTGCGAGCAAGGGGGTGGCGTAGGGATCATGTTTTTCATGCCACAAGGAGCTCCAATGCCCTTGTATTTTAAACTTGATTTCCCTTGCACCAATAATAACGTTGAATACGAGGCCCTAATCTTGGGTCTCCAAACAGCTATCACCATGAAGATTAAAAAGCTAAATATCTTTGGTGACTCCTTGCTCATAGTAAACCAAGTGAAAGGAATTTATTAGTGTAGATGTCCCATCCTGAAAGCTTACAAAGAGCTTGTGGACACATATCTAGCCCAACTAGATTGGTATGACATCGAGGTAGTCCCTCGTACGTCTAATCAATTTGTGGATACAATGGCCTCTTTGGGATCCTTAATCCCTCAAAATCCTTCCACTGATTTTACTACCATCCAGGTCAAGATGCTCTCACAATCAATGATGTTGCATGAGGCTCCAAACAAGAAGGAATCAGTCCACATGATTCAGATAGAACCCAACCATGAATGGTTCTACAAAGCATGAGACTTTCTGACACAGGCATCCTAGGGGTCCTTGATCTCGTAGGGTCCTTCAAATAATGGTACTACCATTCATCATAAGGTTATCTCCCAATCTACATTTGTGCAAAATGAATCGCAATGGGAACAAGTTGTTCAGATAGTTGAAGCTATAGCTTATCAAGATTGGCTCGTCCAATTAAAATATTACCTGAAGCTTGGTATTATCCCTTAGGGATTATCACATGCCGCAAAAAGAGCATTTAAATAGAAAGCAACTAGATATGTCTTGCTAGGAGATATTCTGTATCGATGGAGCTATGATGGAATCCTCCTTCGTTGTCTCAAGCCCCAAGAATCTACTTGGGCAATCTCGCAAGCTCACGATGGTACCTACGGTGGCCATTTTAGTGGCATGGCCATCATTAAGCGCATCCTTAGAATGGGCTATTATTGGCCCATGATGGAGAAGGATTGTTGCGCATATATCAGGAAATACATTAAATATCAGCATCATGCTAATCTCATGCACCTACCATCTCAGGCCTTGCAACCAATTCAATCGGCTTGGCCTTTTTCTCAGTGGGGATTCGATCTAATTGGGAAGATCTCTCCTCCTTCATTGAGCCACCACACGTTCATTATAATGGCCACTGAGTACTTTACCAAATGGGTGGAAGCAATCCCTTTGACCACTATGACTGGAGCTCGTATTGCGGAGTTCATACTCCATAATATTATATGTCATTTTGGTATTCCATCCAAAATAATATCGGATAATGGAACATCATTTAAGAACAAAGATGTGTGGGCTTTAACATCTAGATATAACATTCAACACAACTTTGCAACACCATATTATCCACAAGCAAATGGGCAAGAAGAGGCCTCTAACAAAACAGTAGTTGCCATATTGAAGAAAATTGTTAAGGATAATCATAAGGATTGGCACCTTCAATTACCTCTAGCTTTGTGGGCTTATCGCACTAGCATTCGGACACCCATTGGGGCAACCCCATTTTTGCTAGTATATGGCACTGAGGCCATTATGCCCTTGGAATTAGAAATTCCATCACTACGAGTCTCATTGAAAGAGTTCATCGATGATGACACTTCATAGAAAGCTCACCTCGATCAATTGACCCTTCTTGATGAACGATGAGTGAATGCTCTTGAGCATCTCCATATTTATCAGGATCATATTAAATGAGCTTACAATACTAAAGTCCATCCAAGAGACTTTAAGGTTGGGGATCTTGTGCTTAAAGAGAACCAACAAAACTCAAACCTATCGCCTCATCTGAGAGATAAATTTATGGCCAATTGGTTAGGTCCCTTCATCATAACAGAGAATATAGGACCTGGAACTTATCACCTAACCTTGCTAGAAGGTTTTGAAGAGCCTGAACCTCTCAACATTCTTCATCTACGAGTATTTTATACATAGATCATAAAACAATTAAAATCACAAAAATAATAAAAATCATCAAAATTCCAAACAAATCAGAAAACATAAAATCACAAAAACAATTCAAAACATTAAAATACAAAAACATTTGCATTTACATTATGCATTTTCATTATATGCACTCATTAATTGCATTGCATTAGGCATCTTCATCCACTGCACTTGCATTAGGATAGGTTGTGTTTACATTCTTACAAATGACACCATGTTTGTATGTCAATCATGAATCCACATATCCTTATCATTCACATCTCCATTGTGAGTAACTATGTTTTTCAACACATCTAATTAGTTGCTATAAGGTGTATACTAGGGTTTTCGGTCATTCAACCATCCCTAGTTATCTTTTCAAATTTTGTAGAAAGCTATCTTGGCTTTTAGAAGGTAAGGTCTAGTTTTGATAGTACCTTGCATATGTCAAAATCCCAACACAATTATACACATTAACAATCCTAGTTTGAACAAGGAAGGATGACACTACAAAGTGATCCTGGTCACCTTAAGTGAAATTTTTCCTTGCTCATATTATTATGTGCATGGTCTAGAATGTTGATCATTGACAAAAGGACAAGCTCCCCCCTACCCAAACAATCCCTTGCTTCTCACAAAACGAGCAAATTCCCAAAGCAAAACAAAAAGCAAAATAAACAGTGATTTTCATCACTAAGCAAATCCCTTGCTCAAAAATAAAATAATGTAAAATAAATAGTGGTTTTCACCACTAAGCATGAGCAAGTATCCCAAGCAATTAAAATAAAAGAAGAGGGTAACGAGCTTGAATCCCTAGAATCTTCAGTATTAAAATGCCATGGGGTGATCTCCATTACAGCAATGGGTTGAATGAAACTCACCTAGCAATGGAGTAGCCTTACACATGGTGATATGTCTATCACATTAGCGACCTTATTTTGTACAGACCAATGTTAGCTTATGGATGAGCTAGCTTTAGGTGGCTTGTATTGCCTAGTAGTCTAGTCTAACTACATCCAAACTCAGGATCATGATGACCATATGGTGATCCTCATTACAACAATGGGTTGAATGAAACCCACCTAGCAATGAGGTAGTCTTATGCCTCATCTAATATATTCACTTTGCACACACAGGGATAGTGAATATCTGGGTCTTCTTAATAGGCTTGTATATTTTAGGAGTCTTGTGTAGTCATTATACAACTTTTTATCAATCAACTAGGGTGTTTGAGTCTCATGGAAAACCTCAAAAATCCCCTCATAGCAACAAATCATCTCATCAAACAATCACAGTTTTCCTTATGAACTTTTGTTTATTAAGGGGTGTTCATAGAATAGGATAGATACCGGATGGATATCAACAATGATATTTAGATGGCCACTGACTATTTTATGCATATATTTTAGTTTGTAGAATCTTATAGGGAAAGCCCCTACATCTCACATCATTTCATCTCACATATGGATGTATACATGATTAATTCTTATGATAAGAGTTAACATTTTCATTCATGATTTTCATACATTTTGTGGTGTCTACCATTAGTTTGATTAAACATATTAGATTCATTCATTATGTTTTAAGTGATTAAAGCATACAAGTTCATTTGCATTAGACCATCCACATGAAATTAATGCATTACATCCACCATATCATATAAACATAGATTAAATGCATAATCAATTAAACAAATTTAAACATGCATTTAACATTCACTATTGCATCCATATAAGCATACATAGTAGTGCATCCACACATTTAGATCATAGCATCTAATCATACATCTATCATCTAACTATTGCATGTCATTAGTACATCGCATATATCTAAAATTACATCATCATATAAGCATTACATCCATTAATGCATCCATAAACATAAATAAAACCATAACACATAATGAGCCATAAAAGAGGATATCATATATATGTGTGTGTGTGTGTGTGTGAATATGTTAGAGTACATAGTGGTACAAAAATACCTGCAAGCTACAACTAGTGTAGGTCCTTAGACCTTACACTCAAAAATGATAAAGACATCATGTCATATCAATCAGGGCCTACACCCCTTGAAGTCACCTCCACCCTCAGCCCCATCTCTACAAGGCTACCTAGAGCTAGTACCTATTGATCTCTTTGATCGTGAAGCTACCCTATGATTGGGTTACATTAATGATTACCCAGACTCACTCTGTCTGCTTTGCTAGGAGCCTCCTATTGTAGATTGCTTTGGTAGAGGTGCCATCACATATCCCAATCCAAATCTCCAAAGTGATGATATATGTTACATCTACTCCACGTTGAGTTGTGCTCTCATCTAGGAGTCACCACAATATCATAATTTCTATATCCCCACCTGATAATTTTGGGCCCTGAGTGGCTAGAGTAGGAGGTACACCCTGACTTGTAGTAGCCACTATTATTTATACCCATAAATCATCTACTTTTGTAGTCCTAGTCACCAACTATAGATGCATAGTATCCCTCTCTGTCATAACCTGGTCAATCACTATCTGCATTATCGACACCTAAGCCTGGAAGAGAGCTCTCTCCTTAGCGTACCCATACCATAGCTGCTATCCACCACTGAGCTAACTCTGAGTAGTAGCAATAGATGTATCTTACTCCATCAACTACCTCTAAGAAGTCTATAGTTGTACCTATAAACTCTACACCTATACTCATAGCTATGCTACCTCATCACTCGAGGCATCCTCCTCACCCTCCTCCTCCGCTTGGGGCTCATATGGATATCCTACTACCTATCCCCACTCACCCTCTATCCTATGATGCACTCATCACTCATCATCATCTCCACCCTCCTCCTCTACACCTCCCTAGGCCTACCCATAGGTCCACCACCATGCCATAGCTAAGAGACCCACCAAGTATCATACTCAATAGTGGTCCCTAGGTCCTCTAAACCTATCTCTACAACTGGAGGGTCCACCTCCTCTGATAGTTGCTCTACCTGTGGTGGCTCAAACTATGTCTCGGCATGCCTATGATGATAGAGGATTGGCTCCTCTAGTACATCCTAGGCTATGCCAAACTACCTAGTGACCCGAGAGTAATAGAAATACTCTCTCTCCTTCCCATGGTGCCCCATGAGCCATCTACCATGCCTCACTCTAGCTAGGTACCTCCCTACCTCAAGCTAATCAGGACAATCTAAGTAGGGCCTCCATATAATGTGACCATGTTGTAGTCCCTCTAGAGACTTAGTATAGTGTGCTAGCACACCTGCATGTGGTCAACTTCGATCAACCTCCACATCCCATGGCCACCATGCTGCATAGCCAATATCATCATCATCTAAGTCAGCTCGGGATATCGGTAATCCAGTGGGTCGATCTACCTAGATGTGCTCCCATCCCTAGATCTGAAGTAGCAGACTGCATCCCACTCCCACTTGCCCTTGATGTTGTATCTCATATAACTCATCATAGAGTTGTGCTAAGAGTGTGCTCCCCCATGCCATAATCATTAGGTCCTATGAGTCACACTCCACTAGGTCCTACACCATGTCTAGGAGGTTCCAAGGGAACCTCACTCCTGATGAGTCTAGTAGTAGCACATTCGAGATGATGTGCATCAACACTACCTGGCATCAAGAGAATATGTGCTCATCATACCACCTCTGGACTAGGACCCCACCATGATCTGAATTCCCCAACACCTCATCAACTCTGTCACCAAAAACCCACTCCAAAACCCTCTCCTTATCCCGAGTCGGAGAAGAAGTGATAGCTAATCCATCTATAGGGATCCTAAAAATATGGTAGACATCCTCCAATATCACCATCATCTCTCTAGTGGGGAGATGGAATGTGTTGGTCCTACTATCCCAACGATGAGCTAGGGCCATGAGGTAAGATTGGTCCAACATTACAGTCGATAGGCACACAACCTATTTGAGGCCAATCACCTCAAACCACTTCCAATCATCATCATCTAATAATGGCTATAACTCCAAGAAAAGGTTAGGCTCCCTAGCCTGAGCTATTAGAGTCTGAAACCCATCAACATGTAATTCAAAGCAACCAATCAATCAATAATCCAAAAATGATAAAAAAATCAATCAAAAACATAAAAATAATGTAAAAAATCAATCAAAAACATCCAAGAAAATTCAACAAATTCATAAAAAAATCACAAAAAAATCAAAAAATTAATCAAAAATTAATCCTAAGGTTTGTTGTTGCTCAAGGCCCCAACGGTCACCATCATCACCGTCGACGCCCGTGATGACCACCACCAATGGTCAATTTTTTTATCATTGGAATTCAAACCTCATCGCCAGCCCCTCTAACGACCCCCTTTTGGCTAGTCGAGCATCGTTCCTGCCTAGGACGGCCCCGTAGTGGCCCCCACGTGGGGTCATTTTACACCCCATAAATACCAAAAATTAAAACCTACCTACCCTTAAGCTAACCTAAGCTAAATCCTAAACTAGGGGTGAGGTTCATTACCTATAATTTAATGAGGTTCATTTAACCCATTAATTAGTGAAGTTCATTTTTAAACTTTCACAATTCACGAGGGTTGGATGGAGAGTCTACCTTAGGAGCTCTAGCTCCACCGCTCATCGATGCCTCGGGTTGATCCACCATGGTGGTTTTATCTCGAGTTTGGCAGTGTTTCACATCAAATTATCTCTCTCCTCCCTCAGAGCTCACTTTTCTCTCACTGCCAACTGGTAAAATGATAATAAAAATTGCCAAAAATCCTTTTATATTTTTCTAAACTTGGCAACCGTTCTCCTTGAGGGTGGTCACATTTTGCTGTGGCCTTCGAACCTCATGATGGCCCCAAAATTTGCAGATCACCACCATTGTTCCTCATGATGACCTCCAACTGGCAATAAATGCACTCATTTTATCACCACCATGAGCTTCATATTGGACATTCAATCACATCTACCGGTCCATATTCATCAAAAATTCAAAAATTAACAAAAAAATCAAATAAACAAAATCTCAAATGCACCTCGTACCTAGTAATTTACCCTATACACTTGGTGGTTGCAATGACTTGCTATCCATGCAATCTGGTAAGATGAGTAAATTACCATAAGGCCATTTGAACCAAATCATTCATCGATGAATCAAAATGTCTTCACTTCAATCCCCAAGAAGGCCATTATGATCCGGACTGCTCCATGGGAATGAGGCATTCATTTCATTCTTCTATGAAATTTCATCTAATCATCGAACATAGTGATTCATCACATGCTTTAATTGAATTGCTATCATCTTGATTCCCTAAGAAGGCCATTGTGGTTGGACTGCTCCATGGGATAGAGATGTACAATTACTAATAATAGTTGAAATCATAGTTGTAACAGGACTTTCCCTTTACAAAGGTTATCATCTTGCAACATCCAAATCAGTCATCTTGGTCAAGTGACTCATCACTTTCATCACTTGCCATTTCCTCATCGACTCATCGCTTGAGGGGGTAGTCATAATCAAAGAATTCATAATCAAAATCAATAATCAAACACTTAATCATGCAAATTGTGTTCATCCATGAATCATTGCTAACAACTATCATAAAGCTACCCTTTTGCTAGGGAAAAAGCAAAAATACTAAACTAAACCTTTGTTAGTCTGAACTAATGGTCCTCGTAGCTTGACAATGCTACCTGAATGCCTTCAAATTCATCAAAGTTTTAATAAAATTTAAGCCTACCCATTTTGTTGGAGGTAATGATTCAGAGATGCATGCTCTTTCCATGATTGGGGTATCTAAAGTTGACCAGATCAATGAACATCAATCAACCTGCAATGTGATGTTAGGTTGTCTATTTTTTCTCAATGTTGTGTTTTCCCACAATGCATCTCAAAAAGGGGCATCTGTAGACACCTAAAACATGTCATGTTGAGGAGGCTACTCATGTGGACACCTTTTCAGGCCATATGACTCATCTTGGACCTTCCCAAGACCTAATAGTGGTTCTAACCACTCAAATAGGGTAACCTAGTCCTTTTCATCCTGGGTTGTTGTCCCCCCAGTGGTTTCCTAGAAATTGCTAGAGCCAATGATGACCTCTACACGAGTCACACCTATCGAGGATGGCCTCATCTGTAACAAACTTGTGCTCCCCAAGCTGAACCAAATCTATTACAGAGCAACAAATTATGAGCGGTTATGATCGAGAAGCTTCTAGAAGTGATGATTCATCTCCCTAGGCATAACTGAATCTTGGTCTTGGCTTCTCTAGCAAGCTAGGATTCCAATTTGGGAGGTCTATATAAGGCACCCAAAAACTTCACCAAAAGAGAGAATTGATCCTGAATTGAATGCAATGAAGTGCTGCCCTTTTGTGATCAGAGAGATAAATCTCTCATAAGTGTCTAGGTGCTACCAAATTTGCATCATGAAGCTTGCATTCATATCCATGGAGTGCATTGGAGCTTGAAGGACACATATCCTTACCATTTGATCATCAATTCACCATGATTACGAGCTAATATTCTATGATTTAACTGTGTATCCAAGAGATAGACCCTTGAACATCAATTTGGTAGTCAAATTGATCATCACCATGCATCGAGCTCAGAGAACAGAGTCTCTATTTTGTGACCATTGTTTTCAATAGTGGCCCATAGGCATAACTGTTGAACCCTAATGATGGCTAATAGAGCCCATCGTTCTGATTGGTGATGAATCTTTGATGACATCTAATTTTCCTATCTTTTCTAGTTAAATTAGTCTTAGTTGCTTTTAATTCTATTTTTAATGTTCTTTAGCATTATTTCTTTTAGTCTTTCATGCATTCTTTTATTTTTTTCAGCATTTGCTTTCCAGTTTGCATTATCAAGAAATAGGCCTCATCTTGAGAGGCTTTCATATGCTATTGATGCTTTGTAGGTGTTTATGTGTGCAGGTTACAGGCCTTATCAGGAGCATATCATCATCAAGATCATCCTTCTTGGCATCATCAAGCGAAGGTCGCTAGGAAAACCCTCCATTATCAGTTCATGAGATTACAGAAGATCTTTTGAAGACATCTACTCTTTGAGTGCTTTATTGTAATTTCGTATCAATTTGGTGAATCCCTAAGAGGGATCTATTGTAACCCATTGTAAAATATTTCTTGAATATTAATAAGAATGGCCCATTTATTTCTTTACTTTCTTGTTATGATGGTTACATGAATTTACATTTGTCAAGTTGATTTCATTATTGCAATTATGTAGATGTTAGATCTTTTTTCAATACTACACTAAGAAGTGTGTCTTTGGTGTCACTTCAGGAAATTTACTTGGGTTTATTTTTTCCAAAGAGGGCATTCGAGTGGATACTAATAAAGTTAAGGCAATAAAAGATATACCTCCACCTAGAAATATCAATGAGTTAAGGATATTGCAAGGCAAGATCCAATCCATTCGATGATTTACAACTTAATTACCCAATAAATGCAAGCCCTTTAATCACCTTTTTCTAAAAGGGAGTTACTTTTGAATGGATGCTTGATTTCCATATTTCTTTTGATAATATCAAGCGATACCTTGCATCACCTTTGGTTCTCGCTTCTCCCAAACCTATCATTCCCTTCCTTTTGTACATATCTACATTGATTTTGCCTTAGGGACAATGCTCACACAAAAGAATGATCTAAACCATGAGCAAGCCATTTATTACTTGAGTTGCACACTTGTCAGTTATGAGAGCCACTATCCCTATGTCAAAAAATTATGCCTTATTGTAGTATTTACCACTAAGAAATTATGACACTACATGTTAAATCATACTATATATGTGGTGGCCAAAGAAAACCCCTTGTGATATATGATGAGTTGCACATATACGAATAGTAGAACCACCAAATGGATTATGCTCCTTAATGAGTTTGACATAGAATTTATTAGTCAAAAACCCATTAAGGGTCAGGTCATTGCTGACCAACTTGTGGAAGATCCTTTACCCAATATTTAACCTCTTAAAATCGAGCTTCCTAATGATTTCATGTTTGTTGTCGGTAAGGTAAACAAACTAACACCACCTGATGATGATAATGATGACCTGAATTTATTCTTTGAAGGTTCTAAATGTGAACAAGGGGGTGATGTAGGAGTAGTTCTAGTCACCCTGCAAGGGATTCCTATCCCATTTTCTTTTAAAATGGACTTTCCTTACACCAACAATAATGCAAAATATAAGGCTCTCATCCTTGGACTTCATATTATTTTAGTGATGCACATCAAGCACCTACGTATCTTTGGCAACTCCATTTTAATTGTCAATCAAGTTAAGGGAGTTTATCAATGTAAACATCTGATTCTGTAGTCCTATAAAGACATCACTGATAATCTATTGGTCCAAATCGATTGGTATGATATTGATGTCATTCCTTGCTCATCCAATTGATTTGTAGACACTATGGCTTACTTAAAATCCCTTATACCCAAAACCTTATTTTATGATGTCACCACTCTCCATGTTAAGACCTTGGCCCAATCCACTCTTCACTCACCTACACCCAACACCAAACGAGATGTAAATTTTATTACCATAAAATCCCCTTATCTTCAAACATTCCAAATTTGAACTCTCCTCCATACCCTCATCCACATGAACCCTTCCTTATCTACCAAGCCTACAACCAATTTGTATCCCTCTATCACTTCCCTACTCCTTAAACCCTTCACCCAAAAAATAGCCTAATCTACAACATCCACCTTCATCATTTTAGGAGATTGTAGCACCAATACCACTTCCACCGACTCCTATTCCATATTGTTTTCTCAATTACAAAAATACCTTCAAACGGGATCTTTTCCACCAGATTTTCCATCCACCTCCAAGTGAGCATTCAAATAAAAAGCAACACGATATGTGCTATTGAGGGACATCTTATATAAAAGAAGTTACGATGGTATCCTACTTTGTTGTTTGGAATCCCCGAAGACCCAATGGGCAATCACTCAAGCACATGATAGTACATGTGGGGGCCACTTAAGTGGATTAGCCATTGCTAAACAGATTTTACAAATGGGATATTACTGGCCCACCATGGAGTATGATTGCTTCGAATATGTTAAACGATGTGTTAAATACCAAAATCATGCTCACTTAATGATGAGGGCATCACATCCATTCTCCTAGGCATAGTTCTTTCTATAGTTCCTAGGTTAATTATTATTAGGCAAATAAACTCCACGTGCACTTTGTGCATGGTTGGATTTGTTGAGAATTTGCTGACCTTAGTTGTTATTTGGTTAGCGAGTGATAGGTTATAATATTTATTTCCTCTCTATTTCTCCTCCAACATGATCTAGGTGTATGGTTATGAAATGAGGGTGCATTGTTGTGTATTTTTGGCATTAAGGGCCTATTTAAACCTTAGTTTATGAATTAAATCTTAGTTGGTTTTCGAACCTTCTCATTTGGTATCATAGCATCGATCCTCGGGTTCTCCAATTGGTTCCTCCTTTTTTGTTTCATTTGGCTATTTTTGTTAGATATATTTAATTTGGAATGTGATTGCTCCATTTGACTACATTGTCATTGGGCTATTTTAGCGATTTGATGGCTCCATTTGATTTAGTGCCATTTGGTTTTGTTTAAGATCTCATTGATCGAGTAAGTTTTCACTCTTGCATAATTTATTGGCAACTTTTGTGTGCAAATTTGGTCAAATTGTGGGTGATTTTTTGAAGTTTGCATAATTTTTGTTGGCACAATTTATGTTGTGTTGGTTACAATATGAGGGCATATTGTTATGTATTTTGAGCTTTAAGGGCATATTTAAACCTTAGTTCATGAATTAAATCTCAGTTGGTTTTTAGACCTTCTCATTTGGTATTAGAGCACCAATCCTTGGGTGCTCCATTTGGTTCCTCCATTTTGGTTCCATTTGGCTATTTTTGTTAGCGACATTCAATTTGGAATGTGATTGCTCCATTTGACTACACTATCATTGGGCTATTTTAGCTACTTGATCACTCCATTTGGCTCAGTTCCATTTGGTTTTTTTGAAGAGCTCGTTGATTGGGTAAGTTTTCAACTCTCACATAATTTGCTGATAACTTTTGTGTGCAAATTTGGTCAAATTGTGGGTGATTTTTTGAATTTTGCATAATTGTTGTTGGCACAATTTATGTTGTGCTGGTTACGAAATGGTGGCATATTGTTATGTATTTTAGGCATTAAGGGCCTATTTAAACCTTAGTCTATGAATTAAATCTCAGTTGGTTGTCGGACCTTCTCATTTGGTATTAGAGCACCGATCCCCGGGTGTTCCATTTGGTCCTCGAGTGCTCCATTTGGTTCCTCTATTTTGGTTCCATTTGGCTAATTTTCCTAGTGATATTCAATTTGGAATATGATCGCTCCATTTGACTATACTATCATTGGTCTATTGTATTGACTTGATCACTACATTTGGCTCAATACCATTTGGCTTTGTTGAAGAGCTCATTGATTGGGTAAGTTTTCAACTCTCACATAATTTACTGGCAAATTTTATGCGTAAATTTGGTCAAATTGTGGGCTATTTTTTGAAGTTTGCATAATTGTTGTTGGCACAATTATTTTGTGTTGGTTTTACTCTAAAATTTATTAACCAATTTTTAAAATGTGGCTAATCAATCCACCTTTGCCTCGAATATCAACAAGGTGATAATAAATTTTTACCCTTGAGTCAAACAAGGTGGCTAATTAATCAACCTCTACCTCAGAGCGAGGTGGCCAACAACAAGTTATGACTAGTCGTTAAGGTGGATAGACGATCGATGGGAATGACACATGTAAGCGGTAAACCGAATGGTGTAAATCTATGTGGCATATACCAACATAGAATGGATGACACATCTGATGTGGACAAGTGAATGAGGTGGATTGATGGGTGATGTGGCGGTTGACAAGGAAAGTCATCGCAGAGGGCCAACTATCGAGAGGTAGTCATAATCCTATGTCCATGCTTCTTGTTTTAAACCACATTGTCACCTCTATGTTCACCATGTGGGATAATTGCTCCTATATTTTTACATCCAATATTGTTACATCTGGTTTGATGCTCTGTGGAAAAGACAACGATCCACAATTCCTATGAGCATAATTATTTCACTGATTCGTTTGACACTTTTTTTCCCCTATGATCTCAACTACGAAAGGTGACACTGGGTGAGCAGACACACAGTTCATCCATCGCACAGTTTATTTTGTTGTTGCAATAGAGATAAACCATCCTTTGAAAGTCAGTACACACAAACTTGATGGATGGTCCAAGCAAGGATTGGAACCGAAGGACTAGCTCATCATAGTAGTAGTGGATCCATTGAACGAGTTGAAGCAAGATTTTACCTTTGGTAAGATGAACGTGCAACAATGGTCAATATTTGGCCCAAAACCCTTAGCAAAACACATTAAATTTTCTTCGACAGATGCCATTTGGTGTAGGTATATTCTATGAGTAATCCTATATTTTTAGTGGGATAGCTTCTATAGGCCTTGAAAAAGGTATAGGCCCATAGTATGCTTCGACCACCACGTGATGGTCTAGTTTGACTTCATGCGGTGGTCGATGCTCTACCAGTTGATGACGAGAAAGCCTGCCACATGGTAGTCCTTTTGTTGCAGAACAATGAAATCAACACCAATACTTCCAATACCTTTTGAAAGGTATAAAATTTTATTAATTCAATTTAATTAATTTATAATGTTTAATTAATATAATTAAAACATTAAAATTGCATTCAATTTTTTGCAATTCTTTTTTAAGCAAACATTTTTTTTCTTAGACAAAGGTTGCAAGCCTCATTGTAAAATCTCAAGCAACTTATTGTAAAGCCTATAAGACATAATATTTGTTTTGCAAATTTTTGTAACTCACCCAAGCATTGGGTAACCTTTAAAAATTGCCTAAGAGGAAACAATTGTGAAGCTATTTTTAGTTTCTTGTAGAGTGCTTGAAAACCATAGCACCATTGTACTTGCCTACGAGGCAAAGATTGAAAGCCTTTTGGCTTCTTATAGAGTGCTTGAAAACCATAGCACCATTGTACTTGCCTACAAGGCAAATATTGAACACCTTTTGGATTTTTGTAGAGTGCTTAAAAACCATAGCACCATTGTACTTACCTACGAGGAAAATATTGGAAGTCGTTTATGGTTCAATGGTAATTACCCTACAAGGCAACATATTGTACTCATTTTGACACAACTTGATAGCCTTCCTGGCTTTCACCATGGGATAAAAGGTTGCTGCTTTGGCAAATAAAATGGTCGGACTAGCTGTTGTAGTTAGTCTCATGGCCTAAGGACCTTTGTCCTTCTAAGGAGGTCATTCCTCCTCCCTCATCAGTCCCTCCTCCTATTGCTCCTATTGCTCCTCCTGTTGTTCCACCTTGATCACTGTAGCAACCTCTTCTAATGTTTTCTTCATAGGTTCCTGATGTTTAGCAGACTTCGCAGCTTTAGTAGTAGGCACTTGCTCCTTGTCCTAGTTTTTTACTTGGCAAGGGTATGATATCTTGATGTTGTTTCTCTACACTAGCATCTTGAGGCTTTCGCGATGTTCTTCCACCTAGTTATGAGACATCTATGCAGCGTTTGGTGACTCACCCTTTCACTCCTATTGTAAAAGCATTGGAATCCAATGCTTCTTGAGTGGGGAGGTATGATGAGGGTATCACGTACATTCTCCCAGGCATAGTTCTTTTTATAGTTCCTAGGTTAATTATTATTGGGCAAATAAAATCCATGTGCACTTTGTGTGTGGTTGGATATGTTGGGCATTTGTTGGCCTTAGTTGTTATTTGGTTAGCAAGTGATAGGTTAGAATATTTCTTTCCTCCCTATTTCTCCTCCAGCATGATCTAGGCATATGGTTATGAAATTACGATGTATTGTTATGTATTTTGGGCATTAAGGACCTATTTAAACCTTAGTTTATAAATTAAATCTCAATTGATTTTCGAACCTTCTCACTTAACCCATGTGCCTTCACAAGCTCTTCAACCCATACAACCCTATTGGCAATGGGGATTAGACTTGATTGGTAAAATTTCTCCCCCTCTTTCAAATAACATACCTTTATTATTACGGCCATTGAATATTTTACCAAGTGGGTGGAAGCCATCCCTTTTACCTCTACTACTGGAGCTAAAATTGCAGAATTTATCCTTCACCATATTATATGTTATTTTGGGATACCATCCAAGATTATTTCTGATAATGGTCCCCCATTTAAAAATAAAGATGTTTGCAACCTATGTCAAAAATACCACATCCACCACAGTTTCTCCACCCTTATTACTTGCAAGATAATGGGTAAACTGAAGCCACTAATAAAACCATTTGTTCTATTTTGAAAAATATTGTTAAGGACAATCATAAGGATTGGCATCTACAATTACCCCTCGCACTATGGGCCTATCGTACTAGTATTCATACCCTAATTGGGACAACTCCTTTTTCATTAATCTATGGTATCGAGGTGGTTATGCCTTTGGAACTTGAAATCCCATCCCTTAAAATTTCTTTATAGGACTTTATGGATGATGATATCGCTCGCCAAGCTAGGCTCGATCAATTAACCCTTCTCGATGAACATCGGATTAATGCCCTAGAGCATCTTCGCATTTATCATGATCGCATAAAATGAGCCTATGATCATAAGGTTCATCCTCATGAATTCCAAATAGGTGACCTTGTCCTAAAAGCAAATCAACAACAGTCTCACATCACCCCTCACTTGTAGGATAAGTTTGTAGCCAATTGGTAAACAAAAATTTGATACAGGGGCATAAAGACTTCCTACCCTTGAGGGAGATGAGGAGCCCGAGCCTATAAATATATTGTACCTACGAGCCTTTCATGCATAATTTTCATATCCATTTATAACTATTATACCTCCTATACATACATTTTATATTATCGATAAATACATATCCCTTTTGCACACTTTTGTATCCTTTTTGTATCCCACATTTTGTATCACTTTATCCCTACCACATAGCCCTATTGTCACCTTTTTGTTTGATCTTTATCTTTACCATGTCACTTTACAGTATCCTTTGCATGTAAGGATAATATAGCGGAGTCACTATTTATATAGGAAGTGAGATTTCTTTTGAATCATTTAAGTTGATTTAGTGACAATAAATATCCTACAAGTATTGCACCTATGATCTCCATATTCACCCTTTACTATTACCACTTTTTGATATCTAGGTAATATGCTTATCTCATTAACCATTCACCCTTCCTTTCGTATACAAAGGTGTGAATGTGTCCTTCATGATTCATTTCTTCTTTCATCCCTTCTCTTTCTCTTATCCCTTTGTATCCCAAGGACCTTTTCGTCACTCAGCCATACCTAGTATCCTCCTCAAGTGCACATATATCCTATTCAAATCCATGATGATTTAAAGCCTCCCTTCAAGACCTATTGACATATATCCTAGAACATACACATTACACACATACTTAATATTATTTTGATTAGGCAAGGATGACATCATGATTAGTCCTAATGCCTATATTAGCTCATCATGGATTCTTCAATGGTCCAAAATCCAAGGGTTCATGCTTATAAAAAATGATGATGAAAATAAAATGCATAAAATAAATAAATGATGATAAAGCCTAAATCCTTGGGCATATTAGATGACTCCACAGGGGCTATAGATTCCTGGACAATAGTGGAGCAATGTTGATGGACCGCATGTTATCTTCACTAGGGCTATAGATGCTTGATTGGTAGTGGAGTATGCCTTCATGATGAGATTAATTTCTATTATTAGGGCTATGATTGGTTAAGTCCAAACCTATTCAAAATATGGTTAATGAACTCACTACACACATAGTGGTTCTAGGATGCTTTGATATGTCTCAAGGGATCTCTAATCATAATGACTTTGTATGGTAAATTCACTACTTGAGAGGAATACTAGGGTGTTTGAGTCTTGTGAAATCTCCTTGGGATATTATTCTCCTTCCCTCTTCTTCTTTTTACCTTTCACCCATGGACATTATACACCCTTGTATATCTCAGGAGGTATTTTTGATTAATAAGGTAAGCATATTCCATTCCTTCCATAATCACCATAATCTATTTTCCTTCTTATATATCATCATCGTTATCCATAATGTATTTACTCATTATATTTTAACATTACATGTTATCCATTCATTATCTACTTATGTTTATTCTTACCCACACACATTTACCCACCATATCATCCATTCACCATCTACTAACCATTCACACAAAATATATACATTCATTCATACACATAGACACAATGAGTAGCAAAACCACATATATATACTCAAATAAAAATACATCATACCTGTAGGCAGTACATAGGTATCAAAAATATATAGTCATATATCAAAATACAATCAGGCCGATGGCACTCATATAGCCTTATCACCACTTATCGATGGTTGTTCACCTCTATCTCAGCCTCTGCCCATCTGGGGTCCTTACCTCTCTTGATCACTCTTGTCCCCTCCATCGGAATATGACCCTATATCCTCATGAAAATGGGGTACCTATACTGACAAATGGAGTTCCTAACGCCATGCTCCTACTTTGAAATCAATATCATGATCGCGATCATGAGGAACACTTAGGGAATGGAATTCGATGAACCAAGAGGATTTTCTCTAGTGCTCTAATCCAATCTTGTGACTCCTCTAGAATCCTCAACACTAATGAATCTACACCCTAGTCCTAATACCTTCTCATATGCTCTACCTCAACTTCTAGCTACTACACTCGATCTATTAGCTCCTAGTGCGCTCTCTTCAAGCGCTCTCAATACTCCATGTGTTGCATCTACCCTACCTCCAATCTCCCCACCTGGCATCAAAATCGGTCTCACTTCGCCACTAATTCCTATCACTTGACCATTGCACTATCTTGTTGGCACCTTATCTCCTCAAACTGAACTACCATCCTCTCCCTCGTGGCCTCCCACTCCCTCAATTATAGCACTCATTATACCCTATCCCTCTCCACCACCTCCTATATATCAAACATCCCATTCTCTTATACCTAGTGAAGTCTAGCCATCTCTACCTTAGCTACTTGCAACCTATCTTAGATCTCATCCCTCTCATCCATAGCCTACTATCTGTCCCACTCCAAAGCATGCACCTACCTCCTCAGCCTCTCCATATCATCATCATTTGTATCCCCTCCTCCAACCTCCATAGGGATACCACAAGACTACCACCAAGCCTTGTAATCCATTGTCATACCTAAATCCTCAACTCTATACACATCCAATTCCACATCATCATCATCACTAATAGTCATCACCTCTTCGTGAGGAAAGTGCCTCTCTGAATCCCTTCGTTTGTAGACTACAGGATCTAGAGGAACTCCCTATTGAAGAGCAAACTATATCAGCACCCTCTCATACTGAAAGAGCTCATGATCTCCCCTATGATGCCTACAACACCATCTCCTCCTCCTCACCCTCCTCAAATAGACTCTATCAATATCCCACCATGGCCCTGCTATCCAAGGCCTCCATGCTACTAGTCTCGATTGTAATTTCTAGAACACATCCTGATAGTGGATCTATCATTTTTTCATGGTTGCATCCCTTTATTTTCCCATTGTCACCATTTATACCCATTCTTCCCCCCTCTCCAGGAGTTCTAGATTTTACTCCCTTTCCTTCCACCCATATATGATCCCTTTTAACAATTTTTTCCCCACAACCTCATCCATATCCGACCCCTTTCAACAAATTTCTTCCCACAACCCTGACTTCCCCCACTAATCACCTTCACTCACCACTTCCTATTCCCATTCTCAATTTTGTCAAGTGGCTTTTCCTTGGCCTCAAGATCTCACCTGCACACTTGCCACTGGAGGGGGTTTCCAAGTATACTCCCATAGGGATAATCATATCATTGGGGCAACACATTAAAATTTTGATAAACATTTTTGCACTATGTTGTTTTTACAAACAACACATTGCAAAAAGGGGAATCTGTAGACATCAAAAATTAACAATTTTGCTAATATAATAAATTAAAAATAAAAATACGTAAACAAGCTTTAGAAAATTAAAACTAATCTAATTTCCCTAATATTGCCTAATAAAACCTTAGAAACATACCACAAAAATAATAAAATAAACAATAATAAATCCCTACCCATTTCCCTACACCATTAATAATTAATTAAACCTAGATTAGGCTAATTAAGTATAATTAACATCACCATCATAAGCCCTATTTATGACTCTTCCCACATAGAAAATGACATAAATAAATAAAATAATAGCAATGCAAATTGGCATTAATTAAATACATTATAAAGCCCCCTTTTTGCTAATTAATCAAGTTTAAATAAAATACAAATCAAAGCATTTAATATAAAATCTCTAGAAGATGGAAAAATCTGCCTCTCCAAATCTTTAAAATCCCCTAATACTAATCTTGTCCTTCCCCCCATGCTATAAAAATAAATTCTAAATTTAAAAATAATAAAATTCAAAAGATGCATTAAATCCACTTGGTACAAGGACAAGCCACATCATCATCTTGGCAATTTTAAATTCTTTTTCTATTCCCCATGTCCCTTGGGAAACTAATTTTACAGTAGTTTTCCATCCCCCTAGGACATCTCCCCCAAATATATTTAATATTCCAAATCCCTACCCTTACACCTCATCATTTTGGTAATTTTAAAATACTTGTCACAACCTCCCAAGCCCTTGGGAGACTAAATTAAAATTAGTTTTCATTCCCCCTATGACAACACTCTCCAAGTTAATTAAATGATCCCCATCCACCTCACCATTCTCTAGACCCTTCCCCACCTACCTTGCCCATGTGGATACCAAGTGGAGCCTATGTGGCATCCCACTCACCCAACCCCAAAAACTCTATAAATACCCTAGACCATGCCCTAGGGAGGGGAGCTTATTTTATACTAGTATTATGCTATCAAAATTCTCACTCACACTTGCCTAAGCTTACCTTACCATTACCCATAGTCTTTAACCATGTCCTAAGACCTCTGTAACTCCATTAACACCATTTTTGAGCTCTTGGGTTTAATAAGTTTTTAGCTTACAATCACAGTCTCGAGACTGCTTTCCTAGACACGGTCCTGACCACTGTCTATAATCTCTCCAGATATGATCTTGCCCTTAATATAGGAAAACATCAAAAATAGAGCTTCAGCAACAGTTTCACACGATAGTAAGTATATACTTTGTATTTCATTCATTCCAGCTTCATTTAACAATAGTCTCTTTTGATTTACTGTGGTTTATACTTGGTATGAACACAGGCCCAAATTAGGTGGACCTATTTAACTACTAACTTCTTTCTTATTGGTTGTGTGTAGGTTTATCAATCATCTACATCAGCCCTTGGAAGATCCTACACCCTCACACACACTCACATAGTTTCTCCTTATCACATTCGGTTGTGGAAGAGAAGCACAAACACCATCCTTGTTGTAAAAGCCCTCTTGGGCTAAATTGTAATTGCAAAAGATAAAGAGCTTTATTTTGTATTATAAAATTATATATTTGTAATAAAATCCATTACATATATCTTGTTCTCTTTTTCTTATATTTTAGTTGTTAATGGTGGCTTCTCCTCTCTACATGGGGTGCTTAATGTTTTCTTGTGAGATCATGCACAGGGTTAACTAGTAGTTTCGACTGCCAGTTACACGCCTTTTTATTTTTAAAATTTACTTTTGGTGATCGTCTCAGAGTGAGATGACCATGGTTTTGTGGTCATATCAGGTTAATATGGCCATAGTTTTATGGAGATTTATGCTCATTTAAGTGGCAAAAACCACTGTTTTAGCCTTGAAGCTTCTCAAGGTGGGTTAAGTGGTCTAAAAGGAGTTCATTATTATGGAACACAAAATATCAAATAATTTCTATAGTTATTTTGTAATAATTATAAATATTGGCTAGATATGAATTCAAATGTTACCATTAAGTTATTGGCTATATCCCTTAGAGGACCCATCATAAGTGGTATGCCAACATTCTCAAAGGATTAATGAAAAGCTTTAACCAACAAATTAATATTACATATAAGTTTGGTGCTAGGACAATACACAATAATGTTATTATGCAATTTATAACTACCAAATAAATGCAAGGATAATTGAGAATTTTATAAGAAGACGGAAAGACCTTGTCTATAAATCTAAATACAATATCGACAACAATAGCCTTAGTTTATCGAATCTCTCTTGCCACTCCTTAAACAACAATATAAATTGACTAGCTTACAAAATTGTAAAACACATGCTAGAACTTTAGGAAGGCTAAAGAAGGAACATTGAATCTTGAGCCTGAGAACAATAATAGAATCATTATAGGATATGGAGTTATGGATCTCAAATCTCTACACAATGTGAATGCTAACAATGCTAATAAACAAACAAAAAATATTTTATCAGTTTTAGAAAGCTAAACAACAATAACCATCACCATGAGTACATCATAATTTTAATAGGGTGACACCTATGACTATTGAATAACTTAGAAATATGATATCCAAATGAATATATCAACCACTTTTTTTTACCAAATAGAAACCAATACCCAAATGGTTTAAAGAAAGCACCATTTTTTTTTGGCATGATATTCCTAGACATGACTTTGAAAATTGTTGACACTTAAAAAACTTATTTATACTAGTTTGTTTTTATAAATTATGATTCTAATTCCTTTAAATAGAGGAAATGAGTAAGTATGATGCTTTAATTATAATCTATAGCACTAAGAGTGATAAACCCCAACATCCAATTAACCCAAAGTTTGACATTTATAAGAATCCCTTTCCTAACAATCAAGCTGCCCAAAATCCTTCTCTTGAGAATAATAACATCACCTTCTTAAGGTACCTCCTTGGTTGCATAGATGTGAGTTTTCCACCTTCTATAGATAAACATCGAATAATTAGTGTCAATAGAATTATTCAATGCTCTCCTAAGGTTTTTACACAACCACCTCCTAAGGCACCCAAGAAAGAACTTATACACATTCTAAAATAACTAATGATGAATTGTTGATCTATGGGACTAATTGATATGGAATTAATTCCTATGATCTTGTGTTCATAGCCTCATAAAAGAGGAGGTTTAAGTCCCCTTGATATTTCGATTTGGACTGACTTCCCACTCACCTACACTAATATAGCTAAACTAAATGCAAGAAATAAAATATGCTAACGTAAGTGTACAAGAAGTAAAAAACAAATGCAAAAAATAAAATATAGCTAGAGGTCAAAACAAGGCAAGTGTGCTATTAGTTGTATCATTCAAAGAAAACATAATAATGATAGATTAGCTTCATCTAATGATATTGTATCCAACAAAAAATAGGACTAATAGGAAATTTATAAGGCAACACTACAAACACTATATATTCATGCACAAAGATGTTTGATAGAATGAGACATAGTCTAGTAGGACCATGTATAATTTTATATACATAAAACAAAAAGGATTACAACTAAAAAGTTTAGCTCTAATATTTCTCAAAATGGCCAAATTATGTTTATAATGATCCTAAGGGGTTCTATTATACCAAGCAATTTATCCCTTTTTACTTCTAAGTAAAAATATTTAACTTTTACAATTACTGGTAAAAGACAAAGTGTCACTTTCAAATTGTTATTTTTAGCCATTGCCTCACAACCCAACAAATAATTGCTTTGTCAAGGATCATGAATTTTTGATGGAACATGATTTTGTAACAAATCACTACTTTGTCAAGGATCAAGAATTTTTTATGGATCATGATTTTCTAACAAATCACTACTTTTTGATGGATCATGAGATTGTTAGATTTCATCATGCTAATGTTAGAAGGAAAGCTGATAAATCATTGATAAGTTGATAGATTAATATTTTATCAACAAATTGGGTGTTTTCATACCTAACCATTTTTCTAAAAATTTCTCCAAATTTTTCAATTCACACCATTTATTTTGGGGTAGAAAAAATCCTTCTTCTTTGATATCCAATAATTAATTCCTTGTAGGAATTTAAAGGTACTATCAAATCTACTATATTTCTAAAGGCTTCATAGGGTGCTAATATTGACGAGAAAGAGAACCTAGATAATACCTTATTTTTTGCCACAAACTATTTAAAATTGAGATTGTATAAAAGCAAAATAGTGAAATTATGGTTCATATTTATTCATCTCTAGGGTAACAAGTTCTGAAAGCACTTACCACTCTGCACCAAAAGTTAGGTCTATATTGTCTAACACCCAACCATCCAGTTCCTACTCATATTAGTCCTTGGGAGGTTCTTCCATTTATTTTTTAAGTTCTTTAATATGTCTAGCTACTTCTTTAGCTTAGTACCCTTGTTTGAGAACATCGATCACAATACTATCTTTTGCTTTGCATTGTTATTTTTAATTGATTAAGTTGAGGACATAAGTCTTGTATACCTTGTTGCCTTAACTCATTTACTTCTTACACTAACTAACCTTTTAATTTAGATAAATATTTTCTTGTTCCTTTCCTATGCTTCTATCAACCCTATTTGATCATTGGTTTTCCTTTTTGATGACACTATGTCATAGTTGCATCACCTACCTTTGCATATCTTCTACCAGTTGCTCCATTACATGTGCATTAGCCAAGGCTTTCCTTTTTATATCCTTGCAGTTTAAGAACTACTTGAGCATAAGTAATAGCCATTGCTTATTGTGACTTCCATGTTATATGTATCATATGGAACACAATATCCCTTTGAAATATACAATATAGTGATATATTTAGCTAGGGAAGTTTCTAGCCTTCTTGGATATATAGCCTCTACAATCAATAGTTCATTTCTCCCTTTTGCCAATGGGAATTATGAGATCATAGGTGTGGAAAATTCTAGAGCTCTTAGAAATTTCTTGGTCAATGTGCTTTCTTACCATGTTACGTGATACTTAATACTTCCTTGTATGCCTTTCACAAGGTCTTCTTGAAGAGCGTGAAAAATGGCTTGCCTAACAAATGAATTTGAAATGCATCTAATGTTCTATTAAAGCATGCAAAAGAGATGATAAAGTAATAAAATAAGTGAAAAATAAGTTAAGAAAAAGGGGGGTTCTCCTTGTATTTATTAATTTTTCAAATAAGAGGTTACAATACATCCCCTTGAGGGCTTTTCAATTTGATACATTTCAAGTTACAAAGTTTGAAGGATCAAATCCCTCCATGAACTTATGGCACACTTTCAATGTTCCTCTCACACTCATGATTATAGAGCTATCTTTGAGCTATATTTCTTCAACTCCTTAGCTCCTCCCTCATGCATGGAATATCTATACCTACACACAAGAAATTGAAATATGTTAATAGCATATGCGTATGATGATAAAAACCATGAAATGCATGCAATATTGAATATAAAAAGTGTATGCAACCAATCTAAACTACTCCAAATGACATGAAAACTTAGTATGATGTCTACTATATGATTTTGTAAATATCTGAGTAGAAATCAAAGTGAGATTATGAGCAGAACCTATGGCCATCCCTGGGAGGGCCAACTAGGACTGTAATCACAAAAACATTAATTAACATATCAAAACCACTCCAAACTTCACCAAAATTGAATATGATGCTAATATAATGCTATTAAATTGATCTACATAAAATTAGATCAAAATTGTGGGCCAATTCATGGCCATCCCTAAGGGTTCCAACTGGACCTGCTAACCGTCCCAGGGGGATGACCACAAAATAGGGTGGTTTTTACCACCAATTCCACTTGGATCTGGTCTAGAATCCTCCTAGGGGTGTTGTCATCAAATTTGGTAAATTAAATCCAAGAATTGATAGGTTTTGGAAAGAATGAATGTATTTGGGGATGCCTTGAAAATGCCTTCGATTGACGAGGTTTCCAAGGGCAAATACGAGGGCAAAAGGTGAGGGTAAATATTGGGAGCACTTCATGGTCAATAATTGCAAAAGTCTCTCTTTGAAATTGAGTGCAAACACTCCAATTTATAGCCCAAGAGGGAAAAGGGGGAAAAGGATGCAAGTTTGGGCATGCAAGGTAGGTGCCACCACTTGGAAATGCCTTTGCCATGCATAGGGTGGAAGAGGCTTCCCATTTGGGCCTCCAATTTGTAGTCCCTAATGGCCATGACAACCTCCCAATCTATCATGAGTGATTGGGTGGGATAAATGGCAGAAATTGATTGCCATTTATCCCACCCTTTGAATTTTGAGGGGTCTGGACCATGGCCATCCCACCCAGGGATGGTTGCTTGTGGCCATCCCTGGGTGGGATGACCATGAACTATGGTCATCCTAGGGTGGGACGACCATGGCTACATGGCCCAAAACCTCCCAAAAGTGGGGTAAACCTTCCCAAAAGTGGTTGGGAGCCCTAATTAACCCTTGAGGGTTTCCCAATGGGGCCATATGGTGTCGATAAGAGTGGCACCTTGGAAGTCTTATCCGATTTACATGATTTTAGTGTCTATAGATGCCCCTTTTTGAGATGCGTTGTGTGAAACAGAGCGCTGAGAAAAAATAGATGACTAAATTATTAAATGATTAAGGTTATTCAGTAACCTAACCAAATTTAGATGCCTCCATTGTGGAAAGAGCATACATTCTTGGAATCCTTGCTTTTGACATAATTGAAGGATTGATTTTGGTATACCTTTCAGCCACTCTACAATGGCAGTCATAGGGGCTTAGGGTATACTTGGTCTTGGTTCCTTGTTTTACTTATAATCTATTTTGGGGTAAATTACCAAGGCTTCAAGGAGACCAAGACTTTGTTTTGTTGAATTTGTTGATTATTTGCCCCAATGTAGGCTTGAAAATTTATCTTTGGAAAATGATTCTTTTGAATGTATGCAAGTTGCACTTTTGAGTGTTTAAGTGTTGATTTTAATTATGAATTCATTATTATGACTACCCCCTCAAGTGATGAGTCGATGAGGGCATGACCAATGATGAAAGTGATGAGTCACTTGACCCATATGACTTGATTGGGATAACCATCAGTTTTACCCATTATAAGATTTATCAATTTTGTGAAGATTTTGATCATTTTGTTGATATTTCATGGAAGAAAAAGATTGAATACCTCATTCCCATGGAGTGGTCCAGCCACAATGGCCTTATTGGGGAGTGAAGTAGAGACTTTTCAATTCATCCATGAACACTTTGAATGCAATCTTGATCCTTTGTGAAATTCATCAATTTTGACTTATTTTTGGTGGCTTTTAGGCCCTTTTTTGATCTTTTTTAGCTATTTTTGTGAGGTTTTTTGGTGGCCATCCTAGGGTGGGATGGCTGCATAGTTTATGGCCATCCCAGGGTGGTATGTTTGTCCAAATAGATGACTATACCACCCTAGTATGACCATGCTCATCTTAGTGGTTTATAAGCCCAAAATTGGGCAAATGAGCTCATTTTCACATGTCTAACTTAGCAAATTGAGAGTTGAAGAGTAGGAGGTTGATTTTCTGAAGTAGAGCACTATTGAGAGTACCCCACAATCACTATGAGCCAGCCATAGGACTCGACGAGCGATGGAGCCGATGCGAGATGGGTAAGGGCTACATTTTCTCTTATTCTTTATTGAATTTGAAATTGTAATTAGTTGCACTTTTTCCAACAAGAATACACTAATTCTTGGTTAATGAACCATAGTAGTGATAAAATGTAGGAATGTAGGCTTTATTTGTGGTTTAGATGCATTTTTATTCCATTTTTTGTTGTTTTCTTGCTATTTTATGGTTATTTTGGGGGTCAAAATGACCCATTTTTAAGCATTTTTGGGGGTCATCCTTGGTTGGGATGGGGCCATCCTTGGGTGGGACGACCACAAATTTAGGGAAAAAGGTCCCTTTTTGAGTCTTTTTTGGTATTTTTGGGTAATTTTGATGCATTTTTGGTGTATTTTTGTTAACTTGCTTACCTCTGCTAGGTGGTTAAGAGTCGATATCAATTTTTGACTCTCTTTCAGACCACTAGGGACTTATTGATAGAGGAGGACTAGGAATGGCTTGATGCCATTGGTCTTAAGCATGTGACACGGTTAGAGCTCATGGTGGGTGATCAAGCTTATCTGACTACTTTGATAGACTTATGGGATCCTCACACCAACACCTTCCACCTACCTATAGGGGAGATGATAGTGACTCTAGAGGATGTCTATCAGATTTTATGCATTCCGATAGAGGGGTGACCTATTGTATCTACTCACCAAGATCTGAGAGATATGGTTATGGAGAGATACTTTGATAGGGACTGGAAGGAGGTAGTACATGACCTACTTAGTGGAGGTATACTAGTGGAGTTATGGTATGAGGCTAAGGTATTGACCATGAGGCATGCTTTATTGATGATATTGATCTCCAACATGTTGCTACTAGACTCATCAGGAGCTAGGTTCCCTTGGAACCTTTTGGAGTTGGTATTTACACTTGTGGAGTGCACCATAGAGCATCCTCTAGTGATGGCTTGGGGTACTACATTGTTGGCATAGTTATATGATGAGCTGTATGAGATCTACTCCCATGGGTGGAAGGGATTAGGATGCAACTTTCTATTACAGGTGTGGGGATGGTAACATATTGTTATGGATCGATCATGGGGACTACCTTGGATGACATGAGCACAACTTGTAGATAGGGAGATAGGCTATGGGATTATATGAGAAGCGAGCCTAGGAGATAGGTCAGAGCCATCACTTTGTAGGTGATATTGACCATTATGCATAGTCCTTTGCATGACTCAGGGTAGAGGAGGTGACTTGGAGACCCTATAGGGATTGTCCAGCATGGCCTGAGGCTGAGGTATAACTTCATCGGGTGAGGTGAGGGAGATGGTTAGTTGGGCGACATGGGACTGAGCGAGAGTACTTTTGTATGCTCGAGTCTTATGGTAGTTTGGGCTATGCCAGGGGTTTCCTAGTGAGCTAGTGATCTATCGATACCATGGGGATGAGAGGACACTTGGTTGGCCTATATTTGAGGTAGTGGGAGAGGAGGTAGATCCTATAGTGGATATTTTTAAGCTAGATGATGTAAGGACTACAATAGAGTATGACTCTTGGTGGGTGATATGCTAGTGGTAGGGAGAGGGGCCACTAGGAGGTGATACAATTGTGGTGGTAGAGGAGGCTCATAGGGATGCTCTATATGAGGGTCATGATGAGGCTCTAGATGAGGAGGAGCCAGATGTAGGTGAGTGACATGTGCATCATTGAGTAGAGGATGAGTGGATAGACCTCCTTGATGTAGGGAATCCATAGGATGACTTTGGTGAGGATTACTTTGATGATCAAGGAGTGTAGGTAAAATTGGAATATCGAGATGCTACTATTACTGAGCTATGAGGTGATCTGATCAGAGGTATATGGGAGCATGTAGAGGAGAGAGCTCTCCTATAGGCATAGGTATAGAGTGCATAGGATGATATTGATAGGTAGGTAGTAGAGATAGCTACTCTTTGAGCATAGGTTGGAGCATGGAGCCCTAGCCATGGGGGATCTAGTAGTGGTGAGATGGCTAGGCTATAAGAGGAGGTGACATAACTCTAGGCCTTAGTGGGGGACTTCCAGGCTCATTGTTGAGAGGAGTGAGCATACACTCAGGATTTGGAGGATGAGATAGTGCACCTTAGGGGGTGCTTACCAACCCATCCTTCTACTAGTGGGTCATACCAGAGTTGGAGGAGTGGTACAGGATAGTCTTCTATGAGGATGGGGGCTCCTGGATCTACACAAAGGTTAGATAGGGTAGGGAGTAGCAGATCTGGGAGTTCTCGATGGACTCCGATTGAGGGTAGGGGTGAGAGTCATAGTGTCGGTCCTGCATGACCATGGCTTTGGAGACTCTATGGTTCTTTTTGGATTTTGGGAGCGTGAGGTCTGAGGACCCACTTTATTGTAGCCTATGGGCAGTTTTTGGATTATGATGTATCTTTTGGTTCCATACATATATATATGAGTTTTTCTATTATCATCATGTGTTTCCTTACTACTTTATGAGATGTATGCAATGCTTATATTTGCTTTATGATGCTTTGATGGATGCTTATCATGTATGCATGTATTGTAATATGATGTGATTTGATGATATGTATATGTGTGTATGCATAATGAAATGGATGATTTATTAATATGTATGATGGATTATGAATACTATTTGACATACTAGATGCTAGCACCATAGACTGTACAAAATTTATCTCATCATTTTAACGTTATCATGACACTATGTAATGGCTTGTGTAAATGTAATGTAACAAACATGTGATAGCATGATATGAAATGGAATGAATAATATAATGTTATATGATGTGTTTGGGATTTTTAGGAGACTCAAACACTCTAGTTACCTAATCAAAATTTGTATATTAACCATGCAAGACTTTTTGGCAAAGTATAAATCTGCTAGGATGACCAAGATATTCAATATCCCTGTGTGTGCATGTGAGTTCATTTCTATGATAACGCATAAAGTTACCCTAGTGCCAAATAGGATTGATGCAGCCCATCTGTACTAGATATCACCCTACGAGTATCATTATCCTAAGTTTTGTACATAGTTGGATTAGACCACTAGGCAATATAGGCTACCAAAAGCTAGCTCATCTGCATGCAAACATTGGTCTGTACAAAAGCAAGTTGCTTATGTGATAGACATATCATCATGCGTAAGGATACCACCATTGCCAGGTAGGCTTGATGCCACCCAACCTGTAATGAGGATCACCTTATGGTTGTCAAATGCTGAGAATTCTAGGGATTCAAGTTCAATACTCCCTTCTTTTCTTTTATCTTTGAATTGCTCTAGGGAGTTTGCTCATTTTTGTTTTGGTGAGCAAAGGATTTTGGTAGTGGTGAGAACCACTATTTATTTTGCTTTTGCTAATGGTGAAAACCACTTTTTCTTTTGAATATTTTTAAGTGGTAATAACCACTATTTATTTTTCTTTTGGATACTTACCCCAATTTGGCGTGAAGCAAGGGATTTTGATTATTTTGGGTAAGGAGGAACTTGTCCTTTTGTCAATTCTCAGTATTTTTGAACCATTCGCACAGGGGGATGAGTGAGATAAAATTTTCACTTAGGGTAACATGGACCACTTTGTAGGTTTCATATTTCCTTGTGCAATACTTGGATTTATTAATGTGAAAATGTGTTGGGATTTTGACATATACAAGGTACAATCTAAGCAAGATTCTACCTTCTAAAAATCATGATAGCTTTCTACAAAATCTGAAAAGAAAACTAGAGATGGTTGAGTGACCAAAAACCCTAAAGATACCTTATGAACAATGGCTAAGTGAAGGGAAATAGACACATAGTATGGAATGTGGATGGAAATGATAAATATAATGTAAACAGGTGGTAAAACTGACCTTTGACAACATTGATTTTGATAGATGCCTAGTGTACATACCTGGTGCTAGACATGTATGATCAACTCTAAAATACAAAATGCAATGATGGGTATGCCTAATGCAAGTGATGTTATAATGCAATGATATGAAATGTAATGCAATACAATATTTTTATGTTTTTGATATTTTAATGATGTTTTTGGATTTTTGATATATATATATATATATATATGTTGACCAATGGGCTTAATGAATGCCATTGGGGATTTTGGGTGACCAAAGGGTTTATAGATACCTTTGGGGCTTTTGGGGTGACCAAAGGGTTTATAGATACCTTTGGAGCATTTTAGGGTGACCAAAGGGTTCGTAGACACCTTGGAGCATTTTAGGTTGACCAAAGGGTTTGTAGACCACCTTTGGAGCATTTTAGGGTGACCAAAGGGGTTGTAGACACCTTGGAGCATTTTAGGTTGACCAAAGGGGTTGTAGACCACCTTGGAGCATTTTAGGTTGACCAAAGGGTTGTAGACACCTTTGGAGCATTTTAGGTTGACCAAAGGGGTTGTAGACCACCTTGGAGCATTTTAGGTTGACCAAAGGGGTCATAGACTACCTTGGAGTATTTTAGGGTGACCAAAGGGGTTGTAGACTACCTTGGAGTATTTTAGGTTGACCAAAGGGGTTGTAGATCACCTTGGAGCATTTTAGGGTGACCAAAGGGGTTGTAGACTACCTTGGAGCATTTTAGGTTGACCAAAGGGGTCATAGACTACCTTGGAGCATTTTAGGTTGACCAAAGGGGTTGTAGACCACCTTGGAGCATTTTAGGTTGACCAAAGGGGTCGTAGACCACCTTGGAGCATTTTAGGTTGACCAAAGGGGTCGTAGACCACCTTGGAGCATTTTAGGTTGACCAAAGGGGTTGTAGACACCTTGGAGCATTTTAGGGTGACCAAAGGGGTCGTAGACCACCTTTGGAGTATTTTAGGCCCCTGATCTATGGACCCCTTATCTATAGGTTATCACTAGACTTGCTAGGGTGGTTGTGGTGGTGGTGTAATGGTGGTTATGGGGTAGGTGATGAGCTTGCTCTTCAAGTGGCAAATCTATCACCAGATAGGATGTTGTAATAGGAACATACGTAGATAGAATTCTTCTTCATCATCCAATGGGATGACCTACTCATATTCCTCATCTAAACTTGGGTAATTTATGGGTGCTATACCATAGTCTAATTCATCATCTGATGTCCATTCATGAGGAGGACCTTGATCCTCTTCCTCACTATCATATGGAAGGGTATGCGAACCTTCACCCACTTCCTGAGATTGGGTAAAATCATGAGATAACCCTTGATCTATCATATTTATGGGAAAGTAATCTCCCAATGAGTAGACATGATTTGGATTAGCATAGGGATCATGTGCAAGCTCATCCCTATAGTTCAGACCTAGGCATTCTAAACTCTCTGTGAGGACATCTAAAGGTACTAGCTTGTTGTGTCCCAAACCAGATTTATCATATGGTAATTGATATTGTGGCTGGAAAGGAACATGAGTACCTTGTTCATATAACCCTAGACCATAGCCATGCCAATGGTAGCGATGTAGATATCGCAAGGCATAGTCAAGATTTGACATGTAATTTATATCCTCAGAGAAAGGTTCCTCATCTTCTTCTTGTTGAGGAATTGGTAATGTTCCATATTCAATACCCCCATATATAAAATTTATTTGATTGGGTGGTATACCTAGAGGTATGATGCTACCTATGGGGAGACGAGGTCATCCCATATCTTGCACCATCTCAATGGCTAGAACTATTGTGATGTTTCTCACTAGGTACTCTCCTAGACCTGTATTAGCTAAATGGATTGTAACCTAGGATGATGAAGGTGGAGGAGATGGAAGTGAGGTTTGAGATGACTCAATGTGTACCTCATGAGATGGTTCCTCATCTGCTAGACTAGGAATCTCTTCCATAGAGATGGTGGAAATGATGGGAGGGATCTCATCGATTGGCCTCTTCGACATGTTCCTCTATGGAGGATTGGATGATGATGAAGGTTTTTTTATGTTGCCAATGATGATGATGGTATGGATGAAGATGGTAATGGGGTAATGGAAGGTGATGGTGATGGAAGTGGACCCTGAATAGATGTGTTCAGTTGGAAGTCCACATGAGTCGATGGTAATGTCGACTCGGGGATTTGCTGCACCAAGTTGTAGTACTTAAAGGGCTCAAGGTCTGTAGAGACTACGTGTACCTACCCTTCATAAGTATACTTTAGACATTGGTGAGCGATGGAGGGGACACACTTCATGTCCCGGATCCAAGGTCTACCCAACAATATGTTGTAGGCCATTGCACCCTCCAAAACATGACACAATGTCGGTATAGTTTTGTATCCCACTTGAATGGGTAGGACTATAGTGTCGACTATGGAGCATATCATATCATTGAATGCTCGGAGGGTGTAGGTGGATGCAACAACATGGGATGCTGGAAGTCCTAGGTGTTTGAGAGCACTAGTGGTTATTATGTTACTTGATGAACTAGTGTCAATTAAAACTCTCTTATATGGTGTTCCATTCACACATGCAATGATGTGTAGAGGAGGATCAACCACATCACTTGCTATCGATTTGAGTTCATGCTCATGGAATGTGATCACTGGTTCCTTACACTATTGCACATGCCCCACAAAATTGATAAAGGAGTTAGACTCCTGGGGTTGTAGCTCAATCGACTTAAGAATATCCATAAGAGCTTCTCTATGAGGTGGAGATTGTTGAATGAGCTCGTAAATGGAAAATCTAGCCGATGTTGTTCGTAAGCTTTGAGCCAACTTACTTTTTATTGTCACCACTAGGTGAGGTGGAAGGCTTTGCATTGGAGGTGGTGGAGGCTATGATGTTGATGGAATATCACTTGAAGCTGTAGGTGGTGCAACTTGACTTGGGTAGCATCTATTCCTGGTCACAATACTAACCATCCCGATGAACCCTTGTAGAGGGGGTGCCATCTTGACCTCATTCATTTGTTTGGTAGGAGCTACTTGTACCTCATGAGTGGGTAATGGGTCTTTGAAAACACCCATCTATTGATTGCTTGTGGTGAGAGGATTATCCACTTGAAGGTCATTCCTCTCGATCATATCCTGCACTAGGTTTTTGAAACCATAGCATGTAGGCAAGTCATGCCCATTCTATCGATGATATCTACAAAATAGCTCTTCTCGATATCCCATAGGATTTTGTTTTCCTATACTCGGGTCTATAGGCTTGATTTATAGTAAAGTAATCACTTTGGTAGCCCACAGATGATCGAATAGGGAGTCCATTGATTCAGTGAAGGGCGTATATTGTCACCTAGGGTGACGTTGCTGATTTTACCCCTGATTCGCTTGGGTATTATTATTGTAACTCGTAGGAGGAGGTTGGGCCTGATAATTTACCTTTTGAGGAGGCATTGTTTGCATAGGCCCTAGGATATTGATGGCCACTTGATTGACCATTGTCAGCTTTGATGGCATCAGATTTCCCTTTGGATTCTTAGTCCACTCCTTCTTGCGAGGTTTTGAGATCTCCCCCTCTTGAATCTTAATCTCTTCTATGGTTCTAGCCTGTGCTAGAGCATCTTCAAGAGTGGGATACTGTTGGAGTTGTAACAATAATGATATTGGTTTTAGACAACTCTTTGAAAACATTTGAGTCAACTCGGACACTAGGCAATAGGTAGGGTAGCTTAGCTAGAAGCGTTCACCACCTATTACCATAGTCTGTGATAGACTCATCTTCATATTGTTTTAACCCCGTAAGGTCGGTTAAGGTCACCTTTCTCTTGGTATTGAAGGTGAAACATTCCAAGAATGCGTCTACAAATTGTTCAAAGGTATAGATGCTATGCCTTGGAAGTTGATTAAACCACTCAATGATTGGGCTAGAGAGGGTAATAAAAAATATTCTCATGAGTAATGCATCATTCTCCTGGATGTTGAAGCACTGGTTCATGAACCTAGTGACGTGCTCTTGTGCATCTTCCTCCCCCTTAAATCTATCCAATTTGGGTATTTTAAAATGCTCAAGGTATGGAGGGGAAGGTATAGATGGATGCAATGGTTGACTGCACAACTGGTGCAAGGTGGGATTTTGAAGCCCAGTCCTAGCTATCTTACTCTCTATAGTTTCCATGCACTCAAGCAATGCTCGATACACATCAAAGGATTTAATCTCCTCTTATTTATTTTGGACCCATAGAGGGGGGTGAGGAATGTTAAGCATATGTTGAGGTGGTTGATTATCATCAACCATACCTCCAAATGGTGCTTCTAGGTATTCCTCATCTTGTTCCAAATCATCATAAGCCCCGTAAGGTGTTTCTTGAATGGGCCTACAAGGAGGAACTAATGCCTATTGAAGGTGATCTATGTTAGGCCTAGTAGGTAAGTTCTGATCAGGCCTAGGAGGTCGAGGTGGCAACATTTGATTAGGCCTAGGAGACCTATTTTTATGGAAAGTGGGTTGCCTCTGATGAGCCTCCTATCTATGCGTGCTTGGGGTAGGAACCCCATTGCACAATGTTTCTTGAATCTATTGTTCAAGTCTTTGTCTTTCTAACTGCTATCGATGATCTAAGAGATCCAAGCATTGTTTATCTAATCAAAGTTGATTAAACTTAGCTTGATGATCAACATACCTTTTGACTAGTTGGTTTATTTGTTCAGTTGTGTGAGGCCTATGTGCCCTAGCACTATTGCCCTGATACCTATCTTGTTCAGGAGGATTTGTGAGGTCTACTATGAGTTTCCCTCGATTGAGAGAAGTCACATTTACTTGAGGTTCACTCCTAAACATATGTTCTTGGTATTATGTTGGCATAGAGGCACATCGTGCTTGCATGGAATGATGTGATTGAGGATAATCAAGATTCTCCTTGGGTCTTCCTTCATAAATGAGGAAGGGCAAGGATAGAATTGGCTCACCCAATGCAATGAGTATCATACTCATCTTGATATTTGTACTTTGGAGAAGGGTGATTTGAGAGCATAATATGATCATTTAGCCCCACCCTTGGTGTATAGTCTTGATCCTGCACACAAGTGTGTGAGGTAGACCAAGCAGGCATGTGAATGCATGGTATTGCTCTATGTGTAGGCGCCTCATTGCATGGTTGCCTTTCTTGAAAGAAGGCATTTGCATGTGTCCATACTTGGGAAGTAATTTCCTAAATTAGGACTATGACATGTAGGGGTGTCCCTTGTAGGGGTCCCTTGTAGGCTAGGTCCCTTATCTGACATTCTAGGACTTGGGAGAGTAGGTGGCCACCAAGGAGGTATAACCATGTCCTTGGGGTCAAATTGGAGATGATCTATATCTCCTTGCCTACTCCCCATAGCGTCAGCCCTTAAGTGGGCTTGGCTATGGGTATATACCATGACTACTTTTTCTAAACCCCTACGTGATTATCTCCTTTACAAATTTTAATGATTCAAACACACAAAAATAGAAACACACAAGAATACAAATGTTTATCTCTTTTAAATATTGATATGTGTTCCTAAACTGTTTAGTGTGTTTTTGATTTGTTGTTTTGTAAAGAATCTCTTTCATGTGTTTGAATGTTGTTGATGTAATTCTCAATTGTTTAAGGGATTTCACCTGTATACTCATAGCTCGACAACTAACAATGAAATTCTGGTCATGTGAACCAACCAAAGTATGGAGATGAAGCCCATACCCGATCAGGGAGCATAGGTCCTACCAATCCTCACCCATATTCACCATGGTTAATGATATACCTCTTCGAAGAGAGATACATGCTCTATTCCATAAGCTATGATGGTTCTTGGAGCTGGTTTTGGCCAAAAATAGGGTTCATAGGATTTGAGCCAATGGGTGGAGATGAAACCCACCATCGTTGAACTCTATTAGTGGTTGGGGATGAATTCCAACTCACTAATGTTTAAAAGTGATGTGGTGTGTGTGGTTCCTTTTATAATTAATGAAAGTAAACAAAGTAGCATTCAATGACTTTTCACTAAATGCATAAGGAGTGTTTTACTTTCAGAATTATATGCATAAATAAATAAGGAACCTACAAAATATTTAACCTATATGAAAACCTAACCCTTAGGCAGGTCACATGCAGGAAAACCACTCAAATGCATATCTAAGATTGTTCTTTTTCCTATTTTTCTTTTGTTTGTTATTTAGGAATTTAAGAAAGGGGAAATCTAGCTTTCAATCACCTAAGAAAATACATGAAAAACTTCAATTTACCCTTTTCTGAACAACCTAATTGCAAATTGAATGTTTAGGCACTTACCTTGTCTATTTTGGAAGTTGTTATTTCTAGAAATTTGTGTAGAAAACCCCTGGTTTTGTGGCCATCCCTGGGTGGGATGGCTACAAATTTGGGGGCCATCCCTAGGTGGGATGGTTGTTGTGGCCATCCCTGAGAGTTCCAATTAGGAATTCAGGGGTCATTTCAGCTTAGAATGACCAGAACCTGCAACATCCAAAGTGCAAAAACAAGGTAAAAATTAGAAAAATTGAAAAGGGACAAGGGTCCCACCATGATCACCACTGAAGAGCATGAAAAATGACTTGCCTAACAATTGAATTTGAAATGCATCTAATGTTCTATTAAAGCATGCAAAAGAGATGATAAAGTAAACAAATAAGTGACAAATAAGTTTAAGAAAAATGGGGGGTTCTCCTTGTATTTATTAATTTTTCAAATAAGAGGTTACAATACATCCCCTTGAGGGCTTTTCAATTTGATACATTTCAAGTTACAAAGTTTGAAGGATCAAATCCCTCCATGAACTTATGGTGCACTTTCAATGTTCCTCTCACACTCACGATTATAGAGCTATCTTTGAGCTATGTTTCTTTAGCTCCTTAGCTCCTCCCTCATGCACTGGAATATCTATACCTACACACAAGAAATTGAAATATGTTAATAGCATATGTGTATGATGATAAAAACCATGAAATGCATGCAGTATTGAATATAAAAAGTGTATGCGACCAATCTAAACTACTCCAAATGACATGAAAACTTAGTATGATGTCTACTATATGATTTTGTAAAGATCTAAGTAGAAATCAAAGTGAGATTATGAGCAGAACCTGTGGCCATCCCTAGGAGGGCCAACTAGGACTGTAATCACAAAAACATTAATTGACATATCAAATCAACTCCAAATGCAACCAAAATTGAATATGAGGCTAATATAATGCTATTAAATTGATCTACATAGAAATAAGATCAAAATTGTGGGCCAATTCATGGCCATCCCTGAGAGTTCCAACTGGGCCTACTAACCATCCTAGGGGGAACGACCACAAAACAGGGTGGTTTTTACCACCAATTCCACTTGGATCTGGTCTAGAATCCTCCTAGGGGTGTTGTCATCAAATTTGGTAAATTAACTCCTAGGAATTGATAGGTTTTGGAAAAGATGAACGTATTTGGGGATGCCTTGAAAATACCTTCGATTGATGAGGTTTCCAAGGGCAAATACGAGGGCAAAAGGTGAGGGCAAATATCGGTAGCACTTCATGGTCAATAATTGCAAATGTCTCTCCTTGAAATTGAGTGCAAGCACTCCAATTTATAGCCCAAGAGGGCAAAGGGGGCAAAGGGGCAAGTTTGGGCATGCAAGGCAAGTGCCGCCACTTGGCAATGCCTTTGCCATGCATAGGGTGGAAGAGGCTTCCCATTTGGACCTCCAATTTGTAGTCCCTAATGGCCATGACAGCCTCCCAATCTATCATGAGTGATTGGGTGGGATAAATGGTAGAAATTGATTGCCATTTGTCCCACCCTTTGACTTTTGAGGGGTCTGGACCATGGTCATCCCACCCAGGGATGGTTGCTTGTGGCCATCCCTGGGTGGGATGACCATGAACTGTGGTCGTCCTGGGGTGGGACGACCATGGCTACATGCCCCAAAACCTCCCAAAAGTGGGGTAAACCTTCCCAAAAGTGGTTGGGACCCCTAATTAACCCCTGAGGGTTGCCCAATGGGGCCATATGATGTCGATAAGAGTGGCACCTTGGTAGTCTTATCTGATTTACATGATTTTAGTGTCCACTTCTATTACCTTATGAGGGAACAATTGATTGACATCGAGTATGGGATGTTTCTTTAGGGAAGTGTGGATTGCCTTGAACACTCATGATGCTATTAAAGAGAACTTGTAATTGTATTCATAGGGAGTTGTAAACATATGAGGTAGATGATAGACTAGTTTGACATAATGACATGGATGAAGACATGGTATGGGTGGTGATGGATGATACGAGGGATTGAAATGAGGGTGTAGGGAATAATGCAATGATACTTTTCAGTATGGGATACCAAAGGAAAAGTGGATGGAGATTGAATATTTTATGCTAGTGGTATTAATAATTATGGGATAAAATAGGGTGGGGATGTCATGTAGGATGACTATACATCTTGGACAAATGAAATTGCTAGTGATCCTAAGACTAAGGTTACATTTATTTGAGGTGGAATATGGATAATGAAATAAATTAGGTAAAATCAAGAAGTAGGAATAATATAAATATTAGGGAAAGAGAGAATGGTGATGGTAGTTAGAATAAATGAGGGGTGGAAGTGAAGTAAAAGTGGTTATGGGGATTATAGTGGAAGTAACTTATGCTTCTAGATCAACGACTTTCATTCTTACCGCTCTCTTCTTGATAAGTGAGCCTCCTCTTCTAGAGCCCTTATTTTTAGGGTTATCCATCATTTATCGATTTATTTTTTATTTTTCTTTTCCATGAGTCTTCAAAGGTCTCATAAATTAAGTCAAATTTACCCCTCTTATCACCACTCACTTTATAGCTTATCAAGGCATATCCTAGACTCTACCTTGTCTATTAGGTTATGGAGTTGAAAGGAAGTAAACTTCTTCCTATCCCAAAGTCATTTAAATCTTGGGAATCACCTCACTATCATTGTACTCTTGGTTTGACATATCATCTTCTTAGCCTTAGAAAATAAGCCATTGATCTTGGAGAGATCTTCAACCAATCTTGGAAGAAAGGGATGGAAAGAAATGGGAACTTGAGTCTCTTGCAAAAGTGTCATTCAAGTGAGATAAGGAGTCTCTCTCTCTCACTTAATAGAAAATAATCAAAGAAGGGCAAATGAGAAATGATAATTTATAAAAATAAACAACTTTTGCTAAGTGAAATAAAATTCTATTTATAGGATTAAGAAAATAGCTATCCACCCTTCTGGTGCTAATGTTTTTTCATAAGATTTTATAGCACCTATGTAAGCATAGTAAGATTAATAATATTAATGGTGTAAATGGAGGGCCTTTACCAAGGGGTCTTTCCCAATTTAGAGCTTCATGGATGCATTCTTAGAGGTGGTGTATTTCCTCATCAAAATAAACAAAACCATAGGTGAATGTTGATATCTCAATAAATATAACAACATTTTCTCCCATTATTCATTTTTTATTTACCTCTTTATGGGAACTATGTTGAAAATGATTACCCTTTTAATATTGAAGTGGTCAGGACATGGGTGGGGTTAAATATTTGCAACAATGGTGGCATCTTCACTTTTTATCTCATTCTATGATAGATTGTGATGTTGACTATTAGTTTTGATCCCCTCCTTTATGCAATCAGGCAACATGTTACTACTCAATAATAGTGGTTCCTCCCATTATTTTTCACTAACCAATTCAATGTCACTTTTCAAAGCATTAGACTATTGATATCCATGTTTTACCTCGATAGTACTCCCCAAGATTGTGGGAAAATATCTCATCTCTAGAATCATGGCCTCTCTATTACTCAATGTAGTCCAATTATCTAGACTTGTTTGAACAACCTCAAGAGATGCATGTGAATGCTTCTCTATCTATTGAATAGTTTCTTCTTCCAGGGTTTCATTTTCAAGAAGGAATACTTCTATACAAAAGGATCCCCATGAAGTTTATCCAAATCTTTCAAACTTAAATTTCTTCAAAATGAAGTTATATGTTTCATACTTTAGATCAATTTCTTCCTCTATTTCTTTTGTGATCTCTAGTATCAATGCCAACTCTAGTATAAATACCTTATATTTTGGTTGCAAATTCACCTCTACTTCTTCTATAGGACCTTGTTCCTCTAAAGAGAAATCAAACACCTCATATTTTGGGAGACCAAATATTTTACCTTCATTTATTGAGTTGTGGGGGTCACACATGACAACATATTGATTAGGTAGATGACATTTACTAAATTTAGGTGCTTGAGGTATTGTATTGATTTTAATATTATACAAAATCCTAGAAATTTGCTAACTTTTGTTTTAATTTTTCCATTCAAAGAAGTGAAATTCCTTCATCAAAGGGGAATCACATTATAATTGTTTAGATCTTGCAATATTTTCTTCTCCTTCATATCCTGGCCCAATTCCTCTTTTCATTGCTCTTATATACTCCAATTCACCATATGAGGGAAGCATCAACGCTTGATGATATCATTGTATATTTACCTTTATTATTTCTTGTTGGACTAAAATCTACCATTATTATGGAAATATGTTGCACTCGTCGATTTTATCCACAGTAAAGTAATTGAATGTTTCAACCTTTGGAGAACGTTGACTCCTGTAGGTATATTTTGAAGGAAAAGGGTAAGATAAGGAGTAAAGGGAAATAAGGAGATAGGGTTTAGGGATGAGTAAAAACATGGTCGTGATATAGTGTAACAACATTGGATCTCACAAAATAATTAACTCTTGAACAATTTTATGACACTTAATATATCAACCATTAATAATTACATATACAGGTCCATTCAACCTATTACACCCATCTTAATAATTCCAAGGATTCACACAATTAGCAATCTAATAGGCAATAAAAATATTGCTTTAACTGAAATACACTAAATGTGGAATGTAATAGAAATGACTTAAAATGAATATCTAAAGATTCTAATAATTCCAAGGACTATAAATATTAGCAATCCAATAGGTAATTCTAACATAGAACTACTTTAACATAATAAACCAACACTACAATGTCACATAAACGACATAGAAAGATCATGCTTATAAAACTTGTAGATGCAAAGACAATGGAGACCAAAAAACTACCACTCCATTGATCAACAATGATTACATTGTAATACCAAGAAAAGGACTACAGGGCTAACCCCTTGATTGAGGTCTAAACTCATATTTATAAGCTACTTGTTTGAATCTTGTAGCATAATATTTACATTCAATTATGATTAAAGTTGTAGACAACTGTACATAAGGTTACAAAAGCTTACATGAATGGTTTAAATTTTGATATGTGTCTACATTTGAATTTGGCTCATTGATCTGCAATAGATTCTTGTAAGTGGTTGCATTATTGAGGTTCTGGTAGGGAACAACTAGCGAGCACTATGGCAAAGATCTAGAGTAATGTCGGTTGATGTTCCTAAATTCTAACTTTTTTATTATCTTTCATATCATCTTTGAATAACAATCACTATTTCAATCTTAAGTCCTAGGTTTAGGTACTTTTAAGATCTTTGTACTTCTTTATAATTTTGGGCATGGTCTCAGGAAGTTCTAACATCATCACTCGAATATGGCATGGTTTTGATCTGACTTCCAGTTTTGGGCATCTTTCACTTTGATTTGTGTGGTGCCATATATGTTTTGCTTTTGGTGACATTATCGCTTGAGGAATCACAACCTTGAGCCTTTGATTGGATGTGTATTGACTATTACGACTCTAGGTAGATGATGAGGTTTGACTGCGCTTTGATCTGCTAGTCCTGATTTTGGATATTTCGTGGTCTCGAGCTCCCTTTTAAGTGATGACCCTCCTTTGGGTCTAACTTTGGGATATTTTCATGACTTGTTGATTTGTTTGCTGCCCGTTCGTGTGAAGAACTTACTATTTGTAAATATTTGCTTCTATCATTCATGGATTTGGGCTAACCCTAGTCTTGAACCAATCCATCAACTTTTACAGCACATCCATTTTTTGCAATTTTTGCAACTATATTTGTCCTTTGAATTTGGTCAAAATTTGACCCACACGTTTGGCGCCTCTTCTGGCATTTTCGCTTGTGGGAATGGAGAACTCAAATGGCCTTACTTTGAACATAGCACTTTACAATGGAGGAAGGGAGCAAAAAATAACTAAGGAAGAAGATGGAAGGTGAGTGATATATAAGGAAGAAGATACAACTGGTAGTAGCCACAAGATAAAGCAGGGTGGCAGGTGTTAGAAGAAAAATAAATATGGGGTAGCAATTATTTACATGTGTAAAAAGGAGGAAAATTATGGTAAATAGGATAAGAGGGGAAAAGCATACGAAAGATAATACATTAGAAGAAATATGATTTATGGATAATGAACAAAAATGGTGTGAATACAAAAATAAATAAAGGTGTTTGTGATGGAGTGTACAGGCGAACACCCAAAGAAATAGTACTATACTAGGAAGAAAGGAAAAACAAGAAAATAAAAAGGGAGGAGAGGGGTCTTAGGTCATGGGATGAACCTCAAAGAAGAGATAAAGGGTTATCTAATCCATGGGACACCCCAAAAAAAAGTACCTCCATGAGCATACTCTACTACAGCTAAAAGTTGCTTCAAGAATGATAGATTACCATGAGAAACTATCCCACTCACTTGAAGGTTGATATTTATCTTCTTCACACTTCTTTCTCTTCTTCACACACCATCAGGAACTTTCTTTTCTAATTGCTCTTAATTTTGTAAGTCTTTGCTTGTGCCTTTGAATTCACATACATTTTGAGAATATCTTTTGATTTTCATTGCACACCAAGCCTTATATAGACTCAAGTCGTGAAATATGATTTCACAAGTTGGTGTCTGTAGAGTTGTACCTCTTGATCAAGAACTTTTTTAAAAAATATTGGCCTCCCATGAACTGTCTATTCATGTATGTTCTTATGCCAATTTAGATCCTCTTTTTTTGTTGCTTCTTATTCTGTTGACATCATGCTTGATATGGTATGATGTGCTTATTCTACTCACACGAGTTACGTTGGTTCTACCTCATGCCATGTCAAACTTTCATGTACAACCCCTGTGGCTTTTGAACTATTATGCTCTTGTCCATTGGGATATGGAGTTGGAGTATTAATGATGGAGAGATACTTTGAAAAGAATATGGAGAGAGGGAAAACTGCTATGTGACAATTTTTTGCAATAGTTGTATTTCATTTCAAATTCAATTCTCCATTTACTTTGCCAAACTTCTATTGTACCTTTAGTTTTATTGAGTTGCAATAAAATGTTGTAATGATCTCTTTTCTTGATATCATTCATTTTATGTACAAACTTATGTAAGCAGCATGTTCTTCATATGAGCTTACCATTATTGTGTTGATTATAATTGTAGTCAACTATTTTATTTACTCATCGACTATGTACATAAAATTATGGCATGTTCACCCATGCTTGGTTTGGAGAATTTATTAAAGACTATCCTGTGAATCTACAATGTTTGCACCATATGACACCAAACTTGAGTTTTTCTTCATGTTTGTTGTTTGAAAATTCAGAGCTATCCTCAAACCTTTCTAGAGCATACTCTGATTATGAATTTTCTTTGTGAGATTTCACATTCTAGTCACATGCGAACATCATAACATTTTACCTTGTGCTAAATTCTATCCAACTGGATTTTGATTTTTGTGGCTTTTTATGTGTATACTCTCTCACCCAGGGTCCTACTCAATACTTTATCTTTTGTTCATTTTTTCCTCTTATCATCTGAGTTGTTAACCAAGAGAAATCAAAATATTCTATATCCCAGTAAAGTGTACAAGTGGCTATTGGATTGTCATATGGACTATCATCAGAGTATAGATGATATTGTTCATAATGAACTATCTCTATTTTTGGTAGTTTATTGACCTTTGCTCTCATGTCATTGACGACTTCTTCTGGCGGGATTACTTCTTACTCTTTGTAATTCTCAATGTGGAAAGTTTGTAGGCCCTGATTCTATATGTAAATTATCTTCTTGATGCATGGGATTACCATTTGATCTTGGCTTTGGTTTAGACATCCCCCAATATGTTTCAAGAAATATCCAGATAAGCACATGTTGAACAATGGAGGTATATCAACAACCATTATATCTTGGATGACAATCAAGTTTGGGCATCCACATATCATCATAATTTTTTTCAAAATGCCTACTCTTTTAACCAATTTCCCCTTGAAATATAACCATTCAGGTTTCAACATCTCTACATTTAATCCCAAGCTTTTATAAATTTCTACTAGTATAATTGAGATCTTATCCCTCAAATCTACTACATAATTATGTAATACACCTTGTTTTAAATAAATATATAAATAAAATGGAGTAGAATGGCTCCCTAGAAAACCTAGAGGTATGCTTTTTATAGGTACACCCTTGTTTCCTTGTGATTTTTCAATGGAGATGTCAACAAAATCTACTTCTTTAGTCATCAACAAGTCTTCTCTTAAATATTCTAGTGTTTCAATAGAATTTTTGAATAGGCTATGGAATCTCTTCACCATTTTTTTCCTCTATCCTAAATTCATAGCTAGGAAATACAACTTTTCGTATGACTCAACCCTTATCTAATTCAAATATTTTACCTCTGGAATCAATGATTGAATGCATACTGGGTATTCTTCATCTTGGTATTCTAGAAGTATAGGGTGATCATAATCACATTCTTCTTGCTTACTGATTTTGAAACTTATCTCTTCATAATATTCTTGATCGTGCATTGCATTGAAATCCATCATATTGTCTACCAATGAGAGTCCTTGCAAAAATTTATGGTTGGAAATTTCTAATTCAATGTAGATATCCTTACATAATGAAGGCTCAATTGGAACAAGCATATTACTCTTTTTTCTCCCATAATCTGTATCTTGCTCTATTTTCTTCTTCATATTATCTTCTATACTAACAGGAGGCCAAAGACTAACATATCAACAAGGTTCCAAAAATGCAGGTTCATCATTGTTAGAATGATCCCCTTTTTGATGTGAGAGTTGTTTTTCTATTTTATTGACAGCTCCAGTCAACTTTTGGATCATTGCTCTTGGCTCATATTTTATCTAAACCATTCCTTCTGAATGATTGAAATATCATTAATCTTAGGGACTTGAGACGAGTAAGAATCGAGATTCTCTATGGATGACATGTAAGACAGATTCAAGCAAACATTAAAAGAAGTAAAATTATTTTTTGGAGGGATTTTGCTTGTTGTGATTAGCATATTTTTAGCGCGTATGGCTTCTTAAAATATATGAGGGAATATTTTTCTTTGGATTTTTGAATGATGATGCTCAAATATGGATGAAAAGCATAGATATAATAAATATATGTTTGAGTTGGGGATGGTTGAAATTCTTGAGGAATCAACTACGAGGTTCTTTTGAAACAGACATTAAAATAGAATATGCTTTCATGAGGGGCTTTCTTGATGAATGAAAATTGAGTGAGTAGCAAGAAAGGATCTCCAAGATTATCAAACTTGTTAATAAGAGCTTCAACTAGATCAACCCATTACAGATACTTTTGTCCTCTAAATATTTATACCATAACAATACTTTGCCTTTGAATTTAAGAATCAATAACATTATCATTACATCTTCATACACAATATTGTGAACAGTAGTAGCCAAGGAGGCTATATCTTGACAGTGTTCAAAGGTAGTTTTCTCTTTGCCTTCATAAATGGGAAGAGCCTTCAAGGCAATCTTAGGTATTTCATGAAGGATTGGGACGTTGAGAGGTTATGTATCATACCAAAATGGGTAATATTATTGGTACATTGAGATTGGATCAGCTAGAAACAGGAAATTTCTTACCTCATAAACATGTAAACTTAGTCCTCAATGTTTATGACCATTTAAACAAAGGAAAATTTACACTTACACTCACCCTTCATGGTGAACTAAGGAATTGATGATTAATATTTTCTAGGTTCTATTTATGGTTGGGAGTCACCAGATGAACATACAATCTCCATAAATGAGGTCAAGATCGTCAATAAAATCTTGAATCCTCTGAGAAAACAAGATGTTATTAGTTTTGTCCCATCGAATGTGCCAAAAACTTACTCTACTATTGGACTAAAATCCACCATTGTTGTGAAAAGACGTTGCACTCATAAATTTTAGCCATAGTACAGTAATTGGATGAAACCAGGTTGCCCTATATTTCAACCTTTGGAGAAGGTCAACTCTTGTAGGTATATTTTGGAGGAAAAGGGTAATGCAAGGAGTAAAGGGAAAGAAGGAGATAGGGTTTAGGGATGAGTATTAACATGGCTGGTATATAGTGTAACAATATTAGATCTCACAAAATAACTAACTTTTGAATAATTTCAAGACACTTAATAGATCAACCATTAATGATTACACATACAGGTTCATTCAACCTATTACACCCATCTTAATCATTCCAAGGATTCACATAATTAGCAATCCAATAGGCAATAAGAATACTGCTTTAATAGAATACACTAAATTTGGAATGTAATAGAAATAACTTTAAATGAATGTCTAAATATTCTAATCATTCCAAGGATTGTAAATGTTAGCAATCCAATAGGTAATTCTAACATAGAACTACTTTAACAAAATAAACCAACACTACAATGTAACAGAAATGACTTAGAAATATCATGCTTATAAAACATGTAGATGCAAAGATAATGGAGAACAAACAACTACTAGCTCATTGATCAACAACAATTACATTGTAATGCCAAGCAAGGACTATAGAGCCAACCCCTTGATTGAGGTCTAAACTCATATTTATAAGTTGTTTGTTTGAATCTTGCAGGATAGGATTTATATTCAGTTATGAAAATTACTATAGGTAATTGTATATAAGGATCTAGAAGCTTGAATGAATGGTTCAAATTTTGATTTGTGTCTACATTTGAATTTGGTTTTTTGATATAAAAATTCTTTCAAGTGGCTATATTATTGAGGTTCTGGTTGGGAACAACTAGCGAGCACTATGGAAAATATCTAGAGTAATATTGGTCGATGTTCCTAGATTCTAACTTCTTCATTATCTTCCATATCGTATCTGAAGAGTAGTTGTATTTTTGAGCTTGAGTCTCGATTTCAAGCACTTTTGAGCTCTTTGTACTTCTTTATCATTTGGGTGTGGTCTCAGAAAGGTCTAACGTATCACTCAAATATGGCACAATTTTGAGCTAACTTCCAGTTTTGGATATCTTTCACTTCTCTTATGTGATGTTGAGCATGTTTTGCTTTTGGTGACATCATCACTCAAGAAATCATGGTCTTGAGCCTTTTTTTAGATGTGCATCGACTATCATGGCTCTATATGGATGATGAGGTTTGATTGCGCTTTGACCCACCAATCTTGGTTTTAGGGATTTCGCGATCTCGTGCTCCCTTTTGAGTGATGACCCTCCTTTGGGCTTGGCTCCAAGTTATTTTTGTGACTTGTTGATTTGCTCGTTTCCCATTCCTATGAAGAACTTACTATTTTTTGATGTTTACTTCTATTATTTATGGATTTAGGTTGTTCTTGGTCCCAGACCAATCCATCAACGTTTGCAGTACTTAGCCACTTTTTGTAAATTTTGCAGCTATGTCTTTGTCCTTTGAATGTGGTCAAAATTTGACCCATATTTCTATAGGTAGGACATCCTAAAATAAGGAAGCAAAATCCCTTGTACTTTGGCTCAATTAAAGAATCTTCTCTTTTTAGGAGGAAACTAAACACCTCACATTATTCTATAGCCTTTGACTCCTCTTTTGAGAAAGGATAAAATGATTCACAATATTTTTCATCCTTTGTATCTTTATTTTCAAAATCCTTGTTTTGAACTTCATATATTTCCTTATACCATTGGAGATATGTCCCTTTATGGAAGGACAGGGGTTCCTCCATAGGAATTTTTGATCCATTGTTATTTAAAACTTTCCTTATCATTTAAAGTTTTTTTTTGTCTAAAGGGGGTATGTTTCCTCCAGGTAACTTGAGGATTTATAAAATGAGGTTTGTTTAGTACTGTGATTTGGGTAGGGAGGAAATAATTGTTCATCTCAAGTGGCTTAGACACCACTAAGTCTTGTGTCATAATGACTTTAGTTGTAGTCACTTGATTTTCCCTTGGTTGGCTTTTCATGGGTTGACTAACCATTAGTTGACTGATAATAATGGGTTGATTTACCACTTGTTGATTAATCATATTCCCCATGCAATTTTGCACTTGATTGGTCACCCTCATATTTTTTTTGGAGTTTCCTAGACTAAAGGGACCCATTATAGGCCAAAATTTCCTCAAGTGTGGGGATTGGTAGGCCTTGTTGTTGAGTCACTAGCCATTGAGGCTCTTGGTCGGTGAAATACATGTTTTCTTGTTTATAAATTTATCGGTTCTCATCTTCAAGTTCGTGATCTTGTGTAGTTAACCATTTAAATACTATAAGCATGCCCTTGAGTTGGTTCAAATCCCTTTGAATGTCTCATTGGTTTTTTGATCATGGAGAACTTGTTGGTACTATCAGGCCACATATTTTTGATGGGATTGGGCCAAATAAGTTATATAGCTTTTTTGCACAAACACCATCGATTTTACTATTGAATCAATTTACCTATGAGACACTTACCTATATTGTATTTATGAGACATACTATTTTTATCCATACAATATTTGGTGCATAGGTTGTTGCATTGGAACATATGTTGGTTATTATTGAGGAAACTAGATAAATTTTTGTTTTTGTGCAACTTGGCAATTTGGAGTCACCATCTATTATTGCATGAACAACTACATGGGTTGTTGGCTTTGATACACTTGCTATAGGTTAGGACCCTGCATTATTTAATAAGTTTCCATAGTCAACTAATTTTGAGGGAATTATTGATGTTGGGAAACCTGTTGTTGAAATTAGTAAATTTTTAGGTACTAGGGTAATTGAGTATTCAAAATCCATGGCATATTCTGCATCATTTATTCGAGTTGCCATGACACTTCCCAAAATCCAAATATATCAAAAATATGAGAGAAGATCATATAATTTAAATCCCAAAGCATTGTTTTGGAAAGCAAACAAATCATTAGAATTGTCAACAAATCATCAAAAAGTCAACAAATCATTGGATCCTAACCTTAACCAATTTTTTTCTTTTAAATCACTATGATCATGTTTATGGTAGCATGATTTCATCAAAGAAGATAGTGAATCGATAGAAAATTCAACCAATCATTTAAATTCTAGCAAATATTCACAAGGACTTAGTGGATTAGTAGATTCAAATGGGGATGGATGGCATCACTTTTAATCAACAAGAATTTTGGATAATAATTGGATCAGTTAGTAAATCAACAAAAAGTTGACTTAAGATAAATTAGGAATATTTTGAAGAGAAGTAACATGAGGATGATGTAAGCAAATTTTAATGAATTGTAGGTAAAATTATTGAATTGGTGAAATAAGAACTTAAGAAAAATGAGGCATGGAAAATTTGTGTGAAGGTCACTCATGACGTTAATGAGTAGCCAAGAATATGGACTTATTTTTTTTGAGTTATATGAAAACTTTCATAGACTAGATTGATTGATCAATGGACTTTTCATAGAATGAAGGATTTTTTAGACTAATTCTCATTTGAGGCAGGTCTATGGGTTTGATTTTCAATAGAGTCACCGTTTGTATCCAATTCACTATATTTTCAAAAGTGTTGTCTTCAACATTAGGATGTAAAAAGGTTAGATAAATAGAGCATATATTTGTTGAATGCTTTTTGGATTTTTTCAATTTTAGTGTGTTTAACAAACCCTTTTATGAAATTGATGATATTTATAATGATATGAAATAGATTGAAGAATGAAGGGTGAAGGTATTAATGAATGAGATCCACTCGGTGTGCCAAAAGTTATTGTTGGTCCAAGAGTGATTGATATGGAAATCATGCCTATGATCTCACATTCACAACCTAGAAAAGGGGAGGTTTAAGTCCCCTTGACCTATGGATTTAGGCTAGTTCCCCATTAACCTATTGCTATCTAACTAAAATGTAGAAAATAAAAATATGAGAAGATAAGGGTGTGAGAGATAAAATAAATGTAGAAAAATAAAATACGCCCATAGGCTATAGTGAGGCTAGAGTGTGATCAGTTGTTCCATCTAAAAAAATGAAATAATGATATATTGGCTTCATCCAATGATCATGTATTCAAAAAAAAGAGGACTAACAAGCAAGTGAGAAGGTAGTATCAACTACACCATATATTCATGTATAGATAGGTTCAATAGAATAAGATACAATCTAGCAGAATGATCATGCACAATTTTCCATTCATAAAATATAAATAATTATAGTCAAATATTGTAGCTCTAATATTTCATAAAATGGCTAAAATAAGTTTGCAATAAGTCTAAGGGATTCTATTTATAGTAAGCGATTTACCCTTTTTTATTTCTTAGTAAAAATTTAACTTTGAAAAATACTGGTAAAAGATAAAATTTCACTTTTAGATCATTATTTTTAGCTATTGCCTTCAAATCAAATGACTCATGAGTTTTTGATGGATTGTAATTTTCTAATAGATCATGCCTTTTTAATGGATCACAATATTTTACAGATCATGACTTCTCAATGGGTCATAATATTATTAGATGATATCATGTTCATGCTAGATAAAAAGTTGATGAATTGTTGATTTGTTTATGGGTTGGGAATTTGTCAACAAATCAGGAGTTCCCATACCTAACAATTTTTTTGGAAAAGTTTTCAAAATTTTTAGTTCACATTACTACTTTTGGGGTAGTAAAATTCCTTCTTCTTTGTCATCCAATGGTTGAAAATTTGAAGGTAGCATCCAAGTTACTACAAAATCTTATATGGACCTCTTGAAAAGAAAATACAATCATAAGTTTAAAATATTAGAAACTAGTGATAAACTTGGCATTCAAAGACCTAAGTATACTATAGTGAATCAAATATGCTTTTTAGAGTACCAAAATCCTCTCTTATATGACAAGGAAGTTAGTTCTAGTGATGACATTAACAAATAATTCAACAAGTCCAAAGATAAATATAAATATTCTAATGCTCCAATATGCTCATAATCTTCTAAATTTCAAGATCTATCCAATGCATTTTTCACTTCATTTGATTTTCCTCTTAGTCATTTGTATACTAGCAAAACCAAATATGCTAATTGTTTTTTATATGCTAAGCCTTGTCATACTAGCCCTCTTCAACATACCATATATCCTAACTTTTCACCTCAACATATCATGTCCAATTATATATCAACATCTTCTAGTCATATTCACCACCCTAAGACATGCATCAAAGGAAAAATATCTTCAATATTACAAATGGATCCTATTCAAAACTATATGGAAGTATGATACACACTCTTACTTGTGACAAGAAAGAAAACTTTCCTCAAAAATAATATTTAAGTTATATCTAACAATTACATTGCATATTCATTTAATGATACTGCTTTGGAGCTATTCCACCCTTCCATCCCTTGGGGTGTGGCCTATATTGAGTATTACCATCACATTTTATCTATATATTAGACTTCACCAAAACCTAGTATAAGAATATTCTTAGAGTATGAATGATAACTAGATGTCATTTGCTCATCATTGTACCATAATTTTTCCCTTTTACATGTCCAAACTTCTAAACAAAATCTATATTTACTCTTTATGACACTACTAGGTGGTATTACCCAAGTGTAAGATAAATTTATGAAGTATTTTCTTACTTACACAAAGGATATGATTTCTCTAGCAAAAACTTGTTAAGGAAAAATATGACAAAAGTTGAACAAATAACAAATTATTACTTGTCATCAAATTCCAAATTCAAAAATCTTCCTATCATATGCTTCTTCCTATAAGTGATCTCTTTGCTTAAAATTTTTAAAATGTTAGTAACATTATCCAAGTGATTTCATCGCTCACACGGTGGCTATCAAACTGGTCTTGGGGGTTGGTAGTGTGGCTTTGAAATGATATAACCTTTCATAAGGATAAGTAGTTTTTTCCCAAAGAAACTTTATCGGATGGAAAATTAGTCTTGAGGATTGATAATGGAGATCTTATAGGGACAATATTTATCAAAAGCAAACAATTGATATTTTCTATTTCAAAAACAAAGCAAACAAAAGCAATGTACACATTAAAAAGGGAAATAGGGAGAAAACCCATTGCAGATATCAACATATTTGTACTTTTATCATATATGGCAACATGCCAAGATATTCCTACTCATTGAAAAAAATATGCCAAGAGATTCCTAGTATCCATGAGATTATTTAGCATTATGACATCCATTGTCTAGAATTTTGAGATTACTTATCATTATGAGATTCATTCTTATGAGACCATTCATTTTTATGTGAGATACTATTATGAAAAATTGCATTTATTATTAAAAATCAAAAGAGACCATGGCTTCTATATATTAGCATTTATCCTTCGTTGTATTATTAAATCATTTATTATAAAGTTTATTTGTTACTTTAGTTACATCATTATTGTGGATATATGTCATGGTTAAGATTATCTTGAGGCCACAATTGACTTTTGTATTATATTATACACTCATCCCTTCTAAACCCTGAAAAAGAAATTTTAATATCTTATTATTTTAAAGTTCGGCTACATGAACAAAAAATTAACTTGTACTTAGGTATAAATACCCTGTCATACTAACTATTTCATTTATCAAATGTAGTGTAATTCTATTCTTGTTAGTAATATTATTTGGTATCCACAAACACACCCATATATTATGTGCATTGCTTTGTGTGTCTCTCTTTTTAGAAATACTTGATAATGTGTTGATTCCATTCAATTATGGAAATTATTGTGGAATATAACATGGTATCAGAGTGGATGTGAATCTTCATTACTCAATTGCTTGTTATCATCCAATCAAATTTTATGGCATCTCCCAAGGGAAACTATGCTTGGCACAAACAACATGTTTGTAATCTAACCATGAAATTTGAAGAAGGGGTTTCTTGATAAAACCCTAGGTGTACTTGGATTGTGAGGATTTCATTAGATTCAATAGATTTGCTCTAGGAGAAAAATTCACAGACAAGTTATTTTGTTCTTCTCATTAGCCATAATTACTCTTATGAATTTTTTTACCTAATTAGATGGATGATCTTGCTCCAAGTTTGAGTTTTTTGAGGTTTTTTAAATACCTTTTGTATTTTATAAATTTTTGTAAATGCATTTTTTTGTTTTGGCATTTTATGACCAATAACAAAAAAAATGAGAGGAGATATTGCTTGGTTGTCGTGAAAGAAGAAAAGAAGAGGTTGAAGCTCTTCCAACAAATCCCTGGTGCTAGGTAAGTTAATGGTAGTCTTTTGTGCATGGAAAAGACCTTTGATACACTTAAAAAAGTTGCTAAATTGGTCCACCAAAGTTTTTGTTGCATAGGATGAAAGAATGTCCTAATTGGTTGCATTGAACAAAAACGTAATATAGGGAAAAGCGTAGTAGATATGAATGAATCATAAATATTTTTATGTTCTTTGAAAAAAAATTAGAGGGGTCTAGGTAGTATTTTTTATGCTTTGAAAGTTTTGTTAATTTCCCTCCAAAAATACAAAAAAATGAATTTGAATAAGGGAATATTCCCTAGAGGGGGTGGTAAGAAAAATCATGCATGCACATGTGCATCAACATGACATGATGACATCATATGCATAATGATCATGGGAGGCAATTTGTAAAGGGATTTAACTTAAAAAGGTGTAACACCCTCTATGTTCTCAAAGGTACTTATGCCTTAGTGGCTAGCGAAGGCTTTTCTAAGGCGCTTGTCCTTAGAGGAGGTCAAAGGTTTGAACCTCTTCCCCCTTTCAAATATGAAGGATGGTAGAGTATATTAGATTATTTGGTACTTGCAAATGTACCACCTTGGGTACATAACTAGAGCAGGAGTTTACTTTAGAGTAAGGTTTGAGTAGTTACTTCAAGCAAGTAATAAATGCACAAGTGTTAGAATGTGCAATCATGTAAATGTGCACATGTACATAAGTTATAGGCTAGATAGATGAAGTCATGGGTAGATTATTAGCCACATTGAAGATTACAAATCAAGAAGGAGGTCCAATAAATAAGACCCCATTGAAGAATTAATTGACTCAAGGAAAAGAGTCATGAAGAAGATTGAGATTGGTGATTTCCATTGAATATTGAAGACTATAGATTGCAGATTGAAGAAGGATAAAATAGCTCAAGAAGATTAAGAGACCCATAAGAGGTCTCATTGAAGAACTTCTAGTTTTGGAATATTGAAGATAGAGAATTGCTAGCAAAGATCTCATTCCATAAGTAGTAGATTTTAGAGATATGTGAGGAGATCTGATTGCAAAAATTCCATAATTGAAGAATTAAGAAAAGGTCCCATTGAGAAGACCAGAGAAGCTACAAAAATTTAGAAGGCCCTAAGAGAAATCCTCAAGATACTTGAAAGGATAAACAAGGAGAAGGCTAGGAAAGCCTCATTGAAGGAGACTTGAAGAATTCCATTGGAGAAGATTTGAGGAGAACTCAAGGAGAAGTTTTTGATAAAGAAAATTTGGGATAATTATTGCCATCCGACAACAAGCCCAAGGAAGAAGGATTTGGCAAGAAGTTTACCAAATTTTGGAGGAGAATAGTGAAGACCTCAAGATAGTCAGAATCTTGAGAAGAAGGCCACTAGATAGGCCAAGTTTGAATTCAGAATTCAACAAGGAGGTTGAAGGAGAAAGGAGTTAGAAAAGCCACCAAATGGGAGAGATTTAGGGATTTCCATTGAAGGCTATTTCGGAGAAAGGAGATTGCTGATTTTAAAGTAGAAAATTGAAGGTTTCTTGAAGGAAAATATTAGTTGTGATTTGGAGGAGTTTCCTACCAAATTTATGAGATTCAAGGACAACACTTCAGAGGAGAAATTGATTGCTTTACAATCTAAAAATTTCAAATTTGAGGACAGCAAGAAAGCACCAATAAGAGCAGCATTACTAGCTACTAAGTTTCAAATTTCAAGAGAGCATATTGAAGGATAGGTAAAGCCACCAAACTACATTTTTGGGCAGCAAGTTGGAGGAGTTTTAAAGCTACAAATTGGTGAGTTAAAGAGTTGTTTTAGACATACAATAATAACTGCAATTTCATCTAAGTACAGGGTAACATTTTGGTGAATCTAATCACCAGGATATCCATCATCTATAGGGTAATTAAGGTAAGAAAATTTGGTGCAAAAGTTTCATTACTTGAACATTAATTACTTGGTTTATTATTAAGTTTCATTAAGCACCATATTAGAATTTAAAAGTTGCAAGGAGAAGGTTGCATATTAAAGTCTTCAAGGGAGTGCAAAAGATAGTTTCTTATAAGGTTAAAACTTGCACATCAAAATAGGAGTTAGATATATTTCAAGAGAAATAAAATATCAACTTCCTATTATCTATTAGAAGCAAAGAAGACATTATTATTAAAGTGAAATTTGCATAGATTATAGTGCATATTTCAAGTTATTTTTAAGAGTTCATTAAGAGGAGCAATAAGGAGGAATTACTAGTGCATTATACTAGTTACTCTTAAAAATTATTAAAGGTGCATTAAGCATTAAGTTAAGGAGGAATATTAGTGCAGATTAAGTTGGAGTGTCAAGAGACACCATTAAGCACAAGAAACTTGCAACATATCTTGGTGTAGAAAATCCACCAAAAAGAGCCTATAACAACCATAGCTTAGTGAAGGAAGCTGCCATACTCAGTTTAGAAATATAGCTACAAAAGGAGACTAGGAAAGTCTCAAATTTAGGTGCAACTAAGGAATCCTACCTTAGTCTATTATAGAGTTATTTTTAGCTTAGTTAAGCACCATATTTGTCTTCTACTTTGTATCAAAAGGAGATAAAGTTTGAGTGTCTCAAAGACACCAACATAGCACATGATTTTAGTCTATAAGCGATAGCTATCATTAAGGATAAAGCACAAGCTATTATGCTAAGGAGTAGAGCCATATAAAGGGATCAATACCCTTCTCATCAAGGTGTCAAAGGACACCATTTTTGGTGCTACAACCACATGAAAGCAGTGCCACAATAATATGAAAGCAACACCATAGTCACATGAAAGCAACACCAAAGAAAAGGACACCTATCATGGTGAAAAACCTATAGCAAGAAGGAGAATAGCAAGGTAGGCTATAGCATCAATAGTGCAAGTTGGAATACAACACAATACAGTTGGCAAAGACAAGGTGTAGAGAAGAATATCATCAGTTATCCAAGTGATAGAAGAACACGAACAACCATCTTCGTTGAGGAATCCATCTACATTGAAGAAGACCCATGTCACACCTTGCTATTACAAAGGAGCCAAACAACTTGAAAATGGATTTGGCAAGAATAGGCATTTAGAGAGCTTCAACGGAATAGATACATTGAAGAATTGGTTATATGCAAGAGAAGGTTTGTCCACTTGCCATATCAATGTAAGGCATCTTGTACCACTTGGCACAAAGAAAGAAAGAATGCACCCATATATACATAATGCTTCCACTAAGGGAAATAGCACATCCATATCTATATAACGCATGTGCTAAAGGATTAGAGCACTCATATCTACGTAATGCCTATGATAAGAGAGATAAGCGCCCAGGTTGGAGTAACACTCCAAAAATGAATCAATTATTATTACATAAAATAGGTGCCGCCTATTCCAACATCTCGAAATTTTGTAAAACATCATGCTACATACGTTCGTAAACAAGAATAATACCATCATAGGGAAGAGTGTGTATATTGGAAGCATATCTCCAACAAGTCTTGAGCACAAAAGTGGTCAAAGCACATTAAAGGAGCAAGAGACCATCATAGGGGAGCACCATTCAAAGGAGAGCATTGAATGCTCATTGTCATAAGGTGAAGACAGAGAAATTCCAACACCCCAAGTTTGCACAGTGAAGTCAAGACCAAAGCCAATCAGCACACAAAATTTAAAAGGTATATTTACATTGACATTTGCTTTCATTAAAGTGCAAAAGGAGATATAAGGTATTTTATATATCTAAGGTTAAACTTATATTGCATTGGAGAATTTATAACCTTAGAATAGAAAGCAATTAAACCAAAGGAGTGCAAAATCTCAAGAAATATTTCAAGGTGCTTAATATAAGGTTGAAGTTTATTTATTACTTAATTAAAGCAAATACCAACCTTAGAGAGTTAGAAGGCAATTAAAGTAAAGGGAGTATATCTTAAAAGATATTAAAAATTGCATGAGATTCAAACATTAAAAATTAAGGAGATATAAGGTTTTTCAACATTGAAAAAAATAAAATACTATTTTGCAAATATTATTATCTTCTAAAATTCCAAGGTAGGGAGATATGAGGAATACTACATCAAACTTTAGTTTCTTGGAATTTAGAAAATTGAGCCAATAAAAATTGAAGGTTAAAGAAGCAAAACCATTAATTTATTCATAGCTGAAAATTGCTTTTTACATTAGCCCCTTACACTAACTTATGAGACATAAATCCAACTAAAATATCTTAAAGAAAAAAAAATTATTAAAACTTGAAGGTGCATCACCATTTATATTTAGCTTTCTACTTACTAATCAATAGGGAGACATAAGGCAAGAAAGTGAAGTTGAACATTAGGGAGACAAAAGGAATTCAACTCAATCTAGGAAAGCTAAGCATACTATCAAGGTTCATAGTACATTCAAACACTTGCTAAATAAAAGGTATTTTACAAAACTTGTAAAATTGAAAATTTCTTAGCAAGGTTGAGCATATACTTAAAACTAGGGAGGTATAAGGTAGTCTAAAAATATCATCATGACAACAAATAAATTCATTCTCATTGAATACCAACTACTTAAAGGTCCAAATTACTCTTCATGGAAAAACAAAGTAAGGGCAATTCTGATAGTTAAAAAACTTTGGGATATAGTCAAAGAAACAAAAGATAAACCTACTTCAGGTGATAGTGGGATTCAAAAGTTTGAAGAAAATGAAGCAAAAGCATTAATGATAATAACTTTTGCCATTACATATGGAATACAACCCTACATTAGTTTAGAAGGAACATCTACAAAAGCATGGAAAACCTTAGCCAAAATATTTGAAGGGAAGAATAAAGCCATTATTTTAAATCTTCAAACTCAATTACATTCTCTAAAAGTGAATAGTGGTGAAAGTATAGAACTATTCATCAGGAAAGTAGCAGATATAAAAGAAAAATTATTAACCTTAGAATAAAAGGTTGAAGATAAGTTTCTTGTTCAAGTTGAAGATAAGTTTCTTGTTCAAGTAACCCTAAGAGAACTTCCATATAGCTACAAGAACTTAGTTACATCTTTACAAATCCGAAGTAAAGATATATCTTTTGATGAGTTAGTCAATATTCTTTAAGAATATGAGGTGGAAAATACATTTAAGGATGAAATGACTAACAATGCATTATTTTCAAAGGATAATCCATAGGGAAATATTACTCATCCTCAAGAGGACGAAGACCATGGAATAACAAATATTGTCAAGTCTACAAGAAGAAAGTACATAGTACCAACTACTACAGATTCAATCCTAGAAATCAATATCAAGGGAATCAAACAAACTATGGAATCCAAACAAATAGGCCAAGACAATATCAGTATAAGTATAGTCTACATCAACAAAAATTTCAACATCCATATCCTTCTTAGAATCAATACAACTATCCTAAATTGCAATATTGAGAAGGAAATAAAAAGAACACTTAGTTCATGAGATAAGGGAAATTCAATAACTAGAAGAACCTATAGAGGAACATGAAGTTAAAGCTCTCTAATCAAAGATAGCTTTTTATGAAGATACTAACTACTTACTTGAACAAGATATAGATAGGGAGCAAAATAAATAAAGTAGAGAAGGAGAGTACAAATTCTAGGACCAAATGAAGATCCATATTGAAGACTAAAGTCTTCAATACCCAAATAATATAATACAGGGGGTGTTAGAGTATATTAGATTATTTGGTACTTGCCAATGTACCACCTTGGGTACATAACTAGAGTAGGATTTTACTTTAGATTAAGGTTTGAGTAGTTACTTCAAGCAAGTAATAAATACACAAGTGTTAGAATGTGCAATGATGTAAATGTGCACATGTACATGAGTCATAGAATAGGTAGATGAAGAGTCATGAGAAGAGTAAAGGCCAAGGTACATATCTTTCTATATATATACCTTTAAGGTATAGAGTAAAGAGTATGAGAGAGAGAGAGAGAGAGAGAGAATGTTACTATAGAGAGTTAGATTATAGTAGTGAGTAGGTACAATGTAGTTATTCATTGAAAATTTTGGAGTGTTCAAGTCCTCCATTATATTGCATTGTACTATTTTCATGAGCTTTCATTAATGGCATATTACTAAGTTATTGCAGAAGTCTATCTCATTATTTTCTTGCATATTATAGTGCCATTATCATATAGTTATCATAGCTTGCTTATTTCACATCTTGTGGTTGCATTTCCTTCAATATACATCCTCAAAATCTAAAAAAGGATAACATATACATACACTAGAAGTTGTTACAGAACAACGGTTTGAATAATTTTGTTTGGCTAGAATCTAGGGTTTGTAAAGTTATAGTGGAGAAATTGTTGGAGCAGGAACAAATTTGGGGGAAGACAAAAAATCCTAGAGAGATCTTGAGTGTCAATTCAGGTATGGTACTTCTTTGGCTTTAGCTTTGAAACTCTTTCATTGGCTAGGGATTTAAAAATAGGGACCTCTTCTTTTGGAAGAGATTTATGGCATTTTGTTGGTTCCAATGACGACTCCAACCTCACTTCTAAAACAAGCGGGCAATGAGGCCTTCTCCATGTTTTCACAAAAACTTCCCTTTGATGAGAAGAAGTTGGATCATATGCGTCAAGTGCTTAAAGTGAGAAAAGAACCCCATCCAAAACCACCTGCTCGCTCTAACAATGGTACCTTTGTGCCCAAGTTAGATGAGTCTCCTGTGATTGAGGTACCTCCAACTTACATCCAACAACCTTTGCTCACGCTTTCCACCCAAGCCCTTGCATGCAAATTTGTAGGAATATGGCCTAGTCCAATCACAATCCAGAAATGGATTAATACACATTAGGGGAGTAAAGTCTCCTCTTATGAATTCATGATGATAGGTAGGGGATACTTTGTCATTACATTTGCCTTTGTGGAGGACAAGAGCACTATCTTTCATGGGGGTCCTTGGTTTCTAGGATCCAGCCCACTTTACATGACCCCGTGGAGCACGGTATTTGATCCTCAAGAGGAGGAGCCTGAAGAAGTTTTTGTTTGGATCAGGTTACCATTTTTTCCACTGCACCTATGGAACAAACCTTCGATGGAATTAATAGGTAACGCTATTGGAACATTCATTGATTGGGCTCCTCCAAAGGCTAATAATGCTATATGTGCACACATCTGTGTGCAAGTTAATCTAAAAAAGGGTTTTCCTGAACATATTGGAATAAAGGTGTTTGATTGGATACATAACCAACCCCTGGACTATGAGCATATACCATTCAAGTGTATAACATGCCATGAGCATGGGCATTTCTCCTAAAACTGCCCAATTAAATAAGCACAGGAAACAAAAAAAGAAGAACTAGGATTCCAAGAAGTCAAAAGGAGACCACGTAGATCAAGAAGCAAGAATCGACAACCTCAACCACAGGATCAAAAAAGCTTCCAACACAAAAATAAATTTGCAAGTCTTAATGAAGGAGAAAAGGAAATCACCTATCTAGATGTGATGGCTTCTAAATATAAAGAGAAGATACCTACAACTGAAGCTGACAAGTCACCAAAGATCTTAGGAGATACACTAGAGAACATAATAGCTAGAGAAGAAACTAATGGAAACTCAGAGGAAGAGGTAGAAGAAACACAAGTGGAGGAAATAGTGATTCCTGGGGGTTTATCGACCACACGATCTGCAGTTAAGGGAAGAAAATAAAACCAACAACTCAGAAATGAGCAAGCACAAAAAGACTTGCAATCCAAAATGTAGGTCATAATTGAGGAGAGCTTCATAAAAAATAAGAAGCAATTCAAAAAATGAAGATTATGTCATGGAACTGTAGGGGATTGGGAAGTCCTCTGAAAAAAAACTATCTCAAAGTTCTAATACAGGAGCAAAATCCAGCAATAGTATGTATTCAGGAAACAAAAATAGTAGAGGCAACACTGATTATAGAATGGCAGAAGATATGGGCACAATCAAAACTGATAACTGTTGATTTTATGGGAGCTTCAGGGGGACTAGCTTTGGCTTGGGACCCACAACAATTAGTTTGTATCTTGCAACATAAGCATAATAACTAGATAGGTACAAAATTTGCCATACCAGATGGAACTAGTGTAGCAGTAATAAATTTTTATGGTCCAAATAATCCTATCCAGAAAAGAGAAACATGGCAAAACTTAGCACAATGGCTAGACAATGAGAAGTTTGACAACATAATACTGGGAGGAGATCTCAACATGATTCTCTACCATTGGGAGAATGTTGGGGGTAGTTTAACAAGGGATCCAAATAGAGATATACTCAATCAAATTATGGCAAATGAAAGCTTACAAGACATTCTACCGACCAAAGGAAAGTACACTTGGAGCAATAAAAGAGTAGGGGCAAACTATATTGCAAAAATATTGGATAGATTTTTTATCAGTGAAAATATCCTAACACACTTTTCCCTCACTTCCAGTCACATCATTCAGAACTCTATCTCAGATCATAAGCCAATTCTCTTGGATAGCGGCCAAAGCTTACAACCCCAAAAAATTCCTTTTAAATAAAAATCGAAATAGGTAGCAGAAGAATATTTTAGTGAACTTGTGGAAAACACTGGGAACCAACGGGTCCAATCCACCAACCCCCAAGAAAAGTGGAAAATAAAAATTCAAAAATTGAAGCATATGATAAAAAAATGGTTGGCAGAAAAAGCGAGAGTCAAACCAGACAAGAAGCAGTTGATGCAACAACTAGAGCAACTAGAAATAGAAATTGGGGATCATCCTCCTCAACCATGGCAAGAAGATGCAAGAAATGACCTGATTCATAAGCTCAATAAATTAAGCACTAAAGAAGAAACACATTGGAGACTTAGATACTGAATGATCTGGCTAAGCAAGGGGGATAAAAATACCAAAAAAAAATTATCTAAAAACCATGCAACGCTACCAAAGAAATACAATCAAGGAGATAGAGCATGAAGGAACCACTTATATAGACAGGGAGAAAATTAAGGAACTTGCCAAGCAACATTACTCAGCTTTTCTCTCTAGAGAAAATGGTAATCCTCATTCCCAGGAAATACTACTGTAGCATATACCAACAGTATTAAGTTTGGAAGACAAATAGGATCTCGATCACCCAATCACTATGGAGGAACTTAAGGAGATTATAGCAGCTCTACCAAAGGATAAAGCTCCTGGACTTGATGGATTCACAAATAAATTTTACCAATAATACTTACACATCATTGGAGAAGATTTTATACGCATGATTGAGGATGTTAGGGTGAAAGGTAAGCTTCTTGGAGCCATAAACTCCACCTTTCTAGCATTAATACCTAAAGAAAAAAATGCCACTACTTTCTCTAGAATCATACCAATTTCTCTATGTAACTCTTCCTATAAAATTATTACCTAGTTGTTGGCAAATAGAATGAAGAAAAGCTTGAAAAACTAATATCAGAAGAGCAAGGAGGGTTCATGCCTAGAAAACAAATATATGATAATATCATTACAGTGCATGAAGCCCTCCACAGTAGTATAAAATAAAAAAAGAAACAAATTGTTATAAAACTTGATATGGCAAACGCCTTTGATAGATTTAATATACAATTTGTAGAACATGTCCTTCAAAATTTTGGATTCCCACATCAAGTCATTAAGTGGATCGGAGCATGCATAAAAAACCCATGGATAGCCCCCTTAATAAATGGAGAACCAACAAAATTATTTCAGGCTACAAGGGGAATTAGACAAGGGTGTCCACTATCAACATATATTTACATCATTCTAGCTGAGACTCTTGGAATATTAATCAACCATCTTCAAAGAGAAAAAAATAACAGGGATAGAGGTTGCAACAAGATGCAAAGTTGTAACACATGGCCAATTTGCATATGATATCATTCTTCTAGGTGAAGCCATCAAGAAAAATGTTAGACAATTCAAGCAATATTTGGATTGGTTCACACAAGCTACTGGGGCTCAGATAAACACTCAAAAGAGTCAGTTCTATACTCAAAACGTTGCAGTAATAACAATCAAACTCTTTTGCACTATCCTAGGATTTCAGTCTGGTACAGAAAAATACTTCAGATATCTAGGAGTGCCCATGAGCTTCCACCTCAAAGCTTCAGATTGTTGGACCCCAATATTGGACAAGATGGTTAGGAGGATACAAAGTTACAGTAATAGTTGGCTCAGTATTGCAGGAAGGGTAGTACTAATCAAATCAGTGTTAGCTTCTCTTCCAGTCTACCAACTATTAGTATATCAAGCTCCCAATTTTATTTTGCAAAAGGTAGATGGAATCATACTCAACTCCCTATGGCAAGGAGGTAGGAAATCAGAAAGAAAAAAGTTCCACTTAGTCAATTGGGAGATGGTCACCAAGAGTAAAATTCAAGAAGGACTGGGAATAAAAAAAATGGAGATAGTTTCGAAAGCATTAGGAGCAAAACTTCTTTGGAACATGCTTAAAAACAATCGAGCATGGCAGCGCATACTAGTCAAGAAGTATATAAATAATCAAACAGGTATTCAAATGCTCAAACATATAGATAAACTTCCCAGAGCCTCGTTGGTTTGGAAACATATAGTGGCCTCAAAGAGCATAATAGAGGATAAAATTTCTTGGCTACCAGGATATGGTAAGTTAATTAATCTATGGGAGGACCCGATCCTAGGAAATCCACCATTAAGAGAGAGAACTCCAATCAAATTGCAGAATAACTTGGAAATCCAAAGAATATTTAAGTGACTTGTTTTATTGGACCTCAGAAACTTTGAACTGGATCTCCCCTCACATTCCATCTCCACTTCAAGGAGATTGGGATTATTTTAAGTCTCACGTGGTGAGCATTAGACCTCTTCATCCCACAATGCCAAACAAACTTATTTGGGGTAGCATCAATAGTAATGGGGAATACTCGGTGCATCTAGGAGTCCAACATTAGTAAATTGGGCCTACCAACAAAAAACTATCGATATTGTGGAAAGTTAGAGCACCACCTAAACTGCAAGTATTCAACTGGCTAGTTTCTCAAAATAAAATCTTAACAGGTGATAATCTGCAAAAGAGGGGTATAGCAGGGCCTCAAGTTTGTTACAGGTGCAGGCAGAACAGTGAAATAGTTTTCCATCTTTTATTTGAATGCCCAAAGGCAATTTCAATTTGGTTAGGAATAATCAAAATTCTTGGCATTTCCTACTCTCGAAGGTTAACCATAGACACATGTTTTACCAAGTGGAACAAATAATATAAGGTAAACTGACATGTAAGCCCCTCCTAAAATATCTGTGGAGCTCCATACCATATTTTGTCATCTGGCACATCTGGTTGGATAGAAATCAAAGGATTTTTGAAGGAAAAGGTAAGGAAAATAAAATTCTAATACGAAGGATAAAAGAAGAATTAATCCTAAATGTCAAATCTAGTTTTTGTCAGCAACAGTATGAAGAATATCTGTCACCCACAGAAAGAAGAACTATATACCAACTTAATCTCCAAGCTTTCCTGACACACGGAGGATGCAAAGCAATTAATTCTTTATCTAACATATGTTTTCTAGCACTCTTCTTTGATGGTGCCTCCAAATCCAACCCCGATAAAGCAACAACAAGGGGACTAATTCTTATAGGACCTTGTGAGATCCTACTCAAATACATGATCAACTTGGGAACAACATCTAACAATGTGGCAGAGGCTATTGGATGTGAAATCGGCTTAAAATTGGTGGCAAAGAAAGGAATCACTCAGGTCACAGTTTACAAGGATTCTGAACTGATAATAATAGCTCTTGCCAAAAATAAAGATTTTAGATCTTTACAATTGAATATTATTCAAGACAAGATTAGACAACTTGGCACGATCATTGGCAAAATATCCTATCAACACATAAGGCGGGAATTCAACAAAGAGGCTAACACACTAGCGAATCAGGCAATAAATATAGCCCCTGTTTATTGTCGCCAAATCATCAAGAAGAAGAAGAGTAGGGGTGGTATGCAAGGATGAAAAAGGCTCCAATAATGAGGTTTTTTTTTGTCTTCATGTTCAGTTTTTTAGAATGATGTTCACTTTGAACTTTGATTAAAGAGTTTTATACTTTTTTTATTAAGTAAATAAATATTTTCTTTTAAAAAAAAAAGTTGTTACATCATAGCCCATGTGAAGTGGCATGTGGTATAACCAACCATCACAAGGACTATGCATGCTCTATAGGACAAAGATAGTTGCAATTTTAGTTAGAGGTTTGTTATGCCACAATTAGGTATTTTGTGTATATAATTCCTACCACTCCATAATGCAAACCATTAAAGCATTGAGTTCTAAGATGTGGTATCATAGCAGATAGAAGGAAGAGCCATATATTATAATCTATCTCTTGTTTAAATCTAGAGAAACTCAAGAAGCACTCTGTTGAAAAGAAGTTTCAAGGATAAATAACCTTGTTAGAGATTGATTAAGGTTAACCTCAAAGAAAAGGTAACCATATTCTCTGTGAAGCAAATTCTATGGAAAACTCAATTTAAACAAACCTCAAAAGAAAGGTTATTATCTTCTCTGTGAAGAAAAATTCCATGGAAGATTTCTTATAAATCAAAATTTTGCTAAAAATATCTCAAGGTGAAAAATCCCTACCAAAGTCTAGAAAGGCAAAAGCCTCTAAGATGTGAAAAGAATTTTAACTCTATCAAAGACCAGTAAGGTCATAACTTGCAAGTAACAACAAAGTCAATATTAACAAAAACAAGATCATAAGAATCCCCTATAGAAGAGATTATTTACACCTCAAACTAAGGTGTGGGCTATACATCAACTACTCTACTCTCAAAAGATAAACGTTCCAAAAGAACATGGTGAAGAGTAATAGGATTATCAAAATAATCAAATGTATAAAACATGGATTTCCATTTCGAGTAAAAGAATCATAATTTGCATATATATCTCAAAATTCCCACCCTAAGGAACATTTGTTAGTGCACTTCTAAGAAAAATATTAAAGCACCATTCTAAGAACAAGTCCAAATGTTGACATCAATATTTACTCAAAAAAATTTGGTGCCATTCATTTAGATCAAGGACCCTATGAATTCAAGAGCCCATGTTTTGAAAGGAAACAACCAAGGAGAACATGCATACTTACAAGTAGACAATGGAGGAGCTTGTGCATAGATGAAGCTCATCCATGAGTATCTCACGTTAAAGATAATTTTTCTAAGTGACAAGCCTAGCAAAGCTTGACCACAAGTGCCTTATGAGCATCTGGTATAAACTTTTGATGTGGTAAGCATGTTACAAAAATATATATAGAATAACATGATAGGGTGCAAGGTGCAGGAGAAATAAAAGGTATTTGATAAAAAAGTGACAACACTAGGATCATTTATTATTGAGCCTCTCTAAAAAATAATTGAGGACTTTAGAGACATGGACTCACTTTGTATATATAAATCTACTCCACTAAGGCATTGAATCAAGATAAAAGAAAGCATATTTTAAAACATCTCAAGTCTAAACCAAGAAAATAAATAAGATAGCAGAAGCTGAACATCTCAAAGAAAACATTAGACATTGAATATTTGTTTCATATGAAAACCTCCTTGATGTGATAAAAATTTAATTTATGCAAATGCAAAGCCAACAAGTGGCTTTTGCATAAGAAAGTTGACTGAAAATACATTTGAGCATTTGGTTAGAGAAAATTATAGGTATAAGTAACAACATCAAAATACTAACATGCAAGTGATTAAGAACCAAGCAAACTTGATCAAAAATCAGTTACAAGGATTGAAATATCCCACATTCTTAGTGGGAAAGCAAATTAAATCTATAAAATTATTGCTCTTTCCTTTATTTAATTGTAGGTAAAAGAAAAGGTACACATACTATTTTAAATACAATAATATTCTCTTAAAATATTTTGGTAGGAGAAAAGAAACTCCACCTATATTTGTTTCCTAATGAGACACTAATTTTATCATAATTCAAGGCATTAGTTGAATCATGAGTACATGCTTATATATACTATTTGAAAAGTATTTTTCTAGATCGATTTAGTGGAATTAAAATTTTCCACTTTTGTGAATATTTACTATGGCTAGTGGAGCACCAAAGTTCTTGTTGCCCGATTTCCAACTATTAAGGGGAATAATTATGCTACCTAGAAAACCAAAATTAGAACACAACTAGAGTTTGAAGAAGTATGAAAACTTGTAGATTGGACCATTATTCATCCTAAAGAAGAAAATGAAGATCAGATAAAGTTCAACAAGGCATATAGAAAGTAAAGACTAATCATCATATTCGGAATAGTAGATGAAGTGCAAGCATACATTTAGGACTTGACCATGACCAAAGATGCATGGGAGAAGTTACATATAATCTTGAAGCAAAGAATCAAAATCAAATTTTATTTCTGTAGACACAAAAAATTGACCCACTTGAGTGAGTCATTTTCCCTAGATCCTTAGGGAGATCCTCCACCTTGCCCTAAACAATTTTGGACCTCCCTTCCCAATTCTTTCCCTCTTTTTCCTCTTTGTGCGAAATTGCGATTGGATCTTGTAGGATGTGGTTTCACATAGCTAGGTTTTTCTCCTAGGAAACCTTCTTTTTCAAAGTTGATTTCTTCTAAGTTTAGCTTTCTTGGTTTTTCCCATCCATTTTTTATTTCAAATCCCTTATAAATAGAGGGTTTGAAGTATTCTTTTCCCCCGAAGAAGCGCCAAGAAGTTCTTAAGATATTTTTGCAAGAGACTTTTATGAAGTAATTTTGCAAGTGCTCAATTCAAGTTTCCAAGCAAGCTAAAGTGATTTGTTGAGGCTTTTTAACCATTGAGGAGTTTCTCTTATGCTACATTGTTTGTGTGTTTGCTACTTTTGGTGGACAAGTGTTGAAGCCCTAAGGAGGAATCTACTACTTGGAGGTCTCCATAATTTTATTTGGTTTTGCTCATATACATTTGCATATTAGTTAGATTTTTATTTTACATCATTTTATCTGCATCATTTGAGGGTTACTTCTTCTGTTGCAAAATCGCACCTGACAATTTTGGGGCATGATTTCACCATTCTGTGAAATTGCGACTACTCCGTATGGAGCGCGATTTTGCTCAAGCTAGGATTGGGGGCAATCTACTATCTCCAAACCCTATGCTTGCATTCCATGTTATATTTTTATCATAATAGCATATTCTATACTATATTCATCATATTGTTCTACTACATTTTATTTTTCTTGTCCATCTTCCAAAGGTCAACTTTCACTGTTGTATTTCAAAGGTCACCTAAAAGGACCTAGGGGCTTTAATGTTGCACCTTCGAGCATTGTCATACAACGGCCTAAGCACGATCCCTAACACTAATCATATTTTCAAGTGTTTGTGAAGCTATTTTGTAAGAATAGGAATTGTCGGATATTGCTAGATGAAATATAAAGCTTGGATCAACCACTGGATGAGATAAGTGCCCTGATAAATATTTAGGCTATTTTTTGTGGGATTTCTATATTTATCAAAACTCTAGATCATATATAAGAGGAAAATATTTAATTGATTTTCTAGGTATTTGAAAGGACAAACAACATATAGTGTGCATTTAGGGTTTAATATTGTTTGAGCATTTTCTCTTGAACCATTACTCAAAGCTTTTATTTTACAATATTAGGGTTAGAGATCATTCAAACAAAGAATCATTCTAGGGTTAGCCCTTGTCTTCTTGCATATTGCATTGTTCTTTCATTTTGTAGACACAAAAATTCAACACCCACAAAATCACATTTGCCACCCCACTACAAAATCCTGCATAATAAAATTATATGCCTAAGTCCCAACTTAGGGATATAAGACACTGCACATTTTTTTTTTTTTTAATTTTGTTATATCTAGAAAATCAGCCTAGGATACCCTGTCTACCCACTAGACATGTGTCCTAGCCACCTCATCCAACACCCTAGCCACATATCATCCACTCTTGTCCCCATTGTCCCTTTACATGGGGAAAAATCCCACATACCGCTCCACATGCAGCCACATCACCCCAGTTAAGTGAAGCACACTGAGTGACTCACTATAACTGTTCCCTCCATTTGGTAGCCCAGAATTACCACTTGGTAATCCAGGCTTGCCACCTCCCATTTTTCTCCAAAATCCTAAGGGGCCTATAAAGGCATCCTTTCCTAACAAAACAAAGAGAGTTGAAACTTGTTATAGCCAGGATGCTAGAATAGGACCAGACATCTACACGCATTCCAAGGAGAAGATGCATTTTGAATCTAGAGGTTCCATTTTGAGCATTCTGCCCTTCAACCCAAATCACCAATCCTTGGTTTCACAATCAAAAATGTAGTCCTACAGTTTCACCGCCACACGTTCATGATTTCCTAGGCACCACCACGCATACAGGGTTTCATCGAGTCGATATCACGACAACAACACGATTAGTAAATTTTACTTTGCAAGGCTTTTTGTTGTTATATACCACTATTATTTGTATTATATGGTTACTTGCTCATGGTTTGGATTTAGCATTGGTTTTTAAATATCAATTTGCAGGTGCTATTGATCCCTTTTGTTGGTTCCCATGCGTGCATGTTACAGGTACATTGGAAAAGTTATTGAAGCTGGAGTGGTCCAGAGCTGAATACCAAAGCCCACTCAACTTTTGAAGTTGTAGTTGAGGACAGAAGAACATCGTACCCTGTTGAAGACTTGTAAGACCCCTTCCATTGCACTTGAAGAAGATTGTACCATATAGAGACATATACATATTGTAACATTGCTCCCAAGATGCTTGGGGTAATTCAAAAATTGTAAAAATTGTATAAAAAATGATCAATGTAAAAGTGATTTTTTTCAATACTTCTATCTCTGTATATTTTTTTATTTAAGTGTTCAGTTCTTTGGCTACAACTATTCAAAAAAAAATCCTTACTATTGAAAATTTAGCCAAAATAGGTTTCATGATTCCCAATCGCTGCTACCTTTGTTTTTTTGACTGGGAATCCTTAAACCACATCTTCATCAATTGTGTGTTATCTTCCGATGTCCTTGACCGCTTGCATAATTCCTTTCATATCCAATATGTCCGGTCCAAAATAGTTATTGATGTCTTCTCCCAGTGGCCCAATCCCTTCAACAATCCCAAACTCCACTCCCCCTGGTCCTTTTGCCTCCATCACTTATTTTGGTAAATTTAGCTTGAGCATAACAATAGGGCCTTCTCTATTTTTTCCAAGGATCCTTTGTTTGTGGCTTTTAAATATTTGGCCTATCCTATTGAAAATATTCGGCTTATCCCTTGCTTCGTGGCCCCAACCCTGGCTCTTGAATGCTCCATTTTAAAAAAATTTGTCCATCCTCGAAGAGGATCCTAGAGCCCAACTTTACCCCAATCCTAGAGCTAACATCAAATGGAAGCCCTCCTGGAGGGTTGGATTAAGCTCAACTTTGATGGGGCTTCCAAAGGGAATCCCAAAATAGCTAGTGTAGGAGGAGTCATCAAAGATCACAAAGGCAACTTGATCCTTGCGTTTTCTGAACACCTGGGGCCTCAGACCAACCATTTTGCGAAATCTAAGGCTCTCTAGAGAGGCCTTGTCCTCCTCAAAGAGGATACTAGGAGAAAAATCATAGAGGGCAACTCTTTGAACATCATCATCTATATGAAGAATGATAAGATTCCATCATAGAGAATCTTCAGCACTATCCAAGAATCCAAAAAGCTTCTTCAGGATCACTCGTAGACGACCATCCACCATAACTATAGGGAAGCTAATCAAGTTGCTGACCTTATGGCCAACATGGCAGTCTCCTCCAATAGCCTCAAAGTGTGGTGAGGTAACTTTCCTTAGAACATCACCAATGCTGCAAAACTCCAAAAGCCTAATGATCAGGATGTCAAGTCCTAATGATAGAAGGTTTGAAGTTAAGCTCCCCAAAGGTCCCCTCTACATCAGTGCTAGAGTTGTCAAACACTCTTCCCCGAATGCGGGTATCTTTCTCCACGGGTGGACTATGGTAATGCAAAATCAAACTATCATCAATTCTGAGGTAGCGGATGGCAAGGCATGGGAAGTTCCTATTTTTCACCACATGCTCAACTTATGGTGGTGTCTTGACTACAAGGTCAATGGCACATGTGCTAACAAATATTTCTTGTTCCACGTGAATGGAGCCATGTACCATCATGCCATTAACGTGGCTAGGCATAGAGAGTCAGGAAGACATCCCTATTTTGTTCCATTAATCAAGCTAGAAATTTGTGCCATAATCGGCCTCCCCATGTTACCAATTGCTTATCCCAACGTCCCCTGATCTTCCATGCAATGCTTTTTTTGATTTCTTCCTAGAATATTCACTCGTGTTCTAATTATGCCAATATTAAGCACTTCGATGACTATCATTTCAAGCATTGGGATAATGTCATGTACCTTTTCAAGTGCTCTTGAACTCCAATATTTGTCTTGTTCCAATACGTCATTTCTCAGCCTACCTCCATCGCTTCTGATCCTTTTAGCTCTCTCCAATTCTTTTTAACCAGCAAAGCTCCTACTTCTTTAGATAGTGCCCTTTCTTATGTCAATACTGGTTCAACTATGGTGAATTCCACCTTTAGTCTTTGCCTTATCCTGGTCCTGATATTTGCTCTTTGCCCTAGCCCCCGTTCCCTAGCCAAGGACATGGCCTACATTGAGCTGGCTCAACTTAACCTGAACCCCACTGCCCAAATTTTCATGGATTCTAAAGGTTTCACCCCCTTCCTACAAAATTTTTTAGGGGTCGAGGACCAGATCACTTAGGATTTTATCGATTCTTGCAACCAGGACAAGGTCAAAGTTTAAGGTGTTCACTTTAAAGTGACCAGCAAGATGTTGGTAGAGATCACTGGTATTCTTCTCACAGGCCACTTCATCCATTGTGACAAGCACAATTGGGAGGAAGAAATTGACTAGTTCCTTGACAAAGACAAAATTTTATGTTGGTACAAGTCTACTCTCCACTGCTCTTCCATCCCAACTCCCTGGAATAATGTTATAGTCCCTATCATGCAATACGTCACTTGTGATGATCCTAAAAAACCCCTTAGGAGCTTTCACCTCGCCTTTTTTAATCACCTTTTGGATGATAAAGCTATTTGTGTCCCTGATTACCTCCTTTACTCCCTTACTCTATCCATTAAGAAATGCTAGAAGTCCAATGGAAATCCCCTTCACCAAGGCCTCCTACCTATCATTTTCAAGCATACCTTAGCCACCCGCCCCCCTATCCACAATGTTAAACTCATATCTTCCAATCCTCTCGATGACCTCCCTTCTCATTCCACTAGTTGCGGCCCCATTTCGTATGACTCCCCTATTGGCCCTAGTTCAGGTGGAGGTCGCGCGAAGCCTTCTCCCCTCAAAAGTGCTAGATGAAGTGACCGGAGGAAGTGTACAGCTGTAGCAAACACTCCTCCAATGCCCAAATCCTCTGCTAGGCTCAAGAAGCCAAAGATGGAGCATTCATCCTCCTCAACTCATGTCATCTCCGACTTAGAGAGCGATAAAGAGGAACCCTATTCCCAGATGTTGTTGGAGCTCGTGGTCATGACTATGAATGCAGCCATCAAGTCCCTAGAGGAAGCATCCAAGATTTTGGCACTCTACACTCAGAATGCTACAGGGACCACAACAATAAAGGTGAATGATAGTAAGAAATGACTGGCATGGGTCCCTCCATCTGGGCTCTTTGATGCCTAGGAAGCCCGTGTTTTTGACTATTTTTCCTGGTTTAGCTTGATCATTTTTTCTTGGTTAAGTTCAGATGATTTTTAAGTTTTGTATCTATGTTTGGATGGGGTTTGTCCATTCTAATTTTTGTTCTAGTCATAGTTACCCTTCTAATTCTAAGAGGGTTTTTGGTTATGGTTATCTTTTCAATTGTGAGATGTCCCTAGCACCTCCTTGTAATTTTTTTTTCTACGTCTGGCTAATCGACCTCTACTGTAATAAGGTTTTGGGTTCCTTTCAAAACCTGTAATATAAATATACTTTAAATTACCAAAAAAAAAATGGGGGTAGATCAATTATTGATATATCCTATGCAACCATTGGCTTGGGAAGACATAAAAGGAGAGCAAAAGTCTTTCTAAGACTCCAAACATTTGAACTAGAATCTCATCCAATTACACAACCCTATTATCTGTAGGTTGATATCTCAAGCCCAACACATTTGACACTCCTTTTGGCATAACATATATATTGGCCTTGAAATCTATTATACAATTATGGATCAATTCATCTTGGTAGAGAAGTGTCAGATAAAATGGGCGAGGCTTGGACTTCCTAAGTTTTAGAGGTGACATTTACAATACTATGGTTGCTTATCATTTCCCTTTCCTTATTATTTTTAAGGGCTTTTTACAAATGATCTTTATATCCCATAATGACTAAGATATCCCAAACCGACATTAATACCATGGACTTCTTTAGATGGTCCACTATGTTGAAGGACCCAAGAGATATAACCTTTTGGGTAGTGTGTGGAGGTGTGATCATTGTGTCCCCCTATTTAGTTGGGTATTTTTCGCTAGTTTTGGTGGCAGTGCTTGTTGCCATGGGATTTCTAGGGTGCTTTGCTTGGCAATTGTTAAAACATTTGGTAGTATAGTTGTGGGAAGCACGAAGATAATACTAACTACTTTGGACAAGTTATTTAAAGTCTTGTGGTCACTTTGTTGAGTGATAGCAAGAGGTAAAAGTGCTCTTGGTTGTTGAGGCACTATAGCAAGAGGCTGCCATCATGGGTGGGTTAGCTTGTATTGATTGGTAGGGATTATTTGACTACTTTTATCCCTTTACTCCATTGCTTGCTTCTTAGACCGCACTAGATAGTCTGATTGGACTTGTGGTCTTTTGACCATATGATATCACATAGATCTCCTCGTCATCCCAGGTTACTAATACATGCTCTTGGGGGGTATAATTTGACTCTGGGAGAGATGAGGTTGATGTGGGTTACTCTACCAACCGACTCTCAACTCCTTAATGTGAATTAGCTACCTGAGGGGTATTATCTCAATCATTGTAATGGCAACGAGTTAAGACATTTCTCTTGTGTTACTTTGACTAGAGTAAACATCTGAAGGGGGGAAGTACTAAGAGGTAGACTCTTTTACATATTTTTTTTTAATAGGGACTATATCCCTAGCATGATTAGGGAATTTTGTTTGTGAAGGAGTCAAAACTAAGACTATTTTCTAATTTTGACCTTGGGCTTGACCATTTTTCTAATTATTTTGGAACAAAGGTCTAGGATACCCATTGGATGGGGCTTTGTAGGCCCAGTTATCTTGTGGGAAATGAAGGCTCAAAATATTCTGATAAAGGTATATCTAGGTATTTCATTCCTTTCTCATGGCTAGTACTTCATTAGAAATCAATGTAAGCAACTTTTGTGTGCTTTATTTTCTAGGTCTTCTAGAGTAGGTAGGATTTGGGCATGTGGGGCCATAGTAAGTGTAGGTGAAACTAAGGTTGATTTAAAAGTCATTAGTTGAGCAACTAAAGTAGGTTGTTTAGTGGGTTGCATACTAGGATATAGATTCATGGAGGCCTAAGTGTTAGTCTTCCAATCTAAATTAGATCATGTTCAACTTGATGGTTATACCATAAGCATTTGATAGTAAATTCCCACCTAGGGCCTTAATCATCAATGAGATTCTAGAACCTAAGGTCTTTAGATAATATATAAATGTTATACCTAGGGGAGAATAGAGAGTCGAAAAGACATCCCTATTTTGTTCCATTAATCAAGTTGGAAATTTGTGCCATAAACGGCCTCCCCATGTTGCCAATTTCTCATCCCAACATCCCCTGATATTCCATGCAATGCTTTTTTTGATTTCTTTCCATAATATTCGCTCGTATTCCAATCATGACAATCTTAGGTACTTCAATGACTATCATTTCAAGCATTGGGATGATGTCCTATACCTTCCCAAGTGCTCCCAACCTCCAATATTTGTCTTCTTCCAATACATCATTTCTCAGCCTACCTTCATCGCTTATGATTCTTTTAGCTCTCTCCAATTCTTTTTAATCAGCAAAGCTCCTACTTCTTTAGCTCGTGCCCTTTCTGATGTCAATACTGGTTCGACTGTGGTTAATTCCACCCTTAGTCTCTGCCCTATCCTGGTCCTGATATCTACTCTTTGCCCTAGCCCCTGTTCCCTAGCCAAGAGCATGGCCTACATTGAGCTGGCTCAACTTAACCTCAACCCCACTGCCCAAATTTTCATGGATTCTAAAGGTTTCATCCCCTTCTTGTAGAATTTTTATGGGTTCGAGGACCAGATTACTAAGAATTTTATCGATTCTTGCAACCAGGATGAGGTCAAATTTTAAGGTGTTCACTTTAAAGTGACCATCAAGATGCTAGTAGAGATCACTGGTCTTCTGCTCACGGGTTGCTTCATCCATCGCGACAAGCACAATTGGGAGGAAGAAATTGACCAGTTCCTTGACAAAGGCAAAATTTTAGGCTGGGACAAGTCTACTCTCCACTGCTCTTCCCTCCCAACTCCTTGGAACATCGCTATAGTCCCTATCATGCAGTACGTCACCTGTGATGATCCTAAAAAACCTCTTAGGAGCTTTCACCTTGTCTTTGTCAATCACCTTCAGGATGATAAATCTATCTATGTCCCTAATTACCTCCTTTACTCCCTTACCCTGTCCATTAAGAAATGCTAGAAGTCCAATGGAAAGCCACTCCACCAAGGCCTCCTACATATCATTTTCAAGCATACCTTAGCCACCCACCCCCTATCCATAGCATTAAACTTGTGTCTTCCAATCCTCCTGATGACCTTCCTTCCCATTCCCCTATTTTTGGCCCTATTCTGTATGACTCCCCTATTGGCCCTGGTTGATGTGGAGGTCGCGCAAAGCCTTCTCCCCTCAGAAGTGCTAGACGAAGTGACCAGAGGAAGTGTGCAGCTACAGTGAACACTCCTTCGATGCCCAAACCCTCTGCTAGGCTCAAGAAGCTAAATATGGAGCATTCATCCTCCTCAACTCATGTCATCTCTAACTCAGAGAGTGATAAAGAGGAACCATGTTTCCAAATGTTGTTGGAGCTCATGGTCATGACTATGAATGCAGCCATCAAGTCCCTAGAGGAAGCATCCAAGATTTTGGCACTCTACACTCAGAATGCTACAGGGACCACAACAAGAAAGGTGAACAACAACAAGAAATGATTGGCATGGGTCCCTCCATCTGGTCTCTTTGATGCCCTAGGAATCTCATGTTTTGACTATTTTTCTTGGTTTAGCTTGATCATTTTTGCTCAGTTAAGTTCAAATAATTTTTAATTTTTGTATCTATGTTTGGATGGGGTTTGTCCATTCTAATTTTTTTTCTAGTCACAGTTCCCCTTCTGATTCTAAGAGGGTTTTTGGTTATGGTTATCTTTTCGATTGTGAGATGTCCCTAGCACCTCTTTGTAATTTTTTTTTCCTACATCTGGCTAATCGACCTCTACCGTAATAAGTTTTTGGGTTCCTTTCAAAACCCGTAATGTAAATATACTTTAAATTACCAAAAAAAAGATGAGAGTAGACCAATTATTGATATATCCTATGCAACCATTGGCTTGGGAAGACATAAAAGGAGAGCAAAATTCTTTCTAATACTCCCAATATTTGAACTGGAATCCCATCCAATTACACAACCCTGTTATTTGTAGGTTGATATCTCAAGCCCAACACATCTGCCACTCCTTTTGGCATAACATATATACTGGCCCTGAAATCTATTATACAGTTATGGATCAATTCATCTTGGTAGAGAAGTGTCAGATAAAATGGGCGAGGCTTGGACTTCCTAAGTTTGAGGGGTGACATTTACAATACTATGGTTGCTTGTCATTTTCCTTTCCTTCTTTATTCTTTTTTAAGGGCTTTTCACAAATGATCTTTCTATCCCATAATGACTAAGATATCCCAAATTGACATTAATACCATGGACTTCTTTAGATGGTCCACTATGTTGAAGGACCCAAGAAATATAACCTTTTAGGTAGTGTGTGGAGGGGTGATCATTGTGTCCCCCTATTCAGTTGGATATTTTTAGCTGGTTCTGGTGGTGGTGCTTATTGCCATGGGATTTCTAGGGTGTTTTGCTTGGCAATTGTTAAAACTTTTGGTAGTATAGTTGTGGGAATCATGAAGATAATACTAACTACTTTGGACTAGTTATTTAAAGTCTTGTGGCCACTTTTTTGAGTGATAGAAAGAGGTACAAGTGCTCTTGGTTGTTGAGGCACTATAGCAAGATACTGCCATCATGGGTGGGTTAGCTTGTGTTGATTGGTAGGGGTTATTGGACTACTTTTATCCCTTTCCTCCATTTCTTGCTTCTTAGACCATGCTAGATAGTCTGATTGGACTTGTGGTCTTTTGACCATCTGATATCACATAGATCTCCTCGTCATCCCAGGTTACTAAGACATGCTCTTGGGGGGTATAATTTGACTCTGGGAGAGATGAGGTTGAGGTGGTTTACTCTACCAACCGACTCTTAACTCCTTAATGTGAATTACCTACCTGAGGGGCATTATCTCAATAATTGTAATGGCAACGAGTTAAGACGTATCTCTTGTGTTACTTTGACTAGAGTAAACATCTGAAGGGGGGAGGTACTAAGAGGTAGACTCTTTTAGATATATTTTTTGAATAGGGACTATATCCCTAGCACGATTAGGGAATTTTATTTGTGGAGTCAAAACTAAGACTATTTTCTAATTTTGACCTTGGGCTTGACGATTTTTCTAATTTTTTTGGAACAAAGGTATAGGATACCCATTAGATGGGGCTTTGTAGGCCTAGTTACCTTGTGGGAAAGGAGGGCTTAAAATATTCTGATAAGGGTATCTCTAGGTATTTCATTCCTTTCTCATGGCTAGTACTTCATTAGAAATCAATGTAAGCAACTTTTGTGTTGCTTTATTTTCTAGGTCTTCTAGAGTAGGTAGGATTGGGGCATGTGGGGCCATAGTAAGTGTAGGTGAAACTAAGATTGATTGAAAAGTAATTATTTGAGCAACTAAAGTAGGTTGGTTAGTGAGTTGCATACTAGGATATAGAGTCATGGAGGCCTAAGTGTTAGTCTTCCAATATAAATTAGATCATGTTCAAATTGGATGGCTATGCCATAAGCATTTGATAGTAAATTCCCACCTAGGGCCTTAATCATCAATGAGATTTTAGAACCTAAGGTCTTTAGATAATATATAAATGTTATAACTAGGGGAGAATAGAGCTCTTTGGGTATTCTATGCTAGGACTTGTGAAATCTGAGTTTGAAATCCTCTATTGCCTCCATGTGAGATCTTATGATCGACAATTATTCCTAGAAGGATACCCCAGTTGTCTTCTCTTTGAATATTTAATGAATAGAGCATTTATTTGGTCCTAATTAGCTATTGATATAGATTGAAGTCTAAGATACCATCCTCAGGCATTTTTCTTGAAAGAGGTTGCAAGCAATCTCAAAGGTATGTTTTTCTTTGATATATTATGAAGCATTCATAGACTCACCATGTGGTTTAAATGCTCAATGGGCGTAGTGAGATCCTCTCCAGTGAAGTAAGTAAAGGATTTTAGAGTAGATTGAGGTATCTCCTCTCATATTTCATTCAAAGAAGGAGGTGCCAAAGGACCTCTATCATTCTAGGCATGAAATATTTTAGGTGGTGGTGGTAGAGCAACCATACTATGGCTTGCATCTCTTCTTCTTTATGGAATGATGGATAATGGTGGCAACAACTCTTGTTAACCTTCATAACAAAGAACTCAATAACAGGTATTTAGTCTATATATGTAGGATCTTTATTAGAAATGGAGTCGCCATGCAAATGTCGCTTATGCTCTAAGAGCAAATAGATTGAGGACTTCACTGTAGCCTTAATATGGTGCCCTTCTCAATGACTTCTTCTGGATGTTCATGCTTGAGCAGAGTTGCCAAGTGAGTGAGATGCTTCAATAAGAAGAAATAGGCAAATACCCTCACTAAGTCTATGCCTAAATTATTATTGTGATTGTGGGACCAATGATTTGTCATTGGGATTCCATTGGGCGTGTAGTGAAAACTCACTACAATAAGCATCTATCTAATTTTTTTGCTATCAATTTTTGGCATATCCTATTGTTGGTCCATGTATTGAGGAGTATTACATTATTTCGTACATGCTAATGTACCCCCATGGTACCTCCATGGTACAATTTTATATATGTAATAGATTAGGGTTGAGTCTATAGTTAAGAAGTGTGATTGATATTTCCCCTTTTATGTAATTATCAATGTCGTGTCATGTAATAGTGCAATGTGCAAGAAATGCACAAGTATCATGTAAGTTAGAGTGCAAGTGTAGATTGAAAGAATGTGTACAAGTGTCTTGTATGTAAGAGTGCAAATACATAATGTGAGGATATGCACAAGTGTCCTATATTAGGAGTGCATATAGAAGTGTAAGAGTTATGTAGATGTGTGCAAGTGTCTTAGAGTCAAATTTCCTTGAAGAGTCTTGTATGCAAGTGGTAAGATGATAAGCCAAGAGTCATGGTACTTGTCATATGGAGAGCAATAGTCAAGTACTTGAAGAATCACATTACTATGGCTATTTTATGGAAACAATGCTCCATAGGAAAGTAGATTGAATGTAATAAAAATATCGGTGTTAGGGTACCTAGGAATAGATATTTTGGGATATATTATTATATTGTATAAGGGTTGGCATGGGCCACACATAACCCAAGTTTGATTGTATTATAATATTATATTATATTATAATATAATATTATTTAGTAGTACGCTTCCCAAAGTAGAATTAGGAGATGGATATATAAAGAAAAGATATTTGTGATTGTAGTCATCATGTAGAACAATCATATGTAATCATCTGTACCCATGAAGTGGCTTATGGCACTTTGCCCTCCTTAAGTGGCACTCTCACCTTGGGAGATCTTGTGGAGTTATTCCTTCTTTAAGGATTATTATTGGTGTTTCCCTACCTTAAGGGTATTATCTATCTCTCTTTCATTTTTGGATTGTCATTGTGGATAATTATTTGTGGATGAATGATTTGATATATTTACATATTGGTGAATGATTTTTGTTTATCAAAATAAAGTTTTGTAACAAGTGGTATGAGAGCAACGATTATGGAAAAGTGGGGATTTTTTTGTGGAATTGTAGAATTGGGGCAGAATTTTTTTTTTTAAATATCTCATCTTTCAAGTGACATATTTATGTGATAGTTTGTTCAATTCAAGCAATTCTTGGATCAGTTTGTGCAGACTTTGAAGAGATTTAAAATGAGTGATCATATGAAGGAATCCAAGCAGTATTGAGGGAGATACGATCTTTTGAATTCAACCATATAGAACAAGGGCAATGATGAATTTTCAAATCACGATTTTTTTGGAAGATGAAATTTGTTAGTTTGGGTAAGCAAATTAGTTGCAATTTATTTTGTTTGGAAGAAAAATTGCAAATCTAGTTGTTTATGTGGAATTTTAGCTTCAAATTAGTGGGAAGATATATATTTTCATAAAACCCTACTTTGCATTAGGGCATGATATATATTGTCAAAAAATCCTAGTTTGCATTAGGGAATCAACTATGGCACTTCAAAAGTTTTTTGGAACAAATGATATGGATGTGAGAGAGTGGTTGAAAATAGTAAAATCTCAATATGGTGAAAGCATGCAGTTACGCTTTTATTTTTAATTTTTTTTTTTAGGGGTGAAGCTTTACAATAGGTAGAAAGCTTTGTTAGGAACAATATGAGATGCACTTGGAAAGAAATGGAACTAGCATTCTTGAGCAAATGGATACCTTTTAAATTACAAAGAAAGTTAGATATTTGTGAGAGATGTTGAAGGGATAAAAAGATAGATATCCTAATGGATGTCATAAAAGACCTTGAAAATAAACTATAAGGGATTCAAAATGAGTGCAATGAAATGAAAGGAGAATGGGAATTTTTCAAGAAACATAATGAATACTATGAAAAAGAAATAAAATTACTCAAAAAGGAGAAAGAGAAAAATGTTAAGGAAGATAGTGAGAAGAATGAAGCCACATATTTGGATTTTCAAAAGCAAGGGAAGGATCAAAAGGGTTTAAATTCATCTAAAAGTTTTATTTTGTAGGTTCACAAAAGCATTCAAAAGGAACATGTTATTATTTCCATTGACCCTAGTAGCAGATATAATTTTATTAATATTGCTTTGGCTAAGAGGTTGCATGTTCAAGCAACAAAAATTAAGGACATACAGTTGGAGGGTGAGAATGTTCAAATTTTTGAATATTTGAAGATCACCATGGATAAATATGTTTTACATTCATATTTTCATGTTATTGAGATGGATGATGAAGATATTGTTCTTGGTTATCCTTGGTTAGATTATTTGGGTACTATTAACATTAATGTGTAAAAGAATTTTATGAAGTTATGGTACAATAAAAAGAAGATAACATTGCAGGATATATCTCAACATAAGGAGCAAGGATCCAAGGAAAAATAGGAAGTGGTTCCAGAGAAACAAATTGAAAAACAAATAGAAGAACCTAAAACAGAATCCAAGAAGGCAAAAGTAGCAACACAGTCCATGGAAAGCATATGGAGAGAAATAGTCAAGTACTTGAAGAGTCATATTACTATGGCTATATTATGGAGATAATGCTCCATATGAAAGTAGATTGAATGTAATAAAAATATCAAATTACTGATTTGTAACAAGAAGGAAAGGAATAAAGCTTCTATATATTTTTGGGCAATTAATATTGTAAGTTTTCTTCATGCGCAGTTCATGAATGACATAGACCATTTACATTTATATTTTATTATTAAACGAATGTTTATTTCAGTATTATATAGGCCTTTGATATACATATTATTCTACTCTTATTATTATTATTATTTTGACCTTTAATATTGTGGCTATTTTATATTTGGGACTTGTGATATTTTGTGGTAGTAAGGCTTAAAAATCCAACACCATGTATAATTGACCTCTTCAAACTCAACCTCCCATAGATTATTGTTTCGAATACAAGTTGAGAAATCTCTCATACTTTAGGTTATTTTCCTAATTTCCCCAAAATTTTCATCCAACTTAGTTATGGCATTAAAATATCCTATGATCATGAATTGAGTTTCTTGGTCTTTACTTCTTATAAAGGCTTCAATCCCACTCCATACTTATGATTTACCTAACTAAGTTGTAGGTTCATAGATATTGATAAGGATGAAATGAATATCTACAAAGTAGCATGTGACTAATGAGGTTATCAAATACCCAATTTTATGAATCATTCCATAGGAGGTTCTCACTAGATTTCAACATGCTAGAATTTCCCTTATTGCTCGTGAATCCATAGCATTCCATTCACATATTTCCCATATTGCTTTCATAGTTTTGGAAACTTCTTCCTTTGTCATTTTAATTTCCTAGATACAAAGAATATCAAACTTATTACTTAAACAAAGGTCCTTGATACACCTTTACTTTGAGGGAACATTAGCACCCCATTATATTCCATGAGATGGTAAATCATGTCTCATTACGACCTATTGGCCCTTCATGTGAATTACCAATATCATTTTATTGTTTGATAAAGAGAAGTTCAACCAACCTAGATTATGTTCCTTTCTCTACGGTTTCTCTTGCTTCCCTAGCTCTCGCTTGATAATTTGAAGGTTTTTCTCTTTTTTTCTTGCTAGAATTAAGAGTAAGTCTTATTATTCTATTCATAAATATTCTTTCACAACTTTCCTTTTCATTAGATTTATCCTCTCTTGGCTTTGCTAAGGAAGCTTTTGATTTATCCTACTCATTTTTTGATATTTCCTTGTTAATGGTAGAGGTATTAACATCTAACATTACATTTTCTCTACCACATTCCTTCTCCTGAATGGTGTATGGTACTTTATGAGAGTCTTCAAAATTTGATGAGGTATATTACTTAGGCTCAATAAGCATTTTCATATCTAAATCAGGATCATACTGAGTAGACGGTTCCTTGTTAATATTTTTATCCTATTATACCATGTCCTCTAAGATATTATCTACTTTTTCTTCATAGGCTAAAACCTTAAAAGAATTGGTATTTCTTCCAATATCCTTACTTACTAGTCTCCACTGTTTATTTACTTTCATTTGTTTGGACCTATTTTTTGGAAGTTGAAAACCATCCTCATCCATATCCATTTGTAAGTTTCTCTTGCAAATTTCTACATATGTTTCTATTGGAATATTTATAGGGTATGATCTCTCAATATGCCTCACCTGATGACATATTCTACATCTAAAAGATGTGTTTTCATAATCCATGGATTGGATCCACAACTTACCACTATACACAAGAATGATTTTTTTTATGTTGGAGCTATTATATTATTTGGTATATCGAAGAACCATGGAGTACTATTGTAAATATTAGATTAGAAAGTGTGTTTGTCTAAAGTATGTGTCAAAGTGTGAAGAGTGTTATGTGTTATGTAATAAAGTGTGAAAGGTGTCAAGAGTACAAGTGTGAGGTGTGCAAGGTGTCAAGAGTGCAAGTGAAGAGTCATAGATGATAGGTGTCAAGTGTGGTAGTGAAGAGTCATATGAGATGTGTCAAGATGTAAAGTGAGAGGTTATGTAATTACGAGAATTTTGTTATAATTATAAGCATGTGAAAGGTTGTATCTCCTGGGGAGTTTTTGAGGAGAGAAAAAGTCATGTTATGTTATATATTGGAGATAAAGTTCCATGATTTGTAATCTGGAACAACTTTTTATATAATGTTTTATGATTTATGAATGTAATAGTGAAGTTTCTTATTGTGTAATACTTGTGTTACTTGTGGATGTGATTTTATGTGAGTGATATTTGATCCTAGTGAAATTTACCTATGATATAATTAGGCATAATTGCCAACTGTGGTATCAAAGCCATATTGGTTCATAGCTACAGTGGAAAAAAAATTGATTGTTGGACTAAAGATGTTATGGTGAAAATATTGTTGATTGTGAGAAGAGATTTACTGAAGATAATTTGAATATTGGAGATTGAAGGCAAGAAGGACATTAAATGAGGAGATTGATATTGAAGAAGGATTAAGAGCAATATTGCTAGAATATTGAAGAAGAATGTGAGATTTTTGGAGAAAATATTGAAGAAGGAGGAAGTGAATACTGATTGTGAAAGGACAAGTGAGATTTTGGATGTGAGACTTTGAATGTGAAAAAGTGAAGAAAGAAGAAGATCAAAGAAGAAAGTAGAGGAGTGGAGAAGAAGAAGAAATAATTAAAAGAGAGAAGAGTTGCATAAGGTGGATTGGAGATGGACGAGTAGAAATATTGTGAATACTAGAAGAATATTTAAGAATATTGAAGTGAGAGAAGCAGAGGAAGTGAAGAAGATACTATTGAAGGACATGGAAGAGGGTGAATAGTGAAGGAGTATTATGAAGATGTGAATGAGGTTTATTGGACACTAGAGTTAAGGAAGTATGTTGTAAAAAGATATTTGCTGGAATAAAAAAAATATTGGATGCTCGTTGTTGAAGGAGATGGCTAGAGTGTGGATAACTTGATGGAGAGAAAGCTTATAAGGCTTGCTAGAGCGAACATTGGACACTTAGAAGTTTGATTGAAGATATTAAGTGTTGTAATTCAGACCTAAGGATGCTGAATGCTACAATTCAGACTTAAGGGCGTTGAATGCTGCAATGTGAACTTGAGAAAGTTTAGCGCTACAATTCATACCTGAGGATGTTGAACACTACAATTTAGACTTGTGAATGTTGAGCAAAGCAATTTAGACCTACGAATGTTAAGTGTAACAACATTAGGAAGTCTAACATAAGTCATAGAAGTTGAAGAGAGGGCAACAAATTTGTTGGAGTCTAGTAACGTCTATGGAAATGGACAACATGGGTAATGCCTAGACAATGCCTAATTTGAATCAAGAAGTGTGAAAATTAAGGTAAAGGATTAAGGTTTTATGATTATTAAACTACACTATGATTTATGTGATATTTTAGAAGTTATAAGTATTTAAAGATTGATTTGAAATATTAATAATTAAATATTTGAGTTGGCATTTAAAAGAAATTATTAAGGGAATGAATTAAAAATTGGGAGGCATAAGAAAATTAAAACATTTGTAATTTTATTCGAAGTCTTAATTGATTGGAATTTAGGTTAAAGTGAAACTTGAAAGTGAAATTGTGAATTGAATTTGGAAAAATTAAAGAATTTAACGAAATGAATGAATGGCAAATTAAAATTTGAAGATTGTTTGTGAAAACTAAATTTGAATTTAAGAGACTAAAGGAGAATAATTTTTTTTTAAATTAATGAATTATTTGAAGAATGATTTAAATTTTGAAAATTGAGGGACTAAAGAAGAAAGAAGAATTTGAAAATTTGAAGAATTCATATTGATTCAAAATTAACAATTGAAGAAATTTGATTGAGACCAACAAAGGGAATCTACAAAATATTGAAAGAGAATTAATTATGGAAGAAATTATTCGAAATGCATTCTCAAAATATTGTGAAAAAATGTTGGAAAAGCTAAAATATTACACAACATTTGATAGATAATTTCGATGAACAAAAAGATATTTAGTCAAATTGAATAAGAGATCATATTTATTTCTCAGAGATGTTTAAAATAAGAAGTTTACGACATTCGGTATCTTAATGAAGAAATATTTGAAGCAAAAGAAAATTCTATGAATGCTATTGCTCTTCCTACTGACATAGGCATAATAATGTATATGACATTGCTTACTTTTGAAATATATCAAGATAAAAGACAAAAATAAAAAAAAATCTAAAATGAAGGATGTCAGTTGTGATACAAATGATGTTGGACATTTTGAGTCCATAAAGTTGTCATTGATGCCAAGGAGTGAACCACCATTGGTGCCAAAAGGTCAAAAGGAGCAATGCAAAAGGTTGATGGCAAAAGAGCTTCATAATATTCATTTTTGATATTATAGGAAGCATAAATAAAAGGTTTTCATTAAAACCATGGTTAGATAAAAGGTTTTCATAAAAACCCAAGGAGGCTTTTTATTCCAAATTAAAAAGTCCAAGGATGGTTTAAATATTTAATTTATAAATATTTAAATTCAAATTGAATTTAAATTTTATAAATAAATATTTATTTATTTCAAATAGCAAAACCCTAAATTTATTTCGCCGACGTGCAAGTTGAATATTACCCTCGTCGACATGTTGGAAGAAATAAGAAAGCAATATAAATATTGTCTTTGCTAAGGCAAAAAGAGTATGCAATTCGAATTCGAAAAACGTGCTGAGAGAGGAATATCGTGCGTTGCATCATATCCAAAATTCAGGTTGTTGAAGAAGACAAGGCACTTAACTTCTAGCACCATCCGGTGGCTAGCGCAGGTGGAAGTTGCTTGGCATTTGTGGTAATGAGGTTACGGGTTCGAAACCCGACTGTAGCAAGTTGGGAAGCGCCTATTTGCATTTTAATTTTCAATGATAGCATAAGGTTTTAGAAGCACATAGGCACTTTAGCTCCCACGTGAGCACTTAGCTCACGCAACAGCCAAGGCCGCGGCTAAAACGATTGGGGAGACAGTGTTGTGGGTTTAAAACCCACTAGAGGCAAAGGTACAATTTTTTATTTAAATTTTATTTGCCCTAAGGTTGTTGTGAGTAAACTGGGAGGTATAAGGTGGTAATTAAATTGGATTATTTACCAAATGTTAAAGTGATTTTTGGGCAAGATAAAAAGTTGTTTTTGATAAAGTAAAAACTAGGGTAATTAATTTTTACCTTAGAAGAATAAATTACATTGTTTTATAAATTATTTTATTTGATAAGTGCAATTTAAGAAAGGAGTTACAAGTATAAATTGTGTTATATTTTATAAGAGGGTTTTTGATGAAAATTATGATGTTGAAATTTATTATTGAGATGGACCAATAAGGTGTATTTGGAATTTAATTTATCTTTGTATTTAAGGTAAATTGTGAAAAGTCTTAGGGTGATAATTCTTGTCATCTAACCCTTTGTACTTGGCAAAGAAAGTTGTGATAATTGAACTAGGCCTTTGAAGATCATTCTACATCAAAGAAAAAGGTATGGGCATATTATTCCTTGTTTGAGTTGAATGGTTGGTTTTTTGGAAAACAACTTTGGAGTGAAAAGGACTTGATTAGGTTTCCTTATTGAGTTGTTGAGCCATTGTGAAATGAATGCTATGCACCTTGGTTTATAAGCATTGTTGTTGAAGTGAATGATTGAGTGAAGAACTTGAACTAGGGTTTGGAAAGAACATGAGTATCATTGTTATGTGAGATTGGTTGATGAGCATTATTGGAAATATTTGAGTGAGTGTTCATATGCTTGGACTAGGGTTTGTGAGCAAGGATTATTTCATTAAGTGATTGGTTGAGTAAGAGTTGGTTGAGCCTAGTCAAGTGGATGTGTGAAGTAATAGTCCTAGTTCTATGAAATAAATTGTTCTATATTATGAATTGATTTGAGAAAGAGATTGAGTATTGTGGTGAAGCATATTGAGTCTCTAACAATTCTTTGTATGTTTCCAAAAGAGTGATTGAAAGTAATTGAGCATTGAGGTGAATGTGAAGCATATTGAGTCTCTAACAATTATCTATATGTTTCTAAAAGGTGATTGAAAGTAATTAAGCATTATGGTGAATAGGAAGCATTTTGAGTCTCTAACAATTCTCTTTATGTTTCTATGAGATTGGACAAGTTCTAGTGTCGACTTGTTGAGCAGATTTGTGGTAAGTCTTTGAGAAGACTTGTGAACTAATTTGTGTGAGATTTTGTGGAAGCTTGCAATAAAGATTGAGAGAATATTTGTATAAGTTATAGTGAGGACTTATTGAGCAGATTTGGACAAGTTCTAGTGAGGACTTGTAGAGCAGATTTGGACAAGTTCTAAAGAGGACTTGTGGATAGATTAGTGTGAGATTTTGTGGAAACTTACAAGGCATATTAGAGATAAGTCTTTGAGAAGACTTGTGAGCAGAGTTGATTGATTGATTTGTTCAAACCTTGAGTTAAGGTTTGGGGCAGATCTAGTAGAGTTGATTTGAGATTGAGTCAAGCTTTGTGTTAAGGCTTGAGGACAGAGATTGAGGATAAATTTGTGCTAGACCGAAGGACTGTGTTTGATCCATATCAAATGATAGATATTGAGGACATATTTGTGCTAGATCGAAGGACTGTGTTTAGTATAGATTCAAGGACAGATTTTGGTGCATATTTGATAACAGGTTTGTGCCAGACCAGAGATAGATATTGAGCAGATTTGTGCTAGACCGAAGGACTGTGTTTAGTAAAAATTTAAGATAGAGCTTTGAAGGTGATAGAGTATAGAGGATGACAATCTCTAGTAGATAGAGGTCCATTAGCCAGAGTAGTGGGGGCAACAATTCTTCTAGAAGATCACCAGTCCTTTCTAAGGAGAAAGGAGTTCTCCTGTGGATAGAGATCCATAAACTTGATTAGGGGATTGGTGTCTCTTTTGGATAGAGGTCCATAAACATTGTAATATTGAAAGGATTTCCAAGATATTTATTGAGAAAATATTAGTGAAATATTTTCTTCGTGGAGTAGCCCACATTGGGTGAACCACGTTAAATTGGTGTCTTTATTGTGTGTGATTATTTGTGCATTGCTTTGGTTATTGTTATTGATATTGCCATTGATTATATTAAATAATACTGTTTGGGAAAGAAAAGTTAAAAGTGGTCTTATACTGTTCACCCCCCCTCTCAGTATAAGCTTGCATTCTTCAAATGATTTGTGAAATATAATAGCAAACAATATTCTTCAAGAAACACATTTAGATGCAAATGAAGAAAATGATGAGTAGAATAATATGTTGATGCATCCAACATATGTTAACTTCAATATGAAGTAATTAAATTTTGATATTCATAGAATATATTATTGTGATGACTTACTTGTAGGAATGACAAACTTCAAGCCATAAGAACATATTCCTAACAAAAGGAGTACCGAAGTTAGCATCAACAAAATGAAGACAAAAGACAAATATTAAAGACTAAAAGTCTTCACACCAAATAATGTAATATGGAGGGGTGTTGGAGATATTACATTATTTGGTATATTGAAGTACCATAGAGTACTATTGTAAATATTAGATTAGGAAGTGTGTTTGTCTAAAGTATGTGTTAAAGTGTGAAGAGTGTTATATGTTATGTAATAAAGTGTGAAAGGTGTCAAGAGTACAAGTGTGAGTGTGCAAGGTGTCAAGAGTGCAAGTGAAGAGTCATATATGATAGGTGTCAAGTATGGTAGTGAAGAGTATTACGAGATATGTAAAGATGTAAAGTGAGAGGCTATGTAATTATGAGAGTTTTGTCATAATGAGAGGCATGTGAAAGGTTGTATCTCCTAAGGAGTTTTTGAGGAGAGCAAAAGTCATATAAAGTTATATATTGGAGATAAAGCTCTATGATATGTAATCTGCAAGAACTTTCTATGTAATGTTTTATGATTTATGAATGTAATAGTGAAGTTTCTTATTATGCAATACTTGTGTTACTTGTGGATGTGATTTTATGTGAGTGATAATTATTCTGATGAAATTTACCTGTGAGATAATCTAGCATAATTGCCAACATCCAAGCATAAATAGCCAAGACTTCATCTTCTATAGTTTTTAAAATCTCAAGGAATTCTTGGAGAGTGTTGTCTATTGCCTTGAAGGTATCCATTTCCTAAAATTCAATGGGTAACCCATACATCCTAACCCAAATTGGTACTAGGGATAGATTTACATTTTTAGGTGCAAAGCCTTCATACCAATAGTGTTAGGACCATCCTAACGTAACTCTTAATCATATTATATATTATATTGTATTATAAAGGGACACATCCCTTCACCATTCACACCTTTTAGATAGATGTAAATAGGACAAGGAGGATGCTCCAAAGATCATCTGAGAACATTAATTTATTATATTGTGGATTTTTGCCTTTCAATACAAACTGCGATTCTATTCAAACAACGATTCTTTTATGCATTCAATTCATATTTCAAGTTGCAGGTTCATAACAACTAGATCATAGTTAAAAAGACCTAAATTTTTTTTCCCATCCCACTCTAGTTACTGACAGGCCATTACTCAGCAACGTTTTCTTTTCAGCACACATCCTAACCATTACTGACATAACTGTTACACAGTAGGCCATAGTCGCCAACAAAGGTAGCATACAAATTTTTTTGGATAGCATCATGCATTACCAGAGTTAGAAAACCCCAACAACGAGTACAGGCAAGGAAAATATCATTCGGTGTGAACAAAGAGCAGCAAGTATGCAAAATTAAATGCGGGGGGACAAACATTTTTTTGACAAAACTAATTTATGCATATTCAAATCACTTATAAACCAACCACACCCTAAATTTCCGAGGGAAGACGATCTCAAGACACAATGAAGGAGATTACAAAGGAGGTTTCAAAAGAAATTACGAAAGAACTCTCACAGTTTTCCAAGGAAATGAGAGACATGATGCAAGGAATGGTATTTTGGAAGGACAGTTTAGAAGATAAAATCACTACCAAAATAGCAGACCTACCCATAAACATCACCAACTCGAATACAAATATATCCACTAAATTGGATGCTACAACCCATTCCATGGACTTAGTACAACAAAATTTGCTGCTTATGCAAAAAGGACAACAGAACACTATGCCACCACAACAAACATTAATAGGGGGACCACATACATCAATCCTTCCCCGTACCACAAAACTAGATTTTCCAAAATTTGATGGAGGCGACCCCACAAATTGGATATATAGGGTAGACCAATATTTTACCTTATATCAAATTTCGAAGATTCAAAAATTCCGTATCGCATCATTTCACTTGGAACAAATTGCTACCTAGTGGTATCAATGGTATGATAAAACAAAAGGTCCGCCCACATGGACCGAATTCACAAAAAACTTAATGTTGCGATTTGGCCCCATTAAATTTGAAGACTTCACAGGAGCCCTCACTAAACTGCAGCAAACCTCCATCGTAAGGGAATACCAAGCACAATTTGAGAAATTGACGAACCTTACAACAGGACTAGATGCATCATTCTTCCAAAGTTGTTTCATTAGTGGCCTAAAAGAAGACATTAGAATGGAGGTACAAATACAAAATCCTATGGCCTAAAAGAAGACATTAGAATGGAGGTACAAATACAAAATCCTATCAATATGATGCATGCAGTGGCATTAGCACAAATGATAGAAGATAAGAACAATAATAAAAGGCGAATAGGAAGAGTTTTTTTAGGAAAAACGCCAAATACCTACACCAGTCAAAAACTGAATAAGGTCATGCCAATTAAACGAATTAGCCAAGAAGAGCTAAAAGAAAGACGAGAAAAGGGCCTATGTTTCCACTGCGATGAAAAGTTTACCCCCAACCACAAATGCATCTCATCGAAATTATATATTTTGGACATAATTGATTGCACTCCGAAAGAGGAGAATGACATAGAAGTGGAAGTAATAACTGAGATTGCAGAAGAAAACCAAGAAGATAAAATAGAAATATCCTTTAACGCATTAGAAGGATACTCGATTCCACAAACAATGAAGGTAAAAGGATATTTTAAGGAACAAAACCCTATTGTACTCTTAGACTCTGGTAGCACTCACAATTTTATAGACCCCAGTTTGGCCAAACAAGCTAATTGCTTTATATATCCCTGTAATAACTTCGAAGTCATGATTGGCAATGGAGAAAAAATTGCATGTAAAGGCAAATGCAGGAATATCAAACTCACGATGGGGGAATATAACATGAAATCATATATGTATGTACTACCATTAGGAGGATGTGATATTGTTTTGGGAGTACAATGACTACGAACACTCGACAAAATTCAATGGGACTTTGAAGAGTTATGGATGCAATTTATACAAAACAACCAAACATACATAATTCAAGGTTTAAAAATAGGTCCGACACAAATCGTATGTTCCCATAGAATGGAAAATATTCTTTGAAAATGAGGAAGAGGCATGGTTGCCCAACTATTTTCCTTGCAAAAAACCATCGAAGAGCAACCAGAGGAACCCAAATTAATAAAACTCCTAGAGAAACATGATAAAATATTCAAAGAACTAGAGGGATTACCTCCACAACGAAGCCATTATCATGCTATTCAATTACTTTCGGGATACCAACCTCCAAATATTAGACCTTACCGATATCCATACTTATAAAAGATGAAAATAGAAAAATTAGTACAAGACCTACTAAGGGCAAGGGTCATTCGACCTAGTAGAAGTCCCTACTCTTTACCGGTAATACTAGTAAGAAAAAAGGATGGATCATGGTGCCTATGCGTGGATTTTCGTGCGCTCTCAACAAAATAACGATTAAAGACAAATTTCCTATTCCAATCATTGATGAACTACTCGATGAACTAAATGGAGTCGCATATTTTTCTAAACTCGATTTACGATCAGGTTACCACCAAATTCGAGTTAAGGAAAGCGATATACCTAAAATTGCTTTTCGCACCCACGAGGGACATTATGAATTCTTGGTGATGCCTTTTGGCCTCCCAACGCTCCATCCACATTTCAAAGTCTTATGAATAAGGTATTTTCTCCCTTCCTTCAAAAATTTATTTTAGTTTTCTTTGACGATATTTTGATTGACTGCAAGACATGGGAAGAGCACTTAACACATATAGCGCAAGCACTCAAAATATTGGAAGAAAATCAATTATACGCAAAGAGATCAAAGTGTTCCTTTGGAAAGTAGGAAATTGAATATCTTGGACATATTATCTCCAAGGAAGGAGTTAAAGTAGACCCCCAAAAAATTGAAGATGTGGAAAATTGGCAAATTCCAAAAACTCTAAAAGGGTTGCGTGGGTTCTTAGGATTAACGAGCTATTATCACAAATTTGTTAAATATTATGGGAAAATAGCAACACCCTTAACAACCCTACTTAAAAAGAATGCCTTCATATGGTCTCCAAAAGCGAATGAAGCTTTCATGACTTTGAAAAACACTGTGTGTACCACCCCTGTCCTAGCTATGCCAGATTTTTCCCAACCATTCATTATTGAAAGCGATGCTTTCAGATTGGGAATGGGAGCGGTGCTCATGCAAAATGAGAAGCCCTTAGCCTTTACTAGTAAAGCATTTTACAAAAAGAATTTAGCACGTTCCACTTATGAAAAAGAAATGTTAGCTATGGTCCATGCTATCCAACATTGGAGACCATACCTTATTGGAAAACATTTCATTATCTACACCGACCACCATAGCCTAAAATACCTTCTTGAACAACGGATAACCACTCCAGAACAACAAAAGTGGGTAACAAAACTATTAGGCTATGATTATGAAATCATCTACAAAAAAGGGAAAGATAACATGGTTGCGGATGCACTTTCCAGAAAGTTCGAAGAAACTTCACAATTACATGCTTTTTCCCGCCCCATCCCTACATGGATCGAACAAGTCAAGGATGAATGGTATGCGGACCCTACTATACACACCATAATTCAACAACTACAACAAAATCCCATGAGTAAACCCCACCACTCTTGGCAAGGTAACATGCTTCGTTACAAAGAACGTCTGGTCCTCTCACCTACATCGGTTTATCGTCCAAAGCTTCTACATGAGCTGCACGCTACACCTCATCGCAGCCACTCGGATTCCTAAAAACCTACAAAAGAGTGACTAAATCATTTTATTGGCAAGGGATGAAAAATGATATCAAGAAGTTTGTCAATGAATGTGAAACATGCCAAAGAAATAAAGGTGAAACAGTGGCAACACCGGGCCTTCTTCAACCTCTACCCATACCAACCAGGACATGGGAGGATATTTCAATGGATTTCATTGAAGGCCTTCCAAAATCCACAGGAAAAACGATGATCCTAGTGGTGGTAGATCGTTTATCTAAATACACCCATTTTTTTCCAGTAGCTCACCCCTATACCGCTAGTACTATTGCTCAAATCTTCCTTGACAATATTTTTAAATTACATGGCATGCATTCTACTATCATTAGTGATCGTGATCCCACTTTCACTAGTAATTTTTGGAAAGAATTATTTAAACTCCAAGGTATGCAACTTTGGATGAGCTCCGCTTACCACCCACAAACGGATGGTCAAACTGAAATTGTCAATAAGTGCTTAGAAACCTATCTCCGATGCTTTATTTCCACCAAACCCCTTCACTGGGTTAAATGGCTTCCACTAGCTGAATGGTGGTATAATACCACATATCACACAACCATAAAAATGACCCCTTTCGAAGCATTATATGACCTATCACACCCATCTCTAACCTCTTATCTTCCAGGAAGTACAAAAGTACCAGTTGTAGAGATGGAGCTGGTCACTCGAGATAATATAATTCGTGCTCTGAAGGACAATCTACATATTGCTCAACACCGCATGAAGCAACAAGTGGACCAACATCAGACTGAAAGGGTTTTTTAAGAATGGTATATGGTATTTCTCTGCCTCCAACCATATCGTCAAACTTCATTGAAAATAAAAGGGTCAAAAAAATTAGCACCAAAATTTTATGGCTCTTATAAAATTCTACAGCGTATTGGACCTGTTGCATATAAACTTGAATTACCAGAATCTTCCAAAATCCGTCCGATATTTCATGTTTCTTGTCTTAAAGTCGTAATAGGCACTAACATCGTTACGTAAACTCAACTTCCAAAATTTTCAGATAATGGAGCTCTCATGGTTGAACCAGAAGCTATCCTAGACCGATGTATGCATCGCCTCCGTAACCACACCATCACCGAGGTATTGATTCAATGGAAAGGTCTACCTCCAGAGGATGCTACGTGGGAGACACTCCACCAAATTCAACAACAATTTTTGCAAATCCAGCTTTGAGGACAAAGCTTTTTCAAAGGAGGGTGGCATGTTAGGACCCTCCTAACGTAACTCTTAATCATATTATATATTATATTGTATTATAAAGGGACACATCCCTTCACCATTCACACCTTTTAGATAGATGTAAATAGGACAAGGAGGATGCTCCAAATATCATCCAAGAACATTAATTTATTATATTGTGGGTTCCTGCCTTTCAATACAAACTGCGATTCTATTCAAACAACGATTCTTTTCTGCATTCAATTCATATTTCAAGTTGCAGGTTCATAACAAATAGGTAAGGAAAAGTCTCAGTCTTCCTTGAACCAAGAACCCCATTTTAGGATTCTATCTCTTTCCTCAAAACAAAAAATGTATAGGAAGAAACCTTTGGGACGAAAGGATAGATTCACTTTTGGAGTCTTCCATCTTCTATCAATCTATTTTCTCAAAGTCGAAGCCCTTGTCCAAGACCCATTAAATTTACCAATGATTGCCTTATATTTGAGCAATGAGGATCATTGCTCTGTGAGGTCCTCCCTAACCTCTACTACTAGGGATGATTATAAAGTTTTAGCTATAAATCAATCTATAGGGAGGAAACTATAACTTGATATATAATGAAATATAACAATATATTCTATAACGATTATATTATTTGCAAATAAACCCACAATAATATGCATGTAGAACTTCTAAGATAATGAAGAGATAAATAAAACTTAGCTAAAAATTTCTATACCTAGATAAAATGTCTCGTCTCGTTGATTCCCTAGCCCTCCATTGCTCCTCCCATCATTCGAACCTTAACTGACAATTATCTACAATTTTGTTTTTTGCAACTTGAAAAATCATCGTTGCCCTTGTTCTAGATGGATGACTTCACATGGTTGTATCTCCCCCAATACTACTTGAATTTATTCATATGACCACTCATATTAAAGCTCTTCAAGTTCCACACAAATTGGTCCAAGAATCATCTAAATTAGACAAACCTTCACAAAGATATGACTCTAGAAAGATAAGATATTTTTGAAAAAAAATTCCCTAATGTTACCTTTGTTCTATACGATTGTATTCACATGGTTGTATCTCTTTTAATACTACTTGGATTCTTATATATAATCACTCATTTCAAAGATCTTCAAATTTCACACAAAAGGACATAAAAATTATCTAAAGTAGACAATTTTATGCAAAAATATAACTCTCAAAAAATGAATCATTTTTTGAAAAAAAATTACCCTAACTCTATAGATTCATAATTACTTAATTCATGTGAGGCTTCACATTTCTTCGTTTTAATTTTATAACTAAATACATTTCATTAAAAATCACCTTCACACTTTTTATCATCAAATAGTAAACTACAATTTTAAAATGCTTTGGTAAAGTTACTTGGCTAAAATCTTCTTTGAAGTACTCTTTAGTTTTATTTATTTTTAATCACCTTCCTTTTATCAACATAGACTTTCCATAACCTTTATAAAATTACACCTTTATTTGAAATGTAGTTAGCTTTTTATTATCATAGAAAATTTATAATCTTCCTTTAAATGGTAAAAGTCTCAATCTTTAATCTTTTCAAAACCATTGTTAACTTCTTCCAAATTTCTTTTAAATAAGATAAATAAACATACTATTAATTTTTTTTTCCATTGCCTTTTCAATGTCTTAAAAAATTATCCTTTATTTTAATTATTTGTTATAAATTTTCGAGATGAAGATTATATTTTTATTTTAAATTTAGTTAATTTTTGTGGTTTACAAATTTTTAACCTATAGAAACATTTTATTCTTTTATTTATTTTTAGTTCTAGGGGAATAGCGCAATGGCTAGAATTTGGTTTTTCTTCAGAAGATCTAAGGTTCAAATCGCAGCGTGGGTGAGTGTGTGTTAAATTCTCTGTTGATAAGCATAGTTCTTGACTTTACAAAGGATCATAGTTGGGAGAAGACTGCTCAATCCTGTACGTTGATCGTAAGAATTTTTTAAACTAACCAAATAAAAAAATCATGAAAATCTCTTAAATAAATAAACATGCAATAAAATTTATATATATTTGCATATATTTTCATGTAGAGATATTCTTTTATAACCATTAAATTTAGAGATATTTTACATGGATTATGGAACAACTTTTAAGGGAAGATAGGATGTCATTTTAGAATGTTAGGATCTTTCTTAGAAAATGCCTTTAAATTTTGCAACTCTTTATAAATTTATAGTATATATATATATATATATATATATATATTTTATATTAAGGTTAGTGTGAGAAATCTTTACAACCAACGTTTAAGGTTAGGTATCTTCATCCTAATTACGACCTCTGATAAGGTGAGAGTTGAACTTATTAATAGGGACCAAACACACAACCATACACACCCACCCCGCGGTTTGAACCTTGGACCTTGGACCTCCCAAGAAGAGCCAAAGACTAAGAGTTGCATTGTCCCATGCACATAAAACTTATGGTGTTTCTTTGATGTTTTGATGTTAGTAATTTTTATTTATATACTATTTTTGTGGTTAAAGTTGAAAAACACAATTTTTTTTTATGTATGTGATGGTGATAAAAACTTTTATATAGTTGTTTGACAAGGATAGTGCAGAGGTTAGGGCTATGGATTATTTGGGGAGGTTCAAACTACGACATATCCAAAAGGAGATATGTTGGGTGCTAGCGCCCCTTTCTCTAACCCAAAGGGCTATATCCTTGAAGGTCAGGGGTTCCATTGACTTTGTCTAAACTAGCGAGCTAAAGTTGAGGTCTCATTGAATTCATCTAATCCAATGAACTAAAGTTTATATTAACAACATCCAATGATGTTACCAATTTCCTTATGTAATTATAAAAATTAATTTTATATATTTGTATGCGTTTTATTTTTGTGAAATCATTTTTGAATAATAAAAATTCTTCCTAAGTCCAAGGGACAACGCAACATTTGTGATTATGTGTTAAATTTCTTATTGATAAGCTCAACTCTTTTCCTTATGAGAGGTTATGGTGGGATGAGGATGCCCAACACTGAGCAGAGCATCTATCGTAGGAGTTTCTCACACTAACCAAATCCAAAAATAAAAATTATTCTTAACAAAATCGTGTTCCTTTCTTAAATAAAAGTATCATCTTTATTTTAATAATTTTTTTTTGCAGTATTAAAAGTAATTCTTGATAAAATATTTTTTATTTAGAAAAGGAGGTATTGAACTATTCCATTGTTTAAAATAAAAATTCAAAACAAGTTCTATTGAATACCTTATTAATGGAAGACAAAAGATAAAGATATATTATTTAGGTTTATTAATAAATATATAAATAAAAATAAGATAATACTTAGATTTTATTATATTAAATTAATTATAAAAAAAATAAGGTAAAAATATGTATCATGAAGGTAATGAAAATCACAATCATAACATTTTAAAGTTTTATTATCATTTTTTTTATACAGAGGGGAATCCACAATACCATTAGGTGGTGCCATTATAAACCATAGTTTGTTAGGTTGAAACATACAACAATCATAATGCTTTAAAGTTTTATTATCTAATTTGCTTTTTAAATACATAGGAGAATCGACAACACCATTGTATGGTTTTTAGTTTGATAGGTTAAACAAAGTCAACAAGATCTTATCCTATAATTTTAGGGCCTTACCCTATAATTTCATAGCACATATCATTTTATGATATTATTAACACATTATTAATGATGTCCCTAAAGGCTAGGTGGATTGGTAATTGTCTGTATGGCTAGACACTTATCAAGAAGATATCTAGGTTCAAACCTTGGGGGCATGCTATTGCAAAGGTAGTAGTCTGAATCTTTTGAGTGCGTGCTAGACCAACAACGATGATACGAATCTCGAGCAATCGATGGTCCCCTCTGATCTGAATCTTTTGAGTGCGTGCTAGACCAACAACGATGATACAAATCTCGAGCGATCAATGGTCCCCTCACATCGAGTTAACAATAACTAGGTGGTATAAATTTATTGGGATCAACTCATGTGATTTGAACAATGATGAGACAAATATCGAACGATCGATGGTTCCCTCTGATCTGAATCTTTTGAGTGCGTGCTAGGCCAACAACGATGATACAAATCTCGAGCGATCAATGGTCCTCTCACATCGAGTTAACAATAAGGAGGTGATATAAATTTATTGGGATCAACTCATGTGATTTGAACCTTGCACTTAACGGTTACTAAAAATTGTGTGGATGTAACCGACTCCTCTATGTATAAAAAAAAAAAAAAATTATTAATGATAATAAGTTCGACAAAGATAACATAGTGGTTAGGGCTTTGGCCTCTCCTTAGAAATGTCCAAGGTTTAACCCATGAAGCACTCACACAAGGGTAAGTTGGATGGTAATGACCAAGTGTTTACCAGTTGATTGCCCTAGATTGATGCCTTGAAAGGTCGGGGTCTTGTTGTCTTCGTCTAACCCAACAAAGTTGGTTTATAGTAACAGCACCCAATGGTGTTACTAATTTTCCTATGTATTAAAAAACAGAATTAATTTGTTCTTTACTTTACCAAAATAAATGTTTCTATAGTACTTGGTCTTCTTGGAGTGGTGAATAAAGATGCCCTTTATGAAAAGTAAAAAATTCCAATGTTTCTAATAATATACAAAATTTCTTGTGGTTTTGTGTCCTAATATATATGTAGGACATCATTTATCATAATTACAACACCTTTATGCCATCAAAATATGTCTACTTTCAATGCCATTAATTCAATATGTCTACTTGTTCTCTCCAATGCCATTAATTCAATAGGTTAGATTCATTTTCAATGAGAAACCAAAGGTCAAATCTTACCAAAGGATAAATGCTTAAATAACCAACTTCTTGTTAAAAATCTACTATTCTTTGAAAATTAAAATGAGGATTATTACATCCAAGATTAAAATCTGAAAAAAATAAAATTAAAGACCGAATTCCACACTTTCTAAAAATATTAAAAATATAACAACATGAGACCTTCCTCAAGATGATTCAAGTTGTTATGTTACTTGAAAAAAACAGAAAACATGACAAATGATAGATGGCCTAGGGCAGCTAGGGACGAAGAGTTGCATAGGTGAAAGAATACGTGGATGAAACAAAATCAGAAATGGATGAAACGTTGGGAAATCAACATAAATGAATGTCCAAATGTAAACAAAGACATAAAAAATTATGTGAATGAAAAGTTCAGAAGTGGAATTGGAAAAATGCAAGTAGGAAAAGACAATATTATATTGCAAATTTTAACCCAACGTATGACCACAAGGAAAAAGCGTATATAGGCGCTGAAATCAAGTGGAAGGAAAATATACTCATTGCTCAGATAAGGACTAGCTCTCATAGGCTTAGATGTGAAACAATGAGATGGACAATGCCCAAAGAACAATGGAAAGAAAGGATATGTACTCTATGCAAAGATAGGGGCAGTAGAGACAGATGAACACCTCATCTATAAATGCTCGAGTTTTTCAGATATCCGTGACAAATACAAAGAAACACTTAGGAACGAGTTTATGGCAGATTTATTTGAAGACAGTAAAATAAAAAAAGTTGGAGAATTGCTAACACAAATCGACAGGAGAAGGAACAACCTTCTCAAAGATATTAAAGATCATATGATATGATTTAAATAATTGTACTTCCATATTTGAGGTCCCATAAACCATATTTGGGTCTCGCGGACGTAATTAAAATCTTTCATTTCATTTCAAACTGAAATCATTAAAAAAAATGCCAAACATATTACGTTGGCCATTTTTTTTAAATTGTAAAAAGTAGCAATCAATGAAATACAGGAAGGTCTTATAGCAATTCCTTTCGCTTTTTACGATGTATTCTTAGGAACTTAAAAAAAATAGAGTGTAATACAAACGAGTGAAAAATTGTTGACAGTGATATACAATGGTAAAAGGTTTTAGATTTTTTTTAATGGAGATTTAAGTTCATTTTACATGAAGAGTGATTTTGATATGCTTTCAACTTTTTAACCTATTAAAATAAAAAATAATAGACGTTGGTCGCAGGGTTTCTCCCGCTAATAAAAGTTTCGGGACAACGCAATGGTTCTGGGTTTGATTCTTCTTCTGTAGATCCAAGGTTCAAACCACGAGGTGTGTGATTGTGTGCTAATCCTCTCTTAATAAGTTTAGCTTTTAGTCTTACGAAAAATCATGACTAAGATGAGAATACTCAATCTTAAATATTAGTTGTTAATTTTTTTTTATGTTTAGCTCTTAGTCTTACAAGAAATCATGACTAATATGAGAATACTCAATCCTAAACATCATTTGTTGAACTTTTTTTAAGTTCAGCTCTTAATCTTATTAGAAATTATGACTAAGATGAGAATACTCAATCCTAAACATCAATATGCATGGTTAAAATCATTGGGGCTGCTTCCACCAAACTTATTCCACTTTGTTATTGTTGATTCGTGTGAAGGGGACCATTGCTCGCTCGGGATTCGTACCATCATGATCGGGCTGCTTCCACCAAACTTATTTTAGTTAATGACAAGTGCAGGGTTCAAACCACAGGGGCTGCTTCCACCAAACCTATTCCGCTTTGTTATTGTTGACTCCGTGTGAATGGGACCATTGATCGTTTGGGATTCGTATCATCATCGTCGGGCTGCTTTCACCAAACCTATTCCGCTTTGTTATTGTTAACCCCGCAAGGGGACCATCAATTGCTCGAGATTGTCGATCAAACCACAAGGCTTGCTTCCACCAAACCTATTTCGCTTTGTTATTGTTGACTCAGTGTGAAGGATACCATTGATCGCTCGAGATTCGTACCATCATTGTCGGACTACTTCCACCAAACCTATTTCGCTTTGTTATTGTTGACCTGCTTAAAGGGGACCATCGATCGTTCGAGATTGTCGGTCTAACGTGCAATTAAAAAATTCAAATTAGACTACTACATTTACAATCAGGCTGCCCCAAAGTTTGAACCTAGTATCTTCTTAACAAATACTTAGATAAACACTTACTATCCACCTAACCCTTAAATGCTTTATCAAATTTTTAAAATTTATTAAAAACCAACCACAAACGCTGGCTTTGAAATTTCTTACAATAATAATTAAAAAAATAACTAAATAAATAAATATGTTGTAAGCCTCAATGCCCACGGCTGACAAATGAACCAACCCCTAAATGATTGAACTCGTATATTTTCAAGGTTTATATATTATAGTAGTGTAATTTGAAGTTTTTATTTAAAATCTAAGTATAAGATATAAAGACTTAAAAAAAAAAAACATTTGGACTGCGTTTCGGAATCATGCCCCACAGTGGAAGCGCACCAAAACTTTTCACCAGGTGCTGGTTATTATGATATATTTTGCAGACATCTCACCAATACCAAGTTTGTTGCCCCATTTACATTACCATGTTGTCCACTGCGAAACCTTAAGCTGGAAGAAAAGTAATAATAATAATCTGCTGCTTGTATATTACAAGCATTCAACGTGTATTTGAGATTGAGAAAATAGCGAAAAGGCCCAAAACAAAAATTGGGAAGCCAGCAGACGTTTCGTGCGGAAGATGGAGAAGATTCCTCAGAGTGATCACAAAAACAATAGTAGTGCTTCCCAGGATTCATTTGAAAAGGCTTTTGAGGCAGTTGATAACCTGTACACAACGAGAGACACATATTTTCCGAGGGACCCAAACGAAAAGAAACTTAGGATCCAGAAGGATTCGAAGCTTGCACTTGTCATCCTTGATGCAATACCTCAAGGTAACAGTACATCTTACTTTTTATTTTGAAAACTTTGCACTGAAAATAAGCTTTTATTACAGTAAGATTATTTAGATTCTTCTCAGCGTTAATTTTTTTAACTTTTCAAAAAATCTTCCATGAATTTTACTTGAACTTTGTTTGCTCTTTTCTGAGTATAATTACACTCATTATACCAAATGCTCTCTGGCTACAAACCGTCTTATACTACGTGCTCTGAGGCTATATTCTCAAGTTTTGGTTACTCATTGTGCGATTTTATTTTATTTTTAGTTTCTGAAAATTTGATTATTTATATTAATTTGTGGAGCGTGCAAAATTCTTTGACACTTTCAGTGCCTGAAACCCTGCAAACACACGCACAAGTTACATTATGAACACCGGCTGTCAAATGTCTGATTCCAACTCAACTCTGAAAAATAGCAAGGTTCAATTTTCATTTTGTGAGGTTTTATAGGCATTATTAGGTCATATTTTACTTAAATGTACCCTATCTTTAGAAAGTAAAATTTCCGTGTGGAATTGATATGTTTTTAGGTTTTCATAAAAAAAAACCCTAAAACCCAAATTCAAACTATAGGAAGGAATGAATGATCCATAAAACTAACTTTCCATGGAACAAACCAAAATAATATGTTCAGATAATTACCGTTGATCTTTCTACTACCTTGTACCAAGAAGTGGCATATCACAGTCTGAGCTTGGCCTTGCCTTTAACGAAGATACACCGTATGCAAAACTAATTACTAAATTTCTTCGTTACTGAGTAGATTGCTGTCTGATGAATACAAAATTTGCGGCCACTTACGGAGTTCACTCTTTCTTTCATGGCAGACGAACTTGGGCCTGGTTTGAGCAGCATTTGATTGCCCCATAGCTGCCCCTCTTCCTGGAGATGGGCCTCTTCTCAGTCCCGATACTTCATTCTCTTGGCTTGTCCTCATCTGAAGAGCCTTCACTGTTTATCATCATGGTTTGAAAGGCTAGCTTTGTCCTTTTCCAAAGTATCTCTTAAATCTTGAGATGTTTATATTGTATAAAAGATTCCAATTTGTCTAAATGCATTGCCACACTTGCATTGGTGAAAGGGTCTGCTGTTGTATTTCATTCCCTATAGACATGCGTATTTGAGATATTTTCAAATGCTTTTCTTAGGTTTTTGGCCTCCTCAAAGATGCCATTAAGATGCAAATTAGGCATGGATCCTTTTCTGATTGCCTGGATAATTATGTACAAATCTCCTTCCACCATAAGCTTGCTCACGCTTATCCACTTGGCTAATTCCAGGCCTTGTACTAAGGCCCAGCTCTCAGCTTCATTGTTGGAGCATGAGGGCTCCAGTCTTAGTACCCTGATCATCACAGAGGATTTCCCTGGTGATGGCTATGCCTGAATTGTTTTTAGATGCTCCATTAGCATTTAAATTTACCCAGACTGAAGGGAGGGGACTGTGCTTGATGCCTTGTCTACTTTATGCCTTGTCTACTTTGTCTCCTCTTTTTATTTCCTCTAACGGGAATGTTTTTGATCCCAAGCTGATTGTTTGATAAGGTATTTTCTACAAAGGTTGACCATGGTAGCAACATTGAACTTTTGACATCTACTATCCAAGTCTGTAGTTTATTCTGGATAAGGCTTTTGAACAATGCTCTTTAATAAAGAAAATACCTTTATGGGGCAGTTTTCGAATAGGATAATTCAAGATTTGGGCCATGACTATTTGTTTCCTTGGAAGCACATTAAGAATAACATTCTTGATTTTTATAGACTGGTTAGCTGCCCTGAAGCTCTATTGTAAACCTCTACTATCTCTTTGAGTCCTTGCTCCTTCCATTGAGTCTTCTCCTGTTAAAACCATGTCATCTCCAAATTGGCCATGGGTGATAGAGTTCCACATCAGAGGTAACTTTGAGACCTTTTATGCTGTCATCCACTCTTGCTGTTTTAAAAGCCTCATGCAGTGTTTTGGCCAGCATGATAAGTAATTAAGTTGAGATTGGGTCACCTTGATGTTGACCGCTTGAGCTGCCAAAAAGTACTTCCATTGATGTGTACTGAGAAGGATGTGAACGAGGTGTAACTGTATATCCATTGACACGAATCTTTTCCAAAATCCATTATTTTTAAAAAATATTTCCAGTTTTGCCAATAATAGGTCTTGCTGATCTCCAATTTTATGACCATTCCTTTCCTTTTTCTAGGATTTATCAAATGAATTGTTTCAGAGGATATGATTGTCCCATCCAGAGTTTGTTTTCCTGGTACTGAGTTTACTTGCTTTTCTGAAATAGTCATGGGAGGAGGGTTTTCTATCTTCTGATGATTCCTTTAGTAATTATTTTGTAAACTGACATTTGTGTTGCAGAGTGCTATTGGCTAAAAATCGATAAAGGAAGACACTTCTTCCTTTTTGGGTATGAGGACCAGATATGTACAGTTTATGTCTTTAAGGATTTATCTGGCCTTTCTGTATTAATCAACTCCTCTCATTACATTTTTTTTACGATTTCCCAGCTTTCCTGGAAAAAGCTGATGGGGGGAAACTATCAGGACCAAGGGATTTATCCTTTTCCATAATAAAGACAATGTTCCTTAACTCCTCCTCAAGAGTAAAGGCCGCATAAGAAATTTATTTTCCTCCCATGTAGCCAGTGATTGAATATTTAAAAAAAAATTCTGATGAACTTCTTTGTCCAGTTTTGCCTCTTTGGTCAGTAGTTCTTTAAAGAAATCAACTTACACTTTTGCAATACCTTCCAATTTTCCACTGTAAGTCCTTTTGACTGTTAAATATTATTATCCGTATTGCTAATAATATTTTTTTCAACGGGTTATATGGGATTGAAATGGGCCCCACCTGTATTACATCATGGCCACATAGTGGTATTACAACAACTTGACAATTTTACATGTATCACTTGATAGGATTTGAACCTAGTCTCCTCCTTGAAAGTTGAGGAATCTAACTGGTTGACCTAATGCCATTTGATGTATTGCTAATAATATTTTTTTGAATCGATTATATGGGATTGAAACAGGTCCCACTTGTATTACATCATGACCACATGGTGGTATTACAACAAGCTTGGCAATTATGCATGTATCGCTTGGCAAGATTCGAACCTTGGTCTCCTCCTTGAAAATTGAGGAATCTAACTGGTTGAGCAAATGCCATTTGATGTATATTGCTGATAATATTAGTGTCAATATGAATATGACTATGTTTTGCTGATAGTATCAAAACCACATACACCAGATTTTATTTACATTCCAAATTCAAATCTGTGACCTACCAAATATTGAAATGCAAGGAGAAAACTATTTTACTATCACTATTGATATAATTATGTTAGGGTTTATGCAGAATATCCAAAAGATAGATGTTGAAAATATTTACCCTAATAATGGGGTTGTGGGGTGTAGACAATATGCCTAAGACATTGGTACTAACCTTCAAGCAATTAACAGTGGAATATACAAAATTCTTGCTCTGAATACCACCTTTTTAGTCTCATTGAAAATAGGGAACTGGAGCATGTCCTAGGACTGTTAGTTTCCAAAGACACATGAGAACTATTCCAAGGAAAGGAATAACAAACAGCATAAACAAAGAAGAGCGAAGAAGAAACCCCCCAACTATAGTGAACAGGAGCTATCCCTACACAAAAAACTGCAGTGGTGAAGCCCTAGGTGTTAGGCTCTGCTGTATCCAATGTTGGTGCCTGGTAATTCTTGACATCCATGGCCCAACTCATATCTGGATGCTGATTTAAAGCCTTATCATCCACATAGTCATTTAGCAGTTTCCACATGGTCATGAAGAGACTAGGAAATGAATTATCTATCTATATCTATATCTATCTATCCATCTACACACACACACATATGTACATGTGTGTATAATTATATCTATCTATCTATCTATATGTGCTTCTAAAAAGCATTAAAAACAATTCTAAAAAGTCCAATTTTTATTAGATTTTGATAAAAAAGAATACACTATTACAGAAGAAAAACAACTAACAAAATCACAACATCCTCTCCTTCGCTCAAAATCGTTTTCTGCATCTCAGACTCAGGGCCTCATTATCTACAGAGATTACAGAATCAAGGAGTTCTAAAAGGACCTTGAGAATCACAATTTGAGTGTCCATGGGTTCAAGAACTTCTGTCATGATGCTGATTCAACAAGCAATAGGCTTATGTCATGTACAAGCAGATGACAGGACCTGAGATCTGGGATGAATGCCAGAAAAACCCCCTCACACCCAAAGCAAATGCAAAATTTTAGACATGGGCTAACCTGAACCAAAGGAGTAGCGGGTCCTCTCTAGAAATGTAGAACATTCAAAGAAATCATGCAGAAAAAGCACTCTGAATGGTAGTATTTGAATAAGGAAATAAATTTAGATTTAGTCCTAGACAGAATCTGGGCTTAAAGGTGGCTTCAAACCTGGATATGCAGCAAGATGACCTTCCAACTTGAAACAGAAAACACTTTGAATGCAGGAAGAATTGTGCAGATCAAAGAGAGGGGCAAACAGGGCACAAAAAACAGTCCATAGCCAGAGCTTCATAGAGGACTTCAAAATGCTTATTCTAGAAACTAACACAAGATTGCAAGTTTCTCTGTATAGAATTTATTCTGGAATCATGGTTCAGATTAGATGAAATTTGGCCTGAAAAGGAGACAACAGTGGCAGGCTTCTAATTTGGCATTGGCAGGTCTGAGCAGTTTTTTTGGTGAGTCGTCATCAAAATCTTGATTCATCAGTCTATAAGCGAGTTACTTGGCAGGTGCTAGTTTTGGCCAATACTGGTGTCTTGGAACTATGATCCAAAGTTCCAAACCCAGGTCATGTGGGTTATCTCTAATGATTTTGATCAATTTACTCTCTTCATTTGTTGTAATATATCTTCAGTCTATTTAGGACTTATGCAAAGAGTTGTACTGAAATTAGTAATGAATAGCTTTTGATTCTTGATATTTCTTTAGTTAGTGGCGAATCTGAATGCGGGCAAATGGAAAAAAAGAATAGAATATGACATGGAATATTGAGAAAGTGGCATGAAAACATTAAATAAACACCTAAAACTTGAAATGCCTTCCAGTTTGATTTCTTTCAGTTTCTCATATCACGTTAAGGTTTCATCTACTGCATTTTCAATTTATTCAATTCAACATTGTTTTGGTGCTGCAACATATGGAGCCGCAGGTTTTTCAATTTATTTAACTCTAACCTTATGGTACTGTGCTAAATGCAGAGAAGAGAAAACTGTCTTCAAAAAGAGCTGTTTATGAATATTTAAGAGGGAAAGTGTTAGATGTTTCTCCTGATTACTGTAAGGAAGCAGAAGACCACCTATCAAAAGCTGTAGGTTCTCACATCTAATTCTAAACAAAACCTATTCTATTTTGTGATTGGAAATGCTGCTAATTAGTTCAGCCTTTTAGATATCTCTGCATCTGCTTATTTATAAGTCCTTTATGGGATTGTGATCCAGGTAAAACTGGATCCTTCTCTTGCAGATGCCTGGCTATGCTTGGGCAATTGTTTCTGGAAGAAGGGTGATTTGGCTGGGGCAAAGAACTGCTTTAGTCTAGCTCTGAAGAAGGTTGCTCAATGCATTTTCTCTGCCACAAGAAGCCCTGATTAGGACAGGTACTTAATATGTTTAGTTTTGAGTGGAATCTACTGTTATTTTCTTAATGATTTGCTCTTTAATATTGTGTAGGGTCCTAACAAAAAAATACTTCGCCAACTCTCAATGCTTGAAAGGCGTCTAGCTCAAGGTAACGTTTCTATCATGCCTTTCAAAAGATTAAAAGTAAAATGTTTGTGTGTTGTTTCCCACTATTGCTGGAAATTATGTCACCTCAAGCAACTATATTACACTTTAGTGTATCTACTTGCCAGCTTAGGAATATGACCTTTTCTCATGTTTTTGTATATGTTCATACATCAACATGTGCCCTAGAAACTGCTTGAGCAGGTTTCTAATGAGCAATTTGCAAGTCTCATGTGAAGGTAGGCTTTTCGCAGTATTAAACTTATAAATGCTCATTGCAAGCTGTTGTTTCCAAGCAAGTATTAATTGCATGTTCAATAAAAAGGCTATATTTGCGCTGCTGCAAATGTCTATGGTTCATAAACTAATGGAAGGAGCATGCAGTGTAATTTAGTTGAACATTGTTGGTCTAGTTATTAAAGGAGATTGTTGAGGCCAAAGAGGATGCTTAGACAAAATCAAATACCTCTGAGAAGCCCTAGGTTAAGTAGTAACTCTCCTCAAATCACTAATTACCACATTCATCATGCAGGCACACAGTTGGCTCTTTAGTTGTTTCAAAGGAAGAAGGCAGGTTAATGTAAGACATTACACTGGAAGCATTCATGAGATCATTTATACAATTTTTTTAATCATTATTCATTGATCCGAAGGCAAACTGTATTCTGTTTTGTACATTGAATCATCTGGGTAATGGGTTTAAAGATTCCCTTTAGATTCTTTTGTCATTTGTGAGTTGATGTTATTTCATTCCTGGAACTGACCACCTGCTCAAGTAACCCATTTATGTTTTAAGGATAACCTTTGTACTTTAATCCTTATGTTTAATCAGGATTTTCTAAGTTTTTTTTAATGTCTCTTAAATCGCTTTTATGGTCCTAATCAAAGCTACTTAACTACTGTGAAAAATGAAATAGTGGTCTGTGACCTTTGTCGAGGTTAAGTGAGAGGTCAAAGGTTATGTCCTTTTGGAGAAAAGAAACGGAATATTTTAAAGAGAAATGTTACCGTGAATCACTGTTAGATTTGCGTGTTTTAATAATATGCAGGTGTGCAACATCGTTATGGTAAAACATCTGGTGATGGATAACATTGTGCTACTGATGGTATTGACTAGGTAGTTCATGACAACGAAGAAATGTTCCAAAACAAGGTTTTACTAGAGGTATTACTAGTTAATTGCCATGTTTAGGCGTTTATTTATTATTTTATACCAATGGGAGTTTTCTTAATGAAATGAGCACATTATTAGAGATTTGCATTCTAAGCTTATAATCAGGAGATTCTAAGTCATAGCACATTAGTAGAGACTTGCATTCTCAGCTTATAATCAGGAGATTCTAAATTCTTCATTTTCATTTTCTAGATCTTTTTCAATTTTCTGTGTGAATACAAAGATTCCAGAATTCAGCATCCTTCTTGACATTTCCTACAGCAACCTTCACCATACCAGAACTTCACCTCTACTATCTATGCATTGCATCTTAGCAGAGTGATATTTCCAAAAGATCGCACTATCATAGTCTGCTTTACCAGATTTGGATTGCTAGTTTCTGTCCTAGAGCACAAGTGCAACCACAAAAATTCTAATAAATATTTTATGTGAAAACACATTAATGTTATAAAATAAAGCAGATATTACCAATGGAAAACATCAAAGATATTCTTAATCATTATTTGATTCATGTAGTCAACATTTTCTTGTCAACTTCAGCTAAACTTACTACTTCCTCTAACCAAGGAAAAAATAATTTAACTTCATGATCCTCAATTAAAACCCCTCTATTGGCTAGCCTATTTGCACATTTGTTTCCTTCTCTTAATGTATATGTAAACTTGATTTCTTCAAACTCTATAGCAAGGTCTTGAATTTCCACAATTATCTCTTGTATGTTCCATGGAGCCTTTGCTTTCATCAAAATTGTATTTATTATTACGAGTGAATCACCTTCCATCCATACTTTGTTCCATTTCATTTGTGTGCATATTTTTAACCCTTCCAAAGCTGCCCAAGCTTCAACTTCATTATTTTTCTTAAATCCACTATTGAAAGTGTAATGAGACAAAATCTCTCCTCTATTATTTCTAATTATACGTCTTCCTGATGTTCCTAGATTTCCTTTAGATGCTCCATCAAAATTCAATTTGACCAATTCCGCATCTGGTGGTTTCCACTTTATATTCTTTGCCTTCTTTTTTTCCAAAATCATAAATCCATTTGATGACTTGACTCCATTTATCAATGCTCTCTGCTTCTAGATTAGGGATTGGGTGAGTTTATAGGGTTGGTTTAGACTCCTCTATGGCTAAACAAATCTTCCTTTTCATTACCTCTAAACTGCTTTCCTTTCCTTTAAATATTCTTCTATTCCTTTCTAGTCATACAGTCCAAAGTATTGTATCTTTTGATATATCCTAGATTGTCTGTAAAGCCTCACTTTTAAAAGTGCTCTGCCATTGCTTTAACCATTCTTCAATTCTGCCATTCATCACCATGCATTTACCAAACATATCAAGAATCCATTACCATAGGTTCCAGACTATTGAGCAGTGTCCCAAGAGATGGTCTATACACTCCTCCTTGGCTATCCAAAATATCTCTCCATATTCTTGCGATATTCCTATTTTGATGGTGCTTTACATTATAGCCACTTCTTGATGTGTATTCTCCTGAGCTATTCAACTCCCAATTCAACTTATCCTTGGCTCCCCTCGGAATAATCTTTTTTGTTATCTTTCTACTCAACTGCCTCCTCGCATCAATGTCTTCTATACTTGTAAAAAAATCTTCTTTCCATTTGTATCTTCTTTCTTGATCCTTGTACAAAATGTTTGAAACCCTATCACCATATTTGTCTTGAAGTAATCTCATCCATGGTTTTAAAATTGGATTTAGATTGAGTGGTTTTTTATCACACCAAGTATATATCCAAATAGATTTTTTTCTCTAGTTCCCACCACCCATCTTAAACCTTTAATCACTAGATCATTTGATTTTTTTAAACTGTTCCATAGTGCAAAACCATTTGGTAGAGAGAATGCAGTAAATATTAATCTTGGGTCATTGGGCTCAACATACTTACTTAGAAGAATTCTTGCCCATTGTCTTTGACTCTCTTTGTACAATCTCCAAATTACTTTTTCCCTAAGAGCTAAGTTTGCATCTATAAGAACACTTAAACTAAGACCTCCCCTAGTTTTATCATCAAACACCTTGCTCCATTTCACCAAAGGAAATTTTCTTTTATCATGTAATCTTGACCACAAAAATGACCGCATAATATAGATTAAACTTTTTCTATCGATTTTGGCATAGTATACAAGGATACATAATATGTTGGAATGGCTTGTAAGACTAATTTAATTAGCTGCTCTCTTTCTTCTAACGATAACCATCTACCTTTCCATGCCGGTAGTTTATTCTGAACTTTACTTATAACTGGATTCCATAATTTTATCCTCATTATCCCCTCAAATAAGGGCATCCCTAGATAAGTTGCTGGCAAATTTGCCTCCTCCATTTGAAGTAACCTGCATATCCCTGCTTTGATTTTAGCTGGGGTGTTTAGGAAGTAAATTTTGGATTTTGTCCTATTAACTTTCTGCCCTAATGCTCTTTTGTATTCCTTTAATAAGTTATTCAAAGCTCTGGCCTCATTTATCCTTGCCCTCCCAAAAAGGGCCGTCTACTAGCCTTAAGTCCATTTATAAGCTCATCTTTGTTAGCCTTCTTCAAATTCCTATCTAGAACCTCTGCCATAATAATGAACAAATATGGTGATAGAGGATCTCCCTGGCTAAGACCTATCTTCGCTTTAAATGATTCTGTTACTATCCGCGTGATGTGGTCTACCGGAAAGGACGCCACTTGCATTATCGGTGATGTGACCCGGGTTCAATCCCCATGACGGATGTGTATAAGAAGTATTACTCAAAAAAAAAAAAAAAAAAAAAAAAAAAAAATGATTCTGTTACTAACCCATTGACCAGCATTGAATATGAAACTGTAGAGATACAAGCTTTAATCCATATGACCCATTTCTTCCAAAATCCAAACTTTTCTAAAATTGCAAAAAGAAAATCCCATTTAACCCTATCATAGGCTTTACTCATATCAAGTTTTAAGAATATTGCTTTCTCTTTTCTTGAAGCTGCTAAATGCATAACTTCATGAGCTACTATGATTCCGTCCAGAATCTGTCTCCCTTTCACAAATCCTCTTTGCTCTTTTGAAATAATTTTGTCTAACAGTGGTCTTAACCGATTCGCCATCACTTTGGAAATAATCTTATATGTCATATTACATAGGCTTATGGATCGAAATGAATCAAACAATTCTGCATCCTTCTTTTTTGGAATCAGGGTAAGATATGTTGCATTTATTTTGTAAGGTATGTATTGTTTTACCCTAGACTGTTCCACTGCCACCAATAAAGAATCCTTCAATATATTCCAATTATGTTGATAGAATGTTATAGGGAGCCCATATGGACTTGGGGATTTATCCTTGTTAAAAGAGAAAAGAGCTAGATGAACTTCTTCTAAAGTATTAGTCTCTACTAGTTTCCTATTGTCTTCATTTGTTATAATTGAAGGAACTTCTTGTAGAAGTTTAGCATTAAGAACTTCAAACTCCTTTGATCCTAGAATATTCTGATAAAAAGACCTTGCCTCCTTTCTAATTTCACTTTGGTCTTCAATCCAAACCCCTTCTACTGATTTAATTCTACTAATTCTTGATGTTGATCTCTGTACTATTGCCATCCTATATAAAAATTATGTTTTTATTTCCTTCTTTTAACCAAGTTTGTCTCGATTTTAGTCTCCAAAATTTCTCTTCCTTGCTCAAAATATTATGATATTCACTACACAGCTCCCTTTTCTCCGAGCTTGGATTATTATGATCATCTTTTTGGAATTTTGAAAGTTTATTTTTTACTTCTTCTTTCTTCTAAAAAATGTTTCCAAAAGTGTTCTTGTTCCATTCTTTTAATCTAGATGTTATTGATTTAATTTGTTGTGGAAGTGTATACAGCCCACCGTTTCCTAAAGAATTCCATGTTTGTGCTATCATATTAACAAATTGAGGGTGGTCTTCCCACATCTGCTCATATTTAAAATATGATATTTTTTTGAATTCACTTACCACCATTTTAAGTTTTATTGGCCAGTGATTTGGACCAATCCTTGTCAATGTATTACTTTTAGCACAAGTCCCTTTATCTAGCGAATGATCCGAGAGTATGCATTTGTCTAATTTTTCTGCTATTAAGTTCTGGCCTCTCTTGTTGTTGGTCCATGTATAGTTGTCTTCTTCAAACTCAACCTCCCATAGATTATTGTTTTGAATAAAAACTAAGAAATCTCTCATACTTTGGGTTAATTTCCTAATTCCCCCAAATTTTTCATCCAGCTTGGTTATGGCATTAAAATCTCCTATGATCATGAATTGGTTTCTTGGTCTGTACTTCTCACAAAGGTTTCAATCCCACTCCAAATTCTAATCTGCCTGACTGAGTTGTAGGTCAATAGACATTTTTAATTATGAAATGAATATCTACAAAGTAGCATGAGACTAAAGAGGCTATCCAAAGCCTAGTTTTATGAATGGTTACACAGGAGATTCTAATAGGATTCCAACAAGTTAGAATTCCCCATGCCGTTTCTTTAGAATCTATGGCATCCCATTCACATCTTGCCCGTACTATTATAGTTTTGGAAACTTCTTCTTTTGTCATTTTAGTTTCCTGGATACAAAGAATATCAGGCTTATTACTTAGATAGAGGGCCCTGATACACCTCTTCTTTGAGGGGACATCAACACCCCTTATATTCCATGAGATGGTAATCATGTCTCATTAGGGGCTACTGGCCCCGCCCGTAAATTACCAATATCTTTTTGTTGTTTGGTAAAGAGAAGCTCAACTAACTTAGTTTGTGTTTCTTTTTCTATGTTTGATCTTGCTTCCTTGGATCTCGCTTGATAATTTGAGGGTTTTCCTCTTTTTACCTTGCCTGTATCAAGAGTAGGTCTTATTATTTTATTTCTCAATATTATTTCACAACTTTCTTTTTCATCAGATTTATCCACTCCTGTCTCTACTACGGAAGCTTTTGACTTGTCTTGCTTTTTTTTTGGTATTTCCTTATTAATGGTAGAGGTATTAACATCTAACACTGCATTTTCTCTACCATTTTTTTTTCTCTTGAATGGTGCATGGTACTTCAAGAGAGTCTTCAAAATCTGATGAGACACATTCCTTAGGTTCATCGAGAATGTTCTTCCCTCAATCAAGATCATACTGAATAGACGATTCCTTGTTAATATGCTGAACCTGTTGTACTATGTCCTCTAAGCTTTGATCAACTTTTTCTTCATAGGCTAAAGCCTCAAAAGAGTTGTTATTTCTTCCAATATCCTTCCTTACTGGTCTCCATTGTTTATTTGCTTTCATTTGTCTAGATCGATTTTTTGGAAGTTGAAAACCATCCTTATCCATATCCATTTATAAGTTTCTCTTGCAGTTTTCTACATATGATTATGCTGGACTTTTCTTAGGGCATGATCTCTCAATATGCCCCACCTCATGACATCTTCTACATCTAAAAGATATGTTTTCATAATCTACGGTTTGGGTCCACATCTCCATACTAAAGAATGATTGATTTTAGTAAAGGCTTATTTATATCAATCATGACCAATATCCAAGCATAAATAGCCAAGAAACCCTCTTTCGTAGTTTTTGAAATCTTAAGGAATTCTGCCTGAGTGCTGCCTATTTCCTTGAAGGTATCAATTTCCCAAAATTCAATGGGCAACCCATACATCCTAACCCAAACTGGTACTAGGGATAGATTTACATTTTCAGGTGAAAAGCCTTCATACCAACGGGTAAGGAAGAGTCCTGCTCTTCCCATAAACCAAGGACCCCCTTTTAGGATTCTATCTCTTTCTTCCCTAGAACAAAAAATGGCTAGGAAGAAACCTTTGGGAAGAAAGGATAGACTCACTCTTGGAGACTTCCAACTCCTATCAATCTATTTTCTCAAGGCTAAAGCCCCTGGCCAATACCCATTAAATTTACCAAAAACCGCCCTATCTTTGAGCAACAAGGATCGATCCTCTATGGTTTTCTCACTAACCTCTACTACTAGAGATGATTCTAAGGATTTAGCTATAAATCGGTCCATGGGAAAGAAACTAAAACTCAAAATTTACTGAAATTTACCAGAATATCCTATAGCTAATATAATATTTGATAAAATAATAATAATTTGCATGCAAAATTTCTGAGATAAAGAAGGGAACAAGAAACTTAGATGAAAAATTCTATGCCCAGACATAATGTCTTGCCTCACTAAAGCCCTAACCCTCCATTGCTCCTCCCATCATCCTAACCCTGATTGACAAATATTTACAATTTCGTTTTTCGCGACTTGAAAAATCGTTACTGCCCTTGTTCTGGAAGGCTGACTTCACAGGGTTGTTAATTTACGTAAGATGTTACTCTTCACATATCTTCATTTAATAGACCTCTTGGTGGCCTATGATTAGACTAAAAGCCCAATTTAAAAAGAGAAAGGGAAAAATATTAACAGATATTAATTAATTAATACAAGGCTTGTGGTACATTCTTAGGCTTTTGGCCATTTACAACTAAATCTATATTTAAAAACATCAAATTTTTTTTTTTAATTGATTATATGGGACTGAAACGTGGCCCCATCCATAATACATCATGGCCGCATTACCAAGGTATTTCAACATACCACATAGTGGTATTTGGCAATTTTACATATATTGCGTAGCAAGATTTGAACCCGGGTCTCCACTTTAGAATTCCATGTTTTTAACCTCTTGAGCTCATGCCATTTGATAAAATGTTAAGGTTCATCCAAGGGATTGGAAGCTTAGTATCTCATGTAAAACTCATCACTTCCAACTGCTTGCCCCAAACACATGGGTCAGTTATAAAGTTAAATAAATCGTTAGAAAATAAAGTGCATTGAAAAGTCGGTGTCTCTTAGGTGTCACATCTTGGCTTGATTGTCGTTTTTGTTACTCTTCCATATGCTACTTTCTCTTTTTTCCTTAGGGCCAAAAGGTCTCAAAGAGTAACGGTGGTTAAGAAATTGGGTTAAACTACATCTATCATCATTAAGTGTAGGACAAGTGAAAAGGAAATCATGTTTAATTTGTTCGGTATCATAAATTTTGAAAATACATTGATAATATGGTGTTTTTGGGTCAGGTTAGTGGTCACTTTCTCTATGGAGGTCATGAATGTTAGCTCTGATGTTAGTAATAGTCATTTGAATTTTTTAGGCTAGTAATGTTGGAAAAATATTTTTTGATTTGGTAGTTCAGGGTTATTGTTGGAAAAATATTTTTTGATTTGATTTGGTCCCTTTATTAATGATTTCATCATTATTTTAGGTAAGATTTAATAGTATTAACATTGTTAAAAATGGAAATTATGAAAGGACTTAGGTCCCAAAAATATATATAAACATAGATTTTTGATATTTACTAGGGTATAAGGGATGTCAAATGAAAGTGAGTCAAAATACTTTTAGGGGGTAATTTGGCAGGATTAAAATTTAATAAATATTTTCTAAAAGTTCCTGTTAAACAAATCTCACACACTTTTAAGACCTACCATTAGGGAAAGATAAAAAGAATGAAAAAAAGAAATTATATTGATGTTTGCAAGTGAAGTTACAAATATCTAACAGGCATGAGCAACAACACCACAGGCATGATCATGTTGTTCAAGGTATAACATCAAGTGTTTTTAATATAGTTAATATCAATATTACAAATATAGTACAAATGTATGACAAATGCACTACATGTATGAATGAGATCCGTTGCCAAGAACGTAGATAAAGTTGATAGGCAAGTAGAAGCCAAGGTTGGCAAACAAAAGATCTACGTCATTATGAAATTTGGTGGAGTTATCATTGAGTGATATGTTCATGCATCATCATCATCGATCACCATGAAGGGGTCATGGAGCAAGAATATGGTTGGTAGCATGTTGGTTTGTTTGATGTTGTTATATGCAAGATAGATCCCATAGTGGCTTGTTATGGGCGCTTTCAAACAATTTTATAAGCTGGATGGGCTAAGATAAACATTCCTTTGCACATGGCTACTTATGCATTGAATCCAAAATGTTATATGTAAAGTTGATTGAATGGTTCCTATTGAATTAAATGTCTAAACCTTCTTATGTGCCCACAATTCATTTTCAACAAATTGGAAGAAAGGGGACTGTGCCCCTCTCAACCTCCAGATTTAGGCTGGCTCCCAACTCTCCTCGCTAATTCTAACTAATCTAATTTAAATACATAAAGTAAATGTGGAAATTAAATTTCATGAAAGTAAATAGGGTGCGATAAATTAAATAAACTACAATCGAAATCGTAGTAAGGAGAGTGTATGATCAATCAACACATGAGAAAATTGAATAACAACAATGTATCCCACGTATATGAAATTGAATTAACAAGGAATGACAAGAGGACAAAAGGGTAGTGCCACAATCATCATGCATTTCACAATCCAAGAGGGTAGTGCCACTGATGGAAAGCAAAAAGTCTCATCAATTTCTTATTAATTCAAGAGGAAAGAGCAATTACAAAGTGTAGCTTTGATTCTCTCAAGGCCAATAGAAGTTAATAGTGGAGCCCATGGTTTGTATTTATAGAAAGTATTCACCTTGAGTTGCCTTTGGTGAGAAATTTTTACTCCTAGTAAAAGTAATAATTTGGGGGCATCTTTAGCAAAATGATGCACCTCCAAATGTTACATGCCCTTAAATACATCTATAAACAACTTAGAGTCTTAAAATGCTTAGTAGCACCACTACATGCCAAAAATATCGCTTTTTAAATATCTTCCTTGGGATTCGTGCGCTTCCTTTTCTGCTATTACCTATCAATAAGCAATTCACTCTAGGAAGGGGAGTGAATAGCTCTTGTTTTGGGGTGCTTTGCTTCATTCTACTACCTCTTTGTTCCTTAGGAACCAATCGCTTCATGCTGCCAAGCGCTTTGTTGCTTGGAAGCCAATCACACCACTTTGAACAAATTGCACTTTTGATCAAAATTTTGCAAAACTGAGTTTTTGGGGGCTGTGATTGATCAATTAAGAGGTTTTGCAAATCTTCAAGATGTGGAGGAATTCCAAGATAGTAAGCGGGTCACTACATTTTTTGGTGACTTCATAGGGTGCCAAGCACAATTGGCGAGAGATCCTAGATCCTACCTTTATCCTTGGGCATGGAGTCCACAAAATTGGGATCATTCTCTTGCAAAATTGCAAAATTGTCAGTTCTCTTTGTCCTCTTAATGGCAGCAATTCTAGTAGCTTTTGCCATTTCTTATCTCTTGGCAACCTCAGGTTTGCAAAGGTCGTCTGCATCTTCTGCCAAATCCTCATATAGGTTCTTAGACAACCATCGTGTCCTTGCATGTTTGTAGGTCTCTTTGAGTGTCAAGTATTCTCTTCAATTTCCTCATCATGTCCTTGTCTCTCCCCATTTGCTGTGCCTATGATGTTGACAACGTAGCCAGTTGCTTCAACAACTCCTGATATCTCACTTTGGCAGCAAATTCATTCTCTGTTTGCCGCTTACTACATTTTTTGGCAACTTTATGGGGTGCCAAGCTCTATTAGCAAGAGATCCTAGATCCTACCTTTATCCTTGGGCATGAAGTCTACGAAATTGGGATCATTCTGTCGCAATATTGCAAAATTGTCGGTTCTCCTTGTTTTCTTAATAGCAGCAATTTTAGTAGCTTTTGCCATTTCTTATCTCTTGGCAACCTCAGGTTTGCAAGATTGTTTGCATTTATTGCCAAATTTCCATGTAGGTTGTCAGACAACCATTGTGTCCTTCCTTGTTTGCAGGTATATATATTTTTTAAAGGGAAAAACGCCTTGCGGGGCCGCCTTGGTATGAGATACCACAACCAGGGGGTTTTACACCGTCAAAGTCACCGGGGAGTCGCGCCCAGCCCTGTTCGCAACAACATTATCAATTGGATTTTGGGTACCCAATTCAACTTTTTGGTAGGGAGGAGATTCGAACCTGGGACCTCCCTTGGAGGATTGCCCTCTCTTCTCCAACTCATTTACAACACCTGGGTCATTTGTAGGTCTCTTTGAGTGTCAAGTATTCTCTTCAATTTTCTCATCATGTCCTTGTCTATCCCCATTTGTTGTGCCTGTGATGTTGACAACGTAGCCAGCTGCTTCAACACCTCCTGATATCTCACTTTGAAAGCGAATTCATCCTCAGTTTGCTGAATTATCCTTCTTGTTTGGTTGATGATTGCTTTGGTATTGGCTACAAACTCAAAATATCATTTGGCGCTTGTCATCTCGGTTCTGATGTCGTCCCACAGGGACATAACTTCATTTACCTTCAAGATGTGCCCCTAATTTGCCACTTCTTTCAATCTTGCAGTTTTTTTGTTACATACCCGACACTTGTAACTCATAGGGGTATATGTTATTGTAAATAAAGTGGACCATGTATCTAGTTAGAAGTGGGCCACGTGTTAAGTTAGGAGAGTGTGCGTCATAGAATCATGTATATAACTGCTTTGTCATAGAATCTCTTTGCTGTTGTAGAATGTAACCACTTGGTATCATGAATTTAACCACTTGGTATCATGAATGTAACCACTTGGTGTCATAGAATTATGTATATAACTGCATTGTCATGAATGTAACCGCTTGGTATCATGAATGTAATTGTCATAAATTAGGTAAGTCAGGAATATTGTCATAGCAGGATGTCATAGAATATTGTCATAAAATGTCAGGAAATATTCTTGCAAATGTTATAAAATGTCAGGAAATATTCTTGCAAATGTTATAAAATGGGAAGGATGTAACCCTCATGGGTTAGAGAAGAATTTGCATATTTTGTAAGGAGGTTGCCCCCTCGAAGTGGCCCGTGATAGTAATATTTCTTGTCCCGAATTCCTGCAATTACTGTTATTTGTGTTTCCATGTTTCAATTAATGAATGCTTCTATTATTGGATATGCAATATTGGTGCTGCTTTTATCAATACTCTGTGCAATCATAGTTAGAATTATCTTTGGCACTGAATTTCTTATCTCAGTACAGCTCCGCACTAAGAATTTTGAGGTGAAATATTTGCATGAGAAGAAGAGGTTCATTGCATTTTTTCCCGGAGCTTAATTATTTCCTGATCTCTCTCTTGCGGGGCAGCTTGCATTTGTTGTATCTGTTGTACCAACTCGATTTTTTTCCTGTTCCAATTGCTGTCTCAACTAGTTCTGGCCCTGAGCAAGTTGTTCTGAGAGATCCTCTAGTTGCTTCTTTTGTTTTTTTATTTTCGACAAGCTGGGTTTTCAATTCCTCAATTTGTCGTCGCAAGTGGGCTCTTTTGGTGGCGTCCTTCCTAAGCGCCTCAATTTCTTGCTATAGCTAAAGCATCTTGACTATGAGTTGGGTGGCTGTTGATGTGTTGTCTTTAACTCTCTTCTTGTTTGCCTCATTTTACACTACCAGTTGGCCTTATTGCATGGCCATCCCAATGGATAACTGGTTTGCGAGTTGGGTCATTTGATATGGATCTGTTTGATGAGCGTCATTATTTCTCTCACTTTAAATTGTCAATCTGGGGTGGCGTCTGATGGTTGTATATGCTAAAGAGAAGAAGCGTGTCTTGGTATTGTGGCTTCTAAGGCTTCCTAAGGAGAGAACTTGCTAAAGCATAAAAATACAATTCATAAATCGAAATTAACACCCCTTGCATAAATGGAAATTAACACACGTGCATAAAAAGAAATCTAATCTAGCAGCTTTGTTAAACTATTTCGGGAAAATAAATAAGCATACACTGTTAAAACAACAATAATTCAGATAATATAAATGAAGTAACAAAATAATAAATAATAGAATAATAAATATACATTTATATATTAAAATAATAATTCACAAACAAAATAATGAAATGACAATTAAATTATTCTAAGTTCTAAGAGCATGCCTATGAAGGCAGCTTAAACAGAACTTTCCATTGTGCTACGGAAGTGGGCCCTTGTTCCTTATCATGGTGGAAAGTGGAATTAACACAGAATTACACTAAAAAAAATACAACACAAGAAAGAAATAAAAGCATACTATATTAATCAATTGCAGCCTCTAGCTTGGTTACAATGAATTTTCTTTCAAGGGAAAAATTCCCCCTTTCCTAAATACAAAAGGTATATATATATATGCGGACACGCTTGACCAGAATGCTATGTTTGGGGAGAGGAATCTCCACTTCTATTGAAAACAACAAAATTTAAATAACTAAACGGCCATAATGTTTGTAGGTGGAAGCTGCTGGTGTTTGTTTGCCCTTTGATAAGTCATCGCAAGTGGTGAGCTGGTATGCAGATTCTGTTCTAAACACTTTTTACTAAATCTGACCTGTGCAGTTCGGAAGTAAACAAAATTTGCTGCAACTGCTGTTATTTCTGGCAAACCCCCGAACATAATCTGTTGCAACTGCTGTTATTTCTAGTAAACTAAACTTCGTTGTAACTTCCCTTGACCTGAATTATTTGTTGCAAATCCAAGGACCCAAAGCTAACAGATCTCCAACTGGCGTTGACACAGCAAAGGGGAACCTGGAATTACTGTTTATTCCGGAGTCAACTGGTTTGCATAATCATTGCACAAGGCTCTGGAGTACTCCTCCTCCTCTACTCTTCTCGATGCTGCTATAGTATCGTTTTGTTCATTCTGTGCAGTCATCTGGTCTCGATCAAGGACAGGGCATTCTCGAGCTAACTGTGCTTTTGCAATTCCTGTATAGCTGAATTTTTCTTCCATTGATGCAGAGTATCATGAAATCCTACAATCCCTTGGAGTAGTCAAACGTTGATCCTGTTCTAATTCGACCTGTGCTGGGGTATGCTGTTGACAAGGATCATCTGTCACCGATCTGCATCTTGCCAGTTGTACCCAACAATTATTCTGTGGCTTGCTCTCATCTGGCCCTATTATCCTGCCTCTGAATAATTTCTCGAAGTTGCATTCTCATTCTGGCGCCAATGAACAGTTTATTAGTCACATGGAATGACTTTCGGCGCTCTTGAGGACGTTCAGTGCTTTGGAGGAAATCCGATGTTCCCGAGGAAATCTGGTGCTTGGCTTCAAAACTGATCAGAGTTTCCAAAGCTCTATATAGTTCCGGTGCTATGGCTCGGAAATGGCAAAGTGGCTTTGGAATTGATCCAGAAACGTGCTAACAAGCTTTCCTTCCATTTTGCTCTTGTTACAACATTGTTACCATGCCACAAAAAAACAATACAAACCAAACAACACTATCCTAATGCAAAACTAATCCTAAATTCACATAAAGCCTATCTTTTACAACTTAGTAATGCATTTTATCTACTCACTGTCTAGGCAGAATATTAGCACAAATTACATCCTAGTCCATAGTTAAACATGCTTTGCCAACACATTAAAGGGGTTAAAGGGTATTACTTTGCTGCTCAAAATGAGGCATTTCAGGGCCTTATCACTGTTCTCGATAGATTTAGCACTGAAATTCTGGCAGTGAAATCAACGGGAGTGGTGGACGGCTTGGATGGATTGCTTGGAATGGTCTTGGCGATTATGACCTTGTTTCCATCTGCAACTAGTTGCGACCTCATGATCACTGATGCTCTTGATGATGGGTCCTTTAGGTGCTTGTATTCCTTTCTTTTTTTTTTCTCTCCTTTGCTTGGAGTGAGTCAAACACCTATTGGACATTGGTATTTTCCGGTGCACTAGTGAACTGTTAGACATAGGCCTGACTAGGTCTTGTAGTTGGTTGTGGCTTTGGGGTGGCCTTCATGGACTGTGTAGCATAGGTTAGCGTTAGTGATGTCATCGTCTGTAGTAGGAGTTGCTGACTAGGTGTGCTTGGGTGATGTGGAGGAAGGATGAACACAATGGGTCGGACGAATTGTGTAGAGATGGGAGTGAATGGTGGAGTGGTGGTTGACACTTCAATTGCCATCTACGCTAAGGTTTTGACTAGAAGTGAGACTGACTGTGATGGAGATGGGCTCTTGGCATAGGAGACAAGTGGGCGGGTGATGGTGACTTGCACAGTGGGGGATGGGAATGATGTGATGGGCATGGTTCCAAGAGCATAACTCACTGTGTGATGGTGTATACTTCCTGGAGAACCTGTAACTGCACTTATTGTCGAAGAAGGATATGCAACAAAAGAAGGCAGGATTGAAGGAGTAGGAATAGAAGAAATTGGCGGGAAAGAGGAGTAGAGAGAGAGGGGGAATGATTGACGAATTAACGACAACCTCTAGTATGGCCTTTGAGATTATCTCTTTTTCTTTGGCTGGGTCCATGGAGGTTTTAATGGCCACTAGGTCTTGGGCTCTTTTCTTCCTTGCTTTGTTGAGTGTTCTTAGTTGATTATTTGTCACATTGTTGGCAAAGGCAGTCAATGCTTTGAATTGGGTCTCTATTGCCCCCAACCTGGAATGAGGTCTTTCTTGGGAAATTTTCTCTTCCTCGAGTAGGGGTAGTTCCTGTGTGGGCTTCTCTAGTGGAGGGATTTTTGTTAGGTTGTGCTCATGTGTGGTGCACCCTCTACCTGTACTGCCATCTTTTTGAAAAATGACCCGTGAGGGTCCTCTTGTTGCTTTTCTAATCTCTCCCTGGCCGTCTCTTGTACCACAACACTAACCATTGCTAGAGCTGTTGGTGCTGCAAAGATGGCTATTTTTGGTGTAGCGACAAGACATCTCCTTTGCATGGGGTTTCTTGTTGGGGATTCCTCTATAATCCTTGTCCTCTTGGATGACCTTTTGTTTTTTAAGTCCTATATAGGCAAGAAGTGTTCGTTGAAGGGACTTTGTTGTATGGGCCTCTTGGTTTTTCCTCTTTCATATCTCATCTTCTACCAGGCTAGGATCTTCCTTCCTGAATAACTCAGGTTCTCCAAGGCTTTCAATGCCTGATGATTTATCTTGTAGTCTGTATCAAGGTCATCTTTGAGTTTGGCCTTCGCGTAAAAGGTGAACCATTTTGGTGGGTGGGCATACCATTGTTGGATTTCATGCTTATATGCCTACTCCGCCCCCAGTATGGCTAGGGCCACTTCTTCGGATGAGTTTGCTTCCTTCTCGTTCCTGTATATTCTTTCATGTATGTAGAAGGTGTGCAACCCTTTTGTTTTAAGCTGCCTTTGGAAGAACCCCTTTGGGTCGTAAGACCACACATCCCTTGGCTGCTCGAGACCCATGCCTCTCCATTTTCTTTAATGATTGGATGGAATTCTTGCAACTTGGGAGTGGTTTGCATTATCTACTGTTTTGGAGGGTAGAAGGTTGCCTTCTTCTAGCCCTGAAAATACTTTAGATCAACGTAATCAAGCTATCGCACATTTTCCAAATTGAAGAGGTAGTTGTGTATGATGCAGGCAACTCAAAGGGCATAGCTGAAAAATCGAAGAGGCAAATGAATGACCTGTGCATACCCAAGTAGAAATCCCCTTTTGGGCACTCTTTGGATTTCAACAGATTCTGGGCCTCAAATGATAATATTGGGACCCTTCAATTTCACTATGATAGGATGATAGATTGTGTCATAGAAGTGGTATGTAGTCTTCTCCACTTCTTGGTAAGACATGTTTGTGCAATCCACAATAGGCAATGGCTTATTATCAGGTCCCATCTGATTTAGCAAGGAAACCACTCCTTTTGGTTCAAAATCAACCAAACCAAGTGCGAAGTGTATGTGAACTTCTTGTCATCCTTGAAATCCCTCAAATGCTTGTTCATATGGTCTGCAATGTACTTTGCATAGTCAATTATTTGGGAATAGCATGGATAATTCTCCATTGCATGGAGGGAAATGTGCTCTTCATAGAATCTGGCATCGATCTTCTTTCCTAGCAATTCAACTATCCCAAAAAGTATCAATTGGACATCATCATTGAAGAGTTCTAGCTTCAATAGGATGTTGAAGTCTAGGGCCTTGTTCGGATCCTTCAAGTGTAAGACCAGGAAGTCCCTCCAATGATGATGATCATATCGTAGTAATAGTCCTTTTGGGCCTTTGGATTACATGTGACCCACATTGTAGGATTGTTTGCCACATTCAACATCTTTTTGATGTCATCTTCCTGGATGTATAATAATTCCTCTTTCCACTAAGGAGGTTGGATGTCCTTACCTTCATAATCATGCCTTTTGACACAAGCTTCCACCAATTCTAGACAATTACAAACCTGGGGCACCAGGTTCATTGCTAGGCCAGATGTCTAAACTCGATTAATGCTCCAAGAGTCGGTTCTTGGTCTCAAAATGAATCTCCTCAATGCTTCCTTCCTGATATTGTTTGGGGAATGAACCTTCCCTCCTCCACTCTTCTATATGGTTCGTTGAACATTTCTTTGGGTCTTTTGGTTGGAGGAGGAGGCTTCTATAGTCTCTTCTTCCCTTTCCTCTTGGATGAGCTTGCCCTTGAGGCTGGTACTTCAATCTGGATGGGTTGCATGGGCATAGAAGTAGGAGACATAGTGGTGGTTGCCGGTGGGGACACTAGGTTGGCCTTTGGCATGGAAGGATTGGTGGAGGTTGAGGTGGTGTTCATGGTGAATTCAAGGGACCGGGGTCACTTTTGGGAAAAGAAAAAATTTTGGTAAGTGAAGGGATGTGGAGTGATTTGCTCTGTGGGTGGAGCAAATTGCTCGAATTAAGAGAGTGAATCACTAGTTGATAGAGAGACTTGGGAAAATTTTCATATCGGAGTGAGTTGCTTTGCTTTGGGGAGTGAATCACTCGGAGTATCGAGCGATTTGCTCAATAATTGAAACTTTAGCAAAAATTTACAATGGTTCGGATTGGGCAAGTTTCCTAGCCTTGGAGAAGCAATTCGCTCCTCGAGATCTTGGTGTGGTTTTTTTGATTTCAGAGGCGAGCGATTCGCTCAACTTGGAGCAAATTGCTACTAATGGTAGCACTTGGCAAAAGTTCTCCTCTTTGACCCATCGCGTGTGGTGCGCTTTGCAATGAGGGCACTATCGAGGGTTTAGGTCTAGGTAAGAGGCAATGTGAGTTTACCTATGGTAAAAAGCGGGGCTGCTTCTTTGGTGACGAGTTGCAAGGCTTGAGATTGTGATGTAATGGAAGTTCCTATGACAGTCTCACGATCAACCAAATGCTCTGGGTCTTGTGACCAACAAAGGGTTTAAAGCTTCAAATGACGTGATTGCAGGCCAAGGAAACATTGGAGTTGGGAGAAATATTTGGGCACTTAGACAAATGGCGGCAACATGTAGGCTGGCGAGCTTTTAACCCCTTCCCTCTACCAACCATGACATTGTCATTAATGCAATGGTTGGGCAATTGGCTCAAAATCGAGTCGATCTGCTTTCTAATTGCCCTGAGATTCAATTAGCGATTCACTTGGGGATTTGAGTGATTCGCTTGAGGATCCGAGTGATTCGCTCCTTGATTTTGACTTTGACAATTTTTTTTTCAGATTTTTACAAGTTCAAATTTTTGAGCAATGCGAAGAAAGGGAAAGAAGAAAAGGTGATTCCCCAAGTGCCTTTTTCAAGATTTTTACTTGAATTTCAAATTCTTTTTTCTTTTTTCTTATTTTTTGTATTTCCGTATTTTTTGATTTTTTGTCTTCTTCTTTGAGAAAGGGAAAATAGAAGCGGGAATATTTGCTGGGAAAACATGAAAATACTATGTACATATTTATAGTTTTTCTTTTATTTTAGATTCACCTTTAGATGGGCCTTAGATGCTGCCCATTAACTGAATTCAGCAATGGTATCCCATTCATTGTCACAAGTTTGTAACCATTTGACCCAACGATGTGGAGGATTTGGTATGGCCCGCTTCAAAGGGAATCAAACTTTTAGTGACTTCTTGGTTTAGCCTTGTTGTCGTCCCACTTGAACACTGAATCACTATCTTCATAATCCATTTCGGTGGCCTTGATGTCGAACAATCTCTATGTCAAATTCCTGGATCTTGTTTATCCATCTTGCTCTCTTTTCCTCTAATCCACCATGCAACATGACGAATCTGACATCGGGATGGGCCACAAAGATAGTGGTCTTGCTTTGGGATAGGTAATACCTGAATTTCTTTAGGGCTTTCATTATTGCAAACACCCGTTTCTTAATGAATGTATACCTTTCCTTGTAATTATGGAGTACTCGACTCATAAAGGAGATCGAATGCTCTTCGTCCTTGTCATCCTTCTGAGTTAAAACTACCACGATACTCTCATCTGTCTTGAACACAACTCGAAGTCTTTAGATAAATCTTGGTTGATGATAATTGGAGCTTTGGTAATTGCATCTTTTATATCTTGGAAAGTTGTCATACCTTCTTTAGTCTATGCAAGAGTTGCATCCATTTAACATGTTGGTGATGGGTCTGACCAGTTGTGCAAATTGGTTATGAACTTAGCGATAAACTAGATTTGACCTAGGAAAGACCGAATTCCCTTAGTGGATGTGGGTGGGGGTAATTCTTATATTGCTTTTATCATGTCAGGTTCTATTGCTAGGCCATCTTTCGACACTACATGTCCTAAGAGTTTCCTTTCCTAAACCAAGAAGATGGACTTTTTGGGGTTTAGTGAAATACCATACTCTCTACAACTTTGGAAGACGTACTCTAGATGTTCAATATGCTTACCTCTTTCTTTAGAGAACAATTAAATCATCAAGGTATATAAGGATAATTTTCCCTATCAGACTTGCAAAGGCAATGTGCATAGCTCATTGGAAGGTGGCCCCAACATTTGAAATCCCAAAAGGCATCCGTTGGTATGCAAAGGTTCCTCGTTTGTTTGTGAAGGTTGTTTTATGTCAGTTGTCATCCTTGACCTAGATTTGATTGTACCTTGAAAAGTCGTTTAATAGTGATAACATTTGTCATTCAACCACTTTTTGGAAGATATTATCTATGACAGGCAACGGGTAGTGATCCTTTCATAATGCCTGATTCAAGTTTTTGAAATCAACACATAAAGTGATATCACCTTTTTTTGTGGACTGACACCAGATTGGCCACCCAGGTAGATTGCTTGATTGGGAAAATTATTTGGATCTATAGAAGCTTTAGGAGCTCTTTCTTCATAACTACCTTAATTTTAGGATTAATAGGTCTCTGTTTTTGTCAGAGGGGATTTGCACTAGGTTCCAATTCTACAATGTGTTCTATAATGTTTTTGTCATACACTTTTGGATCTTCATAGGACCAAGCAATGATATCATTGTACTTTCCATAGAGCTCCTTGAAAAGGCATCCCTCTGTCTCACTGCATTCTTTACCTAATAGTAGATTCTTCCCTTTAACAACCTCGACTAGATGTAAGAAGATGCTTTGATTGTAAGGCTAGACTTCTTGATACTGTCGTCAGGGTCGAATGAGCTTTCCAATGTGATTAGCCCTTTTGGCAGCTGATTAGTCTTCAACTAGATTATCCTGTCTTTTATATTGTCGCCATATTCATTTTTGTTTTTAGCATGCTAGGCTTCTCTTATGACGAATTCGATAATTTTCCCATCATTATTAAAGGCTTGCCAATGATTAGAATTGTTGGGGACAACTAGCTTGAAAACTTCCTCCAATTCCTTTGGTTTATCCCATATGTTTGAAGCAGGGTCGAACGTTGCTGCCAAGGATGCTAATTCATTTGCTTTGGCGTTTAGTTCTTAGGGAATTGCCTTAATTTCGTAAATGCTAAAACTCTCTTAGTAGATCCTAAATTCTATGCTTGTACGACTTTAGGTGTTTGTTCTTGGTTGTGTACTATGAATTGACCTGATTTATTCTGCAAAATTGAATGCCAAAAATGAAAGATATGTGAAATTATTCAAATCAGGACTAGGCTTGATCTCATCGTGGAAATCAAGCCCTTGGTCCCATCGGGCATGCCGGAAATGTGTTGAATTGCGGAAAGGTTTAACTTATAATGCGCCCACAATTCTGTTTCAGCAAATTGGAAGAAAGGGAGTGTGCCTCTCTCAACCTCTAGATATAGGCCGACTCCCCACTAACCTCACTAAATCTAACTAATCTAAGCTAGATACACAAAGTAAATGCAAAAATTATAATGCATGAAAGTAAATGTAGAAGTTTAGGATGCGAGAAATTAAAAATGAATTACAAAAACCATAGTAAGGAGAGTGTATGATCAATCAACATGAGAAAATCGAATAACAATAATGTTTCACTTGTGTATGAAATTGAGTTAACAAGGAATGACAAGAGGACAAAAGGGCGGTTCCACAATTGTCATGCATTCTACAATCTAGGAGGGCAGTGTCATTTATGGAAAGCAAAAGGACTTGTCAATTTCTTATTAATCCAAGAGGAAAGAACAATTACAACGTGGGGCTCAAAAAGTGTAGCTTTGATTCTCTCAAGGCCAAATGATGTTTACAATGGAACCCATGGCTCCTATTTATAGAAAGAATTCACCCTTGAATTACCTTGGGTGATTGCACCACCAAATGTTAAATGCCCTTGAATACATCTTTGAACAGCTTAGAATCCTTCTAAAATGCTTAGTAGCACCACTTCATGCCAAAATGTCGCTTTCTAAAGGTCTTCATTGGGATCTGTGCTCTTCCTTTTCTGCTTTTACCTGTCAATGAGCAATTTGCTGTAGGAAGGGGAGCAAATTGCTCCAGTCTGGGGGCGCTTCGCTCCATTCTGCTAGCGCTTCGCTTCTTAGGAACCAATCGTTCTATGCTGTCAAGTGCTTCGTGCTTGGGATCCAATTTCACCACTTCGTGCAAATCGCACTTCTGATCAAAATTTTGCAAAACTGAGTTTCTGGAGGTCCCGATTGATCAATTCAAAGGTTTTGCAAATCTTCAAGATGTGGGGGAATCCCAAGGTAGTAAGTGGGTTACTACAGTTCTCACCAATGACCAAGAGCTAGTGGATGGTTGGGGGGTGGGGGGGGGGGGTGGAGTTCCAAGTTGTCATTACAAATATGGTTACACTTGAGCAGGCTGATCCAAATGGATCCATAACAGGTCAGTTAAACTCTGACAAGATCATGTCAAGGACGAATGTCCAAGTGAGGGTGACTTGTCAAGCCTCCAAAACAGGGTACTGTCATGTTTTGTCCATAATCCCTTCAAATGACGACATCATTAAATGAAACTACAGGGGAACCTTCCTGACATCAGAAGGAATGGTCAAAATTAATTTGGGCTAAAAAATCCCTCATTTGAGTCTTAAAAAATTGGAAGACACAGTCAAGAACATCGACTCGTATTTTGCCGTTAAGTTGCTCAAATGTGTCTGTTGAATTTGGCAGCTGGCAAGTTAAGTGGCTATTTTGGCAGGTGCCATGTCAAATGTGGTTGTCAGGCTTGCATGACCCATTCAGCTTATTTTGAGGCTCTTGAATTTAGTGGTATATAAACTCTTCAAATATATTTTTCATGTCCCCTGTTTTGGATTGGACCTCTTTGGTGAATGGGCAAGAAACATCCTTCATATCAATGTTTTTGCGATGCATCATCAATTCTTTCTGTTTTCCTGCCATGGTCTGGCTTGGGGTGGGTGAAGGATAAATGGTGGTTTTGTGATTTGCTGGGCAAGAGATTTTCATTGGGATATATATCTTTGGCACATGCTAGGGAGTGGTTGTGGAAGGTTGGGGTTGACTTGGGGGTTATGGAAGGTTTAAATGATTGGGTTCATCTTATTGGGATGATTTGAACAGCAAGTATCTTTATAAACCTTAACATGGGCTCTGTAACTCTTATTAGACCTCCGAGGCAGTAAAATCCCTTATGACCTTGATAGTTCTGATGATATTTATCGTAAAAGTTTTCTTCTGGGAGGGGGAAGGTAGTGAAAGGACAGATTGTAGTAAATAAAACAATTGGAATGTAGATTGTTAACCCGAAAAAAGGGAAAAAAGGGAGACAAAATGGAAAGAGTGCAGTTCTACAAGAAGATTTTTGCTGTACATCTTGGTTTTGGAGCCTGATACGCTTGTATATCTTAGCTTTTGCATTCTATATGTTTTTTTTTTTCTAGATTATCTCTCTAATGACGCTTGCAGTGATATTTTTATATTACCTAAGTATAATAGCAGAGATCTAGTGACGTCAACAATATCATTCTACACAAGAAGAAAGAAATAAAGCTGAAGAACATTAGCAGCAACAATAGAGAATAGACCCCAACTGGAAAAATGTAAAATATGAAAACCCAGCCTTTTTGAGTGTGCAACCTCTAAATCCAATAGTCCAAGATTGGATCATACAATGATGCCTTACTATTCACTTACTAGACTTATATAGAGCCATAGTTTGGGGCAACCTGTAAGCCTATGATTACCATCAGCTTGCTCTAGAGTTCAATGTGCACCACATGCCAGCTACTCCATAACCCAATTATACCTAACAAAGATAGCGATGCGTGTAAGGGGTAGGGGCATTGACATTTGCAAAATGAATGCTTTTTTCACTGCAAATGATACTCAACTTTTGAGGCATGCATGGCAATGTTGTATTTCTATTGCTAAGTGAACCACAAAGAATTTAGGGTTGTATGTGATGTAGCTTTTCTACATTGGATGTGCTGCAATGCTTATGCATATGTAATGCCATCTTCGTTAATTATAGAGCTCAAATTTTTGTTGCTTAAACGTATCTATGCCCCTCTTTTGAAATTGTTTAAGTGACATCCTTCTGTAGGCATAATCTTTCACATCATATCTAGGTCTGACATGTAAATTGTCTTAAATGCTTCTTTCCTTTTGGTTTCTTTGTTGTTTTTTGGTGCAAGTCCAAGACCATAACCCATTTGAAAACTTTGATACAGGCACAGCTAATGAGGCGGATATAGTGGAAGAGAGTATTGAACATGCAAAGAAAGCTGTCATGTTGGATGTGAAGGACGGCCAATCCTGGTGTAATGCAATTTTCTCATTTTTACTATTTACTATTCCATGACTAGGGGAAAAGCAAAATATTACTTGCATAGAAAACTCAGAAGTGAAGATTCTTGCCATTTCTATGTTGGCCTATATTTCTAAGTTTGTTTGATTTTACTTATAAATTTTCTTTGGAATTAGGCAAATTGTGAACTCAAGTATATTAACTATTATGATTTACAAATGCTGGTCTTCAATTAAGGTAGTAGGAAGAAGAATCAACATGTTATGAGTGCAGGATTGTGACCTGTGTGTGTAATCGCTCTTCAAGTCACTCTAGGCTTAAATAGAAGTGGACATATGGTAGTAACTAATACTAATTAGTTTGGTCTCAGTTGGACTCCAATTATAAGTTATTCATTTGTCAGTAATGTATAATTTTCTGATACAAAACCTTGTGTACTTGGATGCCTTACACATAGCGTTGAAGGTCATTAGAAAAAGAATGAAAGCATTCATAATGTGAATCGCAAGATATTTCTTACAACGATAGACAAGTTTATTAGTAAACATAGTGCTCTGTTGAGCTTTAAATCTCGGGATCTTATGTCCAACAATTATATATACTGCTTAAAGAAGTGTCAAGTTTACACTACATCAAAAAATTACTTCTAAGATTCTAGCAAACCTAATGCAACCTTTGTACAACTGATCATTGGCTTATTAGGGACATGTTTTCCACATACATGCTTATGGCCATTGCAGATGTTCAGCCATCTAACTCGTCTTTATGGATACTTCTTTGTCTGTATTTGTTGTTCAGAATGTTGATTGCATACACCTCTTGATTGACTTTTGAGATGTTTTCGCTATTATAAGCTCTTAATATGGCATAGAGGTGCTGGAATTTGGAAGGAAGGTCATTAGACTAATCAACAAAAAATGATTTTGCAATTGCGGTATAAATGGGTAGTTCCTTTTTCTGTTATGAGCTAAGCTTGAAAAGAAATGTATAACAGGATGATTATGGGCATGATGTGTTTGTAAAAAGCATTCATTTCCATTGATGTGAATCCCAACAAAACTTCAATTACAACTTAAATGTTTGGACTAACTGAATATGTTCCAACAGAAGAAAATTAATCTTACTGACAAGCAGACCAAAAAAGAATTCACAAAGACATTTTAATTTCTTATAAAGGAAATGTGGATACAAATTACATTAATGAATGAAGTGTTTGGTTGATATGACATGCTGCTATGAGTGCTATGTCCAACATAGTAATTAATTACTTGCTAACTAAGGGTTTTGGAATGTGATTGTAACGTTTCTAAAGTTTAACCCAACATTTTGACAGTGGCTTCTTGGCATTATATGCACATTAATGAAGGTATTGCCATTATCAGATCTTGATATACTTTGTGAGGGTTATCATATTCTCCTGTGGTTCTACATGCTGACCAACCATGTTCCATGGGGATGTGTATTGGGATTTGGGAGCCATGTAGGAGACACATCTTGGCATCCCAATAATGTATCTTGATGTCCTGGATGTGCGTTCCAAAAACACGTCCTTTTGTCTCGCACTCTCTCGTTTCTGGAAGCTTTAGGGAACATAATGCCTTTCAATTTTTCCTGAAGGCAAGGATAGTTTTTCGGGTAATTGATATAGTGAAAAGTCTAGAGTGTGTAGGTGGCATGTACAATGTGGTGTCAGCTCAAGTGCCACTGCAGTGAGTCATACCTTGGTCACTTGTGTTTTCTATGTATTTGTATTTTTGTTTTGTTTTGTAAATACATGTCACAGGTTTGTTATACGTGTGCGTGACCCTCATGTTGTAATAATATAGTGTATGAAGCGTGTTTTCAAACTATATGAATGTAGTTACACATTGGGGTGCATGGTGGTTGGTTTTAATCATTTCCCTATAACTTGTGTATATATTCACCCCTAGACCAGGCTCATATCACCACATTTGTGGTTATGTTTGTTGAGTGTTGATGTAGTCTTCAGCATCCTTGTCATGCTTATGCTATTTAGAGATAGCATTTTATGCAAGTTGCTATCATATAAAACTGGTTCGTTGATGTATTGTGCTAGAGAATAAGGATGTATTTTTCTTACTGAATTATTTCTAAATTTTGCTTTTTATATTCTTTTTTTCCATGGGTTATATGGGATTGAAATGTGTCATTTGGCAGGATTTGAACCTCGGTCTCCCCCTTGAAAGTTGAGGAATCTGACTGGCTGAACTAATGCCATTTGATAAATATTGCATGTTTTTTTTTCCTCGGAGAATATTGCGTGCTATTTCGTCCTGTAGTGCAAATGAAATGTAAATGCAAAGCAAATGCACATAAAATGTAATTTGAGGGTAGTTGCAAGGTAGTTGGAGAAAGTAACTACTTGGTGGGTGTATAAATAAACCCCCCCCTCATTCATTAGAGTTGCTCCAGATTGGTACGTGTGAGGATTGAAGTCTATGGGCAGAATGCAGTCTAGCATGATATGCAGCCATGAAGGATGTTCAGCCTAGGGTTGAATGGTGGATACCTAGAGGAGATATTGCAGGGCATTCATGCAGATTGATGGAAAAGTGCAGTCCAGTCCTGTGTACAGCCATGGATATGATGGCTGTAGATTGTATTGATGAAACTGTAATGCTGTATCACACCTACCATTATTATAAAAAACTGCTGTAATTACTGTTAACTGTTATTGCTGTATTTTCTGCCATTACTGTTGTTATTTAATGCTGTTGCAGAATTTCTGCGTATTATTATTGCTATACTACAATGCTTGCAGATTACTTACGTGGAAAGGGAACTGTTGGGATATGTAAAAACCCTTTCTACACGTGGTGACGACAACATGTGCGTGCAAAGATAACAAAGTATAGAAGGTGGACCTTTTATAAAGCCCCCTTCATGATGAGGGAAGGGAGGATATCCAAATATTGCTGATTGCCTTTTTTGGATGAATATGTGTGGATACTACTGCCAAAGTTGTCTTACTTTTTGGCTAACAGAGGGAACCTTGTCACTAGAAATCAAACACATCCCCTCTTGGGAGGAGGGAAGTCCTCAAGCAAAAGGCTCGCTTTTCGACGAGGAACAAAAGATTATACAGCAACAAAAGGGTCACTTTTCGATGAGGAATGAAGTCCTTAAAGACATTGTTGTCGTTGGCAGAGGAGCAAAACATCAGCCTAGAGTGTAATGGGCATGATGAAGTCAATCAGACTTACAAGAGATATTGCAAAGTCGTCTATGATGAAAGGCGTGATGAAGGCATGTGTGTCAACCATGTGTTCGTGATAATGTAACACTTGACAAGGTTATACATGACAGTCAAAAGAGACATAAAGGGTGGCTTGTGAGTGGTTGTGATGGAGATTACAACATAGATGCAAGCGTAGGAAGGAGCGTTCAATGGTGCACAAAACATGAGTTTGGCATGGGTGCAATCGTAGAGGCATGGGTTCGAGAGTGGTTGGAGCTATGGTTTGGCCAAAGCTGACAAGGGTGTATATGCAAAGACGGTCATAAAGGAAGTGTGGACAATGGGAGATGCCTTAGTGCTGAGTTTGAACTTGTAGTTGATGTAAGCGAGCCATTAAAGATAGTAAATGCAACAAGTGAAGAGCAACTTGAGAATAGTGTGTAGACATTTGGTAGACCAAATTGTACTTGGTCAAATCAGAATTAAGAAAGGGTAAACATAGGTTAAGTACAATGAACAATTGCTGCAATGGGAGGATGAAATGTTCAAGGTTCTTGGTAGAGGGACAAGAGGACCCTATCCGTCCCATTGGAACTTGCATGACTATTTAGAAATCCAATGGTCAACTTGATGAAGTAGAGTAGTTGCATAAGTTACAACATCGAAACATGTGGCGATGGATTGGTACCTACAACTGTAGATGCCCTACACCACAAGGGACAGGATGGAGTCCTTGCTAGAAGGAGTTTCGCTTCTTATGTGATGACCAAGATCATCCTTAGATGTTAGGTACGTTGGGATAGGAATATGGCTATATAATATTATATTATGTATGGGTATTATGGATAGTTGGCATGGGCCACACATAACCCAAGGTTGATTATATTATAATATTATATTATAATAATAAGTGGGATAAGGGTTTAGGAAGATGGGTATATAAAGAAGGGATATTGTCATTGTAATCAAACAATTCATATCAAGTATTCTCTTGTAACAATCTTGGCTCGTGGAGCGGATTTGGAGTGATTCCTTAAGGAGTATTATTGGTGTTGACCTACCACAAGGGTATTATCTATATTTGTGTTTATTTTTGTGGATTGTAATTGTGCAAGATTAATTGTGGATGGATGTTTTGTTATTTCAATATATTGTGAATAATTTTTGTTAATGAGAATAAAGGTTCATAACAAGTGGTATCTGAGCAATGATTCTGGTAAAGTGGGGTTTGTGTTTTTTGGTGGATTGCAGAATTAGGGAAATTTTTTACAGAAAACGTTTCATTTTGTGGGGGCCATATCTTTGCGTAATTTTGTCTGACTTAGACTATTCTTGCGCCATTTTGTGTAGAATTTGAAGAGCTTAAACATGAGTGGTCATATGAAGGAATCTGAGCAGTTATGAGGGAGATATGACCTTGTGAAGTCAGTCGTCTGGAACAAGGGCAGCATAGGGGCAATATTTTACAGAAAAAAGTCTCATTTTGTGGGAGCCATAACTTGGCGTAAACCTGTCCGATTCAAATAATTCTTGCACCATTTTGTGCAAAATTTGAAGAGCTTCAAAATGAGTGATCTTATGAAGGAATCTGAGTAGTATTGAGGGAGATACGACCCTGTGAAGTCATCCATCTAGAACAAAGGTAGTGAATGATTTTTCAAATCGCGTTTTTTTTTTTTTCAAAAAATGAAATTTAAAGATATCTGCCAGTTGGGGCAAACAAATTAGTTGCAGTTTACTTTGATTTGAAGAAAAATTGTAGATCTAATTGTTTATGTGGAATTTTAGCTTCAAATTTAGGGGGAGATATATTTTTATGAAACCCTAGTTTGCATTTTTGTTGGGGCATGAACTTATGGAGCTACAAAAGTTTTCTAGAGAGGAAGATATTGATGTTAAGGAATGGTGGAAATTTTTAAATCTTTTAAATTTGCTGATTTTGAATGGAAATGTAAGCTTTCTGCTTATTTACAAGGGGAAGCTTTATCTTGGTATATGAACTTTGCTCATGCCCATCATTTTGCACACACACAGGAATAATTTGAAGTTGCTTTTTTAAGCAAATGGGGATTGGAGAAAAATGATAAAAAGATAGCTAGGCTCCAGGATGAGGAAAATAAATTAAAAAAAGAGTTGGAAAATTTCAAGAAATTGGCAGAACAAAAAGATATGGGTGATGGTGTGCTGGCCAAGGGAACCACAGCTTTGGTGTCAGATAGGCCAAACAATGTTCACAAGGATTTGTTTGAATCAAAAAAATCTATTTTGCAGGTTCATGGCTGCATTCAGAAGGAAAAGGTTATTATTCCTATAAAACCTATCAGCAGATATAATTTTATTAATGTTGCTATGGCTTAAAAGTTGCAGGTTCCGGCAACAAAAATTAAGGACATACAACTTGAGGGTGAGAATGTTCAAATAATTGAAGATTTGAAGATCACCATGGATAAATATGTTTTACATTCAGATTTTTATGCTATTGACATGGATGATGTGGAAATTGTTCTTGGTTATCCTTGGTTGGATTCTTTGGGTATTGTTAACATTAATGTGCAAAAGAAGTTTATGTAGCTATGGTACAAGAAAAAGAAGTTAACATTGTAGGATATTTCTCAGGTTAAGGAGCAAGGAACCAAGGAGAAGCAAGAAGCAGTTATGGTGGGCCAACAAGTTAGGGAACTAACAAAGGAATCAAAAGTTGAATCTACAGTAGCAGCAGCAACAGAGTACATGAAAGCAGCAGCAGCAGCAGTAGAGTCCATTGAAAAAGCAGAAGCAGGAGTAGAGTCCATGGAAAAAGCAGCAGCAAAGTCCAAGGAAGCTTTGTTAGAAGCACACAAAGACGCAACAAAGGAAGGGAACAAGAGAGAAGAACATGAGGAAGAATTTAAAAGAGAAGAACAAAATGTTGAGGAATTAAAGATAACAGAACATCAAGTTAAGGTTGCAGCATATCGCCACCCACACCACCAGGAGCGACAACAATCTTGGAGGCATAGCTTAGGGCATCAAAATTATTATGTATCTACATGGAGTCAAAAAGGCATTGAGTATGTCAAAGAAATCACAGTGATTATGGATTTCAGAATGGTGCAGCAACATCAAGGAACAATAGGACTGATCATTCAAAATATTAGATTAGAGCAACAGAAGCATGGAGCTAACATAGTAGTCATGGAAGCACAATGATAGCTTGGCATTATCGCAAACCACTATCAATCAAGATTTCACTTGGATGCATGAATGATCAATATTGGTACCAATTGCTAACATTGCTTAGCAAATCATATTATCTAGTTTCTTCTTATGTTTCAAGGACAAAATATTTGTAAGGGGGGTGGAATGTTAGGTACCTTGGGATAGGAATATGGGAATATAATATTATATTATGTATGGGTATTATGGATAGTTGGTATGGGCCACACATAACACACGATTGATTATATTATAATATTATATTATAATAATGAGTGGGATAAGGGTTTAGGAAGATGGGTATATAAAGAAGGGATATTGTCATTGTAATCAAGCAAGTAATGTCCAATATTCTCTTGTAACAATCTTGGCTCGTGGAGCAGATTTGGAGTGATTCCTTCCTAGCATAAGGGTATTATCTATATATGTGTCTATTTCTATGGATTGTTATTGTGCATGATTAATTGTGGATGGATGTTTTGTTATTTTGATATATGATGAATGATTTCTATTAATGAGAATAAAGGTTCATAACAATAGAACTATATAATACAAAGTAGGAAGATAAGAATGTTAAGTCCCTAACTATTGCTTGAAGGAGTTGCTTGGCAAAAATGAGATTCAACCTATAAACCTGTTGAAGAAGCGATGGTTTATGCATGATCGTTTTCCAAGGTTTTAGAAGAAGATAAAGGCATTTCCATCCACATCCCAACATGAAGCCGTGGATAGGGCACTCAACCTAGAAAGTGAAATGAAGACAATGGGTGGTGGTAGTCGGAGTTGATTGGAGAGTAACTTTGGAAATTATGGTTGTAGGCGCTAGTTTTGACGTGTCACCTCAACAAAGGAAATAGACAAGTTGGATGTCAAGTACATATATGTTAAGTTTTGTAATTCGAATATAAGATGTTTAATGCATGTAATAATGACTCAAGTTGGAGTTATGTGCAAACATAGTCATGCAAGGGTAGTTATCACCCAGTTTGTCTTGTAGTTAGGAGGTGAGGTGTCGGGTGTGGTAGTTGTTTGTAACTTCTGTCCCGATAGTTTAAATAGACCCCCTTATTCATTTGAGTGAGTACATATCAGAGAGAGTACATTGTAGACAGGGAGAGCAAATACATTTACATAGGCATTGCATTGTTTATGCCAAGAAGAGAGCGTAGAGTGCATTGGAAGTATTTTGCACAGGATTAGATATTGTGTATGTAAGAAGATGCCGTACACAATTCACCATACAGGCTATTATTAATGCAATATTTGTTCATGCTTGTTCATCATTTGTTATTGCCATTGTGTGTGATCTGTATGTATTGCTATTAATATATTGTTGTAGTAGATTTAGATTCAACCCCATTATTTGTATTCTTTTCCAAGTTTTGCCATGTAGGGCTGTTACCAAACTGTCTAGTGCAGTTGCCAAACCGTATAGTGTAGTTGCCAGGCCGTTAAGACTGAAGGCATGCCATTTGGGGTAGTGCCAGCCGTTTGGAAAGAATGTAGGCCGTCTAGAGCAGTGAGCAAGGCTGTTAGAGCAAGGAGACGACAAGTTGTGAATAGTTAATCTGTCAATCGAAATTTTTACTCCAAGGGTGGAATATCACCACCATGTTACATTTGGCACCGTTGTCATTTGAAGTTCGAACTAGCATCGCATGAAGCTTGGAGAGGTGGATGACACACAACTTACTGCGAGGACGTGGGAGACATGGATGCGGAAGAGCTGGAGATCAACCAATAGGAAGAAGCCTGAGGATTGCACAACAACAAAAACAAGAAGAACGTGGGCGTGTTGAGCACAAGGAAGACTTGAATGTTGTTGACAAAGGATTACACGAAGGAAGAATACTGACAAAACTTGTTGGTGAAGAGGTACAAATACTAGAAGTTGAATGAGTTTGGAATCTCAATTAGAGGATAGTTTAGATGAGATACAATAGAGGTGGAAAATGTTGTTTTTAACTATGGAAAATGTATCACAAGTGGAGGCACAACAAGCAAACGAGGTTTGGGCCGAGGAGAAGAATGTTTGTGCGATTTGTGAAGAAGGCACCAATGTGGAGCGTGTGCAAGATGAGGCGGAGCAATTGGTGACACCAACACAAGTGCGGGGGAGAGTGCCTAGAGGTGTAGAGGATGGGAGTCAAGCACAAAGGCAACCGCAAGAGAGTGTGCTTGAGAGACTAGATCCAACGCTTGTGTATTTGCGGAGGAGATTGCGAAGTTTGGGAGTGCAAGGTAGCGACCAAAGGTTGTTTGCGGAAGAGCGGACATTGAATGAATGTTCATCGAGTGAAGACAAACAACCACCAAAGGCTAATATTGCTTCAGCTGCGGGCAAACAGAAGTGCCCAAAGTTCATGGGTGATGGAAAGGAACACCTAGAATACCATATCAAAATGTGTGAAACAATATAGAGAGCCAATGGTGTAGATGATAAAGGTTCATGGCTACGATTGTTTCCAACCACATTGCATGGAATAGTGATGGATTGGCACCTAAAGTGAGAAGCATAGTTGAGAAAATCTGCAAAAAATCTGTAGAATCCCGATTTTTTGCCAATTTTTTAAAATGCCAATGCAATCGGCAAACTCTCGACGATGCAAAGATTTTTTGAAGATTTTTTGCCGATTTTTTCAAAAAATCTGCAAATTTTTTTTCTTTAGGCTGTGCGGCCGATTTAGGGTTTTTTTATGCAAGCCCATTCTTCAGCAGTTAATGTTTGAACTTCAAAGTTTAAAGTTAAAACCCTAAACCCGAAACCCTCTTTTTAAGTAAATATTGTTGCCTGATAACTATGTCTGTAAGCCCATTTTTCAGCTGTATATGTTTGAAACTTTCAACTTTGAAGATTAAACCCTAAACCCTAGGCTAGGCCTTGGATTTTTGGGTTTAGGGTTTTGTTTTTTTTCCTCCTCTTTTTAAGTAAATATTGCTGCTTGGTAACTATGTATGCAAGCCCATTTTTCAGCTGTTAATGTTTGAATTTGAAATTTTGAACTTTGAACTTGAAGTTTAAACCCTAAACCCTAGTCTAGGCCCTAGGGTTTTGGATTTAGTTTTTTTTTCCTCTTTTTAAGTAAATATTGCTGCCTGATAACTATGTATGCAAGCCCATTTTCAGCTGTCAATGTTTCAATTTTAAACCCTAAACCCTAGCCTTTTGGTTTAAGGTTTAGGGTTTTTTTTCCTTTTTTTTAAGTGATTGTAACTTTGTTGTTACTTGTTTCCATGTGCATGCAATAAAATATGTGTTTTTGTCACTTTCATGTGCACTTAAAGCTTGAGCCTTGTATGATGTCTTGACATGAATTATTGCTTTTATTGCAATATTTGATTTGCATAATGTTAATTCATTGTAAAATGCATTTTCAATGAAATTTTTTTTTTTTTTTTTTCGGTTTTTTTGGCCGATTCTTTGTCAATTCTTTCCTTGATTTTTTGTCGATTCCCGATTTTTGTTGATTTTTAAAAATGCTGATTCTTTGCCGATTCCAATTTTCTCAACTATGGCGAGTAGAACCCTTCACAACTTGGGATGAATGGATGATTGCATTTAGTAAAGAATTCAGATTGCTTCGTGACGATACGAAGCTCATTGGAAAATTCTACTCAACGAAGCAAAAGAAGGACAAGAATATCAAGTCATATGATCGTTGTTTGAAGGAACTTATTGAAAAAATGGAAGCGAAACTAGAAGATGGGATGCAAAAATGATGGTTCTTGGATAGGTACAAGAAGAAGATGAAGGTAGTTCCACCAACTACCTATCAAGAAGCATTTGATAGAGCGCTGAATTTAGAAAGTGAGGTGAAGACAACCATAGCAAATGAAGTGAAATCCACAATTGAGATGACGATTTGGATAATGATCGAGATGACTTGATTGCAAAATCTAGGCCATGAGGAAGGACTTGGAGTGTATAATTAATGATGTGAAGGCTGAAAAGAAAAAGGAGAAACGGACATATGGTGTTCTGATTGCAAATTAGGACACACCAATGTCAATTATCCAAAGAAAGCATTTTGCAATATTTGTGAAGTTGTGGGGCATGTTGTTGCCAATTGTCCATTTAATCTCAAAAGCGCTAGACACTAGACATTGACGGTGCAAAAGGAGAATAAGGAAGATAAACCAAGCACTTCAAAGAGCGGACAAGGAGCAACAAGTGGTGGATACCGAAATAACCGCCAAGGAAGGGGCAGCCTCAACAAGGAAATTGTAGGAGGAGAAGGTTGATTGCAGTATGATTTAGACAGGAGGCCAATCAATCAGTGTCAGATATGTCAAGAGTGGGGACACTTTGCTAGAAACTATTAGAATGCATCGACAAGAGGGGGTATTGGAAACAATAATGCAATGATGTGTCGATGGTGTGGATTGGGCAATTACATGGAGGTAAATTGCTTGAAGAAAGCAACTACTAACAACTCACAGAATGTCAATTTTATTGACATTGAGGAACCTCCATAGGATGAACAACAGAAGGAGAAACACGCGCTAGTAGTAACACGGGCACAAGCGAAGAAGAGTAGTGTCTGAACCCTGCTGAAGAGGAGAGATGGAAGGAAGCTTGTGTCCAAATTGAAGAGATGAAAAAGACCAATCAAGAGAGATTGCTCCAAGAAAAGAAATTGAAGGAACTCATCATGATTGAAGAGGATATAGTAACAAATTAGTTGGCTGCACAAGTATTGAATACAAGTATCAAAACGTATCTAGTTTACTAGGCACAATACCGTAGCTCTATGGAACGATAGGAGAGGGTGCGGATAAGGAGAGTGGAGGAGCCACGACGACAAATGAAAGCAACACAAATATGGAAGGATCAATATATTGACTTGATAGTTTTGATGATAGATGTGGAGAAGAAACCAACACTGATTCACATCGAGTTGCTGAACTACAAGTTGACTCAAGTAATCGTTGATGGAGGCTTAATTGTAAATGTATTGCTTGAAAAGACTTGGAAAGATTTGGGGGCACCTTTTTTATGGTCTCCCAATTTCTGGTTGTATGGTGGAGACCAATGTGGGATAGAGATGGAGTACTGACTGCACAAAAAGTGAAGATTGCTGATCAAATTTTCATCATGGATTTTGTGGTGATTGCTACACAAAAACTAGCCTATGATGCGTTGTTGGGACGTAGTGGTAATGCACGACAAAATTAAATCACAACGGGGAGAAGGGTCGTTTGACATTCAAGAAAGGCCAACACAAGTATGTGATCAACTTGAAGAATTAGTCTGTAAATGAAGAATTGGCGACATCTGATGAGTTGGGGAGTTCATCAACGAAGGACGTGAACGGATGGGAACCAAATGAATAAGGCATGTTGGAGTTGGAGGAGTGCACGGAGGATGAGTAGTGGTTTGACAACGGATTTCTCCATTGGCAAATGGAAGACTATGAGGTCTTCCAGCCAAATTGTATGTGTCAACAGAGAAGAAGAGGACCAAGATGAACCAATACGAAGTGTATATGAGATTGGGCGAATGTAGTCAAAATATGAAGTTTGCAGCCAACGTTGAAGAACATAAGTGGGCTTTTCCACGAAATTTTGTAGAATATAGTGTTGGCGATGTGTTGATTGATGAACAAATTGCACATCCATTTGATGTAGAGAAAGTGGCAAAAGAACTTGACACCATACAATATGAAGGACCAAAGATGGTGCAGGTAAAGCTCGGTGAAAGAGATGAAGAGAAGATAATCCATAGCGGGGATGATTGGGATCCAATCTTGAAAGCAACAACTTTTAAAATATTCATGCGATATAAGGAGGTCATTGCATTGACCTATAAGAATTTGAAAGGGATTCGAGCTAACTTGTGTGTGCATTGGATTCCTTTGGTTCCGAGTGTACAACCAGTGTGAAGAAGGCTATATAGAATGAATCTTAAGTATGCGACCTTAGACAATGCAAAAAGTTGAAAAGATGCTGGATGCTAGGATTATTTTCAAGGTGACTGTGAGTGAATGGGTGTCACTAATTGTGATTAATCTGAAGGAGAGTAATGAGATCCACATCTATGTTGATTACAAAAGTTTGAATGTAGTAACTATTAAGCATTCCTTTTCAATACCTTTCACTGATTCAATTTTGGAAGAGGTAGCAAGGCACAAGATCTATTTATTTTTGAATGGATTCTCGGGCTATAATCAAATCATTATAGCTGAGGAAAATAGGTTGAAGACTACTTTCATAGTAGACAATGACATCTATGCATACAATCGAATGCCTTTCAGTTTATGCAATGCCCTTGCCACATTTCAACGGATAATTCTGTATATTTTTGAACAAATGTCCACAGGCAAATTCAAAGTGTTCCTGGACGATTGGTCGTTGTACAGGAAGAAGAACAAGCATTTAAAAGCATTGGAGGAGTGCATGACTTTGTGTATGAATGCCTGATCATCCTTGAACCCAAAAAAGTACAAGTTGTTGGTACAATATGGGAAGTTACTCGGACATGTATGTAAAGAGTGTTTAAAGACTAATCCTGACAAGATACAAGTCATGATGAGCATGGAGGAGCTTTACGACGTGAGTTCATTGAAGTCTTTTTTGGGGCATGTCGGGTATTATCAGCTCTTCATCAAAAGCTTTGCACAAGTTTCACACCCTCTAGACGCGTTGATATGCAAGAATGTTACTTTTCGATGGACGAAGGAGCATTAGAAGTCCTTTGAGGAGCTAAAGGCAAAGTTGGGTTGCGCACCCATTTTGGTGTTTCTAGATTGGGAGGAGTTTCATGTCCATGTTGATGCATCCAATTTTGCAATTGGATGCGGGTTGACACAAGAAGGGCAATATGGGTTTGGATTAGCCCATATACTTTTCTAGTTGGTTGTTGTCTCGTGCAAAGAAAAATTACAGCACTACAGAGCGAGAAGCCTTGGGAATGGTATATGTGGCATAGTAGAGAAAATCGGAATCGGGTAGTAAATCGGCTGGGCAAAAAATCGGCAAAAAATCGGGATCGGCAAAAAATCGAAGAAAACGATTTTTTTTTTAATTTTTCATGCATATTACAATGAATTAACATTATGCAAATCAAATATTGCAATAAAAGCAACAATTCAAGTCAAGAGACTCAAGACATCATACAAGGCTCAAGCTTTAAGTACACATGAAAGTGACAAAACACATCCTGTATTGGTTATAATATGTAAAGGTACAAATTTACAAGTAACAAGAAGGAAAAAAAGGTTTCATTTTTTATATGTCTGCACATGGAAACAAGTAACAACAAAGTTACAATCACTTACAAAAAAAGAAAAAAACCTAAACCTTAAACCAAAAGGCTAGGGTTTAGGGTTTAAAATTGAAACATTGACAGCTGAAAAATGGGCCTGCATACATAGTTATCAGGCAGCAATATTTACTTAAAAAGAGGAGGAAAAAAAACCCTAAACCCAAAACCCTAGGCCCTAGACTAGGGTTTAGGGTTTAAACTTCAAGTTCAAAGTTTAAAGTTTCAAATTCAAACACTAACAGCTGAAAAATGGGCTTGCATACATAGTTACCAGGCAGCAATATTTACTTATTTACTTTAAAAGAGGAGAAAAAAAAAACCCTAGGGCCTAGCCTAGGGTTTAGGGTTTAAACTTCAAAGTTTTAAACATTAACAGTTGAAAAATGGGCTTGCATACATAGTTATCAGGCAGCAATATTTACTTAAAAAAAGAAAAAAAGAAAAAAAAAACAAAACCCTAAACTAGGGTTTCAGATTTAGGGTTTAAACTTTAAACTTCGAAGTTCAAACATTAACAGCTGAAAAATGGGCTTGCATAGAAAACCCTAAATTGGCCACAACTTGAAAAAAAAAAATTATTTTCAAAAAAAAAAAAAAAATTGTTTTTCAAAAAATCGTCAAAAAATCGCCGGACTCACGATAAGTTGCCGAGTCACTCGTTTCGCGAATGACTCGCGATTAACTCGCGATTTTTGCGATTTTTTGCCGATTTTCGTAACTATGATATTTGGTACAAAAGTTTAGACATTACTTGCTCACCAATCCTAAACTACTGTCATGGTACAAGTATGTGGGTGAATAGTTGTGGACGAGAGAGTTGCCACAGGAGTTGACGACAACCGAGAAGAAGAAGATAATTATGAAATTAGCACCATTTAATTGATAGTTGGATTGTTGTATTATATCGGACTTGATAGAGTGTTGCGAAGATGTGTGATGGATAAAAAAGTGAATTTAGTGTTGAAGGAAGCACATGAGGGGTTGGTAGGAGTACATATGGGACTTGATGCGACTACAAGGAAGGTACTTCTGATAGGGCTGTGGTGGCCCACTCTATCATGATGCGAAGGAGTTTTGTGACCGCATGTGATATGTTCTAGAGTGTTGGGAAGCCACTGAGGAGAAACTTCATGCCATTGCACCTGTCACAGACGCAAGAATTGTTTGAGAGATGGGGTTTGGATTTTGTTGGACCACTGAAGACAAGCAGAAGACAATGTAGATACATTGTGGCAGTGATAGAATATTTGACAAAGTGGGTAGAGGCAAGAGCGTTGCTTGATAATTCTGCAAAGAGTACTGCATGTTTCTTGAACGAACATGTGATTACAAGATTTGACATACCTCTTTAGTTGACAAGTGATAGTGGAAGACATTTTGTTAATTAAATCATCCAAAAGTTAACCACAAAATTTAAGATCTTGCATTTGCTGTCTAGTCTATATTACGTCACAACAAATGGGCAAGCGGAAGCAATGAATAAGGGATTAGTTTCAATAATGTATAAGATGTGCAATTGAAGATGTTGATTGGGAGGGAAGATTGCTAGCATTCCTGTGGGTGTACAGGACTGCATTCAAGCCAATGACAAATCACACTCCATTCCAACTGATGTATGATCAAGAAGCAGTTGTGCCGATGGAGTTTTTGGTACCAAGTTTGAGATTTGCGGTACAAAACCGTCTAGGTGACCAGGAGAGCTTGGAAGAGAGGCTAACGACACTCATTAGGTTGGACGAGAGAAGAGTGATGGCTTAGGGGGCCAGGGAGATTGCCTAGCGTCGTAGGAAGGTGTGGCATGATAAGCACCTGAGGAAGATGGATTTGAAGTTAGGTGACTTGGTTTTGAAATATAACAATAAGAGAGAAATCAAGCCAGACAAGTTGAAAACTTTCTGACTTGGACCCTTCCAAGTGGATGAAGTAATGAGTAATGGCGCAGTGAGATTGAAAAAATTGGAAAGGACATTGTGCCCCGAAACAGTTAATGGTTCAAATTTGAAGCGATATAAGATGAAAGCACAAGTCAACATGGTCAATTTTGAACCGATTGGAGCAGGAACGAGTACAGGTTGGTTGATTGTAGCATCAACTTAGTCTTCAAAATATTTTGAGGGAATCTCGTTTCAAGAAGTTGGGGAGTTGAGTCGTACCAAGGAGGAAGATGATGCAGTAGAAAGCAGTGACTCAGACAATGAACTTGTAGAGTAGCTAGCTTGGCTGTACAAAGTGGAGAATACAAGTAGAGAAGAAAAATATATGCAACCCGTGATCGAACAAGAGGAATTGCAGCCCTAGTCTAATGGAGTGTAGATAGATTAGGGTGCATGTTAGATTTACAAATGTGGAAGAACGGTTGAGGTCACTGAATGCAAAAAACATACAATGAATGGTGGTGGTGTATGTTGGGCAAGGAGAACCACCAAAACAAGAGCCTCGTAGTGAGGGGAGTGAGTACGAAGGCATGAGTTTGCTTGCAGCTATTGGTCGTGCACAACAACGAATGAGAGAAGAAACACAACAATTGCGAGAACAAAGTTAGCAATTAAATAACATAATGGAAGAACTAAGGAGACCGTGCGCGAGAATTGTTAAGAATGCAGTAGGATATTCAAGCAATGCATAGGAGATTTTTTTTTGGGAATGGAACAAGTCGGGAAGGAACTCTTGGAGGTGCACAACAAACAAGCAAATGTTTGGAGTTGCTAATGGTTGTGTGGAGAAAGTTGAGTTTTTGGAGATAGACCATCAACCCCGCATGAAGATCTGTTGCAAGTGAAGAAGCATGGTGCACATGAAGCGCCATTGCCAAGGAGGGGAGGAGAAGTTGAGAACTTGATGCAAGAGTCAAGTAGTGTATCCTTGACAAGTTCAAACAATAATGAAGAAGATTGGAGTAGTGATAGTTCAAACTTTGGTACTTGGGAATCAAGCAAGAAGAATGACATCATGAAGACACCAAGATGAATCAAGCAAGAAGGATGACATCATGAAGACACCAAGATGATCAACCTAGAGGCAATGAACAACAACAAGCAACTTAGAGCCAAAATGCCTTTGAATTAGGTAGGCGGATGAGTTAGAGAAATCAGGATCCGCCAAACTTGAATGGTTCTATGGGAAGTCAAATTATCTTGCAAGACTAATAGACTACCTAAGGTGTGCTCATGACTTAGGCAATTCAAGAGGTTTGGGAAGGCTGTCAGGTCCCTCGGGCCATTTGGATCTGCCCGACCAAGGAAGGAGGCCATATGGCTTCTTTCTTGGCTGTCTAAGGGGAAGTTTTTTCCCTCAGATTGCGCATAGGCCATAGCCATCAGGGTGGGCCGTCTAGACCAACCTCTAGCCTTCTGGGAGAAAGGAGACCTCAGACAACCCTTAGACCGTTTGAATTGAGGGCTAGGCCTTAGAGGATGCCAAAGGTAGTGTAGGAGGAAGAAATGTAGGATTGAATGCTACTGGACCATACCAAGAACAAATTTGACCAATAGTCAGACCAAGGCCGTTCGATAGAAATGGAAGAGAAGGAATGGCGGGCGGTCAGAAGAAAGAGCTATGGGAATGCCAACTGATAGACAAAATGACAAAATTGAACTTGAACTTGCAAGACCATTAAGAAGAAATTGATGATGGAGAAGGCAGTATAGAAGAAGCGGTCAATAGTTAGGACAACTAGGCTGTACAAAACAAGCATGGGATCACGACAACGGATGGTCAGACAACGCTGTCTAAGTTAGAGTTGTTCGGGACAATAGTCAAGGTCGTTCGGATACGGGCGTCGTCAAAAGGACCGATTGGAGGTGCTGTCTGGGCAGTCAGATGAGCTGTCTAGATGCTTGGGTTGTACGAATAAGGATAAAGAGCATTTAATCCATGACTATATGATAGACAAAGTGCGAAATAAACATGCACAAGGTGGAAATGATAAGACGAGAAAACACTTCCAGTTAAGACAGTTAAAGGTGGCGAAGTGGTAAGACAATTGCCACATGCAAGACAACTGTTCCACTACCACCACCATTTTATAAATACACAATGGGAGATGGTCATAAGACATTCAAATCCTCAGCGTCGAGAGGATCCAAAGGAGTTGGACCAGTCGAAGTTGAATCAACCAGAGCGTAAAGGAGTTGCATCTTGCATAGACCATACAAACGGAGGAGTTGTAGTTGGTGCAAACTGTGAGGGCGGAAGAGTTGTAAACTACCCAGACTACATGGACAAGAAGGTTTCTGAAAGCAGATTGTGCAAAAGAAGTAGCAGACCGGAGCGAGAGTGCACAAGAAGAAAACCCTAAAGGAGGATGTTGCATTGCAAGAGAAAACTACCAAGGAGAAGTGTTAGAAAGGGTTTCTGTGGGAAATCCCTCCTTGGTGCCGACATAAAATAATTATAATTTGCAAGTACAAGGGTTGCAGTTCAACATTGCCAGAAAGGAGCATGGAGAAGTAGATTGCAGCCAGCCTGAACAAAGGAAGAAGGGCTCAGTTGTGAAGAATAATTTTTTTAAGTTGTACAAGCCATACAAATTGCTTACGTAGGAGCGCAGAAGAAGATGAACATAAGCGTATGGACCATCTAAAGCATTATAAACGTTGTTGTATGGAGGACAAAAAGCCACGTAAAGATGGTCGTCCAAACAACAAGTCGTCAAGGACAGAGCTTATGCTGATCTTTTGTTCTTGCATTGATCTTTTTTCTCTAGTGAATCACGTTGAGCCTTGGACCCAAGATGTCATTTCAAACTCCTTATAAACTACTTCCTGTGGTATTTGGTTGTGCTTCATTTGCTACTTACTTTTGGCATCCTTCTCTTCTTATTTTTCTCCTATTGTACTTGCCACATTTGTTTTAATTCTTTGTTTTTTCCTTTTTCCTTTTATGTTATTGTTCCTTTTCTCTTTTGCTGGAGTGTGGGGTTTTTTGCTTTGGACCCTAGACTTCATATTTCCACATTGTCGTACTTACAAATCTCATTGACCTAATTGGTCATTTGTGGATATTAATATAATTTCAATTTCTAATATCAAGCCATTCTGCTGATTATTCTACTTTGTTAGATACAACAACTAGCAACAAGTGTCTTCAGAGACTCTGCCCTCATATGAGACTTGTGATTGTAGCCATATGGTCATGTTCTTTACTTCTTTCAGCAGAGGTATGGCCTTCCATGTTAGGAGATACTCATTTCTTGTGCCTTCCAGTATTTGTCTAAGGATCCTCCTTGAATCAGCCTCTTATCAGATAGTGCCATTGTATCCATGACTATTATACTATTGTGCATGAGACTAGGATTCATATTTCCTTTCTCTTTTCTTTGATTATCTCATATCAGTCTGTTATTTGTTGAGGTAATTCTATATATATTTAAACTCTGGGTGCTTTCTATTCTATTTATATATATTTTATTTGTCCAACTTTGCTTTACTGCCATTCACATAGAACAAAGTCTTGGCTACAGACACGTTCAGTTACAATCTATGCTGCTTAGTCAATTTGAGCTTGCTAAATTCAGTTGTTTGTATCTGTACTAGATCAGTATGTAAAGCAGAGCAAAACTAACGGGTCCAAAATTTGTTTAACAAAAGATATGTCCGGACTCCTGACTGTTGATGCTGCCGTGGGCAGTGCGGGTGCTTCCATATTTACCATATTAAAAACGATATACTTAGACAACTGCAAGGAAATGATATTAAAAGTATCTTCATAGAAGAAACATTACAAAATTATAGGTGTCTGATTCTTGTTACGTGTGCTCACTGATTACTGTGATGCTTTTCGTGGTCTCCTTACATGTTCTCTTATCTATGTTATTGACTATTCTTATATTTCCATTGCTTTAGAAACTTGTTATTGTGCACATTGTAATTTTTTTTTCTCTCTCTATTGTATGGCATGCATATTCAACTTAGAGGTAGCAAATTTTGACATGTTGATTCTCTTCGAGATACATTCTTTTGTTTAGAGTTGTTTGTCATGGCTAAATGGTGTTCTTGATTGCAGATGCTTTGGGTAATGCTTACTTATCAAGCTTTTTTATCATGGGAGCATGGGACCAAAACAAGCTTTATCAGTGTCTTAAAGCTTATCAAAATGCTGTATGTATTAATTTGAATCTAGTCATGTTTTCGAAACAGCACTGTTATCCTAGTTAGTTGTAAGTTCAAGTAAGATTGAGCCAGATGCCTTTTTTATTTTGCAAGTTAGTATTATTTGGTATCCAAGGCAGCAAGAAAATTGAATGCCTTGAATTATCACCTTTATTAGACTTGTTAAATGCCTGGAGTATGAATTTAACTATGCTGTCTAATTATCAGGAAAAGGATGAGTTGGCAGACAACAACCCAGACCTCTATTTCAACAGTGCAATGGTAAGTGTGATCACTATAAGATTGCTGCCATGTTCTATTTAATATCATAATTCAATTCTTATACTTTAAAATATCAACTAATTGTATGCATCCACTTAATCTATTGCGGACTAACCTTGAATGTTTAAATTTCGACAATGTAAGGGATATTTCATGGTGCTGAAATTGCAAAAAAAATGAACAATATTACTGAAATCCTACAAGATCCTGCCACATAGATTAATGGGCTGTATATTAGGCATTCTTTTATTGTAGCGCATGTATATTCATAAAAGGAGATTTAGTACTAATCTAATACATTATCAGTTATAAAATCTGACGCTTCGTTCTTTAGTACTTATTTTTTTTGTCTTCTCCATTTCTTTTCAAATTTGGAACCAAGTTATGTTTTTCTCTTGGATTCCACCAAGTGAGACATCTACCTATTTCTCTGGAAGTTAACCTCAAGGCACCAGGCACTAGGCACTGTGAGTGTGTCCTTGGCTACCAGATTGACAGAGCAGAAGAATTAAAGCCAGATAGTTAGAAAATATAGCAAAATTATGTGCAAGCAGAAAAACACAATAACACAGGAAAAAAACAGTAACACAGATTTTACGTGGAAAACCTGCAATGTGCAGGAAAAACCACGGGGCAATGGCAGCTTGATCTTTTATTGATTTTGGCAGAATTACATTCAATCATAATTTACATGCAAGGGGTCATTCCCCTTTTATAGAAAAAACAAAAACTGTTCGTTTCCTCTTCCAAAGGAAGAGTCCAAAAACTGTTTGTTTCCTCTTCCAAAGGAAGAGTCCAAAAAACTGTTCGTTTCCTCTTCCAAAGGAAGAGTCCAAAAGACTGTTTGTTTCCTCTCCCAAAGGAAGACTACAGAATACTGTTTGTTTCCTCTTTATAAGCTGCACCACCATGCACCTCTCTGCTGAAGAACATTGGAGATCTGGATATTGACTTCACCTCCTAACATTCTCCCACTTGAAGTCGATATACAGGAATTCTTTGCCTATGTTTTTCCATCCAAGTGCCAATTGCCCAATGCTGCCCTTATCACATTTTCAGCAAGCCCGGAGAAGTTCTGCACCACTCAAACTTCTCTGTCTTGACCGGCTTAGTAAGCATATCTGCAGGATTCACTTCAGTGTCGATTTTCTGCAACAGGATCCTACCTTCTTCCACCACATTTCTTATAAAGTGGTACTTGACATCAATGTGTTTCGTGCGATCATGGAATGTTGGGTTCTTCACTAGCTGAATAGCACTTTGGCTATCACAATGCAACATAATTTTCCCCTGCATTACCTTGAAGTCACCCAACAGTCGCTCTAGCCAAATTGCCTCTTTGCTGGCATGAGTCGCTGCAATATATTCTGCTTCAATGGTTGATAAAGCCACCACAGATTGCAACTTAGAAGCCCAACTCACAACTCCACCAGCAAGAGTGAAAGTATATCCTGTAGTGGACTTTCTCCCATCTCTATCTCCACCATAATCAGAATCCACAAAACCTTTAACTTGCAAACTATCCGATCCGTAGTAAATAGCAGCATCTTGAAGTGCCTCTTAAATATCTAAATATCCACTTCACAAGCATTCCAATGCTCCTTACCAGGATTTGCCATGTACCGGCTAACTACTCCCACTTGCTTGGGCAATATCCGGTCTGGTGCTCACCATGGCATACATGAGGCTTCCTACTGCTGATGAATACGGTACACGAGACATGCTTGTCTTCTCTGCTTCTGTTCTAGGACACTGGTTGGAAGACAATTTTAAGTTTGAAAGAAGTGGGGTACTAACTGGTTTTGCATTCTGCATATTGAAGCGTTGCAGAATCTTTTCTATATATGACTTTTGACTTAACCAGATCTTTCTTCCTTTTCTGTCCCTGTGTATCTTCATCCCTAAAATTTGGTTTGCTGCTCCTAAATCCTTCATTTCAAATGTCCTAGCCAACTGAGCCTTAAGATCAATGATTTTCTTCATGCTGGGGCCTGCAACCAACATATCATCAACATACAACAGCAAAATAATAAAACTGCCATCATCAAACCTCTTATAGTATCCACAATGGTCAGCTTCACTCCTGCTGAAACCTTGGCTCTTCATGAAGGTGTCAAATTTCTTGTACCACATCCTTGGCGCCTGTTTCAACCCGTACAAAGATTTCTTCAGTCTGCAAACCAAATGCTCTTTGCCTCTTTCCTCATAGCCCTCAGGCTGATCCATATAAATCTCCTCCTCGAGATCACCATGCAAGAAAGCAGTCTTTACATCAAGCTGCTCCAGTTCTAAATCTTGTGCAGCTACAAGTGCAAGTAGAACTCTAATAGTAGTCATCTTCACAACTGGAGAGAAAATTTCATTAAAGTCAATACCTGACTTCTGCACATAGCCTTTTGCCACCAAGCGAGCTTTATAGCGTTCCAACAGCCCATCGCTGTTCTTCTTCACTTTGTACACCCACTTGTTTCCAACAGTCTTTCTTCCAAGTGGGAGATCCACAAGTTCCCACGTTTTATTCTTGCGAAGTGCCTCGATTTCCTCCTCCATGGATTTCCTCCACTTTTCTGCATTCTCGGACTCTCTAGCTTCCTGAAATGAACTAGGCTCACCATCATCAGTTAACAAAGCAAAAGAGGACTGATAAACATGAGAATACCTTTCCGGATACTTTTGTGGACGTGTAGATCTTCTAACCCAATGATCTGTTGATTGTGGCTCTTGGTCTTGTGACTGTTGTGGCTGCTCTACTTGCTGTTCTGCATGCTGGTCAAAAAATTCAGCATGATGGTCAAAAATTTCAGCATGCTGATTTTCATTTTCATCTTCGTTCATGTCTACTTCAACTGGTACAACATTAGGTGTTTGCTGTACCTCCTTCCTTTGCATGGATTTTTCATCAAAAATAACATCTCGGCTAATAATTACCTTGTGGGCAGTAGGATCCCACAGTCTATACCCCTTTATTGCATCTCCATAGCCGAGAAAAACACATTTGCTTGACTTCGGGTCAAGTTTGGACCTTTTTCCTTTAGGCACATGGGCAAATGCATCACAGCCAAAGGTACGCAAATGAGAGTAATCAAATGGCTTACCACACCAAACCTCCTCTCGGAATCTGTCCATCCAACGCAGCTGTAGGTGACCTGTTAATGAGGTAAACAGCTGTATTAACAGCCTCTGCCCAGAACCTTTTATCCAACATGGATGCGCTGAGCATGCTTCTTGCACGTTCCATGATTGTGCGATTCATCCGCTCAGCCACACCATTTTGTTGTGGAGTATATGGTACAGTCTTCTGGTGCTTAATTCCTTCCTGCGTACAAAATTTATCAAATTCCTTGGAGCAATATTCACCCCCATTATCTGACCTAAGACATAAAACAGGCTTGCCCAAACTTTTCTCTACTCGAGTTTTGAACTCTTTAAATTTCTGCAAAGCTTCCGACTTCTTCTTCAGAAAATAAACCCACACTCTCCTAGAATAATCATCTATAAATGTCAGAAAATAGATGGCACCATTTAAGGACTGAGTGGGGACTGGTCCAAATATATCCGAATGTATAAGTTGCAGAAAATCAGAACTCTTACCAGGGCTTGCAATAAACCGAACCCCCTTTTGTTTACCAAAAATACAGTGCTCACACAAGTCTAAATTGCAAGACTTAATCCCAGAAAGCATACCTCTGTCATGCAGAATTTTCAGACCTTTTTCACTCATATGGCCTAGGCGTTGATGCCATAGCATTACTGCATCCTGAACTGAAGTTGCTACTGCTGCATGGTTCGTCACCGTATCACCGCATAAACGATATAGGGTCCCATAAGATTCTCCCTTTGCTACTACAATAGCACCTCTGGTAATTTTGCAATAGTTGTTACCGAAAGTGACAGAATACCCTAGCTTATCCATCATCTTGATTGAGAGCAAATTCTTCCGCAAATCTGGCACATGTCGCACATCACATAACATCCTTTCTCTACCATCGTCCAGCCTGATCCTTATGTCCCCTCTTCCCACAATTTCTAAAGGGTGATCATCACCCAAGTAGACCTTCCCACCACTATATGGCTGATATTTGTCAAACCAGTCTCTGTGAGGAGACATGTGGAAAGATGCACCCGAGTCCAAAACCCAGGTATATAAAACAGATCTGCTGTTGCTGATACAGAAAGCCTCACATGTTGCCGTCTCTCCAGAATTTACTGTACTGGCCTCAGCTGAAGGCTGAAATTGGTTTTCACCATTTTTTTCCTTTTTTAACTGCCAACAATCCTTCTTTGAGTGCCCTGGCTTCCCGCAATGCCAGCACTTCCCTTTCAGCTTGTGTCCTTTAGACTTAGATCTGGACTGTGATCTACTTTGTTGACTCTTCTCGAAAGATCGACCTCTCACAACTAGGGCTTCATTGGTTGAGGGTTCCAAAGACGTTTTCCACCTCAACTCTTCCGCCAACAAAGCGGCTACCACATCATCAAAAGTTAGAGCTCCTGATGATGAATTGCCGATGGTCATCACCAAATGATCCCAAGTCTCCGGGAGGGAACAAAGTAGGGTGATAGCTCTGTCCTCATCCTCCATCTTCACATTAATTGAAACCAGTTCTTGATAAGGGTATTAAACTCATTCAAGTGATCTGCCACAGATGAGCCCTCCTTCATCCTTAGGTCGTAAAGCTGTTTTTTCAGAAAAACCTTATTTGTTGCAGATTTCGTCTCATACAACTTTTCAAGCTTCTTCCAAAGGGCTTCCGCGGTCTTTTCTTCAACAACATTGAACAAGACGGAGTCCGCTAGGCATAGACGGATTGTAGAAACCGCCTTCCTATCCAGCGTTGCCCACTCCTCATCTTTCATGCTTGCTTGGTTTACTCGCGACCCCTTTCAAGGCTAGGGCTTGGTCATTTTGAACCAACAAATCCTCCACCTTCATCTTCCATAGGGCGAAGTTCCTGCCATCAAACTTTTCAATCTCAAACTTGGTTACACTTCCAGATCATTGTTGCAGCTCCCACTCGCACAAAACCCTAGGCTCTGATACCGGATGTTAGAAAATATAGCAAAATTATGTGCAAGCAGAAAAACACAATAACACAGGAAAAAACAAGTAACACAGATTTTACGTGGAAAACCTACAATGTGCTGGGAAAAACCACGGGGCAATGGCAACTTGATATTTTATTGATTTTGGCAGAATTACATTCAATCATAATTTACATGCAAGGGGTCATTCCCCTTTTATAGAAAAAACAAAAAATGTTCGTTTCCTCTTCCAAAGGAAGAGTCCAAAAACTGTTTGTTTCCTCTTCCAAAGGAAGAGTCCAAAAAACTGTTCGTTTCCTCTTCCAAAGGAAGAGTCCAAAAGACTGTTTGTTTCCTCTCCCAAAGGAAGACTACAGAATACTTGTTTGTTTCCTCTTTATAAGCTGCACCACCATGCACCTCTCTGCTGAAGAACATTGGAGATCTGGATATTGACTTCACCTCCTAACACAGATTGATTCCAAATTATCACATTCCTTTTTCATTTATGTTTTTATTAAATATATTCTTCAACTTCCTCGAAGTGCTATGTTTCCACAATCAACTCCTTGACATCATTTTGTTTAAGAGATAAAATTTCACTTGGCCAGTTGTTGGATAAAATTTGTTTTTGCTATAGCATGATTTTTTTTGGTATTTCTATCTCCTTCCTTGAGCCATTTCGCCCTAGTTTTTTGGAACCAATATGACTCCTTTTTCAATGCATTATAATAATTAGAAAGTAATTGTTTTATTTTCACATAAGAATCCTAATCCATTTCATTAGTTTCTGCTATCTCTTGTAAATTTTTGAGCTTGAATTCAATTTCCTTCTTTTATTTACAAATGTTACCAAAAGATTTGGCGTTACAAATCTTTATTTGCTCCCTTAAATATTTCATCTTTGGAACAAACCTATACATATATCATCCTTCATATTTTAATTCATCCCACCATAACATAACCATCTGGAAGAAATCGGGGTCTTGGAGCCACATAGACTAGAAGCGAAATGGCTTTGGATGATCATTATTGGGTAAATCACAAGTGAAAAGAATGGGTTTGTGATCTGATCTTGTTTGCAATAAAATATCTGAAGAGATTGTATACTCTGTTTGCAACCTTTTATTGGATAAAAAGAATCTATCCAATCTTTCTGCTATATAAGTTTGTCCAATGCATCTATTATCCCATGTATATTGAAAAATTGAAGGACTTACATCCCAAAGGTCATTTGAATCGACAAATGAAGCAAAATATTGCATTGATTTAGCCATCCTAAAGGAGATTGAATAGTGTTGAAATCACCCCCAAGAATCCATAGATCACAATGAATCATCGTTTTATTTGACAAAAATATACTAAGGTCCTTCCAACATATTTCACTAGGAGTAACCATAGTTGGAATACATTTATAACCCCAACTTTGATGTTTTTCTCTTTCCTGCAAAACATTCCAGCGACCCAATTACTTTTTGCTTCTAATAATTGCCCCTCCCATTTGCATTCGGTCCATATTATTGCAATACCGCCTGAAGCTCTTGCAGAAGAAATTGCTAGACAATCACCCTTCTTCCAAATCTTTTTAAAAGCATCCTTACATTCCTCACTACTTAATTTTGTTTCTCTTGTTAAAATAAACTTAGGACTATAACAACCTACCAATTCCTTAATAACTCTTCTTTTAGGGGTCTTATTCATACCCCTAATATTCCATTATATCTTTTTCATCATCATCACTTTTTATTTTTATTAGTGGACTTAGCCCTACTTCTTGTTAACACCTGTGATATTTGTATTTGGTTTCCCAAATTGATATCGCTTTGAGTTTCTTTTCTTCTTTGTTCATGTTTTGATGGCCTTCCTCTCCTTTTGCCATTTCCACCAACACTCTCATATTCATCAATCTCTTCTATTTTTCCATATTGTTAATAATAAAACTTATTTTCTCAACATTTATGTTGCCTAAAAGAATCTAAAATAAATAGCCTCATTAACACTTCTTTATGTTGCCCCGAAAACCCTAAAGTGCACCAATGATTCTCCATAGTCATTACTTTCTTATGTTGCCTTGGAAACCCTAAATTTCCTTGGATATCCTCCATATGTTTTTCTTTATTGTGCTGCTCTTGAAACCCTAAAGTACAGCAAGTACACTCTATACTACTTTCATTTTTATTGCAAGGAGAATATTTATGCTACTTGAGGAAAATGAAGATGATTTACTTGGATTAATCTTGACCTCCTTCATCTCATTCGCTTTAAAATTGTCTCCCATCTTCCTTTGCTTTAAAATTTGCCTCCCCCTCTTCCTTCGCACCTTTAACTTTTATATTTGAACTTGCACATTGTACTTCCTCATCCCTTTTGTCATCTTTTTCTTCTAATGGTTGATTCAAGTGAACTATAATGGCCTTTGCCGTATGAAGATGTAGAGGTGTTTTTCTTGCCACTTTCTTAGGAGTGGAAAATCCTTGATTTGACCTAACATCTCCTATGATATGATCTCCTTGTTTCATATTGAAGTTACCCTCATGCCCAAGATTTTCCATCTCTTTATCCATTATTTTCACTTTACAATCTCTTGCCATGTATCCGGTTTCATGACATTTGTGACATCAAAATGCATTGTTTTCAAAATCCACTTGATGATCTGATTCTCCTGATTCAGATTTAATCCTAATGGACTGTGGTAAAGGTTTTGAAATATCCATGGCAACACATATTCGAGTGTATACAACATGCCTTCTCTCCTTAGTAGTCGGTCCCTCCTATATGGACATGCCTAGAGTATTTCCAATATTTTTCAAAACCTCCTTATTGATGAGCTGATAAGGAATTCAAAAAGCCTAATCCATATTGGAAGCCTTTTAATAGTCTCTGTCTCCACAAAAAAATTCTCACTCCATGGTCTTAAATATAATGTATCTTTGCCCCTAAACCAAGGGCCTCCACCCATTATTTTATCCCTTATTTCTGTACTGGAGAAGATAATAGGAAAAGTCCTTTCGGAATAAAATTCATGGAGTAATTTGAATTCAATCCCCACTTTCACTTGATCCAATTTTGAATCTTAGAAAAACCTGGCCAGTATCCATGGAACTTACATATTAACCCTCTGGTTTTAAGAACCATTATATCATGCTCAATCATCTCATTCTTGATAATCACTTCTAGTATAGTTTCCGCTATGTGGATAGGGATTGCCATAGATCGCTCTTGTTCTTATCGCTAACTAGGGCATTCGTACTTCCAACTCAGGCATCCTTACTTTCAGTAAGGACTTTCAAAAATGACTTTCTTGCCATGTTACTTAGATTTTCTTTACATGAATCCTTTAGTTTTTTAGTTTCTCCTAAAGATCCGGAACAAGAAATGACACTTGCTCCTTGATCGCACTTTGCTTTCTACTTCCTGCTCATGCTTCCTGCTCGCTCCCGACTCTTGGTTATAATGGAGCATATTAAATAAAATGTAATTGGCTATTTATCAAAGGCAATTTATGGAATCTTGAATAAATTAATGTTTTTTAACATTTCTTTTTATAAGAAAATGTGCATGTTCTTATGCTTTTATTTTTACTGGAATTCTCAAATGCAATAAGCACAACTAATTTGAAGTTACTGGATAAAATCATTCTATAGATAAGATAATTCTATTTATGTCCTCAAATGACCAAAGTAGGCCAAAGGGACTCGTCAAAAAGAGCTAAAGCATTGCATTGTATTAACCAAAAAGTGCTATGAGAATAAACTAATTTAGTGTAAAGAATCCAGGGTTAACTACATTAAAATCTAACAATTCTATGTCATTAAATTACAGCCTTGATGGTTGGACCCATAGTTGAGAAAATCGGAATCGGGTAGTAAATCGGTTGGTTTAAAAATCGGTAAAGAATCGGATTGGCAAAAAACCGGGGAAAAAATCGGCATTTTTTCTTGAATAAACCGAAGAAAAATGCAATTTTTCATTGAAAAAAAGTTTTTTTCATGCATATAAGAATTTTTTGGGAAAAAATCGGTAAATCGGGAAAAAATCGGTTTGCAGATTCTCAACTATGGTTGGACCCAAAAGGGTAAACTCTAACATGCTAAAAGTAATGCCAAAGAGAGAGCTAGTGGCTAAGGTAAAAGAGAGAGAGAAAAGAGCTTGAGTGGATCCAAGTGCCTGCTCTAATCTAGTCGGATGCAGAGTAGAAGCACAATTGTTGTCATCATCTACCATTCCAAAAGGGCCAGCATAGGGTCTAATGATGCTTCCAAGAGAATGAGTAGGACAAAGGGGGCTTGGTTGGATAATCCTAGGAGGACATGGAGTTTGATCTCTCATGACTTTTCTAACATCCATAACAATGGAACCAATAGAAGAAGATAGAAAACTGGTAAGTTGTCTATATGCAAGTCTTCGGTACATGAGGGGTGGCCAAAATTCGCTGTCAAAGAATTGTTGTTCTATCTGTTAGCGTATCTCTATTTACTATTACATTATTAGGTTAGTTGTTATTTCATTGTTGCAACAACTATCTATTGTTGCCTTGTTAGCTCCGTAGTCTCCGGGCTATTCTAAGGTGAACTATGTACTATTTATTTGTTGTTTGATTAATCTATGATTACTGTTCATTCCTACATGGTATCAGAGCTATAGAGCTCTGGGCTCATTCGTAGCCAAGAGCAGGACCTGGGCATTTCGAGGAGACCCGCAGGAGTTGATCGACACGTTTTTTGAGGCGGTCCGCAGGCTGACTGGCACGTTTCCCGAGGAGCACCTGACCTGTGAGCACCTTGACACATTTCCCGAGGTGACTCAGACTGGACGCAGTTTGACTCGGGCTAATTCCCGTTTTTCGAGGCTGCTGGATTGGACCGGAACGGATCGGGCAAGGATCCCGAGACGCGGCTGACTGGATCGGACTGAACCCCGGGCACGGATCTCGAGGCAGACTGACACGGCCGACTGGACCTGACAGGATCCCGGGCACGAAACCCGAGGCCGATCGAACCGGACTCGATCGGACCCCGGGTACGGAACCCGAGGCCGATCGAACCGGACTCGATCGGACCCGGGCATGGAACCCGAGGCCGACTGAACTGGACCTGACTGGACCCCGGGCACAGAACCCGAGGCCGACGACGCGGCGACACGTGGCGGACTGGCCACGCGCCACCTGGACCGACGACGCGGTGACACGTGGCGGACTGGCCACGCGCCACCCGGAAGCGACGCGTGGCGGACTGGCCACGCGCCACTCGGCGCAGCAAAATGGTTTGCTGATTGCCCGCAGGCAATCGTTGTTAAAAGGGGTTTTTTTTCTTTTTAAACAAAGAAAACGCAGCATCATGCTGCGTGTGGGATAAATCCCACGGATTTAAATTTTTTTTCGGCCCCATTGTGCTTAAGAAGCACAAGGCCAACCTTGGCTGACGGATCAGCCAAGGTAGCCCGACTGGCAAAGAAGCCAGTGCCAGGGCCGAAACCCGCAGGGACGCGGGATCGATCCCCAGCGGGGATCGTATTTTTTTTAAGGGCGTTTTCACGCCACGGGAAGGATCAAAGGGAAGGATTTCCCTTCCCTTCCCGTCGGGCGGCATAGCCCGACTGGCAGGAGCGCCAGTCGGAAGATTTACGGCCGTTGGGTCAGGAGTTCGACTCCCGGCGGGGCCGAAAACTGATTTTTTGCAAGGCGCGGCCGACCCCCCCGCAAAGGTAAAAAATTTTTTGTTTGATTTTTTATTTTTTTTCTAATGTTTTTTTTTATATATTAAATATTTTTTAGTTTAATTTATTTTTTTAATTTTTCTTAAAAAAAGAAGTTATTTTAAATCCTTTATAAAATATTTCTTTTTTGGGAAAAATAAATAAATTAAACTTTAAATTATTTAAAAAAAAAAAAACAAATTGGAAGGAAAATATTCTTATCAAACTTAAAAAGGGGGAGTTATTTTTTTTCAAGGGGGGATAGATTTTTTCTCTCCACCATCAAAGCAATTAAAGAGGCATCAAATCATCAAACCTCAAACTCTGTTTTTTAGGCTTCATAAATAGCAACTTGTTTGTTTGAAGTACTTCACACAGGGGGGATTTTTTTTTGGTGATATATTGTGCTAATCTGCCTACGGGGCAAGCTTTGTAAGAGCCTTTTGAGGCTTAATTGTTGCATTTTTTTTTGCACTAAAGGGGGGAATAACATTTTTTTCTCTCCACCATCTCCTATCTTGCACTAAGGGGATATATAATTTTGCAAAAACAAAGGGGGAAGACTTATAAGGGTGCATTTTCGGCAGTGACCGACACCTTAGTCAGATTATTTTTTGCAAAATTCATTGTAAAAGGTGCATTTTCGGCAGAGACCGACACCTTAAAAATGGGCAGATCAAAGAAAAAGATAGCCCTAAAAACTGATGTTGCTAAATCAGTTAAAGACCCATACTTTCCACCAGAGATGGATGGGTTGGATTTTTATGAGGAGGGCACATTCCTCACACTAAACAATGGTTTAGTAGCTCTCCTCGATGATTCTGAGTCTTGCATAGACCTTCAGAAAAATGGTGCTCAAGTTCCTATTGGCGTTCTAAGGGGCATATACCTGGTCTTTGTTGCACTTGACCGTGCCCAACGTAAATTGGAAATAAATGAGGAAAACGAGGTCCTAAAGGCGAACGCTTGTTGTGACACAAGTGACCTTCAGCCCATTGTGGCACATGCTTGTTGTGATACAAGCGACCTCATACCTTCTATGGTAGATATCAGTTGTAGCACAGGTGATCTCATTTCAGTAGCAAATTTTGCTTGTGACACTAGTGACTTAAAAACTGAACTCCCTCAAAGAGAGCTCCATAATCTCATCAATAATGACAAATGCAAAATTGTTAAAAGCGTTGATGAAGATGATGAAATTGGGTGTTTTGAAAAACACACCAAAGGATTTGGTTCCAAAATGATGAAGAAAATGGGATTCAATAGTGAGAGATTAGGTAAACAGGAACAAGGCATTAAAACTCCTATAATGCCAAATGTCAAGGCAAAGAATGAAGGCCTTGGCTATACTGGACAAGCAAGTACCAGTAATTCCATGTTTGTAAAACCTAAATCTCCTACATCTCCTAAAAAGCATTGTTGCAGTCACTGTGGAAAGGCAGGACATGTTGCAGCTAAGTGTTGGAGATTACATCCTTGTGATTCATGTGGATGTACGAATCATTCTTCTTCAAAATGTTGGTACAAAGTGAAAATGGCCAACAAGGTTCATATTGATTGTGGATGGACAGATCTCACACAATGGACCATGATGAAAGAAATGTTGTATGGCTTCTACCAAAAAGGTAAAACCAATGGTAGACCCCGAGGCAAATCCAGTGACAGACCGAGTGGCAGTCCCAGAGATAATGACCCAGAGACAAACCTAAAGACAGACCCAGTGACAAAGTTCCAGAGGCAGATCTACAGGCAGATCCAAAGGCAATAATCCAGAGGCAGTTTCACAGGCAGATCCCGAGATAGACCCAGAGGTACAATTCCAGAGGTATGCTTAGAGCCAGAGCCAGAGCCATGAGCCAGAGCCAGAGCCGAAGACAAAGCACAAGCCACCATTCCTTCATTTCTCTTATTCTTTTTCACTGTATTGGGGCAGTTATATACTTTACCCAAATATTGTTGTATGGGGGGATAGTGTAGCTAGTAGTTATATTATTACCCAAATAATGTAATAAGGGGGGATGTTAGCGTATCTCTATTTACTATTACATTATTAGGTTAGTTGTTATTTCATTGTTGCAACAACTATCTATTGTTGCCTTGTTAGCTCCGTAGTCTCCGGGCTATTCTAAGGTGAACTATGTACTATTTATTTGTTGTTTGATTAATCTATGATTACTGTTCATTCCTACACTATCCTATCATGCAAGAAGAATCAAACACTAAAACCCTACTAGTCAGTGCACACAGATCTGTCATTAAAATTATGGAGAGTTGTAGCTTCAAATGAATGCTTGTTACTGTTGACAGTAGAGAAAGGGTGAAAGAATGAGGTGATTAGTTGAGTAGTAATTGATCACCCCTATCATAATTGACGTCAAGTAGTGATAGCTTCCCAAAGTACGTAACCAAGCATCTATTAGGAAAATAGCTGAAAAATATGGCAAGCAATCCACCTGAGTTTCTATACAAGCTATAGATCTTTGCTTGAATATAAATAGGACACCTAAAGATGAAATGTTCTTCAGTCTACACCTCCTAGAGAGAGCAAAGATAACATATGTTATCCTCTCAAGGAATATGGTTGTTTGTCTCTAGTTAGTGAGCACACTTTAAGTTGACTAGGAGGAATCTTGATGCTATGTTCACAGTGTTGCCAAATATAACTATAGTAGTCTAACTTCTACCATTGCCCTCTAACTGCAAGGACGACCATGCAGATACAGGTAGAGTCAAAATTTGCCATGATCCCACTCAAAAGAAGAGAGAGATTGAAAGACAATCTCAGAAGAAGGGAAAATGAAACACCTCTCCAAATTTTGGCTAAGTATGGAAATTGGTGATTCCTTAGCAAAACAACGATTTTTTAGCAAAACAACGATTTGTTAGCTTCCCTTCCAACATCAACATGATGTCATCCAGATTTGTCAAAATGGCTAAATATAGAAATTGGCTATTTGTTAGCAAATTGTCGATTCGCTTGCAAATCAAGCAATTAGTGTACAATTTAAGGCATGATATTCATGAAAGAAGCTTGGAAAGTGAAATTTATATCTTCGAGCTGCACTAGTGGAGGAGTGAGAGCAACTAAAGTTATGTAGAACCAATTTAGAGGCAATTATAGTTGGCTAAGCATCAATTTTGCTAAAAGATGTTGCTAAATTAGAGATTTACTAAGAGTGGAATTATTTTATATTAGTTAAAAGGTTAGGTGAAACTTTTGTTATAAATAAGAGCTAAGGAGCTCATTTGTAGGGATCTTTTGGCCATTTGAAAATGTTAGAGCTACACTTTGTGATTCTCCTTTTGTATATATGATCTCATTTTGCTAATAATAGATATATTGTGCATGACATTTGCTTATCAATTGTGTCACCGCCCTTTTGACTTGTGGATGAATTGTGATTGTGGCATTGAGCTTGGACTTTTTGTTAATCCTTTCTTCTATTATTGCAAATTTCGTGTGTTGGGACACACTAATGTTATTTGATTCCCTCTAGATGCACTAATTGATCAACTCTAATCGATTAATGGTTTTGACCGTATTTACTTTCTTGCATTTACTCTATATTCCTTGCACCTTTTTCCTTTCAAATTTACTTTTATGCATTTAGAATAGTTTAATTTAGCTAGATTAGTGGGGAGTCGGCTTGAATCAAGAGGTTGGAGAGGATTCATCCTTTCCTTTTGATTGTGGAAATGCGATCTTGTAGGCGCATGCCATTTTGTGAGTTCAAGAATAAGTAGGTCGAGTAATAATGCCATTTACAATCCTCGTGAAATGTCTAGTGTTGAAGGCCAACTTACAACTAAGCGACTGAGATGGAGTGACCTAAGTGAGTAGAATATACAATCAATAACCATTATCTTTGATAATTTGATTAATCACCTGGTAATCGATCTATAGAGATGCCAATTGATTGAAGAAGAGAAATAACTTCCAAGTACTATCCATGATGACAACTAGAAGTGCTCCTAGAGGAAATTCATTTTGAGGAGCAGAGCGACCAATATAGGGATCTCTCTCATATTGAGATGCGGTCACCCATGTCTAAGGCAATGAAACTAAAAATTAATTTTGAAGATGCTTTGAAGGCGAAGAGGATGAGTCCAAAACTTGGTCTGAAAAATACATTGTGGATCTTTTCTTTTACATTGAATAAATCGCTAAAGTGAAATAGTTTGGAACCTCTCAATATGATCCCAATCAACACACCCTAGATTTGAGTCCCAAAATCAGATCCATAAGGGATTGTGGGTTTGATAATGCAACCAAAGAGGTGCATCTTTGTAGGTATGTCGTGCTGTTGGAAATAGTGGTTTTCCAAGACCGAGAGTGCAAAAGTCACAACTATGAAGCTGGTCGAATATTAAGGGAAGGACTTGTGAACTGAACCCCCAATTTCTTAGCCTTATAGGAGAACTAAAACTTAGAAAGCGTATTCTTCGATGCATTGAAGATCGTCACCTTAGTTTTGCTAGTATGGTTACTAGCTCCTTTTAGTTCTAGAAGCGAGCAAGAGCATCCAACTATCTTTGTAGGCCCTTAGGAGTATGAACAAGAAGAGCTATGTACTTTGCAAAAAGCAATATAGCTATCAAGTCATGAAGTAGAAGACAACCATCGCCAACATGTGTTTTGACGAATAAATTATTCAAGTTCGTCAATGTAGACCCCAAATAGTGAAGGAGAAAGAGGACATCCTTGTTTGACACCAATGGTACTTTGGACATCTTGTGAGAAACGAATGACCGACTATTATCTTGTATAGTTGCTTGATGGCAATGAGAAGGAGCTCCAAGATGTTGATGTCATGTAGTCTCTCAAACAAAAGATGCCTAGAAATGTCAAGGACCTTTGTAAAGTCCACAAAGAATAGAAGACTTGAGAGTGAAAACATGATCTGTAGTCCAATGGTCACTTTTGAGCCTACCCGTTTGCTTTAAGCTTTGTCTGATCTAAGTTCTGAGAGTTACCTATTCAAAACTGTGGCATAAAGTTTAGCAGATGTGCGGCCAAATTGTAATAATTCTAAAGAGATATGAGACAATAGTATGCTTAAGTGCAAGCATACTAAATTTTTTAATAGGGTTTTATCCTAATGAGGTAGTACAAATACATCAAGCAAATTTAATACATCCTTAAGTAGAAAGAAGCATTAGATAGTTGCGATGACCACAAGGAACATTGGGTAATAGAAATGGTTCCCTCAAGCCTAAGGATTTTTTTGTCATGAGCATTCTGGCAATCAGTTTTACAAGAATCCCTATCTCCTAGGGAAGAAGTAAAGTAAGCAATGTTAAATTTTCTTTGACTTTTGTTTACGATCTTTTGCTCATAGCTTCCAGGTCATCCACTTGTTCTCATGGCCTTAGTCTGCTTGTTCTCAACTTGTCCTGTTTAGAAGTAACTTTGTTCCTTGTTCAAAGGCAAAAGCAATAGTGATTAATTAATGTCTAGAAGATTCACAATGGGAACAAAAGAAATTCAAAAACAAATAAAATGATGCCAAACAAATATTCTTGTAAAAATTTATCTTACATTCCTGATAGACATTTATACAAGAACATGTGTATTGGTCATAAATATTATGTCTTAAATATATGAGATGAAATTAAAGGCAATATCAGGAATAAATAGAAATGCATATCAACTTTGAATACTATGCCTAATTTATAGCCTGCTAAGTCTGTAATACAATAGAAGAAAGAGACCAATATCCCTATGAATTCTTGCTAATTTTTAAAGTACTGGACTTTGATGTGTCCAAATCTTGACCAATAGGAGAAATAAATCTGGCAAGGGAAGGGTTCCTTTGTTGTGATATTTTGCTGAAAATGCTCATTTGAGGAAGATTCTGCATTAAACCTATGTTGCAGGAAAAAACAAAGTTAAAAGTTAAGTAACTTTTAAGATTCATTTACATTATGCATGTCAGACCACCCTATAATACTCCTGTGGGTCCAAAATGCATGGGAGAAGGCACTTGTGTTGTGCTATCTATCTACAGGCGTACATATCCTGTTTAAGAATTATACCCAAAACAGAAATGCTAGGAAACATCTAAAAATGACTTGACAATTTTTGCAATTTTTTGGGAATCAGTTACCCTCATTTCCGATTTTTCTTTAAATGGAGACTTGCGTGATTTTTGAGGAATGTACTTGGTTGTGTTTCATGTCCTCACATGAGTTGAAAATTGCCCTGTATTAAAAGAGAGAGCCTTGCACAGAACAATTTTTTTATTTTTTTTGAAATGCATACAATTTGTGAAAGCAACGAATTAACTAAACTCAACATTGATCTTCATGGCTAGGTTGCAGACATAACCTGGTTACAATTGTAATTCTGTTAAGAGTAAAAATCTCTGAAGGATAGCCATTCACAAAACCTTTCGCAACGTAAATCCAACAGTCTGGAAAATTTTAAATCCTAAAAAATGTGGACACATAATGGCAGTTTTCAGCATGCCACATATATCCTGTTTGGTGGTTGTGCAACGTAGGGTGCACTCCACGGTTGGTCCATTATGGCAGGGAGCACGGGAGGACTTATGCCTGATGGGCAAGCGTAAGAGGAGTGTTTGAGATAGATATAGTGTATTGCAATGGGTAATCAAATAGCATATTGGAAATACAATTAACGATTCGTTCCAATCTGTTCTGTGAATGTTGAATGGTGAATGTTTGTGCTTTTGGAATTGTATGTTTTAGATTGCATAGGCTGGTGTGTGTAGGATTGCGGGTGAAGAGTGATGTTCGAGTCCAGTGATCACGATCAGTTGCCATTGCAAGTATTAATAGCGCAAAAAGTTGGCCACCGTTCCATCGTTCAAGTGAAAGATCTTGACCACAGTTCAAGCGAAAGAACTTGACCACCGTTCAAGTGGAGAACACACATATTGTTCAAGTGGAAGCACGATTCAAACAAGAGTGAAAGGGTTTATGAAGGGAAAGTGTAATTACCGACTGAATGTTAGTCTTACAATGGCACTGAGAGGGGGGGGTGAATCAGTGTAGCTATTTAATTTCAAATCTACAACTCTTAAATCTGAAAATGAAAGCTTAAAACCAGAAACAACAAGTATCACAAGAGAGCATCACATAACACAAGATGTAACGAGGTTCACCAGTTTTGGCTACTCCTCAAAAATAGACTGCTTGGACTCCCATCCAAATCCAGCCTTTGCAAAGCACCAACTTTACAATCAATTTACCAAACCACTTGGAAGGAGCACCAACCCCTAATTTACCTGCACCAACCGGAAGGAGCACCAACCCCTGATTCCAAACACCAACTTGGATTTCTATTTTGAATCTTAGATTGACATAAATATGCCTTCACTTTTACAAGACCCTCATTGGTCTATTGCTCATCCAATCTCTGTTTGAATTCATGAAACACATATTCCTTCTGCGCACTATCAGCCACACTCTCTCAGTCACACTCTATCAGCTGCGCTCTTTCTCCACCGCTCTTCTCTCAGCAGTGCTCTCACTTAGCACAGTTTTTTTTTCTCTTCGGCTTTTCTCATATATCTCTACCCCCACAGAGCTCAACCTAACGGATCACTCTTACCGCTCTGCTTACTGCGCTCTGACAGCCTTCTCTGCGCTTTGACAGCCTTCTCTGCGCTCTTACGGCTCTGACAGCCTTATCTGCTCACTTTTCAATTCTGAGCTACCTTTTCACTTCTGCACGCAACTGCCCTCGCGACACATTTACTCTTTTCGGCGGCACTCTTTTCAATTCGAGCCGAACTTTTTCTTCTGCATGCAATCGCCCTTTTATAACAATATTTTCATCTTGAAACCCTAAGACTTCTGTAATTGCCATAATCCCGCATGTAGCCTATTAATAGCCACTCCTGTAAGTAACTCCTTTCTGACACAATATTCTTACACGCAACCTATTAATAGATTTGTCTCTTTAATTGGGATTCTCAGTATGGCCACCGCTCAACGAATTTACTCCGTAATGGACCCTGTAACTGCCGCTCTGACTTCTGTTCACTGTTACCCCTTTTTAGCTGCATGATCTTATTCTTTAATGCCTCCTGTAACTACCGTTACGACTTCCGTTCACTGTTCTTATTTTGGCTGCATGATTACTCTCTGTAAATGCCCCTGTAACTGCCGTATGACATCTGTTAACTCTTCTTATTTTAGCTACATGATTTTCCTTTGCAATGTCCCCTGCAACTGCTGTAAGACTTCAGTTAACTGTCACATATCTTATTTCGGTTGGGTTTTTCTTCTTTCAATGCGCCAAAGCGACCTGTCGCGAAATCGCGACACTTCTGTCTCTTTGTACTCTTCTCGCCTTTTACCCGCGAAAACATGACATGTCAAGATATCGCGACACTTTTCGCCTCCTTGTCCTTTTCTCAGGTTGCACCTGCGAAAATAGAACATGTCGCGAAATCGCGACACTTTCGCTGCCTTGAGCTCTTCTCTGTCTCTTGCCCGCGAATCTCTTCCGTACACTCTTCTCTGCAAGCACTAGAGAAAACATGACATGTCGCGAAATCGCGACACCTTTCGCTTCCGTACACTCTTCTCTGCAAGCACTAGCGAAAACATGACATGTTGTGAAATCGTGACACCTTTCGCTTCCGTACACTCTTCTCTGCAAGCACTAGCGAAAACATGACATGTCGCGAAATCGTGACACCTTTCGCTTCCGTACACTCTTCTCTGCAAGCACCAGCGAAAACATGACATGTCGCGAAATCGCGACACTTTTCGCTTCCTTGCACTCTTCTCGGCATGCACCAGCGAAAACATGACATGTTGCGAAATCGCTACACATTCGCTGCCTTGTGCCTTTTTTTGCCTTGACCTCGCGAAAACAGAACATGTCGCGAAATCGCGACACCTTTTTCTCTCTCCTTTTTCTCTTCGCTTTGGACCGCGAAAATGAAACATGTCGCGAAATCGCGACACCTTTTTCTCTCTCCTCTTTCTCTTCTCTTTGGACCGCGAAAATGAAACATGTCGCGAAATCGCGACACCTTTTTCTTCTTGGCGCTTTTCTTCCCTTCGGGTCGCGAAAACCCGACATGTCACGATATCGCGACACTTTTTCTCCTTAGCGCTTCCTCTTGCAAATTGTCGCGAAATCGCGACACTTTTCCTTGCAAGCTCTTTCTCTCAAACATGTCGCGAAATCGCGACACTTTTCCTTGCAAGCTCTTTCTCTCAAACATGTCGCGAAATCGCGACACATTTTTGTCCGTACTGCCTCTCTTGCAGATTGTCGCGAAATCGCGACACTTTTCTTTGCGAGCTCCTTCTCTCAAACATGTCGCGAAATCGCGACACATTTTCGTCCGTACTGCCTCTCTTGCAGATGGTCGCGAAATCGCGACACTTTTCTTTGCAAGCTCCTCCTCTCAAACATGTCGCGAAATCGCGACACATTTTCGTCCGTACTATCCTTCTCCCCGAACATGTCGCGAAATCGTGACAGTTTTCTTTGCGAGCTCCTTCTCCCTGAACATGTCGCGAAATCGCGACAGTTTTCTTTGCGAGCTCCTTCTCCCCGAACATGTCGCGAAATCGCGACAATTTTCTTTGCGAGCTCCTTCTCCCCGAACATGTCGCGAAGTCGCGACAATTTTCTTTGCGAGCTCCTTCTCCCCGAACATGTCGCGAAGTCGCGACAGTTTTCTTTGCGAGCGCCTTTTCTCCCCGAACATGTCGCGAAATCGCGACAGTTTTCTTTGCGAGCGCCTTCTCCCCGAACATGTCGCGAAATCGCGACAGTTTTCTTTGCGAGCGCCTTTTCTCCAAACATGTCGCGAAATCGCGACAGTTTTCTTTGCCTACGCCTTCTCTCCAAACATGTCGCGAAATCGCGACAGTTTTTCCTGCATGCGCTTCTTCTTCAAACATGTCGCGAAATCGCGACAGTTTTCTTACTTGCCTTCTTTGCTTCCAACATGTCGCGAAATCGCGACAGTTTTTCCACTTGGCTTCTTTGCTTCCAACATGTCGTGAAATCGCGACAGTTTTTCTACTTGGCTTCTTTGCTTCCAACATGTCGCGAAATCGCGACAGTTTTTCTACTTGGCTTCTTTGCTTCCAACTTGTCGCGAAATCGCGATAGTTTTTCCACTTGCCTTCTTTGCTTTGAACATGTCGCGAAATCGCGACAGTTTTTCTACTTGGCTTCTTTGCTTCCAACTTGTCGCGAAATCGCGACAGTTTTTCTACTTGCCTTCTTTGCTTTCAACATGTCGCGAAATCGCGACAGTTTTTCTTGCGCTTTCTCTCTCTTCCAACATGTCGCGAAATCGCGACAGTTTTCCTTGCGCTTTCTCTCTCCTCAAACATGTCGCGATATCGCGACAGAAAACATGTCGCGATATCGCGACAGTTTTCTTACTTGTCTTTTTCTTTGATCCTTTGAATCTGGGCCACTTCTGTCTTCTTGAAAATTCATCGTACATGCTCTGATCGCTCCGAACTCTTGTTCACTTCATCAACCGATCTATCTAATGACCTCTGCACTCCTGTCCATTGCATCAACCGATCCTCTGACTGTGTTGACAACAATGACAATACTTTGGCTGCACCTTGCTCATCAATGAACTCCTGTCCATTGCACTTTGGCTGCACCTTGCTTACCAATGAACTCCTGTCCATTGCATCAACTGATCAACCTGACTGTGTTGACAATAATGACAATACTTTGGTTGCACCTTGCTCATCATCGAAGAATGCCGTCTTGTCATGTGCCGACCGAAGAATACCGTCCTATCATGTGCCGACCGAAGAATGCCATCAAACCATATGCCATCTGATTGCCATTGCGTAGGGAGCCATCTTGCAAGGTGCTGTCAAGTCGGGAGCCATCATGCAATGTTGTCATGAAGGGAGCCATCTAGTAAGGTGCCGTCAAGTTGGGAGCCGTCATGGAGGAAGCCGTATGAGCAGGGAGCCATCTAGTAAAGTGTTGTCAAGTTGGGATCTTTTATAAAGTGCCGTTGTGTCGTCCAGAAGTGTGCCACAGTCCAACATAGATGGCTCCCTTTCGTTGGTTTCAACAATATCCGTTTCTTGAAAAGTGACTCTCCTTGTTTTGGTTCCTCTAAGTGCTTCAGTGAGGCAATACTTTCTTCATTTGCTTGTGCAATATGATTACAGGCTTCCTTTCCACACCTGTTGGTATGTTGTGCTTGAGGGCACTCATAGGCTCTATGTCCTTCCAAGCATCTATAACACTTTTACTAGTAAATCCACGTCCTCTACCTCTACCAAATCCACCTTGTCCTCTCGATGATTCACCCTTTTCTAGGATACTATTCGTTTGTGAGAAATCTTCTCCTACATCACGAGCTTGCTGCCCTCTTCCTCCATGAAATTGTCCTTTTCTTCTTGAATTATTTTGTTTCTTGTGGGCTAATTTCTCTTTTGCCTTGAGTGCATATTGATATGCTTCTTCAATCATTTTAATTCAAACCATACTAATTTCATCTTGTATGGGCAGCCTTAGCCTTAGTTAAGAAAATCGCTAATTAAATTGGCAATTCCCGATTTTTTTCCCGATTCTTAAAAAAATCCGAGTCAACTCAGCATGGAATTGGGAATTGCTGATTTTTTGAAGAAATCGGGAATGATTCTCGACGAAAAAAATCGATAGAAGCCGCACGCGTAGAGGAAAAGGTATAAACTTGTTTTTTTTTCACTTTCCTTCATTTTCACCTGTTGCAAATTGGAGAAAGGGGTCTGCCTACCTGCTACCACACCAAACCAAACACACTAGGGCATCCTAACAGTGGATTGTTTGCGGTTTGAAGGAATCCAACAGCCACCAACAACCACCAATAGCCGCCCAAGTAAAAAGTTAAAACTAATTGCAAACATCGTTTAATTTAATTTGTTGGTGATTTATACAGCCAATGAGTTGTTGAAGTCCCATATCAGTATTTGTAGCATCTTTCTTACACCAAAATGCAAACAAGGAGAAAAATTCAGTTCAGATAGTGAAGGTATTAATAGTTTTGTTGTTGAGGTTTCCTACCCCCTTGACCCCCAACACAAGTGGCTACGGGCGTTAGCAACCAAGGCACAAGAAGAAGCACGGGTGCGATGTTGAAGAGAGACTAGAGCTTCTGCTAGGGCAAAGGGCAAAGGCATTCAAAGATCTTGAGACATTGTATTTGTCATGAATCATGACACATTTTGTAATTTGTACCTTTTTAAAATTATAAGCAGTACAAGAATATTTGAATTTTGGTCACATTAAATTTTCTTCATTTAAGACGTGTTTTGTTACTTTCATGTGTAGTTTAAGGCTTTAAGCTTGTATCACTTGCCACTTTCATGTGTAGTTTAAGCTTACAATCTCACATAATTAATATTTGATTTGCATAATGTTAATTCATTGTGATGCATGAAAAAAACTTTTTGTTCAATGAAAATTTGCATTTTCTTTGGTTTTTTTTGGGGTGTTTTTTTTTGCCAATTTTATCCTACTTCCCGTTTTTTCCTGATTCTTTTTCCAGCCTGATTTCGAGCTGATTCCAATTTTGTCTACTATGGCCTTAGCCCATTTACGTATCTTGCCACTTTCTCCTCATCATCTTCAATTTGGCTTGCTCTTATTGTCAACTTATAGAATTCTTTTGTATACTCCATCACTCCCAGCTCCTTTAATTTGAGGTTTTGACGTCTTCTAAACAATCTAATTTGATAATCAACAGGTAAAAAGTTTTATTTTTATTTGGATACAAACTTGTCCCAAGTTCGAACTTTATCCTTGCCCTTTCGTTGCCTCTCTATTTGGATATGATCCCACCAAATCGAAGCACGTCCCTTCAACCTTGTACATGCAAATTTGACATGCTTCGGATCTTCCATAGATTCATAGTTGAATAATCTTGCCATGTCCATTATCCAGTCTATCAACTCTTTTGGGTTTAAACTTCCATTAAAATTGAGAGTATCCATCTTTGGCTTACTTCCCATGTTAGAGATTGCCCGAATCAACTGCTGCTCTAGTTTTTCTCTTTGCTCCTCATCTTAACCTTCTAGGTGACCAGTCTTCTCTTCACTGTCACTAACCACCTCAAGATGCATGCCTCTTCTCTGGGCAATCTCAATTGCATCCAATCTGGTGGTGATTCTCCTTAACATTTCAGCTATGTCTACTAGTCGGGGCACAAGACCACGCTGCCTTCCTCTTCCTCTTCCTCGCTGTGCCATATCTCCTCCAGCACATATGGCGGACCTTTGAAAACAAAATCCTCCTTTGATACCAAATGATGTAGTCTAGCAGGAGGGGGTCAATTGAACAATCACCTTTCCTAGCAACAAGAATGTTCTCGACTTCAACGACATCAAGGTTTCACCTAAATTGCGTCCATGTTTTCCTATACGAACGACACTTTGCAAGATGGTATGTTGTACTATGGCACACACTATTGGACAACATGATGACGTTGTATGATAGCTTCCAACTTGACGACATGTTACTAGACGACTTCTTGCTCAAACGACTTCATGATGGCATCGCATGACGACTCCCGACTTGATGGTACCTTGCTAGAAGGTTCTCTACTCAGATGGCTCCCTTTATAACGACATTGCATAATGGCTTCTGATTTGACGACACTTTGCTAGACCCCTATGCGACGACAATCAAACGACATATGGATGGACAACATTCTTCACTCGGCATATGAGAGGACAATGTTCTTTAGAAAACAATTACACTTCCCTTGAATAACTCTTGTGCTCTCATTTGAATTGTGCTTCTACTTGAACGATATGTGTTCTCCATTTGAACGTTGGTCAAGTTCTTTCACTTGACCTATGGAATGTCGGTCAACTCTTTCCGGTGTCAACACTTGGAACAACAATTGGCTGCGATCACTAGACTTGAATGTCACTCTCCACTACGTTTCCACTTAGATTACAACCACTCTTCACCTGCAATCTTGCACACACCAGCCTATGCAATCTAACACATACAATTCCAAAAGCACAAACATTCACCATTCAACATACACATAACAAATTGGAATGAATCATTGATTGTATTGCCAGTATGCTATTTGATTACACATTGCAATACATTGTGTCTATCTCATACTCTCCTCTTATGCTTGCTAACTCTCCTCTCTCTTGTAAGAAGGATTCCTTTTATACATATGAGAGGTAGTTACCAGAACAACCTCCCGGAACAATTCACTCAATCATTTTGTGCTAGATGGTCCTGCATCATTTGATAATATGTTCAACGCATCGTTGAGTAATGGTGAATGAGATGCAATCAAATGAGCTTATGAGTGCAACCCTCGTTCAAATCCTATGATTGACACTTTCGTGATAAGACACTAGTAACACCATGTTTCTCATATAATACTATTGATCCACATAACTGTTTGATTGTAATAGTGCCTGCAGTCTTGTATCAACTGATGGAGGAGTGGAGGTTTAAGTCCCCTTGACCTTTGGATTTGGGTTGGCTCCCTACTAGCCTACGCTAATCTAAACTAAGTGTAGAAAAATGAAATCAGTGAAGGTAAGCATGCGAGGAATGAAAGCAAAATGTATGAAGGTAATTACGACTGAGATTGTAGCATGGCTAGTGCGTGTGATTAATCGCATCACTTTGAGGGAACTAAATAACAACGTTGTGATTGAGCATTGGTGAAGCACATATTCATGGAAAGAGGACTAACAGGAGGTAAGAAGGCAATGCAACAAACACCATTTACTCATGCACTAAGAGGTCAAAGGGAGAGACATAGTTGGAACACGAGTGTCATGCATAGTTTTCCATTAATACTCAAAATGAGGGAATTTGAATGCTTAATCACAGAGCCTAGTTCTAGTACTTTCTCAAAGTGGCCAAAGATATATATATATATATATATATATATATATATATATATATATATATATATATATATATAAAAAAGTTATGTGTGGCTTTTGTTGGGGCCACTCCCATTAAAATAACAAAACATTACATTTCTGTCATTACATTGCTACCAGGTCAATTAAACCATATCCAACTTGCTTTTTATCAAAGATATTCTTCATTTGCCTTTCTATCAAAGATATTTATCATCTTCCTCAAATTGCTATGTTTCCTAAATCAACTCCTTGATATCATTTTTATTAAGAGATAAAATCTCATTCATCCAATTGCCTTCTAAAATTTGAATTTTGCCAAGATAAATATCAACACCATGAATGGCTAAAATATTTGCTACTTAGTTTCCATATCTATAAATATGTTGTCTATAACAACCTATCAATTCCCTAATACCTCTTTTTAAAGGGGTCTTATTCATGCCCCTAATTTTCTAAGATGCCATTTCATCATCACCTTTTATTTTTACTTGTGTGTTTAGCCCCATCTTTTGCTAGCACTTGCGATATTTACTTTTGTTTTTCCATATCAATATCCCTTTGAGTTTTCTTTTCTCTTTGTAGAGGTTTAACCCTCTTCCCCTAAGTAACTCTGATTTACATTTACATCTACTTTAAAAGATAAAAATGTTGCTTTCGGGTTGTTATACCTTGCAGTTCTGCTTGTTGGTTGGTGAATCACTGGTTATCGATGGATCACCACTTGGTTGACGAAATGTAGCTTGGTCGATGAATCGCCAAATTGGTCTATAAATCTCCAGACATGGATGACATCATGCTAACGTTGGAAGGAAAGCAAATGAATTGGGAGATTACCAATGGATTTGTCGATGAATGGCCAATTCCTGTACGTGGCCATTTTTGTGGAAATTATCCAAAATTTCTAGTTCACATTCTTGCTTTTGGGGCTGCAAAATTCCTTCTCCTTTGTCATCCATTGGCTAATTCCTTGAAAGAATTTGAAGTTAGTAGGGTAGCTACTAGAATACTATGATGATGTTCATTAAAATAGATATAATTAGGGTGGACCTGTTTCAATCCTATATAACCAATTTAAAGAATAATAATATTTATAATAATTAAATACCAATCTTTTAATAATTTTATTTTTTTTATTTTTTAAATTCTATGTTTAGTTTTATTTATGTTAAAAGTTAATGTAAAAAGGTTTGAAATAAAGAAGTTATATATATATATATATATATAAGTATTTTGAATTAGGAAAATTTGTGATCAATTGTTACTTGCTTTTGTTTTCTAATTAATTATCTTTTAAAAGAAATATCATTTCGAAAAAAAAAAAAAAAATTTCAAAGCACAATGCAAAATTAAAAGTATAAATTTCTATTCTTTGTTGTGCTTTTGCATTCATGGGAGGCTAGGCTTTTGATAGTAAAACATTTTTTATTATTTTTGGTTTAATTTAGAAAGAGCATTCATGGCCTCATGTTCAGCAACTGAAGCTCATATAACTTCAACTACTTCATCCAAAAAAAGAAGATCACTATCCCCTTTGGAAGCATGTATCCAAAAGGACGAACATGTGTGGAGGTGGGTCTTTAGGATGCGGATGTCTTCTTTGCCATGTTTTTTAGGATCATTAAAGAAGAGTAGAAGCCCATATTTTTCATGAAGGCAAGCAAGTAATCAATGGTCATACAAACATTTGACAATGTTCTTCAAGGGCCCCATATGAGTAGTAGCAATTGGATGTTGAAAGGCTCAAAGTAAGAAGAGGCCAACTTGCAATCGTACATCTTCAATGTCAACCAAAGGGGTAATTCCACAAATTGCAAGCAGTTAAAAGGGTAGACAACTAGAAAGTCATTTATTAGGAGACCTTTTTGATAACTAAGAAAAGGAAGATGCAAAACGTCAGGTGGAAAGAGCTATTTATTCATGTTGAATCCCATTTAAGGTTGCTGTAGTTCACCCGAAGGCAAGATAGAAGCAGGATTAGTTGATCTGGGTACCTATCCATCCATGCATTACTCACTTGGTTCTACTTGAGAGATAGATACATAAGCGGTAGTGATACTGTCTTCATCTCTCTCTCCGTCACGGAATAACGTGGAATAGCTCATAAATATTGAGGTTTGATGCCTCTCTCTATAAAGAATTTCCTGCGGAACTTAGAGAAAGATGGGGCTCCGAGAAATCGAGAAACTCACAGGTTGAATGGGGACATCTCTATCGACGAACATGGGTCTACTAAGGCGGTGTGATCAATCCAATCTTATTCAGGTTGAATCCCAAAAACCTTTTATTTAAAAAGGTCGAGAAGGCCTTTAAAAAAATCGCCCCCTCCATCTATGTCAAGTGACGGGGAGGAGAACCTTAAAATTCCTCTAGTTTTATTTTATTTTAAAAGGTCGAGTGCATTCTTTCGTTTTAAGGCTCTCTATCTATAACCTTAAGAAAGAGGGAAATCCGCAGAAGAGTCACAACTACATTCCCCTCATAAATATTTTGAGTAGATTTAGCACCGGAAATCTGGTCTCCTTATTGGAAAGGACCTTGTAAGAGCTATTAGCTCTTCTCAAGCCTTCAGAGGCCCAAACTATGGAAAGTATGAACCACTTTACTTGCAAAAGGAAAAGAAATTATTGAAGTTAAACTAAGTCTAATTTGAGCATCTTGGAGTAGCATAGGGATTATTGTTGTCCTAGATGGATGGACAGATCAAAGGCATAGGCCCTTGGTGAACATCTTTACTTCTTTATAAGGAACAATGTTTTTGAAGGCTGAAGATTGTTGAGGCAAGACAAAATCAACTATTTAAATTCTGATTTTCAATGGTTGATGTTTGGAATTTCAACATTAAAGTAAGAGTTAGTTCTAATTTTGAAGGTGAAATAAAGGATAATCATTATATGGCTGACTTTATTACCAATAGCATTGAGAGTATAAAGGCTGAAAATGCAGTTCAAATTGTTATAGATAATGCTTCAGTTTGCAAGGCTATTAGGGTTTATTATTGAGGGCAAGTATAATCACATATTTTGGATTCAATTTATAGTCTGTAATCTGAAGCTTATCTTGGAGAAGCTTGAAGGTAAAGTTTCTTGGATCAAAGAGATGACAACTAAAGCTAGATACATTATTAAATTCATTACCAATTAGGCAATTTTATTAGTTGATGTTGTTAGAAATTGCTGTGACACGATATGCCTCAAATTTCATTGTGTTGAGGAGTCTCGTACAATTTGAGTTTGCATTGTTGGCTATGATGGTGAGTGAGGTTTGGAGCATTTGGAGGCAATCAGATTCAGAGAGGGGCACAATTATTCGAAGACTAATTATTGATCAGTATTGTTGGATCAAGGTTGGGTTCTTGTTTAAATTCATGGAACTTGTAATTGAACTTATGTAGCTTGTTGAGAGGACTGCAAACTGTCATTGTTTGGAGGATGGATGTAGATGATACTTTTCCTTTGGACTTATAGAGAAAGAATATTCCCTTTGGAAATTGATGGTGGGGAGTTTGCACCTTACCATTGGTAAAAGCACATGTTGAAGAGCCATGACTCTTATTGTTAGCAATAGAGTATTTTGAAGGATTGGATTTGAGGGTCAAAGAATGTTAAAATGAGTCACATACAGGAAAGCTTGCACCTCACAAACTAAAGAGGTCTTGGATTGTACATCTGTAGACATATTTAATTTCTGAGGGAGTTAATAGTATGGGTTATGTTCATTGTTAGCTGTTTTAGAAAACCCAATCTAGTAATCTGATCTTAACCTTTCATTCAATGATCTAACATATTTTCCTGCAGTCATTGTGGTCTGTAAAGTTTCACAAAACAGGTCCCTTGAGGTACATTTGAATCAAATGAACTCAGAATCCTCATGATCGTGTGCAAGAAGCTACAATATTCCAAAACTGTGGTAGTAGATTCATATGACCATGTGTGCCTCCATGAGTAACGACTAGGCTTTTGGCATCCTCCTCTTCTCGCATGAGGCTAGATGGGACTTTTGTTTTTTAACATAGGGTATCAAACCCTCCTCACTGACATTCCAAGAGGTTGAAAAAATTCACAACCAAAATTGAATCAACACATTACCCAACTACACAATTAAAAAAGAGAACACAAAGAAATGAAAAGAAAGGAACACAAAAATATGGGAAATGCCTGTAGACACCAATAATCTCTTTCTAACAAGTAAAAAAATAGCCAATCATTTTATTTTTTTAGTCTTTAATTTAATATTTTTATTTTATTGATTTATTATTTTTTGAAGGGTGAGTGTGTAGCCGAGTTGGTGTGAGGTGGCCAGTTGAGGAATGTGATCCGTACGGTGCGGATCCACGCAACTCCAGTTCAAATCACATCGGTTTACCATAAACACTTTTTAAGGGTGAGTGCGTAGCCGAGTTGGTGTGAGGCGGCTAGTTGAGGAACGTGATCCGTACGGTGCGGATCCACGCAACTCCGGTTCAAATCACATTGGTTTACCATAAACCCTTTTAAGGGTGAGTGCGTAGCCGAGTTGGTGTGAGGCGGCCAATTGAGGAATGTGATCCTTACGGTGTGGATCCACGCAACTCTGGTTCAAATCACACTGGTTTACCATAAACCCTTTAGGGCCAAAAAATAAATTACGAAAAAAGCAAGATTATATTTTTAAACACGGAGGAAAGTATAAGAGATCAAATAATTAAAGTGCTGGGCTGTAAGGAGGAAACGTTCCCTGTCACCTATCTTGGTTTGCCTTTGTTTATAGGAAAAATGAAAGATGAAATTTGGAATCCAATTATTGATAAATTTAATAAGAAACTTCAAGGCTAGAAGGGATCTCTATTATCCTCTGTGGGGAAAGTACAACTTATTAAACACATGCTTCAAAGCCTCTCTATTTACTTCATGTCTTTCCTAAGGATGTCAAGGAAAGTGGAAGAGACTTTAGAAAGACTACAAAAAAATTTCTTATGGGATGGCATTGAATGGAAAAAACGTTTACATATGGTAGCCTGGGATACCTGTTGCCAGCCTTTACAGAATGGGGGTCTTGGATTGAGGAAGTTGAGAGATCTAAATAGAGCCCTTCTAGCTAAACATGGTTGGAAGCTTTGCATTGGAGCACCAGGGAAATGGGCTGGCATTATCCAAAACAAATACTTGGAGGGTAGAAACCACTTTATCAGTTGTTCTAATCCTCCATGTGGGTCTATTTTTTGGCAAAATATTATGAACAGCAGGAAAGTTCTATGGCAAGGTCCAAAATGGAGAGTAGGTAGGGGGGACAAAATAGACTTTTGGAAAGACCCTTGGATTCAAGAGGAGCCTTTAGCGAACTAAAAAAAGTTAAAAGATATTAAAGAACATTTAACCAAAACCTATGGTAAGAAAATTAATGGTTACATTCATAGGGTGGGTGATTTTCAGGAGTGGGAAAGCCTGCAAGAAGATATAAAAGGCCAGGGGGGTAAAGATCTACAAAACCTTATAAGGAATTATTATTTAGGTAGAAGTTCACAGGAGGATCATATAATTTGGGGAAGAAACCAACAAGGCCAGTACTTGGTAAAGGATGGATATAGTCTTTGGCAAAGTAACCTCAGAGAAACCCGAGCTTAAGAATTTGGAAGCTGAACATCATCCCTAAGGTTGCTATATTTTTCTGGACTGCCATTAAGAGGATGAGTGTGTGGACCACCTGTTTGGAACTTGTGATTATTTTTGTGATATCCTACATATGTTATTGAGAGAAGTTAATGTTGCTTGGGTCATTCCAGATTCTCTAATCAGGATTTGGGAACAGTGGCACTTAGGAAGCAATATTTTTTGGCAAAAATGCATTCCACATATTTGTTGGGGGATTTGGTTAGAAAGAAACAAATGAGTGTTCAAAAATAAAACCAGAGGAATAATTGGGGTTTATGCCAGGATAAAAAGAACCCTCTTAGAGGATTGTATTAAAAACATTGTTGGCCAAGAAAATCTTGCAATGATCCTCTCTAGTGAAAAAGATATCTTAAATATGGAAAAAATCAATAAGTTGAGATTAGATACTAGATGGGAACGTCCTCACAAAGACTAGGTAAAATTAACTTCGATGGGGCTGCGAAAGGCAACCCGGGTCATGCTGGTGGTGGGGGCCTCATCAGGAATGACAAAGGTCAGGTAGTGGCTACATATGCCGAGGATCTAGGAATTACCACAAATCACCAAGCTGAAGCAAGGGCAATGCTTACGGGCCTCCAAATTGCGGTGAATTTGGGTTTTAGGAGAATTGTTCTCTAGGGGGATTCCAAGAATATTATAACTTCCCTTCAAAAAGGGGAGCTAAATAATTCTAGCATTTTCCAAATAATTACAGATGCGAGGACTATTTTGGGAAACCTAGAAGAAAGTCAAATTAAACATATTTATAAAGAGGGAAACAAAGTTGTCGATAAAATGGGGAACATGGCAGTTAGATTTGAGAATTTCAAGGTATGGTCATACACCCCCATGGAATTGAAAGAGATTATAAGAATTGATAATGAAGCTAGCAAAGAAAGAGGGCAGAGCAAAGCATAATACTTATTGGGATCATGCGACGAAGGATCTGAGCACACTAAATTACCTTGTTGTCAGCGGTTTCTTTATCAATTATGTAAAGCATTGAGCACTGCATAAAGCCTTGTCAAATAGAAGGATAGCAAGAGGGATATAATTTTAGCTTCTCCATCAGCAGGTTTAGCCCAGGTTTGTTTGTTTTACTAAGATAGGGCTATCTTGCATTTGTTTGTTCTTCTCTTGTTTTTTCCTGTACATCTTTCGAGCTCTTTGTAAAGGGTCGGGGCCCTTCAACCCCCTTTTTTATCAATACCAAAAACAAATATAGACCAACCACTGTAAAATATGATGGATCTGAATAACTGTCAAGCCGATACACTATTGGATCACAATACAATATAAGGATCACCCCATAAGGTGAATATTGATCCATAGGCCAAATAATAATACAACACAATACAAAGTTGGTGATCTCCTATAGTGAATGATTACGCATATAAACATCCTCGCTTTGGTGAAAATGATGCCACGAGGAGAGAACCTTATAGAACATCCCCCCTTAAGGGAAACTCCCCTATGACATGATTTCGCAATTTGGTGAAGGTAACCAAGAGCTTGACCTTGGTGAAGTTGTTTGCAAGCCAAACTGATTTGCAAAAGGCACATACATTGGCAAAAATTGTCTTGGAGAATGAAGTTGGAAAATGTCCAAATGTCAATATGCTTTCTCTGATGATGCTTCATTTGATATCGAACCAACTAAGTAGTATTTCGATTATCACAAAACATATTAGTAGGGTATTTTTGGGAAGAACTAATTATTCAAGAACCATTTGCATTCACCCAAGATGTTTTTCAACAAGGATCGGATTATAATATTTTGCTTCCATGGCATACAAATATGGTATGTTGTTTCTTGGACAGCTAAGAATCTTGCCTAGAGTTGAGAGAGAGGAAATAGTCCAAGGTGGACTCTTTCTAATCAAGATCACCATCCTGGTCTACATCTGAATAGCCTTGCAAAACAATTTGAGAGCCTATAGCATAATGGATGACCATGTGAACTATGCACTGATATAGTGAACTGAACTGAAATGAAATATTATTAATGTCTGCGGTAGGCCAAAATAAGACCCAAGGGACTATAAGAAGGACAATAATGATTGACAACTAGCAGGATAAAAAGCCCAACAAAGAAAAGAACTAAGATAAATACAAGATGAAACCCGACAACCGGGCCAAAGAAAAAGGGAAAAGCGAAGGGAGAGCAAAGGGGGGGAGGGTTGCAGTCCAAAAGAGAGGAGTGCACGCCAAGAAGAACGGAGAGAGAGAAGGAAGGGGGAGGGAGCAGCCCAGGAGGGGCAAGCTCCAAGAATCCCCTAGAAACTAATCTCTCCTACCAGTCGAGGTTGAAGTATCGGAGCTGAAGAAGTCCGTGATATGTCTTCGCCCATTGCTAGTTTGGAACCCTGACAAACTGTGGGTGCACTGTTTAGTGACCCTACTTCTGTCCGGACTGGATGATGTGGGGCGTTTCTGACTAGAGTCACCTGGTTTATTGGAGCTGATGAAGTATGTTGTGATGAGTCGATGTTGATGGGGGTGAAATCCATTTGGAGAACTTTTATGTCGTCGAAGCTGAGTTATCTCCCTAAGAAAGAGTGCGAGACACTGTTGATTCGGGTATCTGAAGAAGGTAGAAAGAGATCGAGAGTTGTCCCTGAAAAGAAAATGCAATCTACCCCGGATCTCATAATAAATGGGACAACAAAAATAAAGTGCTGAAGGGTTTCAACTTCACTTAAGGAGCAAAACAAGCAAATCCGCTCCTCCGTCGGAAGATGGTGATTTGACTCAATCTGGAGTTGGTGAGAATGTTGAGAAATGTAGCTCGGACAGGAACTTCTTGCACAGGCTTCAGTATGAACGTGCTAGAAGTGGTTCGAAACATTTCTAATTCTATTTTGAAATTCACTTAAGTGATTTTCTATTTTTAAGTTCACTTAAGTGATTCTATTTTGTAATTCACTTAAGTGATTCTATTTTGAAATTCACTTAAGTGATTTTCTATTTTTAAGTTCACTTAAGTGATTCTATTTTGTACTTCACTTAAGTGATTCTATTTTGATATTCACTTAAGTGATTTTCTATTTTTAACCTTACATCTCAAGATGAGATGAGATCTAATCTTAGGGTTAGAGAGATTAGGGTTACCTTTTTCAAGGATAAAAGGAGAAGATCAAGAGTGTTTTAGATACACAGACACAGACACGAAAAGAATGGGAGGAGAACAGATTGTTGAAGGAAAACTACAAGCTTAGGAGGAGAAGAACAGTGCTTGCTGGCTAGAAAAGCAGCAAGAGAGCAGAAGTGTTCTGCTGTAGCTGTAGCCTCTTTTATTTGTAATATTTCAGGTTCAGAAATATATTTACCTTCCGCTGTTCACGTTGTTTATGTTTTCCAGCCATCTGTGTGACTGTTGCATGTTTGAATAAATTATTCTCAGATCTGATTTATTTTAAAATAACATAGGACAGCAGTTATCTAGGGCTGGAAAATTTACATGGTATCAGAGCTAGGTTCTGTGATTGAGATCCTCAAGGGTTTACAGCAGTAGATCACTGCTGGATATTAAAGAAAAAAAAAAACAGCAGTTAGGGTTTCAAAAAAAAAAACAGCAGTTAGGGTTTCATTTTTTTTTTGGCTTGAAGGACTAAGCTTATTTGCAGGACTGTTTTTTTGAGTCATTAATATTTCAGCAGTTAGGGTTTCAAGCAAATAAAAAAAAAAAACAGCAGTTAGGGTTTCATATTTTTTTGGCTTGAAGGACTAAGCTTATTTGCAGGACTGTTTTATTTCAGTCATTAATATTTCAGCAGATCTCAGAAATGGCAGCAGCTAGCCTCAGATTTGAGGATAGATTGGAAGGTGCCTCCAATTTTTTGCCCTGGAAAGTTAGGGTAATGTTCTTATTGGAAGAGAATGATCTCTGGGATATTGTCAAGGCTGATGTGACTTTGCCTACAGATCCGCAGGAATTGGCAGCTCACAAAAAGAAGGAAGTGAAGGCCAAGCGGATGATCTTGGATGCAGTGAAGGATCACCTGATTCCTCACATATCCGAGAAGACTAAGGCAAAGGAGATGTTCGATGCCCTGGTTAGCCTCTACCAGAGCGAGAACATAAACAGGAAGATGATATTGCGGAACAAACTCAGATCTATGGAGAGTGAGTTTGCTGCCAAATTCGAGAAGGATTTCTCATTGGTCTCTTGCCTTTCTACCAGCACGGTTCCAAGGAATGCTTGGTATGTAGATAGTGGGGCATCTCGGCACATGACATCAGCCCGACAATGTTTTACCAGTCTACAAGAGCAGGACTCAGGGGTTCAGGTTGAGCTTGGTGATGATACCAAATATCCAGTTGTAGGAATTGGTACCATTCCTTTTCGACTCCAGTCAGGGAAATCTTTAGACTTTGATGATGTTTTGTTTGTTCCAGGTCTCAGGAAGAACTTGCTTTCAGTTTCGGTTATGGAGGATAAGGGTTATGCAGTGGAGTTCAAGAACCAGCATGTCCTTATTAGACCAAAAGAATCTAGCCCGGAAACAACACAAGTAATAGGGGTTAGAGAAGGCAGTCTATACAGGTTGCAGGGTGAACCTGTTCGAGCCCTAGTTCATAGCAGTAACAACTTGTGTGATTTGTGGCACAAGAGGATGGGGCACCTGCATCATAGAGCATTGCCTATTCTGAGGGAGATAGTCACAGGTCTTCCAGAGTTCAACATTGAGCAACAAGGAGTATGCAGAGGGTGCACGCTTGGCAAGCACGCCAAGGCTGTTTTCCCAAACAGTGAGCATAGGTCTAAGAAGATACTAGATCTAGTACATTCGGATGTTTGTGGACCGATGTCAGTAGCATCAATTTCAGGTAGCATGTACTATGTTTCCTTTATTGATGATTTCTCTCGCAAGACATGGATCTACTTTTTAAAGACCAAGGATGAAGTCTTTAGCAGGTTTCAGGAGTTCAAAGCTCTAGTTGAGAACCGGACAAAGAAGAAGATCAAGGTCTTGAGATCGGACAATGGGGGTGAATATACCTCCAAGGAGTTCGATGGTTTTCGCAAGCGAGCGAGGAATCAAGAGGGAGTTGACTGTTCCATACAACCCACAACAAGAATGGGGTTGCAGAGCGAAAGAATCGATCCATCATAGGGGCTGCTAGGGCCATGATTCATGACCAGGGCTTGCCGATGTTTCTTTGGGCAGAAGCATGCAACACAACGGTCTACATCCAAAACAGGTGTCCTCACAGGATCTTGGAGGACAAGACACCAAGGGAGGAGGCATTCATCGGTGTGAAACCGGAGGTGAGTCATTTCCGCATCTTTGGATGTCCAGTTTATATCCATGTTCCGGTAGAGAAGAGGACCAAGTTGGAGCCCTCGAGTAGGAAGGGTTTATTTGTAGGATACAGTGAGACTTCAAAAGCTTACGGGGTTTATATTCCGAGAGAAGAGGAAGACAGTAGTGAGCAGGGATGTAAAGTTTGAGGAGGACGTTGCATCCAGGAAGTCCCATGAGCCTATTCCAGTGATAGAGAATGAGGAGCAAGAAGCTCCGAAGGTTGAGCCAGGGTCACCAAAGACACCAATGGTTTCCAATTCAGACCAACCTTCAGGTGAGGAGGTGGAGACATTAGCCCCTTCCAGTTCTATCAGGAGACCTCAATGGCTTACACAGACATTGAGGGATGCTGAGGAGTATGTTGAGGCTCCTAGCAGCATGATTAGGGAGAGCAGACCTCCAAGGAAGTTTTCAAGCTACATGGCATTAATGAGTAACATCATAAATTCAGAGCCTACCAGTTTTCAGGAGGCAACAGACCAACAGGTCTGGCGGGATGCCATGGTGGAGGAGTACACCTCCATCATGAAGAATGATGTTTGGGACATAGTGCCAAGACCGGAGGGGAAGTCGGTTGTGAGTTCCAAGTGGCTCTACAAAATTAAGCATGCTTGCAGATGGCAGCATCGAGAAGTTCAAGGCAAGGTTTGTGGCGAGAGGGTTTTCCCAAAAAGAGGGAGTGGACTATGAGGAGACTTTTGCTCCAGTCGCCAGATACACTTCCATTAGAGCAATTATGTCTTTAGCTTCATCTATGGGATGGCGGATTCATCAAATGGATGTGAAGACAACTTTCCTTAATGGGATCATTGAGGAAGAAGTGTACATAGAGCAACCTCAAGGCTTTGAGGTAAAAGGGAAGGAGTCCCATGTTTGTAGGTTGAAGAAAGCCTTATATGGACTCAAACAGGCACCGAGAGCATGGTATTCCAGGATAGATGGATACTTGCAGAGTATGGGCTTTGCCAAAAGTGATGCAGATCCTAATCTATATTACATATTTGTTGGGACTGATCTACTCATTTTGGTGCTATATGTAGATGACTTGTTTCTTACAGGTGCAGAGAAGCTCATTGCAGGGTGCAAAGCAGATATGGCAGCTGAGTTTGAGATAAAGGACATTAGCATGATGCATTACTTATTGGATTTGGAGGTTTGGCGAGAGACCAGGGGGAGATATTCCTTGGGCGAGGTAAGTATGCAGTTGAGATCCTGAAGAGGTTTCGGATGGAGGACTGCAAACCTATGGCCACACCCATGATCACTAATCTGAAGAAGGTGACAACTTCAGATTCAGAATTGGTGGACCCTACGTTGTACAAGCAGTTGATAGGATCCTTGATGTATTTGGTCAACACTCGACCAAATATATGTTTTGCAATGAACACCTTGAGTCAGTTCATGGTGGAGCCAAGGCAGGAGCATTGGGTAGCAACAAAACATGTGCTTAGATACTTAAGGGGCACAATGGAGTATGGTCTAAGATATCTTGGAGATGGTGAAGTGAGGTTGCAGGGGTATACAGACTCAGATTGGGCAGGCAATGTAGCAGACAGGAAGAGCACCTCAGGGTGCTGCTTTAGCTTGGGATCAGGCATGATATCCTGGTTCAGCAGGAAGCAGACTTCTGTGGCTCTTAGCTCAACAGAGGCCGAATACATGGCAGCTAGTATTGCTAGTTGTGAGGCCATTTGGCTTCGCAAGTTGCTTACAGTATTGATTGATCAGGAGTTGGATCCCACGGTGATATACTGTGATAATCATAGTTGTATCAAACTCTCTGAGAATCCAATATTTCATGACAAGTCCAAACACATAGACATCAAATATCACTTCATACGAGACAAGATTCGGAAGGGAGCCGTAAAGCTCTAGTATATTCCCACAGATCAGCAAGTAGCTGATATTCTGACCAAGCCCTTAGTAAAAGGGAAGTTTGAAGCATTCAGAGACAAACTTGGATTGGTGCAGAATTCCTTCCTCGCTAAGAGGGAGTGTTGAGAAATGTAGCTCGGACAGGAACTTCTTGCACAGGCTTCAGTATGAACGTGCTAGAAGTGGTTCGAAACATTTCTAATTCTATTTTGAAATTCACTTAAGTGATTTTCTATTTTTAAGTTCACTTAAGTGATTCTATTTTGTAATTCACTTAAGTGATTCTATTTTGAAATTCACTTAAGTGATTTTCTATTTTTAAGTTCACTTAAGTGATTCTATTTTGTACTTCACTTAAGTGATTCTATTTTGATATTCACTTAAGTGATTTTCTATTTTTAACCTTACATCTCAAGATGAGATGAGATCTAATCTTAGGGTTAGAGAGATTAGGGTTACCTTTTTCAAGGATAAAAGGAGAAGATCAAGAGTGTTTTAGATACACAGACAGACAGAAAAGAATGGGAGGAGAACAGATTGTTGAAGGAAAACTACAAGCTTAGGAGGAGAAGAACAGTGCTTGCTGGCTAGAAAAGCAGCAAGAGAGCAGAAGTGTTCTGCTGTAGCTGTAGCCTCTTTTATTTGTAATATTTCAGGTTCAGAAATATATTTACCTTCTGTTGTTCACGCTGTTTATGTTTTCCAGCCATCTGTGTGACTGTTGCATGTTTGAATAAATTATTCTCAGATCTGATTTATTTTAAAATAACATAGGACAGCAGTTATCTAGGGCTGGAAAATTTACGGAGAACACACCCTGAGTTGTCGAATAGTGATCCGAAGACTATGCATTTTGTGTTGCTGAAGGTATTGTGGAAGAACTATTCTGCCCTCCTATATCTGTAAAAAGTGCTCATGGTAGAAAGATAGCTTGGGGGAAAGAGGGGCAACAGGAGATATCCATGTGCATCTGATGTATTGGAGACTAACATCCTTTCGGATCTCGTGGAGCATCTTCTCCTTGCTAAGGCGAGAGGGGGGGAGAACCCCCAAAGAATAAAGGGGAGCCTGTCTATCCGTATATGAATGCTGGCCAGGTGGGCGAAAACTTGAAAATACCAGCTCCTCCGGCCTCCTGAGAACTCGGATAGAGTTCCATCGAGGAGGGAAGGGTGAGGTAAGGGTATTGCCTGCAACCCGCACGGGTATCTCCTAAAGTACGGATCCTATGAAGATAGTCGATAATCAAGAAGATAATCTCAAGCTGGAGAGGAGAAGCCCCAAAATGTGCCAGATTAATAGAGTGGGGGATTGTGCCCTTGCAATGACTGAATCGTTGAAGAAAAAGTGTCTGGACTCGTTCAACCCGTGACCACTTAGTCGGGCCAAGACTAGGACCCCAAATCATTGACCCATAAGTAATAGTTGGCTTGACCAAGGCGTCAAAGATCCTCATATTCACAGGTATATCCTGAAATTGTGCTTTGAAGCAATTCCTTTCTAGCAAAGACAAAGCTGCATACCCCTTACACACCCGGGCCTGGGCGGTGGGTTTCATACCAAAAGTGGGACCAGTGAAAAGAACCCCCAAGTACACATAAGACGTGGCTATCTCGACCTCTTGACCCTAGAAAAGGAAGTGGAGATGGGATAGAGCCTTTTTGGTAGTATTGAATACCATAACCTTGGTCTTAGAAAGATTCACCGTCAATTGTCTCGAGTCACAAAAAGCAGCAAGAGTGTTCAGATGACGCTGAAGCCCTTCAGGGGATGAGGCCAAAAGAACATCATCAACAAAGTGGAGAATAGAAATCAGCACATAGTGAAGAAGGCAACCATCCTCTGGGTGAGCATTCTCCTTAATAAAAGACTCAAGCTTGTTGATAAAGATCCCAAAAAGTGTCGCGGAAAGGGGGAATCCCTGTTTCACTCCTATGGTGCTAAGAATACTAACTGAAAGCCCTTGATGGGAGCGAAATTGACCTTTCACAATCTCATATAGTCGTGTAACCACTGTCAAAAGTTGCCTAGAGATGCCAATTGACCTAAGCCTATTAAGAAGTAAATGTCGAGGCATCGTGTCGAAAGCTATCCTGAAGTCTACAAAGCAACAATAAACCTTTGAGAACTTGGAACACGCCTCCTCTATAATAGCTCTGAGGACTAGAATGTGATCTGTGGTCTAGTGATCTTGCCGAAAACCAGCTTGGCGAAGAGCCATGAAACCCCCCTCCTCCAACCTTTGAGAGAGAAGCACATCCAATGTTGTGGCATAAAGCTTGGCAAAGATATGCCCAATCATGATAATCCTGTAGTTATTGGGTTCATGGGGATCACTTGCCTTATGAATGGGGTGAATGATATGCTGAGTCCAGGAATCAAGAAACCCAGAACAGACAGAGAGATTAAAGAGATCAGTGAGGGGCCCAACAAAAGGGTCAATACCATGCTTAAAAAATTCCGCTTGTAACCCATCCAAATCTGCTTGCTTTGATTGTAAAAAGTTTCCTGATAGCTTCCCTGACAAGACTAGTAGAAAAGAGGTGGCACAAAGAGGGGGGGAGAGAACAGTATTAGGAGCCTGATTTGGGATTGTATAGAGGGAAGATGCATGAATGGTCCAAGAGGAAATATCGATCCCATGAGTAATCCGATCACGGGGGAGGATAAGGTGCCAGAAGGATTTAGGAGACTGTTGAAGGGAGTGGATAAGATCAATTTGGTAACAAAGGCTATGCTTGGCTGAGTGAGAGTGAGATAAAGGTGAATCCACACTAGGTGCCCATAGATAGAAGCATTAACCAAAGGAGTGGGACAATTGGCTTAAAGCTTCATCCTTGAAGAAAAGGGGGTAGGAGCTGGCTTACAATCCTTCATCCAAAAATGCTATAGTATATCGAAATCATACTATGGATGAGAGAGAAAAATCCTTGGAGAAGATTGAACTCCTTGAATGTTGTGAAAGTAGCGAGGCCCAAGTTTGTCATCTGAAAGGAGTCCTAAAGACTTTGCTTCATCTCTCAAATGAAGGAAGTGAAACTTTCAATGATGATTAGATCATCAACATAGAGCACAATAATGAGACTTTGTCCATGATGCTTAAAAAAAACATCATGCTTAGCCTTGCATCAACAGAAGCCATGATTGGGAAGGAAATGTGAATCCTCTCATACCATGCACAAGGAGCATACTTAAGCCCATACAAGGACTTATTGTGCCTGCAAACCAATGGTGTAGGCCCATCCTACACAAATCTAGATGACGACTACATAAATCTCCTCTTGGAGATGCCCTTGTAGAAATGCGATCTTGACATCCATTGATGAACTTTCCATCCTAGCAAAGCAACAATAAAAAGAATAATGTGAATGGAGACCATGAAAACAACTAAGTCAATATTCTCCTTATAGTCAACTCCCTTCTTTTGGGAGAATCCTTTAGTAACAAGGCGAGCAAATTCTGATAATGTAGACCCATTTGCAACCAATAATGTTCTTGCCTTGGGCCAAGGGATCCAAATCCCAAGTTTGATTCTTCACGAGAATCATACTCCACCCGCATAGCTACCTTGTGCTTGGGGCATCCCTTAGCTTAAGTGGTAGGGTCTCCATCAACATCTTCCTTGTTGAGTAAGGCATGTGGTTTTTGAAGGGGGGGTTGATCTTGTTCTTGTTGCAAGATGGTCTCCACATCCTTGAGGAGAGCTCTAGCCCACTTAGGTATGGAATGAGCTTGAGGCAAAGTTGAATAGGGTGGGAACTCATTGATAGAAGCAACATTTAGAACAAGAGGCACCTCTATATTGTCAAATTCTGAAGATGTATTCACAATTGAAGCATCATGGAAAGAGGATCAACCTCAGCCAAAGAGCTAGGAGATGGGGAAACAAACACGATAGTTGGAGCAATCAATTGTCTAGGGCAAGTATCATAGGATCCAAACAAGATAGAGAAGAGTTAGCATAAAGAGCTAGGAGAGGACTTGAAGGTCATGAAGAAGGAACCTCATCAAAGGTATCTTGCCTAGTGATGACATTTGGGTGGCAGGATCATAGTGACAATATGCCTTCAACTCTTAACCATACCTTGCAAAAATGCATCAATTATTCTTAGGTTGAAGTTATTTTCACTTCTCAATTGGAATGTGAGCCCATGCAATTGAACCAAGTATTTGAAAATGAGATACTAAAGTCTGCTCTATTGTCCATCTCTCGTAAGGGGTCACCCCGTTGACTACACCAGTCGATGTTCCGTTGATGATGTATGTTACACAATGCACTGGCTCATCCCAAAATTATTTTCACTTCTCAATTGGAATGTGAGCTCCATTTATTTTGCATGCATCATATGAGTCACTTCCATGATGGCCTTGTTATTTTGTTTAGATATCCCTTCCCTCATTTTGTTGAAGGGTGTACGAATGGCGTGGTACTTAGTAATACCTTGAGAAGAAAGAAAATCCTTAAAGGTATGACTAGTGAACTGTTTGCTATGATTTGTCTTGAGGCACTTAATCTTTTCCCCTCTCTAATTTTTTGTCAATGCCTTAAATTCCTTGAATTTTAGAAAAACATGATAGTTGGATTTGATGGTGTAAATCACAAAGATCTTGAAAAGTCATCAATGAACATGAAAAAACACCAATGGAACCTAGAAAAGTCATCAATGAATGTGAGAAAATACCTACTACCTAACTCTATCAAGATCATACAAAATCCATGTCCAAGGTAGTAGAATGAAATTTTCAAGACCGACACTACATAGAGCTTAAAAACCTATGCAATCTAAAAAAGGCGATTTTGCTTCCATATGAAGAAAATATGACCTCTCAATTATCATCCACTAATAGACTCATATGTGCCCAAATGCGAATTTTGAAAATTCAAGTTTCCCTCTATCCTTGTTCCAACACTTCAACATGATCTAAACTATGACACTTGGCAAGATCAAGATGCTCCACTTGAACCCCTTTGCAAATGGGAGCTTTCCATTTGTTTGTGCAAGCAAAAGTAGAGGATACTTTGTGACATCTAATTGGTTGCATGCATGCTTATATATTAAAAAAGTTTGTTTCCTTGATCAAGTTGAGCACTGAACCAACCATCGTAAATGCCAACAAGTCAGCCACATCAGCATCAAACAACAACGTGGATGGGGAAACCACTTGTCAAGCAACAAATGCATAGTTGTCAAGTGAGGCATGTTGGGAGGGGGGTTATGAGAGACTCAAAAGCTAGGCCTCCCATGTGGGAGTGGCCCAAGCAACCATTGCTAGCCAGATGCCCCATGCACTCCACTGAAAGTGCCATGAGAGTCAGTCCCTTTGAGGGAGAGAACCTCGTGCCTTAGACATGAAAGCATACATGGCAAGGGCACGCCATGGTGTGAACCCTAATATAAAAGAGATAGGGGAAGGGAATATTTAGCTTAATGAAATATTTATCCATGGTGTGGGCAGGGTGTGTTCTCACCAACTTCGGATTGAGTCAGATCACCATATTTCGACGGAGGAACGAATTTGCTTATTTTGCTCCTTGGGTAAGTTGAAACCCTTCATCACTTTATTTTTTGTTGTCCCATTTATTATGAGATCTGGGGTAGATTCCATTGGCTTTTCAGGGACAACTCTCGACTTGTTTCTACCTTCTTTAGATACCCGGACTAACGGTGTCTCACACTCTTTTTTAGGGAGATAACTCAGCTTCAATGACATAAAAGTTCTCCAGATGGATCTCACCCTCCTCAACATCGGCTCATCACAACATACTTCACCAACTTCGACGGACCAGGTGACTCCGATCGGAAATGCCCCACATCATCTAGTTCAAATGGAAGCAGGGTCACTAGACAACGCACCCACAGTTTGTCAGGGTTCTGAACTAGCAATGGACAAAGACATATCATGGACTTATTCAGCTCCGATACTTCGACCTCTACTGTTAGGAGAGATTAGTTTTTGGAGGTTCTTGGAGCTTGTCCCTCCTAGGCTGCTCCCTCCCCCCTCCTCTCTCTCAGTTCTTCTTGGCGTGCACTCCTCTCTTTTGGACTGCACTCCTCCCCCCTACTCTCCCTTTTCTTTTCCCTTTCTCTTTGGCCCGGTTGTCGGGTTTCGTCTTGTATTTATCTTAGTTCTTTTCTTTGTTGGGCTTTTTAGCCTGCTAGTTGGCAGTCATTATTGTCCTTCTTATAGTCCCTTGGGTCTTATTTTGGCCCACTGTGGACACTAATAATATTTATTTATTTCTTTCTTTCTCCCTTCCCACTAAAACAATTGAAAATTCACTTTTTTGGATTCAGTATTTTTGAAAACAATAACCATGCTTTGTACTTGGAAAGAATGTCCATAATGATGAAATCTACCGAATTGCTGAACTGGTCCACCCATATTCTTCTTGTAGATTTAAAAAATGTTTAACTTTTCTTGCGATTCTCGATGGTTGGTCATCTACAATTGTTCGTAAAAATACAAGACCCTAGTCTAATCTATTTTCTTTAGAGCCATTGAGAGTCAAAGGAGCCTGAAATTGGCTCTTTTGTAGATCTGTAACCTAGAGTAATTTGTGGTGCATTGAATTCCACAAATGAATTTGTCCAACATTATCTTCAATCTTGCAATTGTGAAAATTTGTTTTTGTGTAACACTATCTTCAATCTTTCAATTGCGAAAATTTGTCCTTCTAAGCATATAATGCTGTGGTGGCCAAAGTTCTTTGAAGGGAAGAAGGAGAATGAGTTTTTAAGAACAAAATCCTAAAAGAGAACTTAGAGTTTTTAGAAAACCTTATGAAAAGACAAAATTGGTCCAAAACCTCGTGCCACAACCATTCTTGTGAAAGGCATAGTCTCTCTAGAATCATTGCTGCAAGAGAGGTGGTCAAATAATGGGGATTCACACCCACTCTAATACCATGAAGAAATTCAGAATAGGAAGTGAATTGAAGAAAATAAACACGTTGCCTAGATTTGCAAACAAAAAAGAGATAGCAGAAAGGAACGGAAAGAAAGGGATGCAAAAATATGGGAAGGTTCCATTAGACACCAATAATATCTCTCATTAATGAATAATAGAATCTTCAACTGATTTATAAATGAATGATTGAGTGGAGGCTTAAATATCACCCATGATACAATATCATGGATCCCAAAATTTGTCAGGCTGACACACAATTGGATAAGCTTGAAGGCCAACTGATAATACAAGACACTCCAAAGTCGACCATGGCCTGTAGTGTATGATTACATATCTCAATAGAGGTCTAGGTTGACAAATTACCGGTTTCCTATCCTCTTCTATGAGTTCATCGACCATAGATGGTGGGAGCATTTTTTGGGGGTCAAGCATTGTGCCTTTTTGAAATTATCCAAGTAGGCCTGCTTGTTATCTTAGGAGCATCAATAGATCCTATGTTGGTTGTTTTAGTATGGTTGATGACGACAATGGTGGCTCTGTTACCACTCTGCATTCCTTTATCGAATAGAGTTGGCCTCCTTTCTTAACTTGAGATATTTTGCTTTGGTGGCTGATTCTGCACAATATGGATATTTTTTCTTCTAGCACTGCACATCTTCTTTTCTTTACATGTTTAGTTTTGCTTCTTGTTGGTTAAAAAAAAACTGTTATGTATTAGACATTAGTTTAGTTTAGTTTGGTCTTTTTTTTTGTTATAAAAATGATTATATTGGATTTAACTTGTGACCTTGGGTGCCCAGGTGCAATTTGATGTTGTGAATGAAATTTGGGGTGTTCTTGTAGGTGTTGTTGATGCGCTCATTGCAATTTGATGGAAACTACCATCCCATTGTCCTTTTAATATCTTCACTCCCTCTACTTTAATTTATTCACTATATCCATGAGTCCAAGGTTTTGAATCCATTCTCTATAGTTGTACCCAAAGATGCTAGGCTCTAGACCTTAGGGAAGCTATCACTCTTCAATGTCTGTTATTATAGGGAGACCATAGTTGAGAAAATCGGAATCAGCAAAGAATTGGCATTTTTAAAAATCGGGAATCGGCAAAAAATTGGGGAAAGAATCGGCAAAAAAAAAAACTCGAAGAAAACGAAATTTTCATTGAAAAAAGTTTTTTTCATGCATATTACAATGAATTAACATTATGCAAATCAAATATTGCAATAAAAGTAATAATTCATGTCAAGACATCATACAAGGTTAAAGCTTTAAGTACATATGAAAGTGACAAAATACATCTTGTATTGCTTATAATATGAAAAGGTACAAAGTTACTAACAACAAGGAAAAAAAGGTTTCCTTTTTTATATGCCTGCACATGGAAACAAGTAACAACAAAGTTACACCCAGGTGTTGTAGGTGAGTTGGAGAGGAGAGGGAAATCCTCCAAGAGAGGTCCCAAGTTCAAATCTCCACCCTACCAAAAAGCTGAATTGGGTATCCAAAATCCAATTGATAATGTTGGTGCGGGCAGGGTCGGGTGCGACTCCCGAGTGACTTTGACGGTGTAGAACCCCCTGTTCGTGGTCTCTTAGACCAAGGCGGCCCCACAAGGGGTTTTTCGCTTAAAAAAAAAAAAAAAAGTAATAACAAAGTTACAATCACTAAAAAAAGAAAAAAACCTAAACCTTAAACCAAAAGGCTAGGGTTTAAAATTGAAACATTAATAGCTGAAAAATGGGCTTGCATACATAGTTATCAGGCAGCAATATTTACTTAAAAGGAGGAAAAAAAACCCTAAACCCAAAACCCTAGGGCCTAGACTAGGGTTTAGGGTTTAAACTTCAAGTTCAAAGTTCAAAGTTTAAAATTCAAACATTAACAGATGAAAAATGGGCTTGCATACATATAGCAATATTTACTTAAAAAAGGAGGAAAAAAACAAAATCCAAGACCCTAAACCTTGTTTAAACTTCAAAGTTCAAAGTTTCAAACATTAACAGCTGAAAAATGGGCTTACATCAGTGTAACCGGGTTCACGCACCCGGTTGGCTGGGTGCGTGGGTTCACGAACGGGTACAGCTGGGCCGAACCCCATCCGAACCCTGTCTGACAGGGTTCGCCTTGGACTGAACCCTGTCAGTCAAGGTTTGGCCAAGCCGAAACCTGTGGCCAGCCGGCTGAACCCAACCTAGTTTGGACATTAACATAGGTTCGCCTTGGACTGAACCCTGTCAGTCAAGGTTTGGCCAAGCCGAAACCTGTGGCCAGCCGGCTGAACCCAACCTAGTTTGGACATTAACATAGGTTCGCCTTGGACTGAACCCTGTCAGTCAAGGTTTGGCCAAGCCGAAACCTGTGGCCAGCCGGCTGAACCCAACCTAGTTTGGACATTAACATAGGAAAAAAATGTTTTTTTTATTATTATTTTATTTCTTTTTAGGTGGGCCCAACCACACCCAGCCCATACGGGCTAAAAAAATTATTAAAAAGAAAAAGTGAAAAAACATTTTAATTTTTTTAAAAGTTTAAACTTTAAAGTTTTTATAAATTATAATTTATTATAAAGTTTTTATAAATTATAATTTATTATAAAGTTTTTATAAATTTAAACTTTAAACTTTATAATAGGATAATAAAGGGGCATAGTAAAAAAAAAACATTGTCGTTTATAGGGATGCCACAGTTGCAGCGACTAGCATGTCGTTTATTGTCTCAGGTGGCCAGTTCCTCATCTTGTGAGAGAAATTGGAGTACTTATGGATTTATCCATTCAGAGAGGAGAGGTCGATTAGAGGCGAGTAGGGCAGAGAACCTCGTGTATGTCCATAGTACTCTTCGACTCATGTCTCGTAGGGACAAGGGTTATACAGAGGGGCCTTTTGCACGTTGGGATGCAGTTCCTGATGACAACAAAGATGACAGTAGGTGTGATGGCTTTTCAGATCTACCACCACCAGATCCACAGGAGGAGGGCCTAGAAGATGATGATGAGGAATATGACGAATGAGAGTCAAATATCAGATATTTGATGTTATCTTTGTACATGTCCACTACTAAATACTATAGTATATACTTAAAGTATATTGTTATCTCTTGAGTCTTTATGACTTTGACATCCTGTCATTTTTTTACATGAATATCATATATCAATATGCTTTTATGATGCCATATTTAAATATTTTGCCATATGTATGAATGGTTTATTTTATTTCACAATGTGTATGATTTATCATTTATTTGATTATTTCACAATGTGCATTATTTATTTTATTTTTTAATTTTTTTGATAAAAAATAAATAAATAAATATATATATATATATATATATATATATATATATATATATATATATATATTATAAATTAAAAACTAGCTGCACCCGTACCCGACGAACCCTATTTTTGGCAGGGGCCGCACCCGCACCTGTTAACCTTGGCTTACATACATAGTTATGAGACAACAATATTTACTTAAAAAGAGGGTTTAGGGTTTAGACTTTAAACTTTGAAGTTCAAACAATAATAGCTGAAAAGTGGGCTTGCATAAAAAAACCCTAAATCAGCCGCAGCCTCGAAAAAAAAAAAATTGTAGATTTTTTGAAAAAGTAGGTAAAAAATCTTCAAAAAATATTTTGCATCGCCGAGAGTTTGTCGATTGCATCGGCATTTTAAAAAGTTGGCAAAAAATCAGGATTCTGCAGATTTTTTGCAGATTTTATGAACTATGGGGGAAACAGACTACTACTTGACTAATCACCTCATTTGATAAAGATCTGATCTGTGTGCCCTTGTCATAGAAGAGTGATAAGCGTTTATTTGAAGCTACAACTATCCAAAACGTTAATGACTGATCTGTGTGCCCTTGTCATAGAAGAGTGTTTACTAGGGCTTCAATTCTTTTTGCTTGCTTGTGGCAAGATAAGATTGCAGTTCTTCAACGTCGGGGTTCGGCCACCCCTCACATATTGAGGAGTTGTAGACAGACACAACTTACCAATTTCTTGTCCTCTTCTATTGGTTCCACAACCATGGATGCTAGAAGAGTCTTGAGGGGTCGAAGTCCATGTTCTCCTAGGATTATCCAAATCGATCCTCTTAGTCATGGCTTTTCTCCTAGGAGCATCATTAGATCTTGTGTTGGCCCTTTTAGGATAGTTGGTGATTACGACGAATGTGCTTCTACTTTACATCCCACTATAGATTAATGTTGGTGCTTGGATCCATTGGAGCTCTTTTCTATCTTTGTTGTATCTCAACTTCTAGTTTTCTCTTAATCATTACTTTTATAGCATTTAAAGGTTTAGCCATTTTAAGTAACCCTTGAGGCTGTGATTTTATGTCATATATTTGTTCCAGTTTAGAGTAGTTCACACTAGATTCTTTACTCTAATTTAGCTTAATTTTGTAGTACTTTTTGGTTACTACAGTGGATTGTAATTTGTAATAGCTCTTCTTAATGGCCTATCTTATCTTATCTACCTGATTTTTGTTATATCTTTTGCAATATAACAGAGAAGAAAAAGAAATGTAGACCTAAATGTAAGATGCGATGACCTTTGAGTGTTTTTTGTTTGTCAACATGATAAATATGTTCTAAAAATGGGCCACCACTTGAACAAGAAGTCTGTGACACGTCTGTTGCTGAAATTTGTCCATCATGCTGGATTTCACAATTAAAAACTTCAAAGCTCCTCTTATAATTTGAGAATAATGTGCAGACACAGAATATAACGGCTTGGGCATATATATTTACATTTTCAAGAGCAAAGCCAAAGCAAAATGATACGTACCAACTTGTTTGAAGGAGACCTTGCCCCAAATGTGTTTGCTTTTTGAGCACTCTTGCTTTAGAATTTAAAAACAAGGAAAGTTCAACATGGTGAAATGTTTTAAGATAAATTACTTATGTTAAGAGGCTTCGAAGAATTTTAATTGCCATCCGATGTCTATCTCTAGACATTTAGGTACACAAAGGAGGTGACAGAAGTTTCTCGACAAATTTGAGAAGTCCCGCATAAAGGAGGGACCCTTGAAGAGACATATGGGGTCCATGATATATGTGAGTTAAGAGTCATAGCAAACTCCTGTAAATGTATATTTTGTTATTGGTTTTTTTTTGGGGGATGGGGTGTTAAATTGGTTTATATGGGATTGAAATGGGCCCCGCTTGTATTACATTATAACTCCATAGTGATATTATAGCATCTTGGAAATTATGCATGTATCACTTGACAAGATTTGAACCTAAAACTCATTGAAAGTTGAGGAATTAAACCTGTTGGCTCATGCCACTTTACATATATTTCATTATCCTTATTATAGGGATTATATAAAATTAATTATAAGTTACAAATATATTTATTTAGTATCTTTTAACTTAACTATAAAGATATTTTATAGATAAATAAAAGATATTGCTTTTTAGTATTTTCCAAAGTGATCTGAACATGTTTGAGAAAACCTAACCTCCAAACCTTGTTTTTTTTTTTTTGGCCTTTCTATCAAACCAAACCAAACCTCTAGCACAAGTAATGTATTGTCTTCTCATTTTCTATTGACCAAAAAAGATTATTAAACTTGCTGTCTAAATCTTTGTTACAAAAGCCACTAAGTTCATTGTGATGTTATCTCACTCAAACCCTAAATCCAGATTGTTGCCCCATTCTTGAACAAAATTTCTTATTCTGTTTTTAGACTGTGCTCTTAATATCTTTTCGTTATAATGAAGTGAATCAGAAGAGCTAAAGTACTTAATCCATTATCACATCTTTGGCTGTATACTTAATCATTATCATAATCAAAGGATATTTAAAAATTTCTCGAAGTTTCATGTCTAAATTTTTGTACAGCGTAAGCAGCCTAATGGTGGAGACTTTGGAACTCTGAATAGAGGTTCAAGGTTCGAATCCTGCAGGGGGTAGGGTTGTACACCATGCTTCAATAACTGGAGTATGGTTGGATAACCATATATTAGGTAAAACAAGGGTCGTCTCATATGGCCTATGGCCTCGCGGACATTAAAAACTACTTTACCATTTACCCTTTCAATAACATTTGAAGGTCCTGTTGGGAGTCCCAGGCTCCTGCCTGAATTTTGAAAGTGAAAAACTTGTCTAGGTAGTTGCTTCACTAATTTTTGTGTGTGAGTGCATGTATATATGTTAGTGTTATCTGTAAATTCTAAAAGTGAATGATAGTACAGTTGTGGTTTATTATGTCGCTGTCTTTGCATTTTGTTATTTTGGAGATTTTGTTATACTATGCTACTATTCTACATGGTGGTATTCCAACTTGTTTTTTTTCTTTAAATTACATGACATCTAGAGTGGTTTAGGTGTATTTCTGTTCTGTATGAGACTTTTATTCAACATGCCATAATTAGATGCATATCAGATTTTTCTTGTTTGATTGCAGTATTCTCATTTGTGTTGTACATTTTCATGGAGAACCAACTTTATTTTTCCATTAATTTTTAAATACGACTTGTTCAATGTTGCAGGCAAATCGTTACTTGGAAAACTATGAGAGAGCACTCAGTGGTTTTGAGGCTGCCAGCTTAAAAGATCCCGGTTTAAATGCTGAGAAAGAGGTTGAAAAGTTGGTTAGGCTACTAACAAAGTTGGAAGAATCAAGCATCAACAAGGTATCATTTGAATTTGGCATATGCATTATTGACAAACACTCCTAATGTACATATGCATTATTGACAAGTACTTATTTTGTTTATTGTTCTCAAGTGGTTGTATTTTCCCTCTCTAGAAAAAAAAAGAAAAAAAATCTCTATATCAAGTCCATTTTACTTCTTTATGCTGGGTGCCACAATTAGTTATGTGTTGATCTATAGTTTGCCCTTTCTGTAATTTTTAACCTGTTGGAAAATTGATGGGAATAGCCTAGGATAGTGCAGGCTTCTTTATTCATATGTTCCTCCAAGTCCCCTTTTATGGGGGATGAGGAAACATGGGGTTGTGAAAAAGGGACGGCCGAAGGTGCTCCCAAATCCTAGGAAAAAGGGGACAACAAAGGGGATGGCTTCTATCTATCTATCTAAGCACACAGTCCTTTTTTACTACAAATTATGCATGGCTGAGAAGTCTTACCAAGAACAATATGAGGTGATTACAAGACCCGTAGGAACTACATTTGGAAGCCCATGTCTAAGAAATTACAAATAAAAGGGGACACGTCCCCGTGGTTATCAAGTCTAGGGGATGCATCCCTGTTGAACATAGGTTGATTGTGCATCCTTCTTTGCAAGTTTGAGTGCTCAGTGATGTTTTAGTAACTATTTGGATTCTCATCCCTTTATAATATCGATTAAAAAATAAGTTCTTTGAAAACTCTGAAAAAACAAGTGTTTGCTTGCTGAATACTTTTGTAATGTTTCACAATCTTTAATGCACCGGTTTAAACTTTTTGCAGAATTAGAGCTTCTAGTGATTCACTGTTATTATTGAATTTATAATTTAGTTTGTAACATATTGCAAACTTTTAATGGATAGAAATTTGATTTAGATAGAAAGAATGCAACAAAATTAACCAAATGTGTTTCTTTACTGGCAAATTTACCTATTTCAAGTGTTTGAAAGTTTCATGAGCTTGAATGTGTACATTATACTTTGACAAAATAATGTGTTTGTATCACGTCCAAATTTTGATATTTGTGCAGTTGAATATCTGGAAGTGATTTTTAAGACTTTTCTTATGGCCAAGTATAAATATCTACGAACACTTAATATTTCTTTTAGCTCTTTGCTGTCTACATGTGAATTGATCTTTAGTGTGCATATATCATACATGTGAAAGACGTGGCTTAAACACACATCAATTTGCTGTCAAGTAACTGCAATTTTGTACTAAACGAGGGAGAAATGAGCAATTAAATGGCTAAAATAAGCCCCATACATGGTTAGATCTATATGCAATCAGTGTGCACTTTCTTCCTATTAGGTTGGTCTAGAAGATTCTTATCCTTGCTCTTTGACATGGTCTCCTTACCAATTTGTATATATGGATTCATATCCTTCGTTGATGATTAATTGAGGCATTTTTTCATAAGTTCGAAGACCCAAGGGCTACGTTCTTAGTAATTGTTCATCTTTATTATTGGGACATAAAATTTCTTGCCCTAGAGAGACTGGTTATTCTTGATCCCTTGTGATTCCTTTCAAGCAAGGAAACCCGGGTTGCGAAAGGAAACTCACAAAGAGACTAACAATGGGGTATACAACTGGTATTGAGTTAGTCTCATACACTCCAGGGACTAGTGAGTTTCTTTGCTTGTTAGTCTCATCGTGATTTACCCTAGCATAGGACGAATCACCACAATGGGGTATACAACTGGTATTGGGTTAGTCTCATACACTCCTGGGACTGTGGCAGCACAACTTGGGCAATCCTTCCTTTCATTGATCTAAATAAGGTTGAAGGGTACCTGGCTCTAGTGTATGTGTTGGGGTGATTCCTCCTATGCTAGGATGTGATAGAGGTTGCCATGTAGGTTTTTGACCAGGTTGCGATCCCTAGACACCCACCTTGTAGGTGCCCTAGCCTTTTATCTCAACACAAGGAAAGTTCCATGTTTGGCATTTGTTGAAGAAAGCATGAGGATGGAATGATAAATGAAATTACAAGTATAGAACTTTTCTTGTGTTAATTTAAGGGACTAGTCCTGCCAAACATGGGGCTGGTAGGGTGACTTCTGAAGGGTCGGCTAGACCCCCTTTTCTGCCGAAAATCCATACTTGTTTCAGGAAAACAAGAAAGCCAACATTCATTTGTTTTCTATGTCCCATGAGGACATGTCCCCAGGCTTGTATAGCCATAGGGGCGCAATCCCCACGGGGCAAGGATGCCAGGATGCATTGCAGACATCTCCAATTTATCCCTGCTAAGAAGGGATGGGTGGGGATGTCCACACAATGCTCCCTCTTACCCTCATCTGTGCATGGGCTCACAATTGACACCTAACCGTACCTGTCCCTTGCATAATATACAGTTTCATTATGAAATCTGGAAACTTAATATATAGAGACAAAGAGTACAATGCGTGGGTGTCTACATGACTGGAATATGAAGAGTTGGCTGCATAATATAGAGAGTTTTAAGATTAAATAAACCGCTAAAATATGGACACAATTTACTCCATATTCAAAAACTCAAGACTTTTAATAAGACAAGAATACAAATGCCTGGGTGTCTGCACATCTGTTGAGAATTGAAACACATAACTCTGGTGTTTCTGCAGAAGTTCTGCAATCCGTTTATGCACATGCAATGAATGCATGGATTACCACAAAATATATTTGGATGTTTCATGACAGCTATAGATAATTTATAAACAAGTCATTAGAAAAGAGAAGTTGAACACAATACTTTGAAGAGCATCGTTTGGCAGTCTGGTGACTCAATAACATTGAACCAATCAATGTACTTGACATTCTCCAAATAATGCATCAGTGTATTTTCATTTTGTCTATGATTAATACTGAGAAAACCAATGATTAACTCAAATTTGTGCATATTAAAATCCTTTTTTTTTGTTTTAAATATTTAAATATTTTTTAATATTCTTATATAGGCATCAAATGACATTAGCTTAACTGGTTAAATTCCTTGACTTTGAAGGAAGAGACCATGGTTCAAACCTTGCCAAGTGATACGTGCAGAGTTGTCGAGTGTTATGGTACCTAGTACCTAGGGATAGGTATATTGGGATATGATATCATACTGGATATTGGTGTTATCGATAGTTGGCATGGGCCACACATAACCTAAGGTTTATTGTATTGGAATAATAAATTGTCATAATGAGTTGGGTAAAGGTTTAGGAGTCGGCCAGTGTTAAGAGTTATAACACCCCCCCTCACCCCGCACGAAAAAAGAAGGTAACATTGGATTATGGGTATATAAAGAAGGGATATTGTCATTGTAAGGAATCATCGATCATATCAAATATTGCTTTGTAATCGTCTTTGCCCATGAAGTGGCTTATGAGACCTTGCCCTCTCTAAGTGGCCCTCTCATCTTGAGAGATATTGTGGAGTTATTCCTTCCTTAAGGAGTATTGTTGGTGTTGCCCTACCCTATGGGTATTATCTATTTTTGTCTCATTATGTGGATATTGCATGCTGGATATTATTTGTGGATAAACTATTGATATTTCTGCATATTGGTGAATGGTTTATGTTTATAAGAATAAAGTTTTTGTAACAACCCTCAAGCTCTATGTCCTTAATTTTCTTTGCTTGAACCTGCAACCTTCTAGCCAAAGCAATATTGATGAAATTATACCTGCTGCTAGGGTTTACGAAAATAATACATTTTCTTTTTAAATGCATCCATGAACCAACAAAATAATTTTTTTTTAGATAGAAACAAATCCCACTGACCATTCTGTTGCTTATCTGACGCCAAAGGTGTGGTCCCTCAACCTTCACACTGTCATTCATATTCATTCCTTCTTTCTCTTCCTTGATCCCTTTGATTTCTTCTTCAAGTCCTGTGATGGTATCCTTCAACATGGATATCTTTTTATCCTTGTTCTTAAGTTTCTGTTTGCTTAAGAATGCATTTTCAAAAATTTCCCAAGGACAACTATCTTTACATAAGTATTCTTCATAGTCTTTTGGAAAAGATGGCCACCAGATGAGAGATTTCCCATCTAACAAACGGGCAACATGTGATTGCCAAAGGATGTTACCAAAATAGAAAGATTTGCATTTCATCAACCACTCTAATATTTATTTCATCCTTTCCAAAATACTTTGGCAACTCCATGATCTAACACCTAGGGTTTGAAAAAAATGCTCCATAGAATTGTGCCTCACCAAATCCAATCCCAAATGCTGCCACGTAACAAGTAGACCCAAAAATCTCCTTCAAAACACAACAAACAATAGTTGATTTGCTTACCCAAACCGAAAGATATCTCAAATTTCATTCTTTTGAAAAAACGTCACTACCACTGTTTTGGATGGGTGACTTAAAGGGTTGTATCTCCCTCAATACTTGTTAGATTCCTTCACATAACCACTCATTTCAAATTTTTAAAATTTTGAACAAGATGGCATGAGAACTGTTTGAATCAGAAAACCCTATGCAAAGATATGGCTCTTGGAAGATTGGACATTTTGTGGAAAAAACTTTTGTCCATTTCTGAAATCCAATAAAAATCTATTAAGAAAAAAAAATGAACAAAAAAACAAAAACAAAAACATTCCGACTTTGCTTGAATCATTGCTTTGAGACCACTTATAAAATTTTATTCCCATGAACATAAATCATCCACAATATACTGAAATATCAAAGAATTTATCCATTAAGTAATGATCCACAAGGCATACATCCACAATGAGTTAGAGATAGATAATACCCTTAAGGTGGGGCAACACCAATAATACTCCTTAAGGAAGGAATAACTCCATAAGATCTCCCAAGATGAGAGCACCACTTAGAGAGGGAAAAGTCTCATAAGCCATTTCTTCAACAAAAACAATTACGAAGGATATTTAATATGATCCATGATTGATGATTCATTACAATGACAATATCTCCTCTTTATATACCCATAATTTAATTATACTTTGGGGAGGGTATAACCCTAACCCTAGCTAACTCCTCAACCTTTATCCAATTCATTTTGGCAATATATTATTCCAGTACAATAAACCTTGGGATATGTGTGGTACATGCCAGCTACCTATCCCTAGGTACCATAACACCAAGCTGTTGTAATACCACTATGTGGTCATGATGTAATATTGGAGGGGCCCGTTTCTATCCCATATAAGCAATTAAAAAAATATTCCTATATAGTCATTCCTATGTAATTCCCTTTTTGCCAAGATGTCTTCTAGCTGTTCCCTTTTTTTGCATCTCTTTGTTTCCCCCTCCCCACCAAAAGGGTACTTTGTTGAATCTAGTTTGTTTCTCTGTTTCTCAAATTTTTATTCTTTCCTCAACTATTCTTAGGGTCACCTATCTCTTTGATCCATTAGTATTTGATATGCAACTTTGGAGGATATTGCCTAATTTTAACAACAATTTCTTTAGGAAGCCGATTTGAAAGACTCGATGCATTTGACATTTGATGGTAGTTTCAATTTGTAAGCTACCTGACTTGTTTTAAATATTGTAAATTTTCTGCAATGTCACTGGGAGAGTTTGTTGCATCTTCTTGTAAATAGAGCTCTCTGTTTTTAATCCTCAATGTACTTAGTTGTGTATAACGAAAGATCTTGGAGTGTATTGTTGGTTTTAGAACCATTTTTCTCTTGCTTGTGCTCTTTCTATATCTTTTTGAAGTTTTCTTGACACTTTCTGCACTTTATTCAGCATTTGTTGTGATATCTTGTTTTTCCTTTGAAAATTAAGATGCATGCTAATTAACACAAGTGGGTTGTCTTCTCAAATATCTTTTGAATATTCAGTGGGGTGTCATCTTGATACCTGAATGGGTATTATCATTTCTATTAGAATTCTGTGAATGGTAATCCTTCTTTTTAAAGGGCTTGTTTTCTGCTCGAATGATTTCAATGTCATTCATTATTGCTTCACTCTTTGTTTGGTCATGCATTTGTGGATTGTCTCCACCATTGTTTGGTCATCCATTTGTGGATTGTCTCCACCATTGAAGCTTAGTTGAGTCCATGATTCTGGAAGCAGTGTTTTTTGAAGTTGCTACTGTCTCTATTTTTTACAATCATTTTGGGCAGGGTCATAGGATGCATTGCGCTTAGTTTTTTGGCTTTTGGAATTGCTATATGGATTCTTTTTATGCAGGCTTGTTTCATTTTATATAATTCTTGGAGTAATTATGCATATATCCAGAGCGAGGATGACTAATGATCAGTTTTAGATATAAAAATTCAATTGTTCTTTATTTTACAGGGCTGATGCCACTAAAATCAACTCTGGGAACTGTGCATAGTTTCTTTATTTTTTTATATGGAAGGCAAAGCCTGTTTTGAATTTTGTAGAGGGCATGAAACTCCTTTCAGCATTTCATTACATTTTAAATAATGATGGGTGTCCTGGGGTATCAAACCATGGCCACCCAAACCGAGGCAAAGGTCACAACCGCTGGATCTATCCCTACAGGACTATTTAAAGAAGATATTGTATCTATCAACAAATGAGTTTTTATAAATTTGAATAGAACTAACATAAACACAATACTACACAATTCTGGAAAATATAAAATTGAAGAGAACTTTGTAAATTTAAACTAATATATCATTGAGCAGAAAAAAAAGAAGCAATACTTTGAAGAGTGCCATTGATAGCCTCCATCTTGATGGCCATATGTGATGGTAAGATCCATAATGTTATGCGCAGCCATAATCAATAGTGAGTCAGTGATGGGGTTGAAGAACACTTAAATATTGAGTCTGAGCAAAATGTTTGATATATTATTGCGAGTGTAGTACAACAGTGGTATTCCACAATTGAAGGAACAGAGAATGAAGGATGACAGGAAAAATCAGCAACACAGCATCTCCAGCGTTCAGAAACAACGTTCAGTTCTGGAAATGAAATAGCAGCAGCAAATAGTCTTGAAAAGTCCCCCTCAGATGGCCCTGCACAATGACAATACAAACTGGAAGTTGCCCAGACAGCCCTGCACAAACAATATATATCCAAACGACCTTGTACAACTATCAAACGACTTTGCACAGGAATCAGATGGCCTTGCACAACAATCAGATGGCCTTGCACAAAGCATCTACAGCAAGCATTTAATAGTGGAAATAGCTCAGACAGCCATGCACAACAATGTATAATGGCAAGACTATTTCACAGGCACATGCACAACATCACCATAAGTCTGCACACAACAATGGCTGAACGGAAGTATTCTCATTATCTGCACATGTATCTCACGTACAAGCATATGTGATTACACCCAACATGCCCATTTGAATTCCGAAGGGGGTCTATTTATACAACTTCCTACGAATGGGGAGGTAGTTGCATCCTCAACTCCCTCCAACTAACTACCTTGACACCTCATGACTTTTTGAATTACATTTGTATTTCATGAATTTATTAATTACACGTACGACATTTTGTCAAATACTTTACGTATGTGTTACAAAACAACTCAATTAAAAAAATTGTACACGAACAAAATCACTCCATACGCAGTCCATTAACCTTGAGGTGGTGCTTGAGGTTGCTTCACGTTCAATCTAGCACCTACATTTGCCCTCCCCTCTAGATTGGTCGATGTCCTCGTTGACGATTACTACTGCTCTTGAGGGCTTTGGCTATGTAGTGGCTGACTGCTGAACTTGCAAAATGAGGGATTCATTTTCTCCTTTCAACCACTTGGTATAGGCTTCATATCAAACCCATTGGAAGCCATAATGCTGTGACTTATGCTCGATCTCTGCAAGCCTTGCCTTAAATTCTGCCTCCCCTCCCTCTTCGCTGATTTTGCCTCCTTCCTTGCAGCCTCCAAGTTGTTCATCTCTGTTTGCAATCAACCGATCTTGGTGAGTGACCTCCTGCATCTTGGCTTCAAGAGTACGCTCCCTCATTGCATGCTTCGACTTCAACTGCTCGATCAACTGATCTTGCTCCTCCCATGCACTCCTCATCTGATCCATCTCGTCTCATATTTGCTAGTTTTGCTTCGGCCTCCTGTTGCACTCGTTGAAGCAGCCCTTTTACCTCTTGCAACTGAGTAGACTGCCAATTTCAGGCTATTGACCGTTTCCTGAAATTTCCCGAACCAATCTGCTAACTACTATATCAAATATGCTAGAAATTTGTTCTGGCGTAAGCTTTCTCCAACTCTAGTGCCATTTTGATTTTCTTGACACCTAGTAATTCAAGAAACCTCACTCAGTCTCCCTTCACCAATGTATAACCATGGTGGGTACTGGTACAACGCTGGAGTTCCTTCAGGCAACTCCATGACTCCAATTAATGATCGCACACTATTGCTGGCTGCCCCAAGCTCCCATGGCTGAATACGGTGGATTTCTTCAAGCTGTTTCATTTGCTCCTCATCTTGGGCCCAAATCATCAATCTATCCAACTTAGTATCCATCTGCAAGTTCCACAGTCACCATTCTCCAAGGCAACCTACTCGAAATTCGTTTTGTACCTAGTCAAACAACCCACTTACCTTCTCAAAGAATCCATCAATTTGTTCATTTATTCTTGCTCAATGACCTAGGGGCTGCCTCAAATTTGGCACTTAGTGAGGAAGTGCTCACTCGTCTCTCCTTCCTCCGCAAGCTCAAGTTCCTCTTCCATGTCATCATTGCCCTTGGTGGTTTCTTCAATCTCCTCCTTGCCATGGGCCTTCAGGTTGATCTTAGCTTTGGCGACTTTTTGTTCTTGAATCTTTGGTTCTATCCTCTCCGCTTCATCATGTTGTTTTGAACCAATCTGTTTTCTTGTAGTGTCTGCTGTCTCCTTCCTTTTCTCTGGTTCTTTTGTTGGTGGTTGATTGCTTTGTCCTTTTTGCCACCACAAACGTTCTGATGCAGGTAGTTTGCCTTTTCCTCCCTCCTGCACAGATGAAATAGTTGCTATGATTTGCGTTGTTGTAGATGTAACCTCCACTAGTGTCTCTTTGTCCAAAGGTGGTGAACCACACCTTCTGACCTTTGCAAACTATTGCAACCATGTTGGAGCAAAACTTTCCTACTTGAAAGTCGACATGTCCAAGTCCGCTATAATTTCTCCTTCATACAATCTAGGTGTCCCTGGATCATAATTCCGTGGTTTCCTCTTGAGTCTCCTCTTGAATTCTTCTGACGGTGGTGAATTCTCCATTGCGTCCACTCTAGTTTACACCTCCTTGTCGACATCTACAACAATTGATGTCGCCTACACTCCTTGCATAGTTTCTCTTCCTTTTGGATGTTGTGCTTTTTCTTCCACACACCTCGCTTCATGCACAACTGTTCTTGTCTGTTCTGGCTACTATCCTTCTCTGGTAGCCTCTTTCTTGATACTTGCAATGGTGGATGCAGTGCCTCCTTCCACAATCTAGCCTTCCGATTGCATTGGAGTGCCCTGTTGCACTACAATATACACCATTCCCTTGTAATTGATAGTATTGGCTTGTCACTAGTCCTTGCATACTTCTGCCACTTGTACCCACCATTGTAGCATCTTGTGGCAGTCTTGAAGGTGGAATGATTTTGATTCGCTTAACTAGCTGGTATTGAGGATGTTGTTATAGAGGTTGTTATAGTTGCCGCCCCCTCTACTGCCACTGTTGCTCTAGCTCCACTTCTCTTCTCTCGTTGGCTTCGTTGCACTTGGCAGTTGTTCCTCGGCTCCATCTAAATTCGACCCTTCTTTGACCAACGCATTTGTGTCATCACCTTCCTCTTCCTATGACGACTCAATTGATAGTGTGTTTGCTGCCTTCGTCTTTGTCATCATGGCCTTCTTCAGACCGCTATTTTTCCTGTTGGTCTAGTCTTGGTCAAGAGGGCTACATAAACGTAATGAGAAATGGTTGGTGCTCCTTCTAGCAATGCTTGAGGTAGACCTAGTCTGGTAAAGTGAATCTTCTCATACTTTACCGCATCCAAAAGCAGTGCAATGGCATGGAACACCATAGAGAAATTCTTCGTGAAATGCAACAAAAATTCTATATGCGGTTAGACAAAAATGTTGCCTGATCAAAATTTTCTTCGAACATTATCGCTTCCATGCATGGTATGAGCCAAGTGGGCATATTTGAGGCTCGTTGCTCGCTGGGCATATTGGACATCACTTCATTCATTGCACAACGCAATTCATTGGACTTAAGGTGTTGCATTTTTAGTCCATGACTCCCATGTTTCGTTAGCTTTGAAACCTTTACTGGATTGAGATTGGTGACCTTGTACATGAATGTCTTTAACTGGTAGGACTCCACTCTTTCCTTCACCATTTTGTTGTTGTTTGTAGCAAGTAGCCCAAACACTTTGAAAGCTATTTGGTGAAAATGATACTCACACCTCCTTGTCACCTAACACCACCTTTTTTTCCTGCATCATACGTTTTCAACATCTCTAGCAAGTAAGTTTAGAAAAAATCTTTGTCGAAGTTAGCAACTTGCAAAATGTGGTGTATTCCTGTGCTTCAAAATGCTGCTTTTAATTAGTGGTCTTGCAGATTGTCGAGCCACCGCAACTTGTAAAACTCACCTACAGTCGTTGTCTAGATAATTTGGTCCAAGGGAATTTTTATCTGCTCTTTCCCCTTTGCTCTTTATTGCGGTGAAGCGACCGACTCCTTTCCCTTGCCTCGCTAGTCTTTTAGAGTTCCGGTTTGTTATTGTGACCTCGAATTGCCACCTCCTTTGTGCTACCATGTCTTCCCCTGTTGGGCTTCCATCTCGCGCTCCTCCCACTCTCGATGGCATGTGCGCTCCTCCTGGATTTTGACAAAGACGGTGTCGACTTCTACATGTGTTTGGGGTCCTTGCCACGATACAGTTCCTAGCACAAGTCTTGGAGGATGCCTCCTTAACTCACATTCTGCAATCCTTGGCCTGTGCTATATTCCCTCTACATTTCTCCTAGGTTTCGGATTTTGAACTCCAACGACAAATACTCCCAACTCCCGCTATTGTCTTCTGACTGAATTGTCTTTTTGTTGCTGCTTCACATGGCACGCTTGCTCTTCGTGTCGCTCGTTTTTTGAGATGTGTGCCCTTTTGCTTTTCCTTGCTCATCCAGACGGTTTAGACGACCTAGCTTTGGATAATTCAACATGACCCAACCCCAGACAACCCGACTTTGAACGACCCTAGCTTGGATGGCCTGTCTTCAAACGATCTTGCTTCTGGCGGTTTGCTCCTAAAAGGCCTATATTGGGACAACCTGCTTCCAAATTACGACCTGTACATCTCTCCTAACGGCCTATACGGTTTTTCCCTTGGCCCAAACAATTCTTTTGATGGTTTGTATGGTTTTTCCTTCGCCTCAAACAACTCTTTTGATGGCTTGTACGACTTCTCCCTCTGCTCGTACGACTTGATTTTTGCCTTGAACTTCATACTTCGCTCCTTGCTTCAAGACGAGCAATGTACGGACTGTATGATCTATATGACTCTGCGCAAAACTTAAACAATGTTGCACAGAGTTTAGACGACCCTCCTCTCTGCTTTCTTGTGTATTCTTGTCATGTGCAAGTTGCTTTGCTGAAACCCTTTCACCTTTGTCCTTCCATATGTGCTCTTTTTCTGCTATGTATTCCTCACCTGCAAAAGCAAACCTGAATTTCTAATTACTGGGCAAGGGTTTTCAACAAAACCCTTGTTGTTGCTTCTTCTGGTGCATGCCCTAGATTGATGTTTTTGGTGTAGCTTCCTCCTTTGTTGCTGAAATTTCCTTATGCTATTCAATTTTCCGCCGTGGGCTTGCTTCGGTTTCTCTCCTTGGCACTTTGAAATGTGCCCTAGGTCGTGTCCTAGCTACTATAGAAATGGCTACTAGGTGCACTCTCCTTGTGCTTGTTACAGCTCTGATTTGGATCTGGATGGTTGAATGAGTAAACAAGAGCTCTTGGTACCTTTTTATAAGATGAGGGAGGTAGGGGGACACTTGGCGTACATGCATGCGACAACTCCCCCTTAACTACGATTGACCGTCCTTAACTATTTTGCATGTAACCGTTTGCTCTGTGCTTTTTTTGTCTTTTTCTAGGCGTTTGGCTTCTCACTCCTTGCGCATGGTAGGCCGGTGTGCATGCCTATGTTTGGATTACTAATATGGTTTGGCTCAGACAACCCATATAGTTAGATGGCTTGATTGGTTGTCTAGATTTCCTATCCTTTTACTGGTCTGGATGGACCAAGATGCTAGATGAGCTTCCTATCATCCCATATGGCCTACTTTGTAAGCCTAGATGACCTAGGATGCTAAACAACCTAGCCCTTGCTTGGCTTGGACAACTCAAGGGGCCAAACGACCTACCTTGTCGTCCCGACAACTCTTCCTACCTTAGCTTTTGCTCAGACGACCATCCTTGTTCTATTGCCCTTTTGCGTTCAGTTTAGACCTCTCACGTGGCTTCCTCCTCGGACAGCCCGACTGATGCATTTGACGGCCTAGGGGAATTCTAAAAATCAAGTAGCCTCCCCAAATAGCCTAGGGAGAGCCTTGACGATCTTCCCATTGGGCTTGATGGCCCAAGGGATGTCCTAGGACCTGTTGTCCCTGTTGGATGACCAAGGGGTGGCCCAGACCGCGTGAGGGCCGTTTGGGGCAGATTGCTCCCCCAGACGGTTAGGAAAGAGGCTAGACGACCTCACCCTTTGTCCAGGCTGTCCTAGACGGTCTGGGGGACTTAATTGCCCACCCAGACTACTTAAGTGTTTTTCTTCGCAAGCATACTTTGGGTAGTTAGGTGGACTTGACAGCTTGCTCAGACTCCCCAAGGAATTGTTCAAGTTGTTTGGTGAATTATTGCAATAGCACTTGTCTCGATTTCCTTTGGGACTAAAGTCATTTTTTGGCCTTCTCTTCTTCATCTTTGGCCTAGACTCCAACTAAGTTGCCTTCGCCTGTTCATCTGCCATACGGTTATAGCCTCCTCGTCCTTTGAAGTGATTTTAGCTTCGCTTCAAGGTTCTTCCTGCAAAACTATGTTTGGCCATGGGTTGACATTACCTGGTTGTTGGACAACTCCTTGCCTTCTTCTTAGCGTTCCCCATTTGTTTCTTCTCTCGAATTCTGAGTTCGGATTGGCATTGCTCTAGTCTTCCTCATTGCTTGAACTTTCCAAGGAAACAGTACTACGTGCCTCATTGCCCAAGTTGCCATCACCTGTTGTTTCATTTGGTAATGTTTGTTCTGGCAGTGCACATCTTGCCATTCAACTTCTGCCACTCTTTTTCCTAGCGAGGTTCCCTTAGCCAAACTGGTGTTTCTTGCAGTTCTCTTCCAAAAATTCAACATTTGTCACACAACCGTCAACAATTCCCAACACTCGCTCATTTGTCGTGCTCCTCTAGAGTATCTTCCGGGCTTGTCATTTCTCCCGAAAAACTCCTCCTGCTTGCTTGTATATCCTATCGTTGTTGCATTAATTCTTGCGCATGCTGTCTTTGCAACTTGCCCATTTAAACATTAAATTGTTTGCTTCTTTCATGCAATTGTTGTGTTTCAGCACGCATCCTTTCCAATTGCTGCTAACAAACTCATTCTGTCAAATTCATTTCCTTCTGATGCAGGAGCATCCGACAGCATCAGATGCAGGAGCATCCGACAGCATCAGATGCAGAGGCGTCCAGTTGCGGGAAAGCCAGTGTTGAAGAGTCGGCCAAGGAAGAAGAAGCAGAAGGCAAGGAGGAAGTTCACAACAGAAACTGTCGCGAAATCGCGACAGTTTTCAGGAGTTTCGCGACAGTTTTCAGGAGAGAGAAAAAGCCGTAGAAGGGGCCGCGATTTTGCGACATGTCGCGAAATCGTGACCCGCAATTTCGCGACATGTCGCAAAATCACGATCGTCGCGAAATCGCGACAGCAGTAGCGAGGCGGAGGCGGAGGCAGGAGTTTGTCGCGAAATCGCGACAGCAGGGCAGCGGCGGAGCAGAGCAGTGGGAGTTGTCGCGATTTCGCGACACGTCGCGAAATCGCGACCGTCGCGAAATCGCGACGCAGGTGGCGCAGAAGACTTGGCAGTTGGAGGGAGTCGCGAAATCGCGACATGTCGCGAAATCGCGACATGTCGCGAAATCGCGACAAGGAGCAGGCAGCAGAGTGGAAGCAGCGGAAGTGTCGCAATTTCGCGATTGTCGCGAAATCGCGACCAGAATAGGCGGACGAGGGGCAGTTGAAGGCAGAGGTCGCGATATCGCGACCTGTCACGATATCGCGCCAAGTTTCTAAGAGGAGCGAGCGGCAAAACGGTCGCGATATCGCGACAATTTCAGAGTCGATGGGCATTCGGCGAGAATTGGTCGCGATATCGCGACCAAAATGAGAAAAGAGAGCAGGGAGGCAGAAACGTCGCGATATCGCGACGGAGAGAGAAAAAGGCGCGGGAGAAGAAGGAAATGGCCACGCGGATGGTCACGTGCACGGAAAAGAGGATGACACGTGGAAATGTGCAGTCAAAGCGGGGGATTACCCAGGAGTGCGGGAGACGAAAAGGATGGGCGCGCAGGGTTTTCTGACGGATTCAGCAGTGACAGGGACCGTGCGGAGAGGGGTCTTTAATCGGGTTGGTGTCTCGGTTTTTGTGTGAATGTAATTTGTAATTACTCGGGTTGGTGAATCCATTTAGGCGGGAGTTGATGCTTCAGAGGGTCGGGGCCTCTATAAAAACCCAGTTTGTTGTATTTGTCGGGACGGTGGATCGGAGAATGCACGTAGAGGTATAGAAGCGTGAAGCTAAGCCGGGAGCTAGCAATTGTAAGCCTGCGGGCAGTGTTATGTAAAATTTTTCAGAATTAATAGATGAAAATTTTTTGGAACTTGTGAGTGTGAGTACGCGTGTGTTTTTCGGTGTGCCGTCACCTTCACTTTGAGGGTTCTTGTTCTAGCGGTTCCTGTCGTCCAACATGCATTGGCGCTATCCGTTGCATGTTTTCTTTGTCAAGTGTCCTCTGTTCATTAATCAATCTCCATTCCTCTTCAACATGACATGCATGCACAACCTCCAAATCTTCTTGTTCCATTGTTGTTTGCATGTCATTCTAGCTACTTGTGGCTTCCTTCTTGTACAATTATGCCAGCTGCTCTTCAACCTCACTACGACTAGTCCCTTGGTGTGACCATCAACCTCCAACCTGACAAAGAGTCCCTTGTTCGTTCCACACCATCAAACTTCATACAACTAGATTATCCAACCTCTCTTATCGAGATTCCTTGAAAGGATCCCAAAGATTGATTTGGTGTGACCATCAGTTTACTTGTACTCGTCTCTTCGTCACTTGGTTCGATGTTGACAAAGTTCACTTGTTCCCTGAATTTGTACAACTTCAACTTCGAACCATTGACTGTCTTGGAACATTGCATCCCGTCCAGTCTCTTCAATCTCACTGCACCATCGCCCAACACCTCATTACTTGGAATGGTCCAAGCCACAGGGTCTTCAACTTCCCTGGCTTGATCTCATGTTTGCCATTATATTTTACCACCAAGTCACTTGCCTTTAATTTCATCTTTCGCAGGTGCTTGTCATGCCAAAGTTTTCACCAACATTGGTTAACCTCTGTGGCCTAATGTGCCATCACACTTTTTTGATCCAACTTGATGAGTGTCATCAGCCTCTCCTCCAAGCTCTCTAGGTCAGTAAGACGGTTCTGCACCGCCACCCCTAGACTTGGCACAAGAAACTCCGATGCAACTACCTCTTGACCATACATCAACTGGAATGGTATGTGATTCGTTATTGGCTTTAACATCGTCTTGTACACCCACATGATATCTGGAAATTTCTTCCCCTAGTGAGCATCCTTGATTTCATATGTTTTGTAAATTATGGAAACGAAAATCTTGTTTGTTGCATCCATTTGTCCATTTCCTCCGAGGTGCAAGATCTTGAATTCTGTAGTTAGTTTCTGAATAATTGCATTCGCAAAGTGTCTTCTGAGATAACTAGTCAATTGAAGAGGCACTCTGAACCTTGTAATGATTTGCTTATACCAAAATCCCGCAGTGCTCTTTGTAGAATTATCAAGCAATGCCCTTGCCTCCACCCACTTTGTCAGGTATTCAGTTGCCACTACAATGTATCTGCATCTTCTCTGATTGGTCTTCAACAGTCCAACAAAATCGAGACCCCATTGTTCGAACAATTGTTGCAGTTGAGTGGGTGCAATAGCATGAAGCTCCTCCGCTGCGGCTTCCCAACTTGTTGGCATGTATCGAACGCAGTCACAAACTCCTTCGTGTTGCAACAAAGGATGGGCCATCACAACCCTACTAGAAGCACCTTCCTTGTGGTCGCATTTCACCCCATGTGCCCTCCTGCTAATCCCTCATGAGCTTCCTTCAATGCTGTATTCACCTCCTCATCCATTACGCACCTCCGTAGAATTTCATCTGGACCAATCTTGTACCGCTAACCAACAATCTAGAATGGTGTTGACTTGATTATTATCTTTTTCTTTTCTGCTGTTGTCAACTCCTTTGGCATCTCCCCTATTGACAAGTATTCTCCCATGTATTTATACCTTGATGGTAGCTCAGTGATTGAAAATAAACAAGCATCCAGAAATTCATCCGATATTTATCCTTCTGCAGGTTCAACTGATCCGCTATCACATGTTTCTTCCGTGGTTTGACCACCACCTGAAACATGAACTCTTGCAATGTAATGAGCCACCTGCTAACTCATTCGTGAATAGTCGACTTGTTGATCAGGTACAACGATCCTTTATGATCCACATAGAAAGTAAAAGGGTTGGTAAGCAAGTGATGTCTCAATTTTTGCACCACATACACCATCCCTAGTGCTTCCCGCTCCATTGTGTTGTAATTTTCCTCTGCTCTAGACATCAACCGACTTGAAAATTATATGGGTTGGTCCAACCCATACTACCCCTCTTGGGTGAGTCCACATCCAATTGCAAAATTGGATGCATCCACGTGGACGTGAAACTCCTTTTCCCAATCCGAAAACACCAGAATGGGTGCACAAACCAGCTTCCCCATCAACTCCTCGAAGGCCTTCTCATAGTTTGCGCGCTTGGAATCAACGGAATTTGATGCATGCTCAACTCTAGTGTTATCCCTTGCAAGTCCTTGTATGCCAGAACATGGTTTTCTTTGTTCACCTATTGTTGATCTAATTGAGGCTCTTCTATGTCAATGAAATTGATATTTTGGGAGTTACTTGTCGTCGCCTTCTTCGAACAATTAGCTAGGTCCGCACCATCTGCACATCGTTGTTATGTTGCTCCCACTTACTCCAGTTGGTCCAATTCCATGCAAAGTGTTCCCACTCTTGACATCGTTTGCACTAAATGTTTGGACTTCTGTCAGAATCATATTGTAACCTTCCTTCACTACTTCCTTTGGTCCAATTCCTTGATTGCAGTAGTTTTCCGTGGTGGTTGTTTCGGTATCTGCCCCTAGTTCCTCCTTGTCCGCTTTTCAAAGTGCTTGGTTTCTCCTCTTTTTCTTCCTTATGTACTGTCATTGTCTAGTACATCGCACTTCCTAAGTTGAATGGGTAGTCCATAATCGCTTGAGTTGCGATTTCACAAATGTTATAAATATTCTTTCTTTGGACAACTCACATTTGTGTGTCCTTCGGACTTGTAGTCCAAATACCAAATGTCTTTTTTTTCTTTCTTCTCTATCTTCATATCATTGATCATCCTTTTCAAGTCCTTACAGATGGCCTCAATTGTTGCACTGAGATTGTCCCAATCGTTGGCAGGATCGTCATCCTTTGTGACTCATTCTACCACCGCTTGCTGCTGCCATCTCCATCTCACACTCTAGGTTCAATGCACAATCAAATGCTTCCTGGTATGTGGTTGGTGGGACCGTCTTCATCTTCTTGTATCTTGGCAACAACCTGTCCAGGAACCATTGCTACTGCAACTTTTCGGTTGGTTTCGCCTCCATTTCACTGATTAGCTTCTTCACACTGCGGTTGTAGGACTTAATATATTTTACCAATCAACTCCTTTTTTGTCTTTCATATTCTTCGTCGAATATATTTCTCCAATTATGACATCGTATGTGGACTTCCATCTTTGACGAAGCCTCATGACCTTTTTAAGAGTGGGTTGGCCGGAAAGAAACATCAAGCCCCATTTGCCTCAAGCAGTCGCATAACAGCTGGTCCACTTGACCTAGTGCATACCGATCTATGCAAACCCATGGATATGAGTTTCAGTGGTTGTAAATATTTTCAATTGTTCGTTGATGATCATACCCGAAGGATGTGGGTGTATTTCCTAAAGACCAAGGATGAAGCTTTCCACTATTTTAAAGAGTTCAAAGCTCATGTGGAAAAGATAACTGGTTGTCCCTTTCCACTATTTTAAAGAGTTCAAAGCTCATGTGGAAAAGATAACTGGTTGTCCCTTTCATATAATCCACTTAAATCGAGGGGGAAAGTACACCAATAATCAACATTTGGCTTTCCTAAAGCAACATGGCATCAAATGACAATTGATGAATGCCTACATGCCTCAACAAAATGGAGTTGCAAGAAGGCGAAATCATACTATTCAGGAGATGGTGCGATGTATGCTGAGCGATGCCAATTTGGAGCCAACATTTTGGGTAGAAGTTGTTCATACTACGGTCTACATGTTGAACCATGCACCCACTTCCATTGAATGGTGTCACACCTGAAGTGGCATGGATGGGAAACAAACCTTCTATGTCACATAGCCACGTGTTTGGATGCATTGCATTTATGCACATTCCAAAGCAAAAGCGTATGAAGTTGGAGGAGAAATCTAAGCTATGTATCTTTATTGGATAGAAAATTGAGTTGAAGGGATATCGTCTCATGGATCTTGACACCAAGAAGTTGAATATCAATAGCCATGTTTTGTTTGATGAGAAGAGTGATTGTATCTCTTCTTTAAAGCCACACACTATTGACACAACACTTTTTTTTCTGTTTGATGATGAAGAAGAAGCCTTTGTGAGAGAGGATATTGATTTTGATGATGATGATGGAGATATTCTTGATGAAGCTGATGACCCAAGACCATCCACTTCGAGTACAACTCACAGGCCCAAGCAGTATCTTAGCACAGTTTGTGATTGCGAACTTAGATCGTGTTCCAGACACATCTAACCAAGAACTCAGAGTAGAGTTCGATATGAGGTCAACCTTAGCCCTAATGAGCATGGTTGTGAAGACATATGAAGCTTCAACATTTTGCAAAGCTCATGTTGAAGGAGTGGAAGAATGCCATGAACGTCAAGTATCAAGCATTGATGAAGAACAAGACGTGGCAACTTGTTGATCTTCCACCTGGCAAGAAACCCATTGGATGCAAGTGGGTATTCAAGACCAAATACAAAGTTGACGAGAACATCGACAAGTACAAAGTAAGGCTTATTGCAAAGGGCTGCAAAAATAAAGAAAGAATTGTCTATGATGAAACTTTTGCATCCACAATGAAGATCAAGAACATCCAGATGGTTTCTGCAATGGTTGTGCAGTTTGGATGGAAGTTGCATCAAATGGATGTGAAGAGTGCATTTCTCAATGGTGACCTCAATGAAGAAGTCTACATGACATAACTTGAGGGATTCATCATACTTGGTCAAGAAAACAAGGTATGCAATCTCATTAAATATCTCTACGTGTGGAAGTAGGCAGCCAAAGGCTGGTATGCAGAGATTGATGAACATCTCCTATGACATGTATTCTGTCGTAGTCCATATGATCCAAACCTGTACTTCAAATGGCAAGGAAGAGAGGTCGTGATCATCATTGTGTATGTTGATTATTTTATTATCACTAGAATTTTGGTGAAGTTGATTGAAGAGACCAACAAAGCTTGCAAACGTTCGTTCGACATGATTGATCTCGGGCTAATGCATTATTGTCTTGGCTTGGAGGTGTGGCAAATTGAGAACCATGTGTTCATGTCACAAATGAAGTATGCCAGGACATTGCTTGAGAAGTTTCAGATGACAAATTGCAAGCCCATGGACACTCCAATAGGAGCAAGGTTGTAACTATCGCACTGATCTTGGGCTAATTCATTATTGTCTTGGCTTGGAGGTGTGGAAAATTGAGAACCATGTGTTCATGTCACAAATGAAGTATGCTAGGACATTGCTTGAGAAGTTTCGGATGACAAATTGCAAACCCATGGACAGTCCAATAGGAGCAAGGTTGTAACTGTTGCGCTATGGTCCATATCCATAGGTGATTGGAACTCCTTATTGCTAGTTGATTGGGAGTCTCATTTATTTGACGTACACTAGATCATATATCAGCTATGTTGTGAGCTATCTTTCATGGTTCATGCAAGAACCAAAGGTGTATTATTGGAAAGCAACAAAGTGGGTACTCAGGTATATTCGTGGTATTACTGATTATGGTCTGAAGTACAAGAAAAATGATCAATTTTTCTTGATAGGTTTCACGAATGCAGGTTATGCAGGATCCATTGATGACAAGAGATCCACTTTTGGATATGTACTCTTTTTGGGATCCAGTCCAATTTCTTGGGGAAGTAAGAAGTAACTTGTTGTTGCTTGTTCTTCCACCGAGGTCGAATATCATGCTACAGGAGTTGCTTGCAAGGCGATATGGTTACATCACATCTTGTTAGGAATGGGCATCCCACAAAAGAAACCAATGATCTCGATTTGCAACAATGAAGGAGTTCCAAAGCTTGTTCGCAATCTAGTTTCTCATGAGTGCACAAAACACATTGAGGTTTAGTTCCATTTTATTCGTGAACTTGTCCAAGAACACAACATACAACGCCAACTTTTTCCTACAAAGGAGCAACATGTCGACATTTTAGCAAAGTCTCTTGCATGTTTGAAATTTGAAATATTTAGAAATTTTTTTGTATGTACTTTGATTGAGCATTGGTGTAATAAGGGGGGAAATGTTGTGAATAAGATGTCTTGATGACGTATCACATTATGGTTACACAGATTACAGGTAGTTGAGGACGTGGTTGTAACTTCCGACCTCGTACATTCTAGATCCTTCATGTATTATTTCTGATATCACATCAATGGCAAGTTTGCTCATAGTTCATGAATGCATTTTGCATTTCTAACAAAAAATGTTGTTATAGACATGGATAATTCGGTTTGATACCACTATCAACAAGCCCTCAAACTCTTACAACATTCAAAGTAGGTTTTACACAAATTCAGTAGCAAAACATGTCTTATCGCAGTTAAAAAGAAAAACAAGCACAATCAATTTTCATCCCTTTTTATTTGCATTCAAAGATGACTTTTACTTTCAAAAGAATGTTCATACCTAGGTTCATGCTAATTTTATTATAGGCAAAAGCAAGCCAATTAACAATAAAGCATAGTAAAACTGTCGCTCTCTTGAGGATTAGAATATAACGAAAATTGGGTACCTCACAAGGTGAATCTCCACAGATTCGAGGATGGATGGAAACCGTTGGACAACTCTACTGGTTTTTGCACCTTTCCTCTTCAAAAATGATGGGTATCAATGTGTTCCCTCCTGCAAATTTTAGTCTTAATGTTGCTTTTCCTTGTTGTCCCCATTATGCTCAGGGTAAGGCTTATTTTAATAAATCCCCTTCATCTGAATTCAGTGTTCTCCTCGAATAAGCAACTGCTTTATATAAAAAATTTCCATGGAGAGATCTCAAAATAACTGGTTTTCCCACCACAAGCATATGCCCAAAGTATTATTATTCTTTATACAAATAATTAATAATTTATATTATTATTGATTATTTTCAATGGTTGCCTACTCATTGGTCCATTCTCCCTTGGTTCGCTTTAACAAGAGTGGTCTAATGTCCTAGGAAGAAGAAGAACCCCTTTTCTGCTATGGTACCTAGGAATATGCACAGGGAGATATGATATTATATTGTATAAGGGTATTATGGATAGTTGGTATGGGCCACACATAATCCAAGGTTGATTATATTATTATATTATATTATAATAATGAGTGGGATGAGGGTTTATAAGATGGGTATATAAAGAAGGGATATTGTCATTGTAATCATCATCATTCATATTGAGTATTCTTTTGTAATCGTCTTTGCCCATGAAGTGGCTTATGAGACTTTGCCCTCTCTAAGTGGCACTCTCATATTGGGAGATCTTGTGGAGTTATTCCTTCTTTAAGGAGTATTATTGGTGTTGCCCTACCCTAAGGGTATTATCTATATTTGTCTCATTGTGTGATTGTTATTGTGAGTAATTATTTGTGGATGAATGATTTAATATTTCTGCGTAATGGTGAATGCTTTCTAATAATGAGAATAAAGTTTCATGACATTTTCCCATTTTCTTGGACAATTGGAAGATGACACACATTGTTTTATTGGCCTTATTTAATTAAAAGGGAAAACTTATTTTATGATGGATAAAATCATATAATGCTCATGCAAGACAAGCAGTCTTCTTTTTATGCCAATAAGAAAATTGATTATTAAGTGCAAATGCATTTTTCACTCAAGACCTATTATGCCTATCATGCAAGTGTATTCTATCGGTGTTGTGTCCATGGGTTCCACATTCTGTTCATGCTGCTGGTCAGCATCTAATGACCTCTCTGTGATGATACTCTCCCTCCTATTCGCAGCCGAGGGCTGGCCTTGTCAAACAGTCCAAATGGAAATGTAGTTAAAAACTTAGACATGTTTCAATGTAATTGCCAACTCAACACTCATAACATTAAATGTAAATTCCACATCATCCACAAATCCACATAATTTTCATATTTTATAAACAATTTAAATTTAAATTGCTATTTATATTTTATCAAAGATTTGGGCTGTGACAAAAAGATTGAAGTCTTTTATTTGACCCACTAACGTATGGTTTGACCAAAAACAGGAGAATTAAATTAGCAAATTTGTTCAACTTTATGTGGTAGCCTTTAAATATGCAAAATTTGCAGCTTGATGCAAGTACTATTGAGCTATGAGGTTTCCATGAGGTGTAATGTCTCTGCAGTTCCAAGTTTTACTAAAATTAGGATGTAAACCTTGTTCTAAGTTGACTTGAAATGTAAAATTGCATTTGCAATGCACAGACTATGATGATAAAAAACTGAATAAATTCATTTCATGTTTTAGAAATTACACTATCGTTTTCAAGTTGAAACCTGTTCAAGAGATATTTGCACTTGTTCTAGGTCAACCTTAAACTGTTAATACACATTAGTGAGATATTTGGTCTTTGTCAACACTTCTATTTAAGTAAATGCTACAAGTCATTGTTTGGTGCAGGGACAGATGAAATCAAAGAGATATGCTTCGCTTGTATCTTCCCTGGGGAATGAAAACGGTATAGCTCCAACTTTATGTTTATAGTCTTATGGTTATAGGGAAGATTAGCCTTCCATAAAAGAGCTGCATCTTATATTCTTATTACTTTTATATGACTTTTGCATGCATTTCATATGCTTATATGCAGTTAAGATATCACTAAAGCTAGTAGCAATGCAGTTCTTGCATGAAGGCTTGAACAGGGGTTTAGCTGTGATGGGTAAAGTGCTACTTTTCATACCACATGACAATGAAGTGCCATTGTAAGTTACTTTTTTCTGATGGAGCTTCACAAATTATTATTGGATTGGTAAAATTTCCAAGTTTGCAGTCTACCTTATTGCAGTGTGATGCACTCCTTTTTCATTACTCCACAACCTCTATGACATACTCCTTGGGTTATGGGCCTCCTTGTTGCAATGAGGGGATTTGAACCTGGATATACTCTTATGAATGGACCCCATTACCATCTAACCAGAACCCTTTGGATTTTTTTTTTTGGTCTGTGTCTTTGTATCATAGCTTTAAAACTCTGCCATGTATAATAAAAGACTTTCCACCTTTATCTCTTTGATTCTTTCTAATAATTTGAAACTTTGAATAGGCTTCTTAGTAGCATCAGTACTCATACATGGTTCATATATTGACATCTTTCAGAATACCTCAAAAAAACTTCAATAGATTGGAGAATCTTCTGACTTCGAAGTTACCCAAGGCTTTAATCCTTGATTCTTTGATATTATCTCATTCTTATTATTATTTATATTTGTATTGAAATTTATGTCGTATTTTTGTTAGGTGTGAAGTCAGTATGGCCACTAGACGTCTGACCTGCTAGACGTCTAGGCTGCAGGGCTGCTAGATGTCTAGGCCAGACGTCTGGGCCAGACGCCTGGTCTGGCAGACGTCTAGGCCAAACGCCTGGGCTGCCAGACGCCTAGGCCAGACGTCAAACTAAGTAGACGTCATGGCAACTAGACGTCAAAGCAGCACACGTATAGGTAAACGTCAGAATGCGGAAGACGAACAGTCTTGTGGAGCGGAAGAAGAACAACGTTGGGAAGTGGAAACGAACAGTTTTTTGGAGGCTTCCTTTGGGAGAGGAAACGAACAGTTTGGAGTCTTCCTTCTGCTCTATGAAAGGGATTTGATCCCTTGCACTTAGTGATGTTGTTGAAAACGTTGAAAGACGTGAATGTAAATTTTGCTGAAAATAATAAAAGAGAAGTTGCCATTGCCCCGTGGTTTTTCCTGCACAACGCAGGTTCCCACGTAAATCTCTGTGTCACTTGTGTTACTGTTTCTGTGTTCTATATTTTTGTTATTGTGCTTCCTCTTGCAGGTGATAAATCTTGGAGTTTTTTCCTAACATCTGGTATCAGAGCTAAGGTTTTGTGCGAGTGAGAGCTGCAACAATGACAAAAGGTGTAACCAAGTTCGAGATTGAGAAATTTGATGGCGGGAACTTCGCTCTATGGAAGATGAAGGTGGAGGATTTGTCTGGTTCAGAATGACCAAGCGCAAGCCTTGAAAGGGGTCGCGAGTAAACCGAGCAGCATGAAAGATGAGGAGTGGGTAACGCTTGAAAGGAAGGCGTTTTCTACAATCTGTCTCTGCCTAGCGGACTCTGTCTTGTTCAATGTAGCTAAAGAAAAGACCGTGGAAGCCCTTTGGCAAAAGCTTGAAAAGTTGTATGAAACAAAATCAACAACTAACAAGGTTTTTTTTGAAAAAGCAACTTTATAGCTTGAGGATGAAGGAAAGTTCATCCGTGGTAGTCATTTGAATGAGTTTAACACTGTGATCAGTAAACTGGTTTCAGTTAATGTGAATATGGAGGATGAAGATAGCTATCACCCTACTTTGTTCCCTCCCGGACACTTGGGATCATATGGTGATGACCATTAATAATTCATCATCAAGAACTCTCAAATTTGATGATGTGGTAGCCGCTTTGTTGGCAAAAGAGTTGAGGTGAAAAACGTCTCTGGAACCCTCAACCAATGAAGCCCTATCTGTGAGAGGTCGATCATTCGAGGGGAGTAAACAAGGTAGAAAGCAGTCCAGATCTAAGTCTAAAGGACATAAGCAGAAAGGGAAGTGCTGGCATTGTGGGAAGCCAAGACACTCCAAGAAGGACTGTTGGCAATTAAAGAATGGTGAAAAGCAAAATCAGCCATTAGCTGAAGCCAATGCAGCAGATTCAGGAGAGACAACAACATGTGAAGCCTTATGTATCAGTAACAACAGATCAATTTTATATACCTGGGTTTTGGACTCGGTGCATCCTTCCACATGTCTCCCCACGGAGACTGGTTTGACAAATATTAGCCATACTTGTGGTGGAAAGGTCTATTTGGGTGATGATCATCCTTTAGAAATTGTGGGAAGAGGGGATATAAGGATCAGGCTGGACGATGATAGAGAAAGGATGTTATGTGATGTGCGACATGTGCCCAATTTGAGGAAGAATTTGCTCTCAATCAAAATGATGGATAAGCTAGGATATTTTGTCACCTTCTGTAATAACTACTGCAAGATTACCATAGGAGCTCTTGTAGTAGCAAAGGGAGAATCTTATGGGACTTTATACCGTTTATGCGGTGATACGGTGACAAACCATGCAACAACAACAACTTCTGTTCAGGATGCAGTAATGCTATGGCATCAACGCCTAGGCCATATGAGTGAAAAAGGCATAAAAATTCTGCATGACAGAGGTATGCTTTGTGGGATTAAGTCTTGCAATTTAGACTTATGTGAGCACTGTATTTTTGGTAAACAGAAGAGGGTTCGGTTTACTGCAACTCCTGATGATTATTCTAGGGGAGTGTGGGTTTACTTTTTGAAGAATTCGGAAGCTTTGCAGAAATTTAAGGAGTTCAAAGCACGGGTAGAAAAGAGTTTGGGCAAGTCAATTTTGTGTCTCAGGTCAGATAATGGGGTGAATATTGCTCCAAGGAATTTGATAAATTTTGTATGTAGGAAGTATTAAGCACCAGAAGACTGTACCATACACTCCACAACAAAATGGTGTGGCTGAGCGAATGAATCGCACAATCATGGAACGTGCAAGAAGCATGCTTAGCGCAGTCATGTTGGAGAAAAAGTTCTGGGCGGAGGCTGTTAATACAATTGTTTATCTTATTAACTGGTCACCTACAACTGCATTGGATGGACAGATTCCGGAGGAGGTTTGGTGTTGTAATTACTCTCATTTGCGCACCTTTGGCTGTGATGCGTTTGCCCATGTACCCAAAGAAAAAGGTCCAAGCTTGACCCGAAGCCAAGCAAATGTGTTTTTCTCGGCTATGGAGATATAGTGAAGGGGTATAGACTGTGGGATCCTACTACCCACAAGGTAATTATTAGCCGGGATGTAATTGTTGATGAAAAATCCATGCAAAGGAAGGAGGTATAGCAAAATCCTAATGTTGTACCTGTTGAAGTAGAATTGAGAGAAGATGACTATGAAGATGAACATGCTGAAGTCTTTGATCAACATGTAGAACAAGTAGAACAGGAAGTAGAGCAGCCACAACGGTAACAAGACCAAGATCCAGAACCGACAGATCATTGGGTTAGAAGATCTACACGTCCACAAAAGTGTCCGGAAAGGTACTCATGTGTATCGGTTCTCTTTTGCTTTGTTAACTGATGATGGTGAACCTAGTTCATTTCAGGAAGCTAGAGAATCTAAGAATGCAGCAAAGTGGAGGAAATCCATGGAGGAGGAAATCGAGGCACTTCGAAAGAATAAAACTTGGGAACTTGTGGATATCCCACCTAGAAGAAAGACTGTTGGAAACAAGTGGGTGTACAAAGTGAAAAAGAACAGCGATGGGCTGTTGGAACGCTATAAAGCTCGATTGGTGGCAAAGGGCTATGTGCAGAAGTCAGGTGTTGACTTTAATGAAATTTTCTCTCCAGCTTGTGAAGATGACTACTATCGAGTTCTACTTGCACTTGTAGCTGCACGAGATTTGGAACTGGAGCAACTTGATGTAAAGACTGCTTTCTTGCATGGTGATCTCGAGGAAGAGATATATATGGATCAACCCGAGGGCTATGAAGAAAGAGGCAAAGAGCATTTGGTTTGCGAGATCGAAGAAATCACCGTACGGGTTGAAACAGGCGCCAAGGATGTGGTACAGGAAATTTGACACCTTCATGAAGAGCCAAGGTTTCAGCAGGAGTGAAGCTGACCATTGTGCATACTATAAGAGGTTTGACGATGGCAGTTCTATTATTTTGCTGTTGTATGTTGATGATATGTTGGTTGCAGGCCCCAACATGAAGAAAATCATTGATCTTAAGGCTTAGTTGGCTAGGACATTTGAAATAAAGGATTTAGGAGCAACAAACCAAATTTTAGGGATGAAGATACACAGGGACAAAAAAGGAAGAAAGATTTGGTTAAGTCAAAAGTCATATGTGGAAAAGATTCTGCAGCGCTTCAATATGCAGAATGCTAAACCAATTAGTACCCCACTTCTTCCACACTTAAAGTTGTCTTCCAACTAGTGTCCTAGAACGAAAGCAGAGAAGATAAGCATGTCTCGTGTACCGTATTCATCAGTAGTAGGAAGCCTCATGTATGCCATGGTGAGCATCAGACCGGATATTGCCCAAGCAGTGGGAGTAGTCAGCCGGTACATGGCAAATCCTGGTAAGGAGCATTGGAATGCGGTGAAGTGGATATTCAAATATTTAAGAGCCACTTCAGATGTTGCCATTTACTTTGGATCAACATATTTGCAAGTTACAGGTTTTGTGGATTCTGATTATGGTGGAGATAGAGATGGGAGAAAATCCACTACAGGATATACCTTCACCCTTGTTGGAGGAGCGGTGAGTTGGGATTCTAAGTTGCAATCTGTTGTGGCTTTATCAACCACTGAAGCAGAATACATTGCAGCAACTCATGCCAACAAAGAGGCAATTTGGCTAGAGCGATTGTTGGGTGACTTCAAGGTAATTCAGGAGAAAATTACAGTGCATTGTGATAGCCAGAGTGCTATTCAGTTAGTGAAGAATCCAACATTCCATGATCGCACGAAACACATTGATGTCAAGTACCACTTTATCAGAAATGTGGTGGAAGAAGGTAGAATCCTGTTGCAGAAAATCGACACTGAAGTGAATCTTGCAAATATGCTTACAAAGCCGGTCAAGGTAGAGAAGTTTGAACGGTGCAGAACTTCTCTGGGCTTTCTGAAGAAGTAACAAGGGCAGCATTGGGCAATTGGCACTGGATGAAAATCTTTGGCAGAAGAGTTCCTGAATACTGACTTCAAGTGGGAGAATGTTAGGTGTGAAGTCAGTATGGCCACTAGACGTTTGACCTGCTAGACATCTAGGCAGCAGGGCTGCTAGACGTCTAGACGTCTGGTCTGGCAGACGTCTAGGCTAGACGTCTGGTTTGGCAGACGTTTGGGCCAGACGTCTGGTCTGGCAGACGTTTGGGTTGCCAGACATCTGGGCCAGACGTCTGTGTTGCTAGACGTCTGGTCTGGCAGACGTCTAGGCCAGACGTCAAACTAAGTAGACGTCATGGCAACAAAACGTCAAAGCAGTGGACGTATAGGTAAACGTCAGAATGCGGAAGACGAATAGTCTTGTGGAGCGGAAGACGAACAACCTTGGGAAGTGGAAAAAAACAGTTTTTTGGAGGCTTCCTTTGGGAGAGGAAACGAACAACCTAAGTAGACGTCATGGCAACGAAACGTCAAAGCAGTGGACGTATAGGTAAACGTCAGAATGAGGAAAACGAATAGTCTTGTGGAGCGGAAGACGAACAACCTTGGGAAGTGGAAACAAATAGTTTTTTGGAGGCTTCCTTTGGGAGAGGAAACGAACAGTTTGGAGTCTTCCTTTTGCTCTATAAAAGGGATTTGATCCTTTGCACTTAGTGATGTTGTTGAAAACGTTGAAAGACGTGAATGTAAATTTTGCTGAAAATAATAAAAGATAAGTTGCCATTGCCCCGTGGTTTTTCCTGCACATTGCAGGTTTCCACGTAAATCTCTGTGTCACTTGTGTTATCGTTTCCGTGTTCTATATTTTTGTTATTGTGCTTCCTCTTGCAGGTGATAAATCTTGGAGTTTTTCCCTAACTATTTTGACAAATAGACAAAAAGATGCAGAAACCTTCAACAATATTCTAGTGAGATTTGGCGCAATAAATGTCATATATCTACTTTCATTCCAAAAATGATTTGCACAATACATAAAAACTGTTAATTTAACACCACAATCTTTATTGTTTGATTTTTTAATTCAATTGATTATATGGGATTGAAACGGGCTCCACCCTTATTACATCATGACCACATATTAGAATAGCTTGGCTGTTATGCATGTATCGTTTGACAAGATTTGAACCTGGGTTTCCTCCTTGAAAGTCGAGGAATATAGTCGGTTGAATTAATGCCATTTGATTAAAGTTAAGGTTCACCCATTGGATTGGAACCTTGGTCTATGGTGTGAAACTCTTTGTTCCTCTCCAATTACCCCACAAACCCGTGGGCAATCTTTATTATTTGATTGAAACCAATACTATTGCCTCTCTTTTTTAATGATGTTTATTATTTCTAGTTTAAAGTGTTACATGAGAAACTATTTTTAGAAGAATGGAATGAGTTTTTGTGTTACTGTTTTGAACATACACAATCTCTGAAATGAATCACTAGTAGAACACTGTGAAGATATTTAATTAAAGTATTAGATTTTTCTTAAGATAATATGGATTTCTCCATCTGCATATTAGATTGATTTTCCTAGATTGGAACTCCATGAAATCCAAAGATTGGCTAATTTTTCCAGTATGATATAATGAATTTGGCTTCTATTGCCAAAGGAAAGAAAAAAGAACATTGAGTAAATTTTTTATTTTTTTATTTTTTACAATTAAATATTTTGGTCCTTCGTCTGAATTACTATTGTTTAAAGGAAAATGTTTTTCTTGAGACATTTTCTATGAGGATTGAAAGTTTTCAACTGGCAGATAAGGTTGAATAGTTAGTAGACCAATTCTTCATCCTTTTAGGAAGCTGTTCTAGCTGAATCCTAAAGTTTGAATATTGGTGTTGAAATATTTCTTATGCTATAGTCATCTTTAAATCCATGTTCAGGTTATGTTGAGAGGTCAAAGTCCACTTCTTTTAGTTTAAATTGTTTTTTCAACCCTTATTTGACTAATGGAATTTCTCTGATTCGATCCAATGACAGAAGTTTAACGCTGTGAACATGCAAACTTCATGTTTAAATTTGTTCTTCTTGATGAACAATTAAAATTTTGTATTACGCTAATTAATATTTATCAACTGTCATCACATTTTATGTATGAGATGCTTAGGGCATTCCTATATAGTTATTATTATTGGCTGTAATTTTGAGACCATGAACACTATTATAATTTCTTTCTTGCTTTCAAGTATCCTTTAGCTGAATTTATAGGAGTCTGCACTCAAGACATGGTATGCGTACTTAATATAAAAGTTTCCACTGTGATAGCTGTGGTTCAGCAGCACACTCTCAAGTTGAATGTTGAAATAAAAACTACATGGATTTAGAGTTCTTTGAGACATTCATAATCAGTACCAATCATCATGGTCATGTCTTTGGGATTCTTAACCATAAATTAATGCAGTGATGCAGATGCAAATATATTCTTTTTGTAATAGCATCTATATTATTTTACGATCTGCTCGTAGTATGCTTCTTTATGTTAACTTCCTTTGCTTTCAACTTCATTGAAGCAACTAAATGCAAATTTCTTGAGTTTGCAGGTATTATTTAGTTTCTGATGCAGAGGGAAGCTGTTTTATCTTGTCTATTTATGGTTTACGTAATGGTGTGGTTAGTATTATTACACGCTTATATAAAACTGTTTTCTTATGCTGCTCATTTTCCTTGAAATATTTTGATTCTCTTTTCTTTGCTTCAATCATACTTTTCCTTAGTGTATGTTTATAAACATCGTGGTAACTTTTTTCAGGTTAAAGAAAGCGATACTGTTACACTTCTAGAACCTTCTTACCGTAACATTTATGTTTCTTGGAAAGACAAGGTTTGTTTTTTTTTTTTCAATAAGCAATGTGTGACTTCTCTAGGGGGCCACTCCCATTAAAATAACAAAGCATTACATTGTTCTCATTACATTGCTATCAGGTTAATTAAACCATATTCAACTTTGCCTTTTTATCAAAGATATTTGTCATCTTCCTCAAACTGCTACGTTTTCGCAATCAACTCCTTGATATCATTTTATAATGAGATAAAATCTCACTCATCCAATTGCTTTCTAAAATTTGAATTTTGCCAAGATGAAAATCAACATTGCAAAAGGCTAAAATATTTGTTACCCAGTTTCCATATCTATAAATATGTTGTTTATAACAACCTATCAATTCCTTAATACCTCTCTTTTTAGGGGTCTTATTTATGCCCTAATATTCCAAGATATCATTTTCATCATCACTTTTTATTTGTGGGTTTAACCCCACTTCTTGTTAACACGTGATATTTGCTTTTGTTTTCTCATATCAATATCCCTTTGACTTTGTTTTTGCTTCTTGGGTCTCTTTTTTCATTCCCACCAACATTTTTATCTTCATCAATCTCTTCAATTTTTTCACATTGCTCATAGTGAGACTTATCATCTATAGGTTTGTCTTGCTTTGAAGGATTTTAAGTGCAAGGAATAACCTCAAAAGCACTTTAATTCTTTATGTTGCCTTAGAAACCCTAAAGTGCAAGGATGCTCCTTCATAGCAATTACCTTCTTATGCTGCCCTAAAAACCCTAAATTGCTATGGATTTCCTCCATCCTCATTTCCTTATGCTGCTCTTGAAACCCTAAAGTGTAAGGGATAACCTCTACACTACTTTCATTTCTATTGCTAGGAAAGGATTCCATACTACTTGACAGAAATGAAGACAATTTACCTAAAATAAACTTAACCTCTTCTGTCCTCTTTATTTTAAAATTTTCCTACACATATTCCTTTGTCCCTTTAATTCCTTTTGAAATGGAACTTGTACATTGCACTTTCTCATCCATTGTATCCTTCTTTGTTTCTTCTAATGGTTGATCCAAGTGAACTATGGTGGCTTTTTCCATATGATGTTGTAGATAGGGTTTCTTTGCCTCTTCATTTGGAGTGGAATATCCTTGATCTAATCCAGCTTCTATTATAGTATGATTTACTTGCTTCATCTTGAAGTTTGTCTCATGATCAAAATTTTGTCTCCTTCAACACTTCCACTTTGCAATCTCTTTCCATGTGTCCAGTCTGATAACAATTGCGAAATCAGAATGCAATGTTTTCATAATCAACTTGTTGATCCCATAGCAACACATATTTGTGTATATATATATCATGCTTTCACTCCTTAGTAGTTGGTCCCTCCTCGATGAATTCCCCCATGATATTTCCAATATTCTTTAAAACATTCTTATTGATGAGCTGATATGGAAGTCCCAAAAGCCTAACCCACATTGGAAGCTTTTTAATAGTTTCTGTCTCGACAGAAAAATTCTCACTCCATGCTCTTAAGTAAGGGGCATCTCCCCCCTTGGACCATGGGCCACCACCTCCCTGATTTCTGAGCTAGAAAAGATGGTGAGGGAAAAGCCTTTAGGAAGAAAAGTCAGAGTAATTTGAATTCAATCCCCACTTCTACTCGATCCAATTTTGAATCTCTGAAAACCCTTGCTAGTATCCATAGAACTTAATATTAATCCTCTACTTTTAAGAGCCATTATATCATTTGCTCAATCATCTCATTCTTGATAACAAGGTTTGTTTACTCTTCGTTCTATAATAATTATTCAGTATTTTCAACACTGCAGAGCTGACCCTTTGCTGCTTTCCTGCACTCTTGATGAACAGACTTACCATTTCAAGGCAATTTGTATAGACTTTCTACAGCAAATTCTTCTGAATGGACATGTTCCATCGATTCAGGATGCAGTTCGCTCAACAATTCATGCTCAACACGTCCTTCCATGATGCAGGAGAGACTCTTCTGCATTGATTTGTTTTGATGTAATTATTTCTGTTTTATCAGATTATTCCAGCCCTGTTCCTGCAGATCCGAGATTGCAAGTGGTGCAATTTCCCTTTATACTCCATATATTCCATAATTGTTTATCCAGCAGATATGGGAGGGTTGGATTACGAATGTGTATCACAGTCGAGATCGATATTCAAGCCTCACTGTACATGTAACCTCTTCCACGAAAAATGTCAGTGCCAGAGTTCTGCCTTGTCAGTTCATCCAGAATAGAATGCAAATGTAATCCTACCGGCATCTAGGCCGTTACATTTGCAATTTAATCGAAAGACAGTTGTGCACTTTCTGAACCATTTATTCAGTTGTATTTCGTGATCATTTGAATGTTTGGGGTGCATTTAAGTGCAATTTGTCTGTTGTATAAGAACTCCAGAGCTTGTAAAATGAAAGAATTCATATTAAGAGTGCAATGTGAATGAGTGTCTATCTTATTACGTCCTGCCACTATGTCCTCGTGAAATTAATCTACATAAAAATTTAATAAAGCCCAAGGCTAGCATTTTTTAGAAAATTTTCTTGACCTTTGCTAACAACTTTTCAAGTCTATTGTATTTCCACCATTTTTTTTTTAGCTTTAGAGGGAATGGGTAACTTCTGATCATCGTATTTCACCAGTCTCGTGGTCAACTCTCGCTGCTGCCATTGTAATGACCACCAATCCGTTAAACACGGTGACTAGCCGACATATGGGCATGAGGTGGACCGGCCTCTAAGGTTGGATGCATTTCTATTAATTTATTCAGGTCATCAGTGAGAACAAAAGACATAGTAGCGAAGTAGACTCGATAAAGTAAATGAAACCAGACTATAAATTCCAAAATTGGCCGTAGAATTGTATTGGACAAATGGGTAGCTGGTATATATAAGCAGTGACAGGTACCTCAATAAATATGTCAAGCTAACCCTATAAATAATTTAGTATATATCAATTTATTAATAACTGTAAAATTAATTTAAGCTTTAAAATACTTATGGCATTAAACTATATAATCTAAGATGTAAAATCAAGACTACCAAATTGGTAGAAACTTGTGATCAAGTTTTCATCTATTACTCTTGTGCTAAAAGCATTAGATTCCAATGCATCCAAAGGATGGATTTGATGCTATTGTAAATGTTATGAGATATATTTGGGTTGGTGGAGAGTTGGCCATGGCCAACTTAAAAACAACTGATTTTTTTGTAGAGTATGTAATGTGTCCCACCATAAAGCAAGTTGAAAATCAAAATACTCTTCAAAGAACAATGCTATTGTTGGCTTATTAAAATCATACTATGAGAACAGACAAATAATACAAAGTCTTAAAGAGCTTCATGTTAACCAAAGTCAGCAAGAGCATTATTCTTATAATATAAAACCAATGATTATGATATAAATGAAAGTGCCACTTGAACTAAGCTTAGGTTGTGTAATCACAAGTTGAAGAAGCATTTGGATTTGCATTCTAGAAAAGAAAAAAATAAAAAAAGGTTTATAGAATGAAATTGGTGTGCACCGCTCTTCAAAACTAAAAGAAGAGGGACTACAAGGAGAAAAAGGAGGCCATCCTCTCGGAATAAAGAGAGTGTTCTTTATTAGGATATAGGTGAAGGATGTGAATATGAATCTATTGATTGAATCAAGGCTCTCATAAAAATCTATTTTTGAAAACGTGAGAAATCGGTTTGGATTGAAAATTATCAAGCATAAAAAGGATTAAGGGTAAAATAGTTTCTAATGTCCGCGAGGCCATAGGACATATGAGATGGATATTATTTACCCAATATATGGTTATCCTCGACCAAATTTTGGTTAGCGAAGCATGGTGTACAACCCTACCCCGCTTAGGATTCAAACTTTGGACCTCTATTCATAGTTCCAAAGTCTTCACCATTAGGCTACTTAGGTCGTACAAACCATAAACACAAGCATTACTGCATAGGGACAACAAACTACAATGTTCAAGGCAATGCAAGTTCAACTTAATAATCAATTTTGATATATTTTTTTAAATTAATAATATGTGATGATGTCCCACTCGTGTATGCAAAATAGTTCTTGAGAGATTCTACTTGTCCTATAGGCATGCCATAGAGAAAAATACCATTTCATCAAAGGTCACAAACTATGCATCATCAATGCGTGTGAAGGGAAGCAAAAAATACCATTCATTTCAACAAATTAAACAAAAGGTTATATCAATGCAAGACAAAATTATATTGCTAATTTTAAGGCTAAGCAAGGTGGTAAAGTAGACATAGAGATCTCCCAAGCACATTATTCATGCAAATACAACAAATAAAATAGTTATAATGTTTTCTAGAAGTATTTTGAGAAACTAGTAAAATGCTTTTGAAAATGGATATGGAACATGAAATACAACTACAAATCAATGCACCAAACCAAATATAAAATTGCATAGGCTGTTTGTGTTAGAAAATAATTAAGTGATAGAAATATTAAATTTTATTGGACCAAGGGTTTACCTAGCTAGGGGCATCTCTATGTGGCTCTCTTATGATGCTAGTATCAAAGGAGAATGGTGTGTGGGAGATATAAGTAGGTTATAAATCTTTTAGTAAAATTACAATAAAAAATTGGCATCTTCTTCCATGCATATATTGTCTTATCGTCTTCACAAGTCCAATGTAATATATAAGATATGACCTTAAAATAGGATATCGCCAAATATAATGGAGGACACTTATCATATTGCATTCAAAACTAAACCACAATTTTTTTTTCAAGTATCTTTTCTTAGCCACTTATATTTTGAAGTATATTAACAACTCTCTTGTAAGCAATAATTGATTATTTTTCTCCTTTAAAGGATTATCATGCATTCAAAACTAAACCACACAAAAATTGTACAAGTATCTTTTCTTAGCCACTTATAATTTTAAGTATATTAAAAACTCTCTTGTAAGCAATAATTGATTCCTTTTCTCCTTTGATCATCATGCAGTTTAATTGGATGATATTGTAGAGGAAAGAGCATATTCATCATATGATGCAAGTATTGCATTTGATGAAAGAAAATATCATAAAAATAAATATGTAAAAGTTAATTTTTCCAAGTATTTTTATTCATTTATTTGGGGTTTGCTCTTGAGCTTTAGGCTTATTCACAAAAAAAATTAAAGTTAGTATGACCAACAACCACTAGTTTGGTTGAAGTTCCTAGTTTTGTTGTGGTTGTCTAATATTTGTGAGAATTCATTTTACACTTCTCTTAACAACTCCTATTCATACTCTAAATATGAAAAGCAATATTTTTATCTAGATCAAGCCACATCAATTTGGACTTCATGAGTTCAAGCATAAAAGCACCCACATATTAATCTTATCATTGTTTAAACTTACAGAAACTAGATTGATACAAAACAGTAGGGGCATATGAAAAGAGAAACAATTTGTCTAAGGGATATATTGATATACCATCTCTATAAATTAGTTTAAAGATATTTCTCAACTATCCAATATATAATAAATATATATTTTCATTGGTATAAGTCATCAAAATGTGGAAACATTATTTAATAAAACAAGTATTATTTATGTTGACCAATAACCATTCCAAAATCCCTAAATACAAAAAAATCTTAAAAATAAATCACATTAATGGATGGGGTTTCTTTAACATTCTTGTCTTGTCATCAAACACAAAGAAAGACTTTCATAAGAAAGTGGATTCATTTGTTATCTAGGTCACTTAATGCAAGACTTCAACCATGAACACCATCATGAAGTTAGAACCATCTGGTCATGAGGTATTCCAAGAGCAATATCATGAGGGAAAATATTTTGTCATAGAAAAAGTTAGTGGTGGAATCTTTACCAAAAGGAAATTATTTATTTATTTTTTGGTGAAGCCTAAAGGTCCTGATATATGAACATTCACAAATTTTAGACATTTTCATGTTTCTTAACTCAAATCACATCACCTCAGATTTATTATTTTTTTCGGCTTGTTGAATTTCTATTTGTATTATGCCTAAGCCTCCTTGACTATTCATCCTAATTTTATATACAATGTAAATTAGTATTTTGGATTTTCCATTTATAAGGAAAAACTAAGTGCATTTGTAACAAAACTTCTTCAAGTAAAAAATATTTACAATAACAAATTCTAGAAACATAGCAATAGAAACAACATATAATAGAATATTTGCAATAGAATTAGATTCCGGAACAATAAATCCAAATGAGTATCATAAATCTAGATTCCAACTCTTAGAAATACATACATAGAGAAAAGTCTCCTAGACACTTAGAGATGATGAAGTTTGTTATGTGCATTAGAGGCTATAGAAGTTAAACAAATGAATGTCGATCTAAATACATCACCTCTCTATTTATAGTCTAACAGAGTAACAAAACCTAACCCTAATGCTTAAAGGATGAGTATCCTAACCTAAGGGTCCAAGCCAACAAAATAAAGTACATTGAGGTTGTTACAAGATTGAAATAATGATAAGATAATTTTATTGTTTAAGTTAAAAAAATCACCAAATTAGGATTTGTTAGATAAAAAATGAATCCATATTTTTGTATAAATAGAACTAATTTCCACATTTTTTGTAACAAACTCACTCACACACACCCCATCGTGGTTTGAACTCGGGTCTCCTAAAAGAGATCCCAAAGCTAAACCACTACGGTGTCCCACATGGAATCATTTCCATTTTAATTTCATATTCTAGTTTGCAAAATACGGTTTTGAATTCATTGAAAATATCTTTGTTGACTTATCAATAATTTTTCACTCTAATGAATAGAAACACTTTATATTAAGATATGCATTTGATTATTTTTTATCTGTTTTACTATGTCAATCAATATACTAATTCATAATAATGTATTATTAGAGATGGGGAGGACAAAATCCCTGTTTGAATAACTTATATTTTATTATATTTGTGATGATTGACACATAACTTAGAGTCATATATTATTAATTCAAAGTCATGTGTCAATCGATGCATATTTTGCATAAAGTATTAGTTGTGTATAAAGATAGGTAATAAAAATAATGTCAATTGATATTGTATTCAAAATTTTTGGTGTTGTGTTGACATTTGCATGCATTGTTATTTTTCTAACACCTAATAATATGTTGATCATATATATTTCACATAAAGCATTAAACACATATTAATATGAGGTAGTAGAATAGAAAATAAATAAATAATTTGTAAAATATTATCAAATATATACAATATAATGGATATTGTCTTTAAATAGTCCACACATACGTGGGAATTCAACACTATGGTTTGCATAATGATACATGCACAATTTGCACAATCAGATGACATGTGATAATGACAAATTGAAGATAGTGGAGCGCTTAACTAATATTTGCCAAACTTTTCCATTTTTATTTAGTATGAGGGTGTAGAGGGGGAAAACTGCCCTACCACGTACAATTCCCAAAAGTTGGATCCACAAGAGAGAAGCCTTTGGGGTGAACCATGGGGGTATGTTGTTCTCTACACTCGGTGCTAGGGGGGAAGGGTTCACCAGGAATGGTTTAAGGACTCACTCCAAGTCCTCTGGTTTTCAAGAATGTTTGATGTATTAGATTCAAGACAAACACCTAGATTTGGCCTTTCTAGATCTATGCTATAAAAGATAAAGGACAATGCAAAAATACAGAATGCAAGAATACAAGAGCTAACCCTAGAATGATTCTTTCTTTGAATGCTTTTCTAACCCTAGGGTTCTAAATAGATAACCTTTAAGCAAGGGCTCAAGAAGAGATGCACAAACATAATTAACCCTAAGTGCACACTATATGTTGTTTATCTTTCAAATGCCTAGAAATTAATTAAATATATTTCTATAAAATCAGATCTAGGGTTTACAACAAAAATATAAAGCACTCAACAAACAACCTAAAGACTAATCAGAATACTTAGCTTATCCGGTGATTTATCCTTGCCTTTATCCCTTTATCCAATGCTATCAATAATTCTTGTTCCTGCAAGATAACTTGATAAACACTTGAAAAATATGATTAGCATTAGGGGGCCTACTTAGGCCATTGTACAACAATGCTTGGAGGTGCAACAGTCAAGCCCCCTAGGTCCTTTTAGCTGACCTTTGATAAATAAAAGTAGAAATTGACCTTTGGAAGAAAACAAACATAATACAATACAACAGAATAAAATGATGGAACCACAGAATAGAATGTAGTATCAAGCTCTAAATGCAGCCTAGAATGCAATTATGAAATTTGGGACAATATATTACCCCCAGATTTGGCTTAGGTGAGATCATACCCCATAATAGGTGAGCATGATAACACATAGGCGGAATCACGCCCCGTAGAGACTCGAGTACGATTTCATCGAAGTGAGATGAAACATCTCAGATCAAAGTGAAATAATAAATCCTAAGTGCAATGAATAAAAATAAATATGCAATAGAGCACTTTCACCTGGTAGAGAGTGAGGAAGTAGGCAAAAAGGGTTGAGACCTCCTAGATAGTTGATCTCTCCTTAGGGCTTCAACACCAATCCACCAAGAGTGAGCAAAAGTAATCAACAATCCAATGCAGTAGAAAACCAATCAGACTTCACACTCCAAAGTTAACTTGCTTGCAAAAGAAGAAGGATGCAGACCAAATAAGAACACTTTGTGAGAAATCAAATGTTAGCATGCAATAATTGTGTGTATGTGTGTGAAAAGTGAATTCAAACCCTCCTTATATAGCAGATTTGAAGGTGAGAAAGGTAGGAAAACCAAGGAGGGCTGATGTAAAACATGCCAAACCCAAAGAATTAGGGTTTTCTTAGAAGAAACCCTAAAAATGTAAAATCATGCCCCATCAAGGCCGATCATGATTTTACCTATGCGAAGTCATGCCCCATCAAGGGTGAGCACGATTTCGCATAGAGAGAGAAAAAGGTAAAATAGGGGGAGAAGCCTTACCCTTGCCCTAGGCAAGTCTAAGGGGTCTCCTAGAGGGCTCAAGGAAGATTGCCCACTAAAGTGGGTCAATTTTTATGTCTACATTTTGCCCCCTCTTTGACGCATTTATGGCCTAATAAATGTGTCAAAGAAAATATGTAAACACTCACAAACAAAATGTGACAAGCAAAAATAGGGTGGCTGGTTTAGAAGAAAAGGATGGTGCAAAAATGGTGTTATTCCAAACACTTTCATGTTTTACATGTAAATCGAGGTATTAGGGACATTAATACCTCTAAGGCTAGGGTGCCCCTTGAGTTTTATGAGGAACACATCCCTCATGAAAACTTAAAAATATAGACTCAAGAAGAAGAAGTGAAAAGAAACAAAAGAGAAAGAGAAAAGCATGTGAAAATAGGGATAAAAGTGAAAAAGGGGTAAAACCCTAATTCATTTTTATCATGCGAGAGAGAAGAAAAGAGCTCTGGGAAAAAAGAGGATATGGCGCTATCGGTGCACCATTCGATGATCATGAGGGGTGAGGCCGACACAGAAGTAGAGCGAGCATAGGTAGGATCAAAAACCACACTTGCATTTTAATTTTGTTCAAATTTTGTGCTTTTTGGGTGGTTTTCTACCAAAATCGATGGTTTTGCCATGTATGACCTGAGCATGATTTCGTGGCCTGATCATGATTTCTCCTTGGGTAGTAGTGGTGAAATCATACCTGGAAAATAAGGAGATGATTTTATGAAATCATCTTAGAAGTGGGGATGATCTCTTGATGAAATATGGTCCTAGAAAACTAGCAGATTTTGTCGAAGGGAAAAAAAAAGAAAAGAAAGAAGAAAAGAAGAAAAGAAAGAAGAAAAGAGAGAAAGAAGCAAGCAAGTTAAACTTTGGGAATGCAAAATTTGAACTTAGCAACAAACTTAGATTTATTTTAATGTAATATTTTAATTAATTTATTTATTTAGAATTAATTTTTTATTAATTTAATTGATGGAAATTTTTTTTTTGTTGTTATTGTAGCTTAGGGTACTCGAGAGCTATGAGTGGTGAGCAGGCTCCTTGGAGGTGGAGCTAGAGGCACTCAAATAGGTAGAGAGAGACACACTAGAGGTGGTGGGGCTAGACCACCTGGTGAGGCTACCTCGAGTAGAGGTAGATAGGGCTCTACTGATAATATTGGTGGAGAGATGGTACCTGAAGTCATCTACCTTTTGGTTACCCATAGGAGAGATGACCATCACACTAGAGGATGTGTGGTGCATCTTGTATATCCCTATCAGAGGGATGATAGTTTATAGAGTATGAGGGAGACTAATGACCTTGTAATGATTTTTAGGAGGTTAGACCCACTAGGTGTGAGAGAGCACCATAGTCGTAGATGACCTAGTGGGGTGATATGGGGTGGACCCATTGATGATCATGCTCTATGGGGTGGTGGTAGGATAGTTGATGTGCCATACTAGTAGGTGATATCTACCATGGATGATGGTGGGTGTAGTAGCAGACATGCGATACTAGGGAGTTTGGTTTGCATGGGGTCCATATGTGTTGGCCATTTGTATAAGATATTGTACAATATCATGTACAAGTGACATATAGGGCTAGTGTGCATGACTTTGCTCTAGGTATGGAGCTGGGAGCACATAGTGATGTAGAGATTGGATGCACTACTAGGACCATTACCTACTTTGGAGTGACCAATAACATATAGATGGTCTAGATCCCTAGAGTGGGTTGTGAGGACCTATGTAGAACCTACCACTAGTGAGGTGGGTCATAGATGAGTTGAGGGAGGCCAATATTATATGGTGACCCTAGCATCTACACCTAGGATGGGTTGAGGATAGGATAGAGTTAGCTAGGATTAGGAGGATTAGATGGCTTACTATAGAGAGAGGGGAGCTAGAGATCTTCTAGTTTGATCAAGTCTTGAGGTAGTTGGGATCTTATAGGGAATCTTAGACCTAGGGTATTATTGGTATTAAAGAGTCTATCAGGACCTAATAGGGGTGGGAGGTGATAGACTTGGCTAGGTGGGTAGAGGAGGACTTGGATGATCCTCCTTACATGGATACTAGGGTGGATGATATAGGAGTGGCCTTCGGCTATAGGTGGTGGTATAGAGGAGTCATGCCCTAGAGGGTCTCCTCCTATTTTGATATAGAGGTGCTAGGTGATGGACCTGAGCATGTAGTGAGATTTTTAGGAGGTAGCTCATAGGGCCATAGAGAGGGCATAATAGGGCCCTATAGCTTTGAGTTAGAGGTAGGCTCGGTTTGGATTGGTGGTGATGGAGGACACTAGCACTGTAGGGACTATGGAGGTAGGGGCATCTAGAGTTACCCCCATAGAGGTTAGGGTACTACCAGGTGGAGGATCAAGAGAGACCTCCACATTAGTAGTAGTTGATCAAGGCTAGGCCTTGGGATGAGGGGATTTAAGGGAGGAGGTAGAGGTGCTATGAGCATAGGTGGTGACTCTATAGAGATAGGTGGACCTACTCTAGGAGGATAGGTCCAAGAGGATCGAGGGACTATGGGGCTTGTTGAGTATCATAGAGAGGGAGAGGGATGTGGCTCGAGTAGAGGTTGATCATATTTAAGGGGAGGTGAGCCATCTGGACATAGAGTTCTAGAGGGCTTGAGTAGAGGGGATGGCTATCATTGGGAGCAGCTAAGCTAGCGATGGGGTCTACCTTCTATAGGTGGAGCTATAGAGGGTAGGGGAGAGGTTGGAGGTGGCCATTCAGTGGGCTATATTTTATGAGACTATGTACTACTAGGTGGTACCAATAGGGTAGAGAGTGACACTCCCTCTATCCCTCCAGTCAGCTAGCAGGTCATGATATTGATCATGGATATTCTCAGCTTCATCATCCATGGGTATGCGTTGCTTGGACCACCTCCTCCTTTGAGTGGAGTAGAGGAGATAGGCTCTCAGAGCTAGGGCTAGGGATTAGGATGACATGCTAATTTTGATTGTGGTATGCATCCCTAGGGATTGGTTGAGTGTACTAGGACTGGACTATGGTACACCAACCAGACACTAATTTATCTCTTTTTTCTCATCGAGTAATACATAGTTGCTTTTATATTTTGTGTGATTGTGTGCATGTGATTTGATTTAATTAGATGTTCTTTAATTTTAATATTTTATGTATGCAATCTATCTTAATGCAAGACTATATGAAATGCATGGATGGAATGGATGGAAGGAAGAAATAAAACACAAGATAAAACAAGAAAGAAAACCAACAAAGAGAAGAAGAAGAGAGAAGAAGAAGAAAGAAGAAGAAGATCCAAAGGTCAACCATCTAAAATAGAGAAGGATAGGTGAAACATAGTATCAAAATTAGTGTAGGTTGCAAGGGACCAATGTGATTAAATACTATGAATCATACCAAAAAGAGGGAGCTAAACCCACTATGGGTATAGTACTCATCGTAAAGGATGAGGTGTTGGAGTCTGACCCGCTATGGGTGGTTGCTCACTAATTGACTATTGTGGGGTGATTACCCACTAGGATGTATGTCGAGGCCTACTAAAAATGGCCAAGGAGCTTATCCTGTAATGGGGTGTTGAGCCCATTGAGTCAAAAGGGAGTATAACTTGATAGAAGATCATATCCGATAAGATACCCACTAGGATGTATAATTATCCCATGTGGGGTGTAATATATAAGGATAAAATATATTAGGTGAGTGCTACCCCTGATAGGGGTTTTTAAATATGAAAATAATATAGTGAGTGTGTGCAAATGTGTAGAGAAGACAACTTTGAAAAATAAAGGATAAGTATCTCCTTGTCAAAAGCAAAGGAAGACAAAGAAGAAAAATAAGGCAATGAAGAAGTGATAAGGAAATATTAACAAACTATCATCCTTGATCTAAGAGATACTCTCAATACTTCTAAGACCAAGGAAGATAGAACTTGAAGAAACAAAGAGAAGCAAGAAAGAAGACTAAAGAAGAAACCCTAGGTGGGGATCTTACTAGGCATCAAAACCCTAGAGAGAGTGCAATGCATGTGAGCTATGACCTAACTAGGTATCATCACATGCCATTGTCGCAAGATCCCAAAAATCTATATGATCAAGCAGTCATGAACAAGCAATCATGCAAAATATGACACTCAAGCATGCAAGTTGTGTTAAATGTCAGGCAAGCAATGCAAAAGGATGACAAGCAACAATGCAGTATGAACAAGCAGATGGATGCAACGGAAATGCAAATGCATAGCTAAATGATAATTAATTGATTTGATGCAATTTTTATTTATTTTTATTTTATTATTATATTAATTTAATTAATTTAAGCAAGCAGGATGAAATTCGACACAAAATCTAAGTGTGTCACCTTTCTTGGGATAAGAAACAAGTGTACCATGAACTATTTCATCAAAGAAATCCCCAAAAAGTAAGTCATCTCGATGATGAAAATCATGGAGAAGCTCCTTCATGGCTCTTTCTCTGACAACCATGGCATGATAATCAATACATTTGTGAACAAAACCATTCTTTTTAATATAAAGATCATTATAAGACAACCAAGCAGGATCTACTTTTAAAATAGAAGGCTTATTTTTAGAACATACATAATCAATCATATTGCAAAACAAGATCTCAGAAGAATAAGGGGGACCATCATCCTCATCACCCACTCCTGACTTTTGATAATCCATATATTCAGCATAAGTCATAAGATGATCATCATTGTCAAATGGTAAAGGTTGGTCTTTACTAGGTATAAAACCTATGCCACATCTCCCAAGCTAGATCTCGACATCCAAAGGCTCTTGAATGCCCTTCTGTTGTGGCCCCAAACCTTTACCTACATATCCCATACTAGATAGGATCTGTTTAGGAAGTGGGTAATCATTGGAAAGGTAACAATGAGCAAAAGAATGCTCAATGGGAGAGGGGTTGCTACCATGTATCTTTTCTTCGAAGGTAGTTCCTACGAAGATAAAGGTACACGTGCCAATGTGTACAACATCACCTTTCTTATGGGGTAAACCCATGGTTCTTGGTGATGGTGGTAGCTTGGCTAGATCCAGAAGAGGTTCTTGAAGAAACTGATTATCATGATCCTGAGATGAGAAATTTGAGATATGTTCCTCACTCATTTTTAAATTTTGAAATTGTTCTGATATCTGAGATGAGGAACATGGAGAAACCATTGAAGAAATAGAAGGACATAGGTTGAACTCAGATCGAGCTCGCTCTACATTTGAGCAAAACTCAAATGGTCGAGGATCACCTGAGATGGTGATAACTTGATTTTTAAATTCAAACTTGAGGTATTGATGAAGAGTAGAAGGGATGACCTTCATTGCATGGATCCAAGGTCATCCAAGAAGAAGATTAAAATATGCAAGACAATGTACCACATAAAACAAAGTATCTAATATTTTAGGCCCAACCTTGAGGGGAAGAGATATGACACCACAGGCTTCTTGGGACTCATTGTTGAAAGCTTTTATAATGATATCATATTTTGTTAAATCTTCCTCTTTTAATCCAAATTTTTGAAAGAATTGATATGTACACAAATTGAGGGAAGAACCATTATCAATCAAAATTCTCTTAATAAAAGTATCCCCAATAAGTGCAGTGATGTAAAGTGAAGAATCTTCTTGCAAGTTTGAGGAAGGTTTATCATCATCCGAGAATGAGATGTGATGTATCCCAAGAGAACCTATGACATCAACTATAGCATTAGGAGAAATATCTGAGGGAACCGATTGCTGCTTTAAAAATTCCATCAAAGCATCTCTATGGTTGGGAGAAGTTTGTAGGAGCTCTAAAACTGATATCTTTGTTGGAGTACTAGCTAACTACTTTTGAAGATCAAATGAAACCTTAGGTTGTGGTCTCAATACAATAGGTGGAGTCCCTGTATCTAAAACTTTCTTTTGATTATTCTTTAAAATTGAACTAGGTTGTAATATAGAATTCTATCCTTGTTGAGGATGTTGAGTCTGAGCTTGCCTTCTTGTAGTTACCCCAACCATGCCAACCATATTACCATAGGGAGGAGGCTCATTCTAATGAGCCACCTGATTTTCTACTTGTTGATTATGTTTTGGCAATGGATCTTTAAATATTCCCATATCTTGATTGGTAGTCATAGTTTGTTGGGTAGGTACTTGATTATTCACTGCCTGAGAATTACCTAAGTCAATACATCCTGCATCAATCAAATCTTGAACCACATGTTTCAACTTCTTACAAGAATTTGTCCAATGTCCTTCCACTCTATGATATGCACAATGTTGACCTACCTTATACCAATGAGTTGTAGTATCTGGTTGTCTTATGGGAGGTAACTCAATTGCATTGGCTTCTAAAAGTTATTTCAAAGTTGCTTCCATAGACATATTAAGCCTTGTAAAATTCCTTTGTGGAGGTTTCTGAAGTACTATCTTTTGTAGGTTGTTAGTAACATTATTAATAGGCCTACTATCCATTCCACTATCACCTCCTATGTGTTTATTCTTATGTTGAGACTTAGTAGGTTTCTCTTCTTTGACTTTGAGTTGGCCTCTTCTGATAAGGGCCTGTTCTACTTTTCTTGCTAAATCAATTGCTTGATCAAAAGATGTAATAGTAGTAGTCTCTAATGCATAAGATAATTGTTCTTGTAAATTACCAATAAATATCTCAAGCATATCTTTTGGAGGTAAAGTATATCTCAAACATCCAACTAAACTTCTCCAATGAGCCAAGAATTCTGAAAAGCTTTCTTCTTTACTTTGTTTTAAATTATAAACATCTTTCATTGTCACTTCCTTTTCAATATAAGCACCAAATTGTTGAACAAATAATTTTGTTGTTTCTTCAAAGTTCTTCAAGGAATAATTGGGTAATCGATAATACCACTCTAATGCCATGCCACCAAGACTCTTAGGAAATATTTTAAGTAACAACATGTCATCATAAATGAGATCATGGCAAGTTGTTCTAAATCTTCTTAAATGCTCTATTGGATCTTCTGTCCCCTTATAAATAGGTAAAACTGGCATAGGAAAATGCTTAGGATAAGGTCTAGCAACAACAATAGGATCCAATGGCTGATTACACATTTCCTTATAACTGTAAGTAAAACTTGAAGGTTGAATCATCTCAACTTTTGAAACCAATTGCTTTACCATATTTGTTAAATTTTGCACTTTTGGATTATTGTTATGCATTGTTCCAGATTCCCTAAAGGAGGAACATATGTGTGTTGAGGAACCAATGCTTGATTCAAGTTGGATGTATGGATATTATTGTTATATGTGGCACCTTGTGAAAATGGACAACTAACATTTGGTAGAATAGAAGCAAAAGTGTTGATATTAGAATATTGAGGAAGAAATTGAAAATACTTTTGAGTGACACTACTAATTGGAGGAGCTTGCAGATTCCTTCCAATGTTGGTGGTTGTAGTAGTATCAATAGCTTGGTTCAAATTATTAGGATGCATTGATTTAGGCAAGGGGTTATTTTGGTCAAGCATAGGGGAGCTTATTGGAGGAGGAGGTGGAGGAGTTTCACCTCTTTCGAGATGAGCTTCTCGCTCCATACCTTCCAATATCTTATCCCTATTAGCTTTCATAAAACCCCAAATGTGCTCAAATGATGAAAAGATAAACCCACCATTAGGTCCTTCATAAGGATCAAAATTCATTTCAATTTCCATATTATCTTGTTCTTCTGGATCTATGTTAGGATCCTCTCTATCAATCTGATCATCTTCAGGAGGAACATAATCAGATTCAAGGTGCTTTCATTGACTTCTAAGGAAAGGAGCCATTAGAAAAGTGAAAGGATAGAAGAGAATGCTAACAATAGAAACAAAAATATTTTTAAAGATATTATTAAGGTTTTTCAACCACACAAACAAATTTAATGATCTTGCTTAAAATGTTTTAAAAATAAAGGAGGTGTTCACGTCGGGTTCACCAAATATGTAGAGGGGAAAACTGCCCTATCATGTATAATTCTCAAAAGTTGGATCTGTAAGAGAGAAGCCTTGGGGTGAACCATGGGGGTATGTTGTTCTCTACACTCGGTGCTAGGGGGAAGGGTTCACTAGGAATGGTTTAAGGACTCACTCCAAGTCCTCTGGTTTTCAAGAATGTTTGATGTATTCGATTCAAGACAAACACCTAGATTTGGCCTTTCTAGATCTATGCTATAAAATATAAAGGACAATGTAGAAATATAGAATGTAAGAATACAAGAGCTAACCCTAGAATGATTCTTTCTTTGAATGCTTTTCTAACCCTAGGGTTCTAAATAGATAACCTTTAAGCAAGGGCTCAAGAAGAGATGCACAAACATAATTAACCCTAAGTGCACACTATATGTTGTTTATCTTTCAAATGCCTAGAAATTAATTAAATATATTTCTATAAAATTAGATCTAGGGTTTATAATAGAAATATAAAGCACTCAAAAAATAACCTAAAGACTAATCAGAATACTTAGCTTATCCGATGATTTATCCTTGCTTTTATCCCTTTATCCAATGCTATCAATAATTCTTGTTCCTACAAGATAACTTGATAAACACTTGAAAAATATGATTAGCGTTAGGGGGCCTACTTAGGCCATTGTACAATAGTGCTTGGAGGTGCAACATTCAAGCCCCCTAGGTCCTTTTAGCTGACCTTTGATAAATAAAAGTAAAAATTGACCTTTGGAAGAAAACAAACATAATACAATACAATATAATAAAATGATGGAACCATATAATATAATGTAGTATTATGCTCTAAATGTAGTCTAAAATGCAATGATGAAATTTGGGATAATAGATTACCCCTAGATTTGGCTCAGGTGAGATCACACCCCATAACAAGTGAGCACGATAATGCACAGGTGGAATCGCACCCCATAGAGACCCGAGCATGATTTCACAGAAGTGAGATGAAACATCTCAGATCAAAGCAAAATAATAAATCCTAAGTGCAACGAATAAAAATAAACATGCAACAGAGCGCTTTCACCTGGAAGAGAGTGAGGAAGCAGGCAAAAAGGTTTGAGACCTCCCAGATAGTTGATCTCTCCTTAGGGCTTCAACACCAATCCACCAAGAGCGAGCAACAACAATCAACAATCCAATGCAATAGAAAACCAATCAGACTTCACACTCCAAAGTTAACTTGCTTGCGAAATAAGAAGAAGGATGCAGACCGAATAAGAACACTTTGCGAGAAATAATAAATCATCAAATGTTAGCATGCAATAATTTCATGTTGTGTGTCATGTGTGAAAAGTGAATTCAAACCCTCCTTATATAGCGGATTTGAAGGTGAGAAAGGTAGGAAAACCAAGGAGGGCCGACGTAAAACATGCCAAACCCAAAGAATTAGGGTTTTCTTAGAAGAAACCCTAAAAATGCAAAATCGTGCCCCATCAAGGCCGATCATGATTTCGCCTATGCGAAGTCGCGCCCCATCAAGGGCGAGCATGATTTCGCATAGAGAGGAGAAAAAAGGTAAAAGAGGGGGAGAAGCCTTACCCTTGCCCTAGGCAAGTCTAAGGGGTCTCCCAGAGGGCTCAGGGAAGATTGCCCACTAAAGTGGGTCAATTTTCCGTGTCTATAGAGGGGACCAAGACCCCTCATAAAAACCTGTGTAAAATCCTTGATAAAAAATAGATATTATCTTTCAATCAAATTAACATGAGCTCAATTTATTAAATACCTTGACTTTTAAGGAGACCTAGGTTGGAATCTTGCCAAGTGATACATGCATATTTGCCAATATGTTACAATCCACTATGTGATCATGATGTGATATATGTGGGGTCCATTTGAATCCCATTAACCAATAGAAAAGAAGAATTTAATCTGTAAATTACATAAGATATCAAAACTGCATATCTTCTACAAAAGTCACTTGAAAATAATAGGATGAGATTATATTTGGGTTATGAAAGCAACAAAAAATACATAAGTGACTGGACAAAAATAAATGGGTTGTACTATTATTATGAGTAAGGGAACAATATCTTACACTAAGATATCAACTAGTAAATAGTTTGATATAGTAATTGAAAATGGAATACAATTTTTGAGCATGATTGAAATCTAAATTCCCTTATTTTGATCAACATTTTATCAATATAGCAATCTATTATAACATGCTTTGGTGTAATAACAATATAATTTGGCCATGGTGTAAATATGAATAGGGCCCAACTTAAAAAATTCAATGGGTTGGATGTCATGAGCCCATAGACATAAGAATGAAGTCCTTGATATAATTTAGGTTTATTAATACTAGGGCTTGTGTTACAATCTGTTTAATTTCTTAAAATGCTTTTCTCCTCTCCAAAATCCATGCAAACACCATATATTTGTTCAAGAGTTCTATAATGGGTTTGACTATCTATACAAAATTAGAGACGCATTTAAAAAAATTAATCTGCTTGAAGGACTATAAAGATTTTTTATTGAGGGGGAGTGGAAAAGCTATTATAGCTTTAATATGATTTGGATTAATGGCTAACTCTTTCTTAGACACATGTCCTAGAAACTTCCCTTCCTCTATGGAAAATATTGATTTTTGGGATTCAATGACACTTTGAATTTACAACATTTTTGAAAGACCATTTCTAGGTGAGCTAGATTCTTTTGCACATCATGGGAGAATATTGTCATGTCATCCAAAAAAATTAAAATTATTTTATTGATGAACTCACCAAAAATGAAATCCATAACTTGTTGGAAGGTCGCTCCAACATTGTATAAGCCAAAAGGTATACTTTTATATACAAAAGTCTCCCAATTAGTGGTGAAGGCTATATTGTGCTGATTTTCATATCTTACCCATATCTGATTGTATCCTAAAAAACCATCAAGGAGTGAAAACCTCTCTACTATAGCTACTGCTTGCAAGATATGATCAATTTGTCATAAAGGATAATGATATTTTAATGAAGCCTTGTTTAGGTTCCATAAATCAAAGTAGAGGTGGATGTGTCCACTTTTATTCCTCATAGGGACTAATTTTGCTACCCATGTAGAGTGTTTGATCAAATATATAATTTTGGTATTGAGAAGCTTAAGAAGTTCCTACTTCATTACAAAATCAATTTTGGGATTTATTGGCCTTTGTTTTTACCTTAATAGATTGACGTAGGGTATTGGCTCTATGGTGTGCCGAATTACATATTTGTTATGAACTTAGAGGTTTTCATAACTCCATGCTATTATGTCTTAATATTGTATGCATAGGGATATGATCTCATCTATGTTATCTTCAAAGCAACACACTCTAATTTTTAGGATCTTACTGGTTTCGATATGAACTTCTTTGAACGCTTGTTCATCTATTTTTATTTTTTGTTCAGTCACCCAATGCTTATTATCAAGCAAGCTTTCTAAGGTGATCTACCCCTTAGGGATATGCTTATTATTAAGATAAATAATTTCTTCTTATTAACATGCTGTAACATGTCTTCCAATTGCATTGCATGGATAACTTCTTTGGTCAAGAAATCAATAATCTATTGATCATTCTCAAACATATACTAGAATACCTCTTTGTCTAGGTTTGAAAGTCTAAAAACCATCTTAACCATATTTGATTTCGTACCATAATTAATGCGAGGAAAAAAATTCACTCCCTAAAAGGCTAGTATGTCAACCATTTCATTTTGATCCCTAGGAATAGCTTTCACATTCAGATCTTCAAAACTCTCCATCAGGTCCCATACTTTATTCCAATATGGCTTCAAGTAATGATGATTACTATTGCACTTCTTAGTCACTTGGTTGATTACTAGCTCAGAGTCAATTACTAGCTCAGAGTCACGAAATAGCAATTTAATTCCCATTTTTTCACTTGCACCGAACCAAGGCATAGGGCTTCATATTCAAATTTTTTATTTGTGCAACTCCATGTTAATCTATAAATACATTTAGAAGGATATGCTAGCACTATCCCTATTTTGATGTCATTCTTACCTCTAGCTCCATCAAAATAAAGTCTCCAAACTTATATTTTTTGGAGCTCTTGATTTGACTTAGCTTGTACCTTTTGCAGTTTTGGCTCTGTTATGCAATATGTGCTTAATTTTATTTTGATCATGGCATTGAAATATTTGAGGAAGAATTCATCTTCAGTTTGTAGCTCTTCAATGATCGTTTCCAAAGGATTCACCTCTTCATTGATTATATTGATGTTGTCTTCCTCTATTCTATCTATGTGGTATGGTGTCAACTTCTCTGTGTAGATTTTTATCTGACTTCCTTTATGTGGGATTACCATGTGAGAATAATATAAATACATATAACCTCCCAATTTTATCGTAAATTCTTGAGAAATATAGAGACCAAAGTAGGATTCTAGGTTGACTACTAATACTTGTATCACAATAAATTTTGGCACTTTATATAGTACCATGGAGATATATTTTCTTACTCCAACTATTTTAATAGGGGCACCATCTAATTGTGAAACTCTAGGAAATGACTAGGTGTACTCCATACCCATGGATTTGCATACTACTTTAGGTATAACTGTGGTTATAGCTTCAGAATCGACCATGTAGTTGTGCATAATCCATCCCTCCATATGTAGATACATATGGAAGGGAGGTGGTCTACTTTTTCCTGCTCTAAGAATTGGTTGACCTTGGAATAAGTTAAACTCTTGGTGTGGTATACATTCAAAATTAATTATCTTCAATGAAGCTCTAAGAAGAGATTTTCTTGAGAATAATTAAATCATCATACATTCTTGCTTTCGATGGGGTCTTTTCCAATTCTTCAATAGTATTAAATCTCAATGATTTTAGTTGTCTCTTTTCTTTCTTCTCTATTTCATCAAACCTTTTATGGTATTCTTGGGTTGCTTCCAACCTTTGTAATTTGGTTATGAAAGGATACCTAAGTCTATCTTGGGTTTATTATTTGGATTTTACTTGAATGTATTTCATTTTCTTTACTTGCTCTGACATTAATTGTTCCTTTTCTATCTCTGACGAGGGTCGAGTATTCCTAGGTTTTGATTGAGCTTGAGCTCCCTCAGATCCTAGCTGCATTCATTCTTTTTATTTTGTATTTAGAGGTTGGGATAAAATTTTGAAATGCTCTAATTTCTATGGCTCTACCTACAAAGGATACTTTCTAGATCTTGTTAGAACTAATAAACATTCTTCTTCTAAAGGATCTTGAGTGATTAATTTGGTATGGATTCCATAATATATTATCTAACCTTTGATTTTTATAGCTTTTTCTATAGCTACTAGTTGAGCTTTATGATGATACATCACACATTTGTTAGTATCATGAGGATCGTACATACTAGGCACCAGTAATTCCCTTCGAATGTAGAGGTAGATGAATCTTATTCTTGACCATTGTAGACATTGTTGGGTTTTCTAGTTGTATTGTTTGTAGAAACCCCTTGGTCTCCATTTATATAAGGGAATATTATAGGATGATATATTTAGTCTCTCTTCTTTTAATAGTAGTCATCTCATTCCTTAAATTCTTCAATGTAGTCAATACTTCTTGCATAATTGGAGATTCTTTTGGCTTCAAGGAAGGCAATGCTGACAAGGTTGGTGCAAGAGGCAATGCCTTAGGATTTGGAATATGAGCTAATGATGGTAGAGGTGTGATAATAATTAGAGTTTTTTTCTACTGAGTAGTTGGACAATTTTTGGAAAGTATGGCATAACGACCTTGGGGGAAATTTTTCCTACAAAAATTAAAGCATTCTGTATATTTACACCAACTCAATAGACTTGAGGGAAGGTCATCACATTATATTGCCTTATATAGAGTCCTAAATTAGAATCAAAAGCATAGATATAATATATATATGTTTGAGGACCAGGTGGTCTAGTTTATAGAGGAATTCTTCTCCAATTTTGACTAAACCTAATATTGAAGTCGATGATGGCTTCTTTAGGGTATCTATGAATAATAGCGAACTATGTGAGTAATGAAAATAGATATTCTAATTCATTAAATTATTCAAAAAATGATCTATCTAGGTCAACCCATGAATGGATAATCCCATATTCCAGAGTATGATACCAATGTGTTATATTTCCTCTAAAAGATAGAGCGAGGAGTCCTAACATTACATCCTTCTCTTGGATGTTATGTTGTCTTTACTATGCCATTGTATGTGGGTAAGGATTTAATCATTGCTAGGGGAATATCATTGAGGTGTGCCAAGCCAAGCGATCCAATAGTGTTCCATATAGGAATATTTTGAGGAGCCTATTGAGCTTATGTAGAATTTACAATTTTTGTAGGAGATGATGACTCAGGAGGTAAGGATTTGTTTTTTTGAACCTATGGGGTGGAAAATCAAGAAATGGTAATGGATATTTAGGCTTCTTGGCTTTTGGTCTTGTAAACATAAAAGTTTGGATTGGATGGAAATTGGGTCAAAATTAATTGAGTCTTTTTAACAGAGTTACTAGGTGAATAATAAAAAGATCTGAGGGAGTATAATTTCACCAAAGGTTCTACTCAATCAAATAGGTGGGTATATTGATAAAATTTATCCCATTAGGCATGCCAAAAATCTTGGTTCAAAATCTGCCTAGTCGATGAATTATGCTCTAGACCTTGGCCAAGGTTAGATGAATGTGATTTCTCCCAAGTCCAACCTTGGATCCTTGCAATGGTTGCAAAATTAAAACAAATTTTTAAACTAAAGAATTAAATGAGAGGGTTAGAAAGAGATAAGGGTTTATAAATCACTTGAAGTATGGATAGGGTATTACTTAACAACACTGAATGTATACAACATAAGAGTCTTACATAATTAAATTTGAGTGCAAATTAAGAGACCAACCATAACTGAAGACATTTACAAAATTTATTTAGCACTAATTACATGACTTAAAAATTCCAAATACTTTATGAAAAGAAATCCAATTAGCAACCCAATGAGCAAAATTTGCTTTAGTAGAATTCATTAATCACAAAGTGTAATAGAAATGTGTTAAAGCATATCATTAATTAAAAAAACTGAAACACAATACAAATGGAGGTCAAAAAACTTAAAATTCCATTAATTGGTAGCAACCATTATATAATATATAATCAATAAAATGCTATAGATACGACCCTTACTATAAGGTGAATTGAGCTATTTATAAGTGTTACATGAATCTTGCAACTCAAGATTTTAAAAGCTCATTACAAGTCTATTAGAAACAACCTGACAAGAAACACTCATGGGATTGAAGGCCATTTTCATGCTACATGAATCAACTATTTGCTTTTTTGATGTAACCAATTTATAGCTCATATTGCACCTTTGGTTCATGTGCATCTTCAATCTAGTCCATATATTTTCAACTGTCTTCTCTTAGAAATTGTTTGGTAGCTAAAACACTCTGTCATAGACATTACTTTCAAGCTCAATGGCTTTGGATCAAATGGTTGGAAGGCACTGAGGTGGTTACAATTTTTGATAGGGGTGATCTAAGCAAAAAAGACATTCTCGAGTGGTTTTGGGGAAATCTCATAATTGAAAGCTTTTAGATAGTAAATAAATTCCATACCTGGAGGTGGTTGGATCTCGTCAGGGATCCTTTTCCAAGTCTTATGGAATTAGATATTGAAATCATCTATTATCTCTACAGGTACCCTTTTTATGGTCATGAGTTTTTCCAGGAGAGATGCTCCATCTACATTCTATCCAAATATATCTGAAAGCACGAGATTCCGAAAACAAAAAGGATAAACTAAAAATGCAATGTAAATGAAACTAAAATAACGCTTAAACCCTATGTTATTGAAAAATGCGTAAAAAGAAAGAACATGAACACAAGATATTAAAGCAATATAAAAATCGGCCCTTTTATTGATATGCTTTTCAAATTTGTGTTACAATGCGTCTCCTTCCTTTTTAGGGGATAGGAGCGTTAAATGTTGGTCTTTTACAACTTGTTTCAGAATTCCTTCTTCCGCGTGCCCACATATAAGATGGGCGAACCAAAACGTTGTCGCCGCTTGCGTTGGTAAAGGTAGATTCCTCGCTGCTCATCTAATGCCGCAAATCTGCGTTCAAAGAAACAAACAAAGAATCAGTAGCACCCGTGTATGAAAAATAAAAGATGAATCTAACGATGGTTAAAATGAATCTAAATGAACTGAAAACTTGACAAAAGCATAAACATGAAACTAGCTAAATACTACAAAAGAAATAAAGCGGGGGTGCCCGAAGGCAAACCACCCGCGGGTGAAACTTTGCTTCGACACCAATCCGCTTAGGATGGGTCCGAAACCCGATGTGATGTGTTGTCGGCAAATTGGTAGGATATTGTGGTCAGAAAAATCGGTGTTGGTCCTTGATTCGTGCCTTCAAAAGTCACCCAATAACCTCTCTTTCGATTAAGAGATTATGGATGTTGAAAACACAAATCGCAAGTAAGTGAATTAGCAAGCACTTCGTCGCTCAAAATGCTCCTTCTCTGGTATATCTTTTGGGTGAGGAAACTCACCATTTTATAGACCCAAGGGGTCTCTTTGAATTAACATGCAAAAGTGTTTCTTTGCATGAATGCTTTTTGTGTGAAGAGAAGACTTCTTCTTGATCAAGGGCTTCTTAACTGCCTCTGTGCATGTCTTTGTATGTTTTAGAAAAGCTCACTTGCACTCCCATGCAATGAAGGGATAGCTAAGTGGCAAATCTGAGTTGTCCTAAAAAGCTCACTCTCATTCCCATGCAGTGAAGGGAGAGTCAATTGGCAGATATGAGTTGTCAAAAGAACTCACTCGCACTCCTATGCCATGCAAGAAAAGCTAAGTGGCAGTTTTGAGTTGTCATGCGCCGAGATCTGACTTTTTGCCGGTCAAACTCGGCATTCGTCCCACCCCGAAGCGAGCGCTAATAATCGTCTCTGGGTGAGACGAGTATCAATCCGCACTCGTCCCTGGGTAGGACGAGTACAAATCCGCACTCGTCCCTGGGTGGGACGAATAAGCAATAAAGTGTCTAAAAGGTGCCAAATTGATCCCTGACTTGCAAAACTACTGTGTGAGTGGTTAGAACCACTGTTTAACCTCTGGGGGCTGCCCTGGGGGCTGTGTGTGTTAGTGCGATCAGTGCTTGTTGTCACATAATCGGATTGGTGCTGTTTTGGTGTCTACAGATGCCCCTTTTTGGGAAGCGCTGCACATGGTGCAGTGCTGAGCAAAAATAGATAACCAAAGCACTAATGATTAGGGTTTCTTAGTAACCTAACCAACTCTTGATGCCCCAAGTATGGAAAGGGCATGCATTCTTGAATCCTTGCTTCTGACGAGCTAAGGAACTTGATTTCAAGTATTAACCTATTTTGGTGAGGTGTGACTTGAGCTTGGACATTGATCAGTCATGAATAGGCAAAGGGCGCAACCTTTTATCCATGGGGGAACCTTGTGTTCATGCTTCAGGAATGCCAAGTGTTTGATCAATTTGTGATTATTGCTTGTTTGCTGCCCCAAGCAGGAGCGTGATTGTCTTTGTCAATGATTCTTTGAATGCATGCCATTGCCTTGATTGGGTGTGTGTTTGTTGATTGGTGACTTAAGTGTGACTACCCCCTCAAGCGACGAATCGATGAAGGAATGACTGCCATGAGAAAAGCGACGAGTCGCTTGACCCAAGATGACTTAAGTGAGGGTGCCTTCAGATGTTATCCAGTGAATGCTCGAGCAGTTTCTCGATTGTTTTGACCTATTTTTGGTGGGTGTGAACCCATTTTGGGATGCCATTTGGGGTGTAACATTGGCAAAAATCCGTCTTCCCGTGGAGCGGTCCGGCTATGGTAGCCTTCTTGGGGAGTAGGATAACGACAAGGTAAACCCCGACATCAATTTTCTTATGCCAAGAGGTTAAGTGCAAGAGCACTTTTGTCCGACAATTTTTAGTGGTTTTGTTGGCATTTGTCATTTTTATAGTTTGGTTGTTTTGTTGTGTTTGTTTTTATTGTTTTTGTTGTGGTGTGTTTTTATGTATGTGTTTGATGTATGCAGAGGCGATTATTAATGTGATGTTTCTAATTTGTATGATGTATGCATATGAAATGAATGAGATGAGTTGTTGATGATGTGTCGATGCACCATAGACTGTACAAGATTTGACTGACTTGCGATACTAATGGGATGACTTTGCATGTGAAAACTTTGTTTTTGTATTTTGCATATATTTTGATGGTGATGTACGGAATAAAATGTGACAGTTGTTTTTAAAATGTAGTTAAGCTTTTCTGAGATTCAGATATTTTAACTAACTAGCCAAGACTGTACATTTATCTCGCAAGACTTTTGAACAAGGTATAAATCCGACTTGAATTTAACCAAGTTATTTCACATCCCAGTGTGTGCAATTGAGTTCGTTTATGTGGTATTCATCAGGATACCGCCAGTGCTAGATGGGCTTTCAACCGAACCTGTATTGAGGATCACCTAATTAGCTCCACTAACTCCTTTATTGTATTTAGTCAGATTAATCTACGATGCTATCTAGGATACCATAAGCTAGCTCATCCACATGCAAACATTGATCTCCACACAAGTTAATGTGACAGATATATCGTCATGCGGGAGGTTTACCGCCGAGTGACCGATAGGCTATCAACCAAACCGGTATTGAAGCTTGCCTCATGACCTGTCGAAATGCTGAGAGTTCCAGGGATTCAAGTTCGACTCCCTTCTTTTCTTCAATTGTATTGGGATACTTGCTCCTTTGTAGTGATAAAATCACTGTTTATTTTTGTTTTATTATGTTTTTTTTTTTTTTTGAGCAAGGGATTTGGATATGGAGTGACGAGAATCACTATTGTTTGTGCCTTTTGATGTGTGCACTGTAGGATGTCAAATTTTAGTGTTTTGACGTTTTGCAAATTTTTGATGTTTTGCAACTTTTGAGAACTTGGGATTCTTGGGGAATTGGGTAGGGAGGATGCTTGTCCTTTTGCCAACTCTCAGCATTCTTAGGGTCATTCGCATAGGGGGATGAGCAAGATAGCCGTTTCGCTTATGGTGACCTGGATTACTGTGCAGGTTTCATCTTTCGTTCACACAACTTAGGAATTTTTATATGTGTGTTAATTTGTGTTGGGATGCTACGTAACAAGGCGTGATCCAAGTAAAACTTTCCCGTGTAAAATCTGTTTAACTATGTACAGTTTTTGGCTAGAAATTTAAAGACATTGAATGACGAAAACCCTATATACATTAGGAGACAACTGACGATGCTAAAAATGGGATGGTGTTATGCTGGATGTAGGCGTTCATGAAAATGGATTTGATGTGGAAAAGGATGGAATTGCCAAGTAATGACTGTCTATGGTGCTTTTGACTTGTATGACCTAGCAAAGTATATAATGTATGGATGCAATGCCTAATGCAACCTATATTTTTGTATTTTGATTTTTATGAGAATGCATGGAATTGAAATGCAATTGTTTTTGTGATTTTGATTTTTATGAGAGTATGCATGGAATTGAAATGCAATTGTTTTTGTGATTTTGATTTTTTTTATGAGTATGCATGGAATTGAAATGCAATTGTTTTTGGTGATTTTGATTTTTGTGTTGTTTTTGTTGATTTTTGAATATTTATTTTGACCAAGCAGTTATGGTAACGCTTGGAGCTTTTGGTGTTGACCAAAGGGTTTATAAATACCTTTGGGGCATTTAGGGCTGACCAAGCGATTATGAGAATCCTTGGAGCTTTTGGGGTTGACCAAAGGGATTGTATAGATACCTTGGAAGCGTTTTTGGGTTGACCAAGCGATTATGATAATCCTTGGAGCTTTTGGGGTTGACCAAGAGATTGCGATAATCCTTGGAGCTTTTGGGGTTGACCAAGAGATTGCGATAATCCTTGGAGCTTTTTGGGATGACCAAGCGATTGCGATAATCCTTGGAGCTTTTGGGGATGACCAAGCGATTGCGATAATCCTTGGAGCTTTTGGGATGACCAAGCGATTGCGATAATCCTTGGAGCTTTTGGTTTGACCAAAGGGTTTATGGACACCTTTGGAGCATTTGGTGTAACCCACTGGCTCTTCAGGGAATAGAGGTACCCCCAGCTTGATGATCTGTGTGCACCGGATCTGGCTCTGTAGGAATTGGCACGAATGGATCGACCTTATGCACGGATAGGAGGACAGGGTCTGCCTTCGGCACTGATGGTGCTATGATATCTCTGGGTGGAAGTTGCTCACGATCTTCCCAAAGGAGCGGAATCAACATGTGATGCCAGTGGGTCGGGTCTATGCGCCACTCATGCCCTAGTCTTATGCCTAGTTGGGCCATTAGTTCGTCATGGGTTACAGGGTGATTGTGTCATCGTGCATGATTGAGATATTCCATCTCAGTTTCATCTTCGTAATCATTATCGATGATCCAAAGGCCCTCGTTGGCCCCGATAGCTGTCTACGACATGCTAGGCTCTTCTTGTTCGAGCAGATTGATGTGGTCCTCATGGGGTTGTTCCGCTCTTTGCGGGGGGACCTGATTTTCTTGCAATGGCACGGGCTCGATGGGAGCCTCCAAAGGGAATAATGTTAAGAGAATTTTGTGATGATCACCCATGGGGACCACCTGTGAATTAGTGTTGTCGGACTCGAACGGGTCCCATGGTGCTATTGCATATGCTGACTCGTCTTTGGCGAGAGAGTCAGGCTCATCAGAATCTGGTGATTCTGAGATATGGAAGACCTCGTCATCAGGTAGCTCTACAACCAGGGGTTGATCCTCTTTGAGAGGAGTTTCACGTAAGTTGGGCTTTTGGGGCCCCAAAATCTTGGTCTCTATCGACTCTAAGTGCTCGAATGCATTGCTTGTATCGGGGATTTGGGCTCCTCCTCTTTGATTTGTTCCCGTTGCAGGTTGTGGGGAACTTGGGGCCTATGGAGGGGTGACAGGATAGCACCCCCCATGCCTTGGTATGGCATTTCATACCGCTCTTCTTCACGCTCAGGTTCCTCAGAGGCTTTTGGAAGAATTTTTGAGGGTGGCCCAGGAACCTGGGTGGGCGCCTGAAGAAGGCACCCGTCATTGGTCTTAGGATTGGCCTCCCGCTCAAGTCTAGGAGGCATCGAGGGCAATGTTTGATAAGGTCGTAGAGACCTGTCTTGCACCCAGTTGTGTCTCTCATAATGTTCTGTCTTATGCGTGTGAGGGGTTGGAGTCTTCACCTGCATAGTGTGTTGTAACAACTCATCCTCCTGGCGCTGAAGGCACTCTTGATTTAAAAGATACTGTTGCTCTAACTGTTGTTGTTCTAGCTCAAGTAGCGTGAGTTGCATCCGACGTGCAATATGCTTGGCAGATTCTAAGATAGTTGGTCCTACCGTCTCATGTCTAGAAGGCCTAGATGCCTCTCCTAGATATCTATCCCGGTCATGGTGATCCGAGATCTCTATAGGCCGCCTCCCTCTGTTGGGGGTAGCAGCATTCCCCCGAGGCTTTGGCCTCAGTAGGTGATCCTGATAGCTAGCAGTTGCGGAGGCGTATTGCTCCCGCGATGTATATTGCTCTTGAGGAAGGTAAGGGTTTTCCTCGTGCTCTCTTTCGTAAGTGAAAAAGGAACGGGCGGAGTTGGCTCGCCCCGCCTGAGGAGCCTTGTGCTCTGGATTTGTCCTTGTAGTCCCGACAACTAGAGGGGGTGAAGGAGGGATAGTGTAATCATGTGGTTCCTCCCGTCGAACCCTATGTTGACCTAGCGCTTCATCGCATGGTGACCACTCATAGCGAGCATCTAAGGGAGCTCTCCTACGGATGTACCCCTCATGGAAGGGTGTGTGTTGGGTGCTATGCTGAACAGGAGTGCCCCTAGAAGAGGTGCCCCTATAGTCCCTTTTCGTTAAGGTGTGGAGGGGACTGCCTTGTGTGTTAGGTCACCAAGGTGGTATGACCAAATCCTGGGGACTATAACGGAGGTGACTCGTGCCTCCTTGGACATTCTCCACAGCATCTGCCCGTGAGTGGGCTTGACTGCGGGTGAGCACCATGACGATGTCTCTCTAAAAACCCTAAAAATTGAAATGAGTCAGATGGGGCCCAAAATTGGGGTGCGCATCCCTCTTACCATAGATAAGCCATAAATAGAGTTTCAAGTCCTAACTCTAAATACATTAGGAGATATTGACCTCCGAACAGCTCAAAAAGCGTAAAAAATTAGGTTATCAATTTTAAAACCTAATTTTGGGGCACTAGATGATGGAATTTGGCCCCGAAAACTGACTTTTCTGGACAAATACAACTCTAAAGAGTCATATTTGTTTAAAATTATCCCAACTAACTCCCTGTAAAATTTCACGTCAATCGGAGCTACGGTTGAGAAGTTATGGCCCCGACAAGATGCACTAAAATTTAGGGAAAAATATAAAATTTCCCATATTTTGTTGGATGCTCCCGCATCACTTATGGGCACCTTCAGGGTGCTTTTGGGTTGACCAAAGGGTTCATGGACACCTTTGGGGCATTTTGGAGTGACCAAGCGATTGCGGGAATCCTTGGAGCTTTTTGGAGCGAGTGACAAAATGCGTAGATTTTTATCTTTTGTTTATGATTTTTTTGATTTTTTTTTGTTACACTAAGCATAAATGAACACACACATACACAAACGGTGATTATCTCTTTTAAAGATTAATGGTGTGTCCTAAACTGGTTTTAGTGCATTTTTGATGATTTTGTTTTGTTTTTGAAAGTTTTTGTGAAAACTGTTTAAATGCAAAATGATGGCTCATATGACTCCCATAAATGGTCGCCCCTTCAATATACCATTGCCGGACCGATATACCAACCTCTCTATATACCCGCCCTTACGTGAGGGAGACTATAGGTACGTGAGAGCAGATGATACGTGGAACATAGGCGGTACGGAAGGGGAATCGCTCCGTTTATGACACCTACCATAGAAGACTTATCCTCATGCGCTAGGAATCACCCTAGCTACACTCGGTCAACTTTCGTCAGGATTTACGTCTAGCAACAGTCGCGATCGAGGTAATGGATGCAATATCTCAAGCCAAAGTGATAATGGAATCCACCTTTGGTCTTGCTCAAGGGTTGGGGTTTTACGACCAACGCCTTGGTTTAAAATACCACGTGATGTGTGGGGTTCATTTTAATTTGCAAAAATTGAAACAGGCAAACGAAAAAGAAATCTTTCCCTAAGCCATACAAAACTGAAAACCAAAAAATAGAAAAACAAAAATTTGACAGAAGCTTTAAAAAAAAAACCCTACCTCTTCTCTGCCTAACCGGATGTTTCTGATTTGCTCTAAAAATTGCACAGAATTATACTCGTCCCTGGGTGAGGCGAATATCAGAACAGTAATCGTCCCAGGGTGAGACGAATAGTTTATTCGTCCCGGGGTGAAACGAATACCAATTCTGTAATCGTCACTTGCAGAGACGAATAACAGTCCGATGTTGAAAAATAGGTACCTGTAAAAAAACAAGCAATTTTAGATCAGTAATTTAACCTAAAAAAAAATAGAGGACAGAGGTCCCACCGTGATCGCCATTGAAAGCACGAGATTCCAGAAACAAAAAGGATAAACTAAAAATGCAATGTAAATGAAACTAAAATAACGCTTAAACCCTATGTTATTGAAAAATGCGTAAAAAGAAAGAACATGAACACAAGATATTAAAGCAATATAAAAATCGGCCCTTTTATTGATATGCTTTTCAAATTTGTGTTACAATGCGTCTCCTTCCTTTTTAGGGGATAGGAGCGTTAAATGTTGGTCTTTTACAACTTGTTTCAGAATTCCTTCTTCCGCGTGCCCACATATAAGATGGGCGAACCAAAACGTTGTCGCCGCTTGCGTTGGTAAAGGTAGATTCCTCGCTGCTCCTCTAATGCTGCAAATCTGCGTTCAAAGAAACAAACAAAGAATCAGTAGCACCTGTGTATGAAAAATAAAAGATGAATCTAACGATGGTTAAAATGAATCTAAATGAAATGAAAACTTGACAAAAGCATAAACATGAAACTAGCTAAATACTACAAAAGAAATAAAGCGGGGGGTGCCCGAAGGCAAACCACCCGCGGGTGAAACTTTGCTTCGACACCAATCCGCTTAGGATGGGTCCGAAACCTGATGTGATGTGTTGTCGGCAAATTGGTAGGATATTGTGGTCAGAAAAATCGGTGTTGGTCCTTGATTCGTGCCTTCAAAAGTCACCCAATAACCTCTCTTTCGATTAAGAGATTATGGATGTTGAAAACACAAATCGCAAGTAAGTGAATTAGCAGCACTTCGTCGCTCAAAATGCTCCTTCTCTGTATATCTTTTGGGTGAGGAAACTCACCATTTTATAGACCCAAGGGGTCTCTTTGAATTAACATGCAAAAGTGTTTCTTTGCATGAATGCTTTTTTGTGAAGAGAAGACTTCTTCTTGATCAAGGGCTTCTTAACTGCCTCTGTGCATGTCTTTGTATGTTTTAGAAAAGCTCACTTGCACTCCCATGCAATGAAGGGATAGCTAAGTGGCAAATCTGAGTTGTCCTAAAAAGCTCACTCTCATTCCCATGCAGTGAAGGGAGAGTCAATTGGCAGATATGAGTTGTCAAAAGAACTCACTCGCACTCCTATGCCATGCAAGAAAAGCTAAGTGGCAGTTCTGAGTTGTCATGCGCCGAGATCTGACTTTTTGTCGGTCAAACCTGGCGTTCGTCCCACCCCGAAGCGAGCGCTAATAATCGTCTCTGGGTGAGACGAGTATAAATCCGCACTCGTCCTTGGGTAGGACGAGTACAAATCCGCACTCGTCCCCGGGTGGGACGAATAAGCAATAAAGTGTCTAAAAGGTGCCAAATTGATCCTTGACTTGCAAAACTGCTGTGTGAGTGGTTAGAACCACTGTTTAACCTCTAGGGGCTGCCCTGGGGGCTGTGTGTGTTAGTGCGATCAGTGCTTGTTGTCACATAATCGGATTGGTGCTGTTTTGGTGTCTACAATATCTATTAGTATATCTACCAAATAGTATCAAATTTTGACTAATCATGGGATGAGGTTGAGGTACCATTCATGAGATCTCCCTCAAAAAGAAGCTACCAATAACCTTAAGGATATATCTTGCTTTTCAATGAAATTCATGGTGCACAAGCTCACTAGGTGTTGCAAGTGTTTGGTCAGAGTGACAACATCTTCTCACAAGAAGTAAGGTACGAACTAAAGCATTGAGGCAATAATTGGGTCCCATACATAAGGTTGAGTAGGTGGAATTATGGGACCTCTATCAGTCCATGTTGGAAAATTTCTAAGAGGATGATGTACTACAATGTCCATGTTGCACTATTGGTTACTCCTTTATCTTAAGTTTAGTGGTGGCAGCAACTCTTGGTGATTGGCTTGGGTGAAGGCTTTGGTTATGGGTCTTCCACTCATACAATTATGGACCCTTCCTTTGAGAACAAAGTCACCAAATAAAGATATTTTCTTCAACAATCTAATGAGATAGAGACCCCCACTAGAGTCTTGGTTTATCTTTTGTTAGATGACTTCTTCAAAGTATTTTCCTTTTCAAGCAAAGTTGCTAGGTGAATTTCTTGATGCTTCACTTTAAGCAGGTGGACTATGACCTTCACTAGGGTTATGGTTGAAACTCTTCATTCTTTTTGGGGTGAACATAGAAGCTCGTCCCATTGGGCATGCCAGACAAAGCTATTGTTATCTCTGAAGGCACCCTCCTATCCTAGTTGGAATGACCCAACAAGACAAGGGTGCCCATACCTCATGTAGAGTGGAATAGTAGGAAGCACATGGATAGAAGAACACTTATGGGGTAACATTAAAGGTTTTTACTTGACATTTACTCCTTTTATAAATTAATCCTTGACACATAATGACCTCCATGAGCTAAGGCCAACGAGTTTACACTGAAAGGAATTGAAATGAAATTAAAAAATAAGAAAAATAAATACTTTACATAAATTAAAACCTAAGGTACAAGGACAATGTACCAAGAATTAAAATCCCTCCTTTTGACTATAATAAGTGGCCATAAATGACATGAAATTCACCAACCTATGACTAATTGAACACAACAAAACAAACACATTACCATAAATTGAAAATATGTTAAAGGAGGATAGAGAGAAATTAGTCATGACTCCCATTAAAAAGCTATAAATGACTGTAATAAAATGAGGTTTGGAGGGTTTTATGCTCCTTAGATAACAAGCAAAGGTTTGATCTTTGCTTGTTATAATAAAAATAAGGGGGTGAAAGGAAGAGCCCGCAAGGCTAGGTACTAGGAACAAGTAGACAACTCTCAATGCCTTTATGATAAAACTTGGGATTATTTATAATCCAAGAGGAGGGTTTATTCCCTTTGAAGTTACGCACACAAGATATACAAATTATCCTATGTTCTACAACCAAAATATTTCTACAACTAGAAAAATAAGCTTTGAGATCTCTAGATTCAAGGCCATAAATGCTAAAATATTTTGGGCCTTCAGATAATAAAACATCACCAAATAATCTCTTTGTTGTTATGTTGGGGTGGCTACACCATTAATTCTATGCCATATTTATATTGGAATGCATCACCTTGTTGATGTGATAGGTATGGCCTCCATGATTCGTGCAGATTGATAGAGTAGGCTCATGTGTATGGTGGGTGGTTGTTGTAGCTAACACATGGTTGGTTCTATTAGACTAGGACACAAAAGTTAATACTTGCAACTAATGGTAGATGATGCTTTTAAATGCTCCTTTGCCTGCTTCATTCCTTATGCACATGGCTACCATGTGTCCCTAGGTAAGGTGGAACCTCCTTTGTCCAATGGTAGGCCTCCATCATTTGAATTCTTGTGATTTACTCCTTGGGCTCTTGATTGGTCGCCACATGTTCGAATTTGAGCTTTATTAGAGATATCTTTATTTTTTGTGCTCTCTTTCATCGAAAGGACCACGTGGACCATTGGATTGAAAATCAATGACATGTGGGCCTAAGTGCCTTCAATGTGGCTGGCCTGGGGTGGTAGATAAGTACCAACTATTAGATGAAGTATCTAATGGTTGGTGTGGCTTCTTAGCTTGTTCACCTTTCTATTGGAATCCTCTCCTTTTGACTAAAGGTTGAAAGCACCTTTTGATTGTACTCTTTGGCTTGTCTCACTTTCGACTAAGTTTCCTTGGATTCAAGTGGGATGTAGGGAAAAATTCTCTACAAGTACCACATATTTTGTTTTTGATAAGTAGCGATTTATATACAAAAAGGGTTTTTTAATAGGATCCCAAAACCTTATGACAATAGGGGCATATCAGCCTAGCCTTGAAACCAAAAACAACCATAAGCATTACAGACATAGACCAAAAAAGGACAGGCCCCTTGGGCTGTCCAGGAAACTAGGAACCTGGTGGAACCATTACAATAGCAAAACCCTGCACCACGATAGGACACCATAGTAGCAAAAAACCTAAAGCAAAGAAATGCCACTGCATTCTATCACCCAAAAGCTTGACACTGGGGGATGCAAAGGAATAGAAAAGACCTACATCAATTGTTGTCGGGATCCTCCCTATTGAACTTCACTCCCTGCCTACACCATAATTGCTTGAATATGCGGATGGTGGAGGAAGCTAAGTTTGCCACTAAGGTCATAGTGTTGATTACCATATCCAAAAGAATCTTGGTAGGGAAGCCCTTCATGTCACTATCATTGTTTGTGAATTGGCCAAAATGATGAGGATGGCATGATAGTTAAGGAGTTTGCTCAGAATCAATAGGGCGCAAAGGACAGGGATGATGTGGTGGTCAAAGCAAGGTCCAGAAGGTAAATGCTTACTGGGAAAGCCCACCTTTGGACACATGGGGTCAGGGGAGAGAGTGTTTCTCAAAGTCAGCGAGGCCCACGAGATTGAGCCACTAGGATTCAGCTTTGTGGATGTCTGCATCTTGGCGTGTAAGTTTTTCTTGGGAAGTCATAGTGGCTAGATATTTTGGGAAGTCATCTCTCCAAATACGGAGGCTTGTTGACAAGGCCACTGAGTTGGCCATCGAATCCGCCAGCTTGTTACCTTCTCTAAAAATGCGGCGAAGGGAAGTCTAGGGGAGATGTTGGAGGATCGATCTTGCTTCTTGAATGATGTTAAAGATCCTCCAAGACGGATCCCTCTGCTTAGTTATGAAATTTATGGTGTTCAAGGAGTCTCCCTCGATGATCACTTTTCTGGGATCTTCCTAGAGGATCGCCAGTCCATGTAAAGTACCTAAGATTTCACAAAATTATTGGTTTGGGTGCCCAAGAACTCCATATAAGCTAAAATCAGGTTCCCTTCATGGTCGCGGATGACCCCGCCTGCTCCTGAAGGCCCAGGATTACCTTTGGAGGCCCTATCAAAATTTAGCTTAACCAAACTAGGTGGGGGAGCCACCCATCTGATATTGGCTCTAGGGTTGGGGAGGGGGTGGGAATCCGGGGAGTTCAAATGGATGCCCAGGGAGTCAAGAAGGGTAAGCTCACTCACCTTTGAAGGTGGGTGGGAAGGAGGGAAAAGATAAATGTTCTCGAATGTATAAGCCATAGCTTTGGTCACCACCACTACGGTATCCATAGGGGAGGAAAAGGATCTACTATTATGCTCTAACCAAATCTACCAGATCAGGTGGGGAAGGTAGAATAACCAGAGGGAGAAAAGAATGGGATGGAGGAAGGTATTCGACCATTGGTAGAAAATATCGGGGATGGATTTGGGTTGGACCCACTGAATGGATGTTAGCATATCTTAGTGATATCTTATTTTATTTCATTATTTAGTTTTCATTTTAGGCGTATTGTTATTTTCTATAACAATCCCTATTTTTTTCCACAACCTCCGGGTTTATTTTAAACTGCAAATGTATTATTTAAATGCTGCTTCATGAATGAAATATAGTTCGCATTTCAACATGGCATCAGAGCCAGAAGGGTGAGAGAGGAGCTAGAGAAAAACATTTTTTTTGGGAAGAAGCGGACACTTGCTGGTCTGGGAATTTTTTTTTCCCAGTGCTGGACTGTGCTTGTTTTTTTGCTGAGCACGCATTTAAAAAAAAAAAAACACTCAGAGCCCCCCTGCGCTACGCACCTCCTGTGCGTATTTTTTCTCTTCAGGCCCCCCCTTGCACGTGATCTATAAAAAAAAAAAAAAATTTCGCGCCCCCGTCGCCGCGACATGATTAAAAATCACGCGCGACCGTGCCACGCACCACCCAACCCCCCCCACCGTCACATGATTATTTTTTTCACGTGACGTGCGTTGCATCCCCCCCTTCCCTATGTCGACGTGCATGACGCGCGATGCGTGGCAGCTGCAGCCGCGACCACAAACAACCGTCGTGGCCACCTACTGCAACAGCAGTCGCAGGCTATCTAGCTGTCGGCTGCCTGCTGTAGCCGCAGGCTGTCCAGCCGTAGGCCGCCTGCTGCAGCTGCACGCTGTGGATGCCGTCGCGGGCCTCCCGCTGCCACCAGCCATGGAGGAAGCTGCGGACAGGCGGCTGCGCTCGAGCAAAGGGCTGGGGACCTTCCTCAAATAGGAGGGGGTCCCTGATCCTTTCAGATTATCCCGCTAGTCCACCTGGTGGTGGACTGTGCGGTAAGGCTCAGGGAGCTTGCAGGTCGGGGGTTCCAATCTCGCCGAATCCCCCTTGGAGAAAAAAAAAAGGTAATTTTTTTTTTTTCTAAAGTTTTTTTTTAATTATTATTTTTTAAGTTATTTTTAATTTTAATTTATTTTTCTATAGTTTTAAAACTATATAAATTAAAATTTGATTTTAATTTATATTTTCATAGTTTTTTAAACTATATAAATTAAAATTATTATTTTTTAACTTTAAAAATATATAATAATTATTAAAAAAATGCTTTGTTAAAGAATTTTTTTTTTTCGGGGGTATTTTTTTTCCAAAAATTACAGGGGGAAAGTGAGTAATTTTTTGAAAAGCAATTTTGGCATTATTGTAAAGGTGCATTTTCGGCTGCGCCCGACACCTAGTGGGTTATTTTTGTGGGCACTTTTATGTTGTATGTTGCATATTTCATTTTTTGCACTATAACATTAAAAGTTAAAATGAAATTCACTCCTAAGTCCCCGAAATAATTAAAACCCATCCGTACAATTTATTGCACTGCAGCGTTTGGTATTTGTGATACCTCTGGCCAGCACTTACAGGTAAAGTTGTCGTGATTGCGCTATTGTATTCGCTGCCTAATATAGATGCCAAAACGACGTCTGAGCTTGTTCTCTATAAATCGTCGGGGAGAGATAAGTTTGCCATTTTGCATTTTTTTACTCCATCCATTCCCTAATAGTTCTTGTGTTTAGGCGTAAATCCTAACGAAAGTTCTGAAATCCAAAGTGTTTAGGGGAAGTTACGCCCCACGCATGAGGATTGCGGACTTTCTATGGTAGGTGCCATCAACAAGACTATTCCCTTTCAGTACTGCTTAAGTTCCACGTATCGTATGATCTCTAAAAATTACCTATAGTTTCCCTCACGTAAGGGCAGGTGAATTTTTTTGATCTTTCTAAATACCTATAGTTTCCCTCATGTAAGGGTGGGTATTTTATACGGTATATTGGCCTAGCAAAAGGTATATCGAAAGGGGGACCAATTGGTGTTATAAGGAACCTTCACCATGTCTGCAAAATTAATGACTGATTCTCATCAGTTGTTGAAAGGTCCTAATTACACACCATGGAAAAACAATATGAAGGCTATCCTAGTCATGGATGACTTATGGGATGTTGTATCTGGAGCAACAACAAGACCTTCATCTGCTGCTGGTGCTATAGCTCCATCTACTGCTCAAAGAGACTTTGACAAGCTAGACAAAAAAGCAAAGGTGCTCATTTTGCATGTCGTGGTCGATGAAGTTCAGCCCCATATTGCTGACTGTGCAAATAGTAAAGAGGCATGGGATGCCCTTAAAACTATCTATGAGGGAAAGAATGATTCCACTATTCTATTTATTCAATCTCAATTACACAGCTTTAAGCATGAAGCGGGGAGACAGCTTGAATTTTTTCTTTGTAGAGTGTCTAATTGAAAGCAAAGTTGAATTCTTTAGGAGAACCAGTTGAAGATAAGCTCCTTACCTCAATTGTATTGAGAGCTTTACCTGATTATTATTGGGTGTTGATTACTTCCCTTCAGGTGTCACAACAGAAAGTTAATTTTGTAGAATTGGTTAATATGCTTCAAGAGGAGGCGTGCCAACTACAACGAGATGATTCTTCTAACACTGCCCTCTACATCAACAAGAAAGGGTAGAACCAGAAGAAGGGTAATTTTTAGAAGGGAGGGAATTCACAGAAGGATTCAAAAAGGAAACAAACTCAACAACCTCAACAGAAAAAGTGCTATTGCAAGATCTGTGACAAAGAAGGTCATGATACAAACAGATGTTGGCATAAGAATAAACAATCAAAAAAGAAATGCCAAAAAAAACCACAAAAGAACAAAAAACAAGTGAATGTTGCTGTTGAAGAATCTAACACAGATTCTGAGAGATCCCACAAAGTTCTCATGACTACCATAGTGTCCAAGTAGAGGGATCCTATCTGGTATGTTGATTCTGGAGCTAGTAAGCACATGACTGGTGACAAATCATGGTTTGAGTCTTTTGAGGCCAAAGAGGGCAAACCTGTCACTATTGTCGATGATAAAACCTACAAGGTTCAGGGAGAAGGTACTGTTTCGAGCCACTCTTCCCGATGGCAAGTGTCGATTGACAAAGTTCTCTATGTTCCAGGATTGGCAAACAATTTGTTGTCAGTCACACAGATTCTGGACAAAGATATGGTTGTGTACTTTAGTGTTGAGGGAGGCAAGAAGTGTTGTTCTATTACCAGGAGGGGTAAGAACATTGCCATTGCTTCACATAAGCATGGCTTATTTGCCTTAGATGCTATCTCTACTCCACATGTTGCCATGACAGTCTCTACAAAGGAGGCAACTTCCCTATGGCACAAGAGATATGGACATTTGAGTTCTGGTTACTTACTTGAGTTAAGTAAGTATGAAATGGTAAAAGGTCTTCCTTCCCTTTCTACCACTTTACCAGCTTTGCTCGATTGCTTGGCAGGAAAGCAACATAGAGTGCCTTTTGAAAGGAGCTCTACAAGAGCAAAGAAACCTTTGGAGTTGATTCACATCGATCTGTGCGGTCCCTTCACTCCCAACAATTATGGGGGTAAGAGGTATTTTTAGTTATTCGTAGATGATTACTCATGAAAGCTGTGGGTATTCTTTCTTCAACTGAAATCTAAAGCATTTGGCTTCTTTTAGCAATTCAAGAAATATGTTGAAAAGGAGTTAGGGACTTCTATAAAGACCCTCCGCTCAGATCGAGGGGGAGTTCACCTCTAAATAATTCTCTGAGTTCTTGAAAGAAAATGGGATCACACGACAGTTAACTATTGCTTATACTCCTCAACAAAATGGAGTTGCTGAAAGGAGGAATCATTCCATCATGGAAATGGTTCGTTGCATGCTCACAGAAGCTAGGATTGAGCAACTATATTGGGCAGAAGCTATCACCACAACAGTATATCTATTGAATAGGGCAACCATAAAGTCTCTACAAGGAATGAATCCACAGGAAGCATGGAGTGGTAGGAAACCCTCCATTTCTCATCTACGCATTTTTGGATGTAAAGCTTTCATGCACATACCAAAAGAGAAAAGGAAGAAGCTAGATGTGAAGACACTAAAGTGTATTCTTATTGGGTATGATGAGCACTCTAAGGGTTATCGTTTGATTTATCCCTTAACCAAGAAGATACACATAAGTAGAGATGTAGTTTTTGATGAGGCTTTCACATCAGAACCCACATCAGATGTATACCTAGACCTTGTGGAACCTAAAGTTGATAAATCTCCTTCCTCAAAAGTTGGAGGTCCATCTTCATCTTCTTCAACACCTCAAAAGAAGAATCCAAAGTGGTATACAAATAAAATCAAAGACTCTAAGCTATCCACTCCACCAGATTTGACATTGGATAGGCCTCGTACTCGCAGCATGGCTCGACAGAGAAAGTCGCAATAGAGAATACCTGGGGTTGATGAGTCGTGTCAATATTTTGAGGAACTTTATGTAGATCCGGAGAGAGATACAGAAGATATGTATATTGATAGTGACAGGGTATTTATGTCTTCCATAGACAATCTTGAACCTCGCATCGATGCAAGTTGCTCTTGGTGAGCCTCGATGGAAGGCCGCTATGGATGCAGAGTATAAGTCTTTGATGAAAAACAAAACTTGGAAGCTTGTCGATCTGCCATACGAAAAGAAGCCCATAGGCTGCAAATGGGTGTATAAAGTGAAGTATAAGGCAGATGGTACAACATATAAGCATAAGGCCCGACTTGTTGCAAAGGGCTATGCTCAAAGAGAAGGCATTGACTATGAGGAAACTTTTGCACCTACTGCTCGGATGACAACCATTCGAGTTCTTTGTGCTATGGCAACGCAATATGGGTGGAAATTACACCAAATGGATGTCAAGAGTACTTTTCTAAATGGTGATATCCAAGAAGAAGTCTACATGACTCAACCAGAAGGAGTTGAAGTGGAAGGCCAACAAAAAAAAGTTTACAGATTGGTAAAATCCTTATATGGTTTGAAACAAGCCCCTCGAGCTTGGTATATAAAAATAGATCATCACATTTTGTAGCATGGTTTTAAGAGATGTCCATCAGATGCAAACCTCTATTTTAAGAAACAGGGTTCTGAAATAGTGTTGCTTGTACTCTATGTTGATGATCTGCTCATTACAGGGAGTTCAGAAACAATGATTTCTACTGTCAAAAGAGACTTGTGTCAATATTTTGAGATGTCAGATCTTGGACTTCTCCATTATTGTCTTGGTCTGGAAGTCAGCCAGAAGGAGCACTCCATCAAAGTGTCTTAGAAAAAATATGCCAAGAACCTATTAGAAAAATATTGCATGACTGATTGCAAGCCAATGTCTACTTCGATGGAAACAGGAATTCAGTTATCACAATATGATGATTCACCTCAGGTAGATGGTACTCTCTATCACCAGTTGATTGGGAGTCTCATATATCTGACCAAAACTAGGCCAAATATTGTATTTGCTGTCAACTATCTTTCCAGGTTCATGTAGGAGCTTAAGACTACACACTGGAAAGCAGCAAAGCACGTTCTTCACTATGTTTGTGGCACAATGGAATATAGCCTAGAATATAAGAGGAAAAACAAATTCTTCTTATAGGGATACATGGACTCCGACTATGCCGAATCATATGATGATCATAAATCAACTTCAGGATATTTGTTTAATCTTGGATCTGGTCCTGTCTCTTGGCACAACAAGAAGCAACAGGTGGTTGCTATTTCATCAACAGAGGCAGAATATTGCACCGCACATGAAGCTGTGTGCGAAGTGATATGGTTGCGTCGCATCCTCACAAGTATGGGTCTTCCATAAAAATATCTGATACACTTGTTCTGCGACAACATGGGTGTTTTGAATATTGTCAAGAATCCAGTACATCATGAAAGAACCAAGCACACTGACACACAATGTCACTTCATTCAAGATGAAGTTCCAAGGCACCCAATTTAGCTTCAGCACATTCCCACCAATGCTCAAGTTGCGGATATTTTCACTAAGGCACTTGCACATGTCAAATTTGAATTGTTTCGCAGCTCTCTTTGTATTACTAACTAATGTAATCAGGGGGGATATTAGTAGTTCTTCAATTACATAAATAATGTAATAAGGGGGGATGTTAGCATATCTTAGTGATATATTATTTTATTTCATTATTTAGTTTTCATTTTAGGCATATTGTTATTTTCTATAACAATCCCTATTTTTACCTCGGGTGGTTCCACAACCTCCGGGTTTATTTTAAGATGCAAATGTATTATTTAAATGCTGCTTCATGAATGAAATATAGTTCGCATTTCAACAATGGAGAAGGAATGGAGGAGGTGGCCTAGGGCTTTAGTGGAGAAGGGACAGGTTAAGGAACAAGTGATTAGTCGACTCCCAGGCTGAGCAGTAGAGGAAGCACCGGTTTGGGATTGAGAATCCCCTCTTGGCCAAATTTTCAATTGTGAGGATTTTGTTTTGGATGGCCGTCCATGAGAAGAAACTAATTTTGGGTATGAGATTTTTGGCCCACACATGGTTGACAGGGAAATGGGCCTCTTGGGGATCCTCCTAGAGAGAGTAAGTAGACTTGACTGAGAAGGATCCATTGTTGGTGCCTTGCCAGATGCATCTATCCTCTGCCTCACCTGAAGGGATGACAGTTGAGTTGAGGAGGGCAGAGAGGTTGGTCGCCTGAAGGGGAAACCTGACATCTTCTATGGGGCTCCAGGCTGGCTTTCCATGGATCCTGGCTATGAAGTTGGCCACCTTGGGTCCTTTGGAAGCATCCATCATGGGTCTGAGCATCAAAATATCTCTATCTTCACTTAGGGCCTTGTCAAGGATCCACTTGTCATCCCAAAAATTGATTTTACTGCCATCTCCGAGGATCCACCTGGAGCCTTTCTAGATGAGGTCTTTAGTTTGGGCCAGGGATCTCCAGAAAGCTGACCCATTGTGGGGCTGATGATCACTAAGAAAAGGGTGGTGTTGAAGATATTTCCTTTTCACTATATGAACCCACTCGGTCTGGTTGTTGGTGAAGACTTTCCATGCGTGTTTAGCCAGGAGGGCAATGTTCATTTGGGATACCCTCCTGAGGCCGATCCCGCCTTCTCCCTTGGGCCGAAAAACCAGAGGCCAAGATACCAGTGGGATCCTTTTATTTTCTTTGCTTCCAGACCAGAGGAATATCTTCTGGATCTGCTCAATATGGGTGTTGACAGAGGCCAAGATTCTGAAGATGGACATGAAATACATCGGAATGCTCTGAAGGCAGGCGGAAGTGAGGGTAGCTTTAGTAGCCTGGGAGAGAAGGTGGCCTTTCCAGGAAGCCAATTTCTTCTGAATCCTCTCTACTACGTTGGTCCACAGGGCCTTGGAAGGGAAACCAAAGAACAAGGGGAGCCCGAGGTAGGTGGTGGGGAGGGCTTCCGAGGAACATCCAAGGATCCGGGCTATCTTGGCTTGCCTTGCCTGGGGAGTGTGGATGAAGTAAATTTTGTTTTTTAGGAGATTTATCTCCTACCCAACCACGCTCTCGTACAACTTGAGGATATGCTTGATGGTCTTGGCCTGGGCCACCAAGGCAGAGGTGGCCAAGATGGTGTCATCCACAAATTGTTGGTGGGAAACCGGGGCCAGGCCTAAGGTGGGTTTGATCCCTGAGATGAGCCCGTTTCTGGTTGCGCTTGCAATGGTTCTCCCCAGGGCTTCAGCTAGGATGATGAACAGGATCGGGGATAAGGGGTCACCCTGTCTGAGGCCTCTGGAGCTAGGAAAGAAACCTACGGGGGATCCATTGACCAAGATGGAGAACCAAGGGGACGAAACACAACATTTGATGAGATCAACCCAGGTAGGATGGAAACCAAATTTGAGGAGGACCTCGATCAGGAAGTCCCAGCTAACTCTATCGAAAGCTTTGTTCATGTCCAGCTTGAGAAGGAACACTGGTTTCTTGGCTAGGGATGCAGAGTGCAATGCTTCATGGATGATGACTACCCCATCTGTGATGACCCTCCCTTTGATAGAACTCCCTTGGCAGGAGTCTATGATTAGAGGGAGGATGTCCTTGAGTCTGGTCGTGAGGGCCTTAGTTAAAATTTTGTATAAGACATTGCAGAGGCTGATGGGGCGAAAGTCAGACAAGGACTTGGCTACCTGGATTTTGGGGATCAAGGCTATGAAGGTGGAGTTGATGCCATGGGGAATGAAGTCTGAGGACTGGAGGTCCCTAACGGCTGCACACACTTCTTGACCCACTAACTCCCAGAAGACCTGGAAGAAATGGGGAGGGAAGTCGTCTGGGCTGGGGGCAACATCGGCCTTCATGGAGAACAGGGCTGCTTTGATTTCCACATCCGTAAGGGGGCTAATGAGCATTTTATTGGTTTTTGGGGAGATGGAGTGAGGGATGTGTTCAAGAAGGACCTTGGCCTCTTGAGGGGAGGATTGGGATGGGGTGCCTAGGAGGCCCTGGAAAAAACTTGAGGCCTCAGCTCTGATTTCACCCTCATCCCTAGTAGAACTACCATCACTGCGAGTGAGTTCAAAAATTTTGTTAGTGCTTCTATTTCTGAGAGTTGACGCATGGAAGAATTTGGTGTTCGCATCACCGTATTTGAGCCAAAGGGCTCTCGACTTCTACCTCCAGTAGGTTTCCTCCCTTGCTAGAACATTATGAAATTCGGCTAGGATTCTGCATTCCTCCTCCCTGGATCCAGGATCCTGAGTGCCTTCCTGGAATTTGCGTTCTAAGTTTTCCAGCTTCTCCTTCAGGTGCTTTTTGTTCTCAAAGATGTTACCGAAGATGTCCCTATTCTAGGTTTTGAGGTTGTCTTTGAGGAACCTGAGTTTCTGGTGGAGCTACCCAGAAGGGGACCCTCCGAAGGGTTGGGTCCACCACAGGGCCACTTGCGATCTAAAGTCGGGGTGGTGGAACCACATAGACTCAAAATGGAAGGGGCGCTTGGAGGGAGTAGGTCTGCCAACTTCAAAGAGGAGGGGGCTATGATCAAAACCAATTTTGGGGAGGGTGTGGAGGGTTGCATCTGCAAACAAAGGGATGGCTTCTCTAGACAGGAAGACCCTATCTAGTTTGACTTAGATAAGGTTGGCCCCGACCCTTCTGTTGCTCCAAGTGAAGTTTGCTCCTTTCCAGTGGACGTCCATAAGCTCATTGGAGTTGATGAAAGCCCCAAACTCTTCCATGATCCTGGAGCTCAAGGAGGATCCTCCACATTTATCTGAGGGAAACATGGGGCTGTTGAAGTCACCTACCAAGATCCAAGGAAGGGACCTGAATGCTTCTCGCATGAGGCTAATCTCATCCCAGAGGGAAGCCCTTTCAATCGGGTTGTTGGGGGCATAAATGTTGGAGAGGATCCAGGTCTGGTGGGAAGCCAAGCTATGAAACATGATGTTGATGATTCTAGGAGAAGATAAAATCAACCTCCCTTCGACTGTGGCCGGGTCCCACAAGCAAAGTAGACCCCCAACGGTGCCTTGGGCCGGGGTGAAGAGGAAATTGCTATTGCTCCAGACTGCCTTGGCTACTTTGGGAGATGAATTCTCATCGAGTTTGGATTCCTAGAGAATGAGGATGGATGGATTATGCTCCTTTCGAAGGTGGGCTAGGGTGCGTCTCTTGGGGGCTCCATTGAGCCCTCTCACATTCCAAGTGAGGATCTTCATTTGGCACCTTTGGGGGGTCTTATGCCTCCTTTCCCTTGATGGGAGGGAGGTTTGGATCTCTTTGGTTCTTCTTTCAAAATATTGAGGGCATCAGATAGGAGGGTCATCTAGAGTCCATTGGCAATGTCGTCTTCTGCCTCCTTCCTTCTCTGTTCACCTAGGGTGGGACGACCTCTCTTTCTGTCGCTTCCATAATCGGGTGTGAATATTTTGTTGTGGGTCCTCTTGGGACTAAATCCTTCTAGGGATGAGTGGGAGAAGGATGGACTACCATCATCATCATCCTCAGACATCTCGAACCCGACCTCAAAAGTAGCGAGGGGAGGGAGAAGGGGATCAAGGAGGGGAGGACATGTGGGAGTTATGATAGAGGAAATGGGTGGATATGGGGGAGGGGAGGTGATGGGATTCTCTAGATAGGCTCCCAAAACTAGCTCTGGGCCAGGGATGCCCATGACCGAGGGGTGGGTTAGGAAAGAAACTACGAGGGAAACTATTGAAGAGGTAGGGGGTCAGGGACCAGAGGCAGGATAACTAGGCCAATAGTCAATTGAGAAAGGTCCACAAGGGGGATCGATATTTCAATAACCTTAGGTTTAGGGTCGGTATAGGTACATAATTGATCATTATCTATCGTCGAAATAATATCAACCTTTTGTTTCGCATTATCATCTGGTTCTGGCCTCTTTTCCCACCAAGATGGGGGCCCTGAAGGTCTCTGGATGGGGTGCCCATTTTGGGATGAGCCATGGTTGGGAAACCTGCTACTGGAGGGAGCCTTCGGGAAGGAGTCCCCGGCCATAGGATCCTCTGAACGCTTGGTGAGGGGGCACTGGTTGAGAAGATGCCCTTGCATGCGGTACTAAGTGCAAAAAGTTGGCTTGTTCTCATACTCTAGAGGTTGGTGCCATTGGTAGGATCCAGACGTCAGGGTGACTGAGGATGGAAGCTCAGATTCAAGGTTTGCATTAATGCATAAGCGAGCATGGACCATTCGGGATCCCACCTTGGTTGTAGAGTCGAAAGCCACCAACTCTCCTATGGCCCTCATGATGATTTTTAGCACATCCTCTTGCCAGAGGTGAAATGGGAGATCTGGGAGCCAGACCCAGATCGAGGTAAAATTTATGCTCTAGGTATTGGGGTTGAAGTCTGTAGCCCAACATCTGAGGAACAAGCTTCTACAGCCGAGGAACTAGGGCCCGCCCATAAGGATCCGACTGGTGTCATCCCAATTATTGAGCTTGATGAGGAAGAAACCCTTCGAGAGGGCAATGATCTCCATATTCCTAGTGGTCTTCCATTTGGAGAAAGCCTAGCGGTGAATGGTTTCCATGTCCGGGCATCCCCTAAGGAACTTCCCGACCAGGGAGTAGGATGCCCCTAACATGTAGGTGGAGAAGACGTCAGGTGAGATGGAAATGTTCATCCCTTCCAGGGATAAGCCCACGCTTGGGGGTTTGGGGAGGCTCGCCTCTCCCGAGGTGATCTGAACATAGGAGGGTTTGTTGGGGCCCCCATGGGAGGTTTCCTCGATAGACTTGTCGGGGGGTTCTTTATCCGGGGGATCTTAGTGCACATTCCTAGTGGGGCCTATTGTACCATCCTTGTCCTTACCTAGGGTTGAGATCCCTGAAATATGTCAGGATCCACCCTTATGGATCCCGCTTCCACCATTGGAGTATTATGGTCCTACTCCCATTGTAGCTACCGCTCCTACTCCCACCATCACCTGCTCTCATTCTTCCTTGTTCACTTAGCTCACACTTTTAAATCACTCTACAAGTACCACATCTTGTTAAAATTTGTGATATTTATTTTTATTTTCAAAAATATATATTGCTTTGTGTTTCCTTTTATTTTGTTCCTGACTTGGGGGTCATCTCCTTTTTCCATCACACCAAAATTTTGGTTTTCAAAAGCTCTTCCATTTTTTGATTATAATGTGAATTTATCAATATATGCTTCCCTAGAGAACCTAAAGTGCAATAATTAGCCTCAAAAACACTTTCTTCTTTATGCTACCCTTGAAAAAACTAAAGTGGAAGGACCATACCTTATAGTCCTTACTTTCTTGTGCTACCCTAAAATTCCTAAATTGCAATGGATGTCCTTCATACTCCTTTTTTAAATTATGTTTCTCTTGAGACCCTAAAGTGAAAGGGACATAATATTTACTATTTTCACTTTTATTACAAGGAGATCATTTTCTATAATTTGAGAAAAATGGAGATAATTTAAATGGATTAAACTTTATCTCATTCAACTTCTTTATTTTTAAATTTATCTCCATATTTTCCTTCATTTAATTCCTTTTGAATTTGGGCTTTCACTTTAACTAAACTATGAAGTTATTCACCAATTGGTGCATGATAATTTAAATACCATTTTTTGGGAAGTAGAAAATCCTTGATTTAATCCAACTCTACTATAATATGATCTCCTTGATTCATCTTAAAATCTATCTTCTAATAAAAAATTTCATCTCTTTATTAACCATTTTTTATTTTTCAAATCTCTTTCCAGGTGTTTGGTTTCATAACATTTGTGGCATAAAAATGTAATGTTTTAACTAATCCAATTGATGATCCCATTCTCTTGATTTAGATTTGTTTATTTTTTATTCAGATTATCACAAGTCCCAATATCCAAGATCTTGAGTAGTCTCAAAAACTAGAGCAATATAATATAAATAGCCAATATCAATGAACATAATGTAAAATAACAATAATAAGATATAAAATGGCCAAAATAATTTATGCAATAACATGAAGAGAACTTAAAAAAGAATTACTCAAATTGTATACAACTTCAATACTAATAGTCAGTGATGCTTCAATGATCATACATTCTTGATACATTTACTTAAGCCTTATATCCATAATATAACCTAAGAAATGTGACTCTTGGACTCTATGACTATTTCTCTCCTCACATATCTGAGAGATGCAACCTTTCCTATTCCATGCATAAGACAAACCTCTCATGCCTCTTGTCTTCTCATCTTGCCACTTGTACATGACTTTTGACTCTTTATTTACTCTTGCACACTCATGCCTCTATAACACTTGCACACTTGCAAACTTTACTACATGACACTTATGCACACACTTACATACATTATTACATGACACTTGTGCACACACTTACACACATTATTACATAACACTTGTGCACTTTCTCACTTTACATCCTTGCACACATAATTACATGACACTTGTACATATCTTGCATATAGACACATACATAATGGGAAATATAAATTACACTCCTAAACTATAGACTCAAACCCTATTCTAAAATTTATAATTGTACCATAATGTACCATGGGGGTAGATTAGAATGTATCAAATTATGTAATATTCTCCAACACCCCCCTATATTACATTATTTGGTTATTGAATACTTTAGTGTTCATTATCTAATTCTTACATTTGTTCTAAAGCTCCAGTTCTGGTACTGACTCTATTTGTTGTCCCTAATAGACCATCTTGAACCATTTCTTATCCATATTCCTATTTTTTGTCTTTTGGAGAAATTAAACAAATAATAATTAATCTAGTTTTGATGGCACAGACAATCTAATATTCCTTTTGGAAATCCCATTGTGTAAAGAGCAAATATTCCATCTTTTATGGAACCCATAACTTCAATTTTATCTTGTTTCCTTATGACACATTTTCTGTTTCTATTTTTGAATTTGAACTCTACTATTCTTCCTTCTTGAACTAATTTAGCAACTAAAATAATATTATTTGATAATCTTGGAACATATAAAACATCATCTAGCACAAAATATAAAAATGTCATGCTAGGTATAATTTTTCTAGATCCTTGAACATAATAAATCTTATCATATGCAATATTTAGTGGAACATTTGGTTTGACTTCCAATGATTCAAACCAATACAAGTTATTGGTCATATGATGATGGGTTCCAAAATCAATATACCATGTGTCTTTTTATTTTCTAATGTTTTGATGGGATTCAAATGATTTTATTTCATATCTTTGATATAATTTTTGAAAAACTCTTCTATTATTTGGTTCCTTAAATTAAAAAACAATTCTTGGTGCATTCATATTTCTTTTCCACCTATTCATTTTAAATTTCTTTCAATTTTTTTAATTCCTTTGAAGTAGAAATCCTTATTACTCCAAATTTAAAATTTTTTAATTTTGCAAATCAAATTCTCCAAATTATTTTTTAATCTTCAAATTTCAAAAAATCAATTCCTTTGGAGTTGGAAACCTTATGGCTCCCAAATTTCAAATAAAGAATTCTAATTTGCAAAATTTTAATCAATCAAAACTTTTAAATTTTATTTTGGAGTAGACTTCCTTATCTCTCTAAACTTTAATCAATTTCAATTTTTCAAAAATCAAGTTTTTGAAATAAACAAATTCTATCAAATGTAGAATTCCTTTTAACTCCCTAATTTTAACTTTTCAAAAATAAAAATTTTAGAATAAAATCAATTAACAATTTCTTCTTCAAAAAAATTTATTGCTCCCCCTTTATTAAAAATTTCAATGCAATTCAAATTTCACTTAAGCGCTCACCCAAAAATAGAAGTACTTTAAATCATACCTCATGAAACTTTGCAAAAATAGAAGTATTTTAGACATTGTCAGATGTGTCAAATGGTGATTGAATTTCCAAGGCACTCTCCAATCAAAATAGCCCAATTATCTTCAATGTTATTACAACTTTGTATGAAACTTGAGACGTTTCAATTACTCCAAAGGCGTTACAAATATCTTAGGCTCTAAGTCTCAATTTTTCTTGGGATCCTCACATGTTTTACAATGGTGCTCAAATAACTTGGGTGCTTAATATTTTTCTATGCATATTTAATCTACTATATTCATCTACTATACAATGGTACGTAGGCACTCAATATATTCTAGTGCTTAGTTTTCTCTAGCATTGCAACTTACAATTGGTTCTACTGCTACCTAATGACACTAAGGATCTCAATTTGTTCCTATGTTCAATATTCTCTAGCACTTCAACCTTCTATTGATTTTGTTGATGTGTAATGAAACTTAGGCACTTATTACTTATATTAGGATGGATCTTAGCCTCCTCTAACAACTCTATGTTCACTATAACAAATATTGTTGGATCTATCTCAATCATAGGCTTTCACCTTCTTTATATATCTTATTCAATAGGTAGACATAGGATGCTTCGGTGCTCCCTTCTATATCCATGCTTCTCTATTGGATATATCACAATGTGGGCAGCTCTTAATGGCTCCCTCTCAATTTTGTCTATCTCATAATTTGGGAGGCTATTAATGGCTCCCTTCCTAATCTTTATTGATGCCTTCCAATTTGAGAAACTTTCTAATATTCTATTGCTCTTTTTTAATTATGTCTTTCATAAAGACCTCTGCTCATGATAGTATGAGCTTGCTTTGCAAGCTTCCTTTACTTTGGCCTTAAAGGCTTTCAAAATTATGTTTGCTACTTTGAACCTTTTATTCTCTTAGGTTCTACCTATAGTAACCATTGCAAATTCAATCAGACCATGCTCTTCTAATGGCTCCAATGGACGCTCTTCTTTTCTACCTGTACAATATCAATCTTCAAATATTTTTATAAAAATTAGGGTAATCAATAAACCAAAAATTTTGGCCTACATTTACTTCATGTGGCTATTCCTCCAAATAAACACCCAAGTTTTCCTTTGATGCTAGCTCTTCAAATATTCAAACCAAAAACAATTTTGGTGCTAGCTTTAGAAAACTACTCACAGTAGCTCTAAATATTGTCACTCCATAATTAGATATTCACACCAAATACTATTTTTTTTTATGCTAGCAGTAGAGACTAGTCAAAGTAACTTTGATAGAGTCTATGCAATGTAGATCTACTATGACTATTGGATTTTTAGATAGATTACCACAGGTCCCAATATATAGGATCTTGAGTAGTATCAAATATTAGAGCAATTTAATATAAATGGCCAATATCAATGAACATAACATTTATGTAAAATAATAGTAATAAGATATAAAATGATCAATATCATTCATGCAATAACATGAATAATAATTATAATATAATTGCTCAAGCAGTATACGAGTTTCAATATTCAATTATACTTCAATGATCATTCATTCTTGATACATTTCTTGGAGCTTTGTCTCCATAATATAACCTTAAAAATATGACTCTTGAACTCTATGAAATTGCTCTCCTCACATATCTAGGAGATGTAACCTTTCCTATTTCATGCATAAGATAAACCTCTCATTCCTCTTAGATTCTCATCTTACCACTTGTACACATGTTTTTTAACTCTCTATTTACTCTTGCACACTCTATTCTATGACACTTGCACACTCCTACTTGCACACTTGCACACTTTACTACATGACACTTGTGCACACACTTGCACACATTATTACATGACACTTGTGCATATACTTGCACATATTATTATATAACACTTGTGGACATTATCACTTTACATGTACAAATAATTACATGACACTTGTACATATCTTGCACATAGACACATACATAAGGGAAATATAAATCACACTCCTAAACTATAGAATCAAATCCTATTCTAATATTTACAACTGTACCATGGGGGACACATTAATATGTACCAAATAATGTAATATTATCCAACAAGATTTAGTCTTAATGGTTTTTTAATATATTTTGAAATACCCATGACAATACATGTTTGGGTATCCACAACATGCTTTCACTTTTTAGTAGTTCATCACTCTTGGATGAACACCCCAAGAGTATTACCAATATTATTTGAAACCTCCTTAACCCACACTACAAGATTATTAATAATTTATCTCCATGAATAATTCTCACTCCACAATATTAAATATAGCCATATCTACCCCTAAATTATAGGGCACCACCAATTATTTAATCTCCAATTTTTAAATTGAAGAAGATGACGAAAACATATTTTGAAAGGAAAGTTGTGGAGTATTTTGAATCCAATCTCTACTTTCATTTATTATACTTTTGAATCTCTTAAAAACCTGACCAATATCCATGCAACTTACTATTGAATTCCAAAAACTCTTCTTATGCATCCATAATCCCTTTTCAACAATATTTTAAGGAAGAGATAGTGCCCCTTTTAACTATCCTTGATAACATATAACTAAATTAATCTAATTACATGTAATTAAATGTAAAAAATTGAAGTGAAAAAATTAAATACAAAAATTAAAATGCATGAAAAGTAAATTTGAAAGTTTAGGGTATGAGATATTAAAAGTAAACATGATTGTAACTGTAGCAAGGAGAGTATGTGATCAATGAACACATGAGAAATTTTAATGAAAACAGTGGAATCCCATGCACATGAAATAAAATTAACAAGGAATGATAAGAGGATGAATTAACAATACCATAATCATCATGTAATTCATAATACAAAACATGGATCTCACTTTCTTAAGGCAAAAATATGTTTATAATGGAATCCATAGCTCCTATTTATAGGAAGAATTTACCCTTGAGTTTTCTTGGGTGATAAATTCTTACTTTCTAGTAAAAATAGTTATTTGAGGGAATATTTAATAAAATGATGCACTTCCACATGTTACATGCCTCTAAATATATTTTTAAAACACCTAGAAGGCATCTAAAATGCTTGGTGGTATCCACTACATGCCAAAATATCACTTTCTAAAAATCCTTCTTGGGATCCATGCATCTCTTTTTACCCCTTTTACCTAACCATGAGTGTTTCATTCTAAGGGGAGTGCATTGCTTATTTTTGGGAGCACTTTGCTCTAGTTATCTAGCACTTCATCATTGTAAACCAATCACTCTTTTTTGGCTAGTGCTTTGCTCCTTTGGAACCAATCACATCATTTTGAACCAATCGCTCCTGAGGTCTGGTGTTAGCAATATTTAAGTTTTTTATGACTTAATTGATTGGTACGAAAGGTTTTATACATCCTTAAAAGGATTGGAATCCCAAGGTAGTAACCTATTATTATAATTCTAGCAAATTAATGGGGCAACAAGCTTGATTGATACGAGATCCCAGATCTTGAATTTATCATTGGGTATAAAGTCTACAAAGTTAGAATTCTCTATTGTAAAACCACAAAATTATTGGTTGTCTTAGTGCATTTTAGGGTAGTAGCTTTAGCATATTCTACCACCCTTGTACGTTGGTAGCATAATATATATATAAGATCTTTTGCATATTCTAGAAGTCCTCATATGAGTTTTTAGATAATCCATCTTGTTTTTACACCATCTCCTATAACTTGCCAAATAGTCTCTAGTTGTTTGTATTTTTAATTGTTGATGTTCCAATTATAGATTTGGACTTATCCTCTTTGATCATTGAGTTGATGATGTCAACATCAAGGAGATTATTTTGAGGATCAAATATATTTGGCAATCTAGTGTCAACTAACCCCTAGTTTAAAAAAGAATATTGTATTCTTGTAGGATCAAAGGTCTTTGGGTATTGAGGATATTTAGTTTCTTGTAAATGTCCATACTATCTATACCATTTAATAGGCCTATAATATTGTTATTATGGTTGGTTGTTTGAGTACCTTCTATAACCTCACCTTTGCAACCAACTCATCTTATTTTATTTAATGATCCATACCATTTGGTTGAGGATGTTGTCAATGTTGGCCACAAACGTAAAGTACCTCTTAGAATTTGACCTTAATTTGTATGTCATATCATAGGGACTTCATTTTTTCTATTTTTGAGGTCCTCCCTAGGTTAGTCGCTACTCCTTCCTTTAGTTTCATGATTTTTTCCTAGAGCTTAGAGACCTTTTGATCTCTCTTACCAAGAAATTTGTAGTTGCTCCTCTTGTTTTGTGAGCATTGATTTATCTTATTTAAATTGAATTTTTAGTTGGTCCTATCCTCATGCAAGCTATGAAAGATATTTGAGCTATTAATTTTTCTTGTTGCTATTAATAAGTTAGAATTTAAGGTCCTCAACTTGTTGCTACCTCTTAGTACTTTTTATGACATCATTCTTGAGGGATTTTTTCTTGCTATAGTTGTATTTTTAACCTTTAGCTAGGATATATATACCTCTCATTATGGTACCTTTATTCTTACTACATTGTTTTCCACTACTAGTTGGTCAAATTACAAGGTAATTACAATCAAAAGTTGATTCACAAGCTAGATCATTTGATATGGATTTGTTCTAGTCAGGTCTATACCTCACACTTTGAAAGTTAGGTCAACAAGTGTGATTTTGGGTTTAGAAGGGTCACTTAGGACCAATTTCATAATGAATATATTACTATTTACAACACCTAATTATGACCACATGATGATTGGTACCTTTGAGGTCATGTCCTTCAATTGCTTGTATTCCTTTTATACCTTTCTATCCTCTATGGTGGGAGTCAAATGCATCTTGAAAATTTATTTCTTCTGGTACACTCTTAATGTTCTAGATGAAGTACTACCTAGACTCTATAGTCGAATTAGTTTTTGGGGATGTTTTTATAGGCTCAAAAACATGAGTGGGAGATGGTCATGTCATCACCTTAAGTAGCAGTTGCTTGGATTGTATGATATGGTGGAAAGGATAATAATAAGACACAATAGATGGAGTGATTTGAATGGATATGAGAGAGAATGGAAAGGTAAAAGTGGATGCCTATGTTTCCATTGAGATGATATTTTAGCTAGTAGGGATATAAGCTATGACATTGAAGGGCTCATTGTGTAGGATATTATTGGTCTATGATTTTCCTAGTGGTGAGAAGTGCACCATAGATCGTAGGTCAATATTGGATGCTTCAGGATATATCCCTAGCAAACCTTTGGAGAAGGCCAGTTCCTTGTTGTAAAATAAAAATAAAAAAATGGAGAAAGACTAAAGACAAAAATAGAGGTTACAAAGAGATAAAGGAAATAAATATGGATTTAAATGCAGATGGAATTTGGCTAATTGTAATACCACATACTATGAAAAGCACACTACAAATAAACTACATACAAGGCCTAACAAACTAGTTACCAAGCAAAGCATTGCAGAATATAAATTAAGCTTAGATCATGTCCTCTACTACTCCAATAGCCCTTAACACCCTAACAAGATTTTATAGAAGAAAATAAAACTACAATGATAAATGCTATGCCTCCTTAATATTCCAATAGCCTAGAGAGATAATCCAAACAACAACTAAGGACTAATAGAATAAACCATCCACAAATATTTTACAAAATAATCTAGAGACTACAAAGCATTCACACAAGTAAGAATTCAACAATACATTACTAGCAAAGGTCAAACAACAAGTTGATTTATTAAAATTGTAGAGGAAAATTGTATATTATACAAGAAAACACTTAAATTGTTGAACCTCATATTGAGATAAATTGCACTATTTATAGATTACTATATTAGCCTAGATAATGATTACAAGGATGGCCTACCATAGGCCTAACAAGAATAGCATATCCTAGCACTTTTTAGTGCTCATGCTTGATCAACATGCTTGAAAGGAGTGGACATCACTTTCTAAGCTATCTTGGACAAGTGTTTTGATCTAGTACCATTTAATATTTTTAGTAGTGACATGTCCTTAGTAGGTTTTTGGCCTTGAGCATACGTGGATTATCCCACTATGCCTTATTACTATACCAAATATTATATTTACAAGGACCTCTTATTATAATTAGTGGTAGTTGATGCTATTGTAGGTTCTAAAAAAATAGTTGTCACTCTCTATCTAACTACTTTATTTTTAATGGATGAGAAGTATCTAGGTGGGCCATACCTCTAATGCACATGATATCTATTGAAATAGACCTAATGAGAAAACCTCCTCTTTTGTCGCTATATACTATAGAATTATATTTATCATTAGGGTCTTAGGGACTTATTTAGGGTTGCTATGATTCCTTGCTAATATTGTTGTTTAGAACCTCCACCCACTCTAAGTTCTTGGCCACCCAATTCTTTTACAACTTGAGCATCTAACCACCTTGCACCTGATCACTCTGCACTTGACCATTATGCACCTAGCCACTCTAAACTAGATGGAATTGCTTGTCTTAGTCAAATTCCATGTATGACAAGCTATCATTGGATCTTCGACCAATATTTGTGTGGAAATCACCAAACTTTCCTTATATAATGAATAGCAAAATGTAAAAAATAGATTATCGAACAAAATTGTTGGGATTTATCTATATGGAGAATCTCATGGACCCACATTGTTGGTGCCTCCCAAGGATTTTTGCTTACAAAATTAATGGCCTAGGTTGCCTTATCCATTGGGTATGGGGTCAGGATTAGGGGTAAGGAGATGAAGAAAAATGTAGTTATATGAAGAAAGAAATGACTAGGTGGCTTGAATAGATTTGTATTCTGAATCTATAATAGGGGCTTTAAAAAATATTTTGGAAGATGCCCCTTGTTAGATCACATCCTATTTGCCTACAAAATATAGGATTATCTATTGAATCTGAAGTAATAAAAATTCCAAAGGTGGCCCAAAACAACAAGGAGCTATATAAGAACATGGGGTGAGTAGGATGGTTGGAGAAAGTGACAACTTAGGACATAAACAAGGAAAGGAAGATGAATAGGGAGAATATTAGGGTAGGGAAATGAAAAGTAGAGGAAATAAAGAGGAAGATACAAGAAAAATAAAGGAAAAAAAGAAAACTAAGATACCTTTCTGGTGGTATCTTTGACAAGAATGAATCCCCATTGATAATAATCTATTATGGCTAAAATATATTTGTAATAAGGTAAATTTTCTTGAGGTAAATATTTAACACACTTATAGTTTAGTCCCATTTGTTGCCCCATTGTTGTCTTCTTCTTGGTAAAATTCTATAGGTACTCCTCCTTAGAGCTGCAAACAATTTATACATGCACATGTGCTTTTGGGATATTAATAATTACTATTTTGATGACTACCCAATTGCTCAGAGCTTCCAAGAAGCTTCTCAAATATAATATCCTTTCTTATACTTTTATAGCCTTGGTGAATGACCACTACAACTAGGGATTGCAATTGTTATGGGCATCTTGTCATGTGACCAATTGGATTATACGACTTTATTTTTCTAATCAAATAGCCTCTTGACAATATATTACTTGTTGTCCTATTTATTTAGTCTAATAATTATCTCATGATTGTTTTTATGATCATAATATTAGGGCATAAATTTCATACTACATAATTTGCATACCTTATTTCATTATTTTCCATAAAATATGTCTCCATCTATCGCATACTTGATGAGGTAGGGTTCCGAACATCCCAATGGATTTATGCAAAATCCAAGTTATCAACATGTGTGAGCACCATGATGTTCTTTTTAAGTCATAATATCATTGCTATCATAGCTAATAGACCTTCCACATTTTTAATTTAGCTACAAGCTACCTACCACACTTTATGTATATTTATACACCCTTATTTATTTACACTATAATACAACTTGACATACATCACTAATGCATAATACTTCAGATATTGGCCATTTACTGGTATAGGAAAAATATAAACATTAAAAGTTGCTAATTCAAAATTATTACACTCATGCTTAGCAATAATTTGATATCTTCTAGAGTATAGCGAGTCAAATTTGTTATTTTTATCCAATTGAGTCAATTTTTTGTCTCATTTTAGCTCTATGTCACCAATATAAAATTTGTATGGGAATGCATTCTTGTCAAACTAGAAATTTATGATCTCTTGATGTTGTCTAAAATTATCACATGTCTTATTCCTCTATTATTTGAGAAACAAATCCACCATTCTAATTTATATTGGCTCTATGTCCAGAAGGTCCCTTTTGCTTAACAACTTTATTGTAGGTATTTCTAGGTGTAGAGACAACATGAATTATTTTCCATAAAGCAAGGCATATGGAGAGGTTTTCAATGTCATTTTAACCATGATTCAATCAGCCCATAGAGCTTGATCAAGCATTAAGTGCCAACTCCTTTAATATTTCCCTACTACCCTTTTTACAATTCTTTAGCAAGTTATTGATAGTGGATTTTGCAATGCCATTGCCATGTGGGTAGTAGTTGGATGAGGTCTTCAAATAGATACCATTCTTGCTCATAAATTCTAATATATTTGTACCTATAAAACTAGGTCCATTGTCAATGATAATGGTCGTTGGGATACCAAACCTAGTGATCAATTTATCTAGAAACTTGATGATAGTCTCTTGGTTTGTGTTCTTAGTGGCCATTGCTTCAGACCATCTTATGAAGTAATATATCACTATCAAGATGAATTTATATTTAACAAAGGAATTTATGTTGATAACCCCAATGTAGTCCAATCCCCATTGTTGGAATGGTTCATTTACCACAACTGGCTGCAAGGAGAGAGTTGTGTTACTCCTTCTACCTAAATTTTCTTTACAAGCTTCATAGGATCTAGCTATCTTGAAGGTATCTATAAATAATTTTGACCAATAGTACATAACTCTAAATATTTTTGTTGTAGTAGTTTGGCCAAAATAATGATCCCTTAAAAAACCTGAATCAAATTCTTGTAACACCTTTTATATTTCTTCTAGCCAAATACAATAAAGGAGGTCACCATAAAAGTTCTTGTGATACAAGCCTTCCTATAGAAAGGTATAATTTAGGGCCTACAATCTATATCTTATTTTCAAAGAATTTAACCTATCTAAACATCTATCTATCGAAAAATACCTGATCAAGTTTGAGACCCAATCATCCTTATCATGCAAATCATTCCTTCTAATGTCTATTTCATGGCAGTATTCAAGAAATAAGTTTTGCTCTACCTTAGTTGAACATGCTAACTACTAACACAAAGCTCTACTCTCATTAGATTTGTTGGTCTAATCTCTACATCATACTCTGATATATTTGTGATCCATTTAGTTCTTTTATCATCTTATTGACCTTGTGAAACCATCCAAATGTACCACATAGACAAGATTTTTGCTTTGTGAGATGTAGTGCTTGAGTTTCTTTAGGGACTTCATCAGAGAAAACACCTTCCTCTCTATGAAATTATATTTCTTTTGATAATCATGTAGGGTTTGAGTAATTAAAGCAATGAGGTGTTCTTGTTTGCAATCCTTTTGTGTTAGAAGAGTAGCAAAGCTTTCTTCTACCTCATAAACATATAAGATGACATATCTCTTATAGTCTAGGTTCACCAAGATAGGTGCTTGAGCTATTTATCATTTGATACTTTTGAATTCTTGGTGTATCTCCATCATCCAAAATAATGTCCTTTCCTTCCTTAATAGCTCAGTCATTGGCTTAACTATTTGAGAAAATTCTAAAATATAATTTTGGATAAAATTTATTTTCTCGAATGGCTATAAGGCCTTTTTATTTCAAGGTATTGGTAAAGGTAGTATTGCTTTGACTATTTCCAGATCAATAGCTATTGTTTTGAGACAACATGCCCTAATAATTTACCTTCATCCATAATGAAGATTACTTTTTTTGGGTTTAGGGAAACCCCAAGTTCCTGATATTTTGAAAAAAATCCTTAAATATGTTAGATGTTGATCCTTATTGTGTGAGAACACTGTCATATCATCTAAATATATAAGGATCACTTTATTCGCCAATTCCCCAAAGGAAAGATCCATGGACCTTTGAGAAGTTGCCCTAGCATTAGATAGGTCAAAAGGTATCCTTTGGTAGGTAAATGTATCCCAATTAGTGGTGAATGTAGTTTTATACTTATATTCATTACCCAAACTTGATTGAAGCCAAATAACTTTTCAAGCAGAGAAAATATCTCAACTCTAGCCATAATCTGTAATATTTAGTCAATTTGAGGTAATGGGTGGTGGTATTTTAGGGAGGCATTATTGAGGTTTTGGAAGTCTACACATAATAAAATACCTCCAAAAATATTCTATATTGGGATATAGTTGGCCACCCATGTAGAATGCTTTATTGAGTAAATGATCCTTGCATTAAGTAGTTTTAATAGCTCTTACTTCATTAGGGATTCAATATTTTGATTGAATGACCATTGCTTTTAATTGAATGACTTGGCATCAAGCAATAATTCAATGGTATGTTGTATAATTTACCTATTGTATATGTCATAACCTAAACTTATAAATTTCAACCCCTAAAATTAAAGAATATATATATATATATATATATATAAATTATATCCCCTCATCTAATTATTTTAAGACAAAGTTCCTTTACACTAGCACCTATCTCTACTTCTTACACAATTTCTTATAGGTAAGAGTACTAGGTGCCACACCCCATTAAACTTCCAGTCTCATTGGCTAGATGAGCTAGCTTAATTTCTCTTTCAATCAATTGAAAGAATCACACTAATCCCTGCTCCTCACACAAGTCATTATGTGTGAGTGCACTTAGCGCGATGGGTGTTGACTACTACTCACATCCATTGGAGAGTTAGTATTTAAATATTTATATCATTTTTATCTCATGGAGGTATCTATCCCTTAATACATATTGGAGAATTCTTCTAATGATTCCCATTTATCTAACTATTTTTATTTTCTTAAAATAAAATATCCTTTAAGTTATTTTTAACAAGCGATTCACCAAGTTCAATTAAGTGAACCAACACTCTAAAATATAATTAAAATCATAACAATCACTCCAACCCAAATTTCAAGGAGAGCAAACCAACATAAGAAGATCCATAACTTTCGACGTGCATACAAGGTCCGTTTAAAGCATATAAATCTAAAGGTTATCACCTCGACTAAAATGTAAGTCAAGTCCTTACATAAATCAGTCGTATGGGAGTTCTTGACTAAAATGGAACATCCCACTTCCCTTATCTATTAGTGAGTTTAACCAATCATATCCGAGACACCAAATTTAGTAAATAAAAGGTCTATATCAATTTATCTATTCAAGTAAACACAATCTAGACATCAACAACCTACTTGGAAAATATCACTCCGTGAGTGATGTATACAATGTCATTTCTTTAAGTCGAACAACCAGATAATGCAATGAACCATTCAACAAATCTTCACTTGGGCTCATGCACCCAGAAGGTAGTCGATCATTGTTTAGTTTCTAAATGACCATACTTGGGTAATGATCTTTCAATAGTTGTATTTTTGGAATGTCATTCCTCAATAAAAATCATGTTCCAACTCAAAGAATATTCGGTCTTCTTAAGAGAGCCTTACTCGATCTCCACATCCATCTTGATCGTGTGATCAGGAGCTCCATTACCGATAACCACTCCATAATTTTTGGCCAGCTCGAAGACATCTATTCCATATCCAAAATCTCTTCAATAACCATTGAGAAGGAATACCTTTCAAAAAGGATCAAAGAAGGCTCCATTTCATATACTGAGAAATTCATTTTTCCAGTGGTATAGTTTCAACCACCATCATAGTATCCAATACCGAATAAAAAATTAACAAAATGCATTACCAAAAACCATTCATTCTTACTCTAGTATCAACCAAAACGTAGAAATTGAATTCCTTAAAAGTGATACTTCTAATAATTCAATTTTTCATGACCCTCCCTAAAGGACTTTGTGGAATGGAACAATGTATTAATTTTATGGTTCTTTAATATTTGTTTTGTGAAATTGGGAATCTATGTGATGTTAGTTGGTATGGAAGAATATGATACTTCTAACAAGTTGCCAATGTGTAGGATCAAGTACGCTCGTAGGTGGAATATGCTCTCATCCACCAAAGGCAAGGGTACTTGAGGTTGGGGAAGTGATGATAAGGCAACTCAGAGGTAACATGGATGGATAACTTCATATAGGCATGCATAATCGATTAGGGATAATTATCAATAACTAGCCACCTTGAGCCTCAAGTTGATATCCTGGTAGCTATCATAAATTATCGGGCTAAGACAGATGACTAAAGTTGATAGAAAGACTCCCTCTATGTTTGATTGCATATGTTTGGTTGTATTTTACTTCATCACTATTTGCCTCAATGGTTTGGAAAGAATGCATGAGTTGGTTGCTTTCATAACTCCTTGTGTTGCTTTGACAAATAGAAGGATTAGTGAATGCTTTATTTTAAATGATAGTGGGTTTCATTTAAAATTTATGAATGATTTATTTTAAATGATAATATGTTTCATTTAAAATTTATAAATGCTTTAAATGAAAATGGAATTTCATTTGATAAATAAAAGTGTCTTATTTATTTTAAAAAAAGAAACCCCATATATTTACTTATATGTGTATAAGATAATTGATAATGGAGTTTCGTTTAATTAAGTAATGAAATCTATATTTTAAAATAAATTGTAGATTCTCATTTAGAACTTTAGTCTAAATGATAATTGAATTATATTCTAAAATGAATAATAAAATATTTAAAATGGAAGTTCAAACTTTGTTTGACCTTGTAAAGTTCTTTTGAATTAAAAGAGGATAATATTGAAGCTTATCTCGTGAATATCATAGTGAGCTACACGTGAGATAGGAAGCTTCATCGACTTGGTAAGATCACATTTATGGTGAATTTTGGGGGATTGCAATCTAATAAAAAATAATGGTTTACCTCGCTCGATCACTTGGGAAAGTAGTCAGAGAGTAAAGGTGGGTGGATGGAGGAAGTAATGAGGTGGGTGAGAAAGTCATGGTAAAATACTCTACCTTGGGAGACATAAGAGGTTAGTCGGGCTTTGGAGGAGACAAAAAAAGGAGATAAGGAAAGACAACAATCTAAAAACTAGACACCTACAGGAGAACATCATTCTAAGAGGACACGATAGCTCACAAAAGAGATTCAGGTTGATAATCTAGGTATCTTGTGCTGGCTGGTAAAGTTTAAAGAGTGTTTTCATTTAAAGCTAGCTATTATAAGCTTAGTAATCACCATGTCATAATTCTCCCATGTGTTTCTCATGCATCTATGGATTGCACTTCTGTTTGTGGTTTGGAACCCCTACCTTGTGTGGTGAGCTATTGGTTCCAAACTCGTAGCTCAAATCTATCTGTCACTAATTTCTCCAATGGTTGCATCCGTTTGTATGTGTAGGAAGTGGTTGAGCTTAGCACTAGGCTAGGCAAGTGCTGTGTTGGCCTCTACCTAGTTTGTATGGCACCACATCAACACATATATCTTCCTTCTAGGAAGTGCCAATGACCATGTTGAGTGGTTCTATTTTTCCTCACGATGGCAGATCCTTGACTGCATCGACTGAGGTTGGAGGTGTTGTGAACCTTGTTCCTTGTTATGACAGTGCCCTAGCAGTCCTAGAACTCATGTGCATCTTCTAGTATCCCTTACTAATTACATTGGGGAGTGCATCGAATGTGAGGTGAGTGGGTGGTCATGTTTATTTACCTATAGCTATTCTCTTGTATCCCTTGCTTGAGTCTCTCTTGGGAAGCGAGCACCCTTACTTAGAGATATTTCTAATTTGCTATCGTAGACTACGTCGAGCTGGGTTCCCATTCTAGAAACCTAAGAGTTGAGTTGGTTTGGGTTGTCCAATCACTTTTAATAATATAGACTATGGTTCATGTATTAATTAAATGAATTTTGATTAATTTGTGGGAACAAAACCTTAGTTCGTTTATTAAAAGAAAATAGTTTAATTTAAACAATAGAAAAGTGAAACTTTGATTATTTAAATAGTTTGATTTAAATGATTAGAAAAGTGAAACTTGATTGTTTAAATTAAAATAAAAGGGTTTGATTTAAATGATTAGAAAAGTGAAACTTTGATTATTTAAATAGTTTGATTTAAATGATTAGAAAGGTGAAACTTGATTGTTTAAATTAAAAGAAAAGAGTTTGATTTAAATGATTAGAAAAGTGAAACTTTGATTATTTAAATAGTTTGATTTAAATGATTAGAAAAGTGAAACTTGATTGTTTATTTATTTTTATTTTTTGAATTTATATGGTGGAATCGGTAGCCACCACAAATCCGGGTAGGCTATCCAGATTTTTTTATGGCCGCCACAATATTCTGCACTGTCCATCCCAAAAACCGCCACACAGATATTCACACAGTGTGATCCTATAACCATGATGCCACAATCATTTTAAACCTTTTACGCTACTGAAAGCACCAGGAAAGGTACAAGTGTTCAGTTTGATGAAACTTGATTGTTTAAATTAAAAGAAAAGAGTTTGATTTAAATGATTTGAAAAGTGAAACTTGATTGTTTAAATTAAAGAAAATAATTTGGTTTAAATGTTTTAAAGAAATGGAACTTTAATTATTTAAACTAAAGGAATGATTATTTTGTAGATTAAGGGTATGGGACCTTAATTTGTGAAATGATAAAAATAAATTGGGTTATTTATAAATTAAAGTAGTGAGACTTTAATTTAATAAATAAATGTAAATGATTATTTGTAGATTAAGGGTTTGGGACCTTGATTTATAAAATAAAAGAAATGGTTTATTAATGGATTAGGGTAGGTGCTTTGATCCATTAATTAAATGGTATAGTTTGTTTGTAAACCAAAGGTATGGGGCTTTAGTTTATGGGATGAACGAAAAAAGGTTTATTTTTAAATTAAAGGAGTAAAGATTTAATTTAGTGAATAAATAAAGGGATTGTTTTAGAGGTTAAAGGTATGGGACTTAACTTACCCCTTTGAAAACCCCTTTTAACGAAATTTTAACTTACAAAAAAAAAAAGGTATGGGACTTTAATGCTTTAAGACATGACTAGATTTGATTTAAGTAGTAACCGTGATCTATATGATGCATGTTGAATAAATATCTAAAGGTATTTGAGAGGGGATGGTAAAAGTAATGGTTCTTTTATGACCTCAACAATGCTATTATATGGTTAAGGACTTGATTAAATTGTATAGTTGTAATTTGGCAAAGTAAAGAAAGTAAATGCATTTAGAGGTATACCTACCCTAAACCATGAGTGTCCTGATCCCCTACTATCCTCAATTAACCGATGGAATGAGGTTGGATGACTAAGGATGACAACTGGTTCACTTGTTTGGTTTTTCTTACCCTTTACTTATTTACTTATGCTCAAATAAATTAGAATTGTGGGGAGATTTCCCTGATGAAATTGATGTAATATTCTTTGAAGTATGGAGGATTTGCCATACATGTTTATATGTAATAATTGCTTATTGTTAAAAGATGTACCTTTAAATTACTAATTGAATTATCCATGTTTTATATTTAAATCCCTTTCCCTTAATGTTTACTTGTATGATGTTTCCTTTTTAGTATCTTTGCATGTTTTATAGGTTATATTTTGTTAGATTTAGTATCTAGATCTATCTTTTATTTTCTTGCTTGAATAACTTTATAAAGAATGAGTAACAAGTTCTAGGGTGAACTTAGTTGATAAAATAAGGGCTTGAGGCCCACTTAGGGTGAACATAGTGGGCTTAAGGTATTAAGACCCCTTAGGGAGAATGGTAACTAGGTTGTGGAAAGACTACATCTAAGTTAAGACAACTTGTTGAAAGATGATATTGATAGCTTAAATCGTAGTACACATAGTATACCTATGCATAATAGCTTGAATAGAATATGGAGACGTGTTTACACCTTATAATGGCTGAAGGTGATAATTCTAGACCATTTAGAATGATGAGATGGATGGAATTATCTGCATGACATGAGATATGCCTACGTAGATGGATTTGTGTGAGGGAAATATTATGAGGTGTAGCTCTTTGAGAAACTTAGGGGTTTTGTTAAACATTAAGTTAATCTAAGGTTGGTTAGGGGTTTATGAATCCCTCTCCTTAGTCAAAAAAAATCTTTCTTTTCTGTGTGTTTCTTGTTTTCAGGGTTGTTACACAATCACATCAATTTCAGTTCTACTGCTTTAGTTTAATACAAGAATTACAGATAATGCTTTAAATGAAAAATAATAATTTTGTTTCCTTTTTCCAAATCATACAAAAAGTATCTCTTTATTTCAAAGAAAATGAATGTATAAAAACCATTCAAATTTTAATAACATTACAACTACTGAATACATCCTCACTAAAGGCTGACAATACATCAATTACTTATTCGGTATTCAATCACAACAACACACATATTCAATTTTACTACCAGAAATCCTAAATATAAATTCATTTTTTTATATCTTCTATAAACATGGTAACATATCTTTGATATTCACAATCCACACAAATACAGTGATAATACAGACATTAAAAACAACCATGCATAGTTTGATTTATTTTTCTATTATAACACAAGTCCATACATATGATGGATTCCAGTTTTTGCTAGTTTATAATCGACAATTATTTTTTTCTACTAATTAAGCATATTCCCCTTAATGTGGTTACTCAACAATTGTAAGGCACTAACAACATTCCATACTTTAATAGGAAGTTTCTCAACATAAGACTTCCATTAAAGCCAAATAATATTGCACAACCAAAACATACCAAATGTCATCTATGAACTAGGGTGTCACTGGAGCATGTTAATCAACCCTCCCCCTTGGTTTTGTTTTATCTAACAAATTCTATTTCATATGATGTTTCAATACAAAATAGTTTGCTTTCTACTGAAACCAATATTTCACTATTAAAAAAAAATATCATGCACACAATAAAACACAATTATCTATTCTGTGACAATCTAGGAAATCATTTTTTTCTTTTACCTAAATCGATATGGCAAACATCATAACCAACATCATAGCCAAAAATAAAAGCAAGCAAGGTATAATCCCAAAAGAACCTATTTTCTTCTACAACTATCCACACTCTTCTTTGATGCTACTCCATTTTGGATTTCTCCTTTCCAGTTCCTGCCCTTGTTTTTCCTTGGCTATCCTCCATAAACCACTCACCCCCCACGAGTTCATTGGCTTGCCCTCACTTAACCCCAAAAAATATTTACTTCACCACTTGCTTACCATAAATGAGGATGTTCAGCCAACCGTAAGGCAATATCAATCTAGGATCACTCCAAATGTATTTCTTCATCAATACTGAATTTTATTTCTAGTTAAAATGTTTACAACTCTTACTTATGTTCCTTGGATTCCTTCTAATGTAGTTTTTGAATTCTACGAAACTCATCATTTTTATTTTTACATAAAAGAGATGGTAGTAATAAAAAAAACACATTTCTCTATCTTCATAAAACACTTTTGCTGGTCGGGTTTTACTTTTGAAGTCAGTTGTTCAGGCTTTATCGATGTATAGATGCCTTATTCAGATTGCTCCAGCAAGTTTTCTTCATGACCTGGATTCTCTTTCTAGGCAATTCCTATGGGCTGGCAATCTTGGTTCCTCAAAATGGAGTCTTGTAAAATGGGAGACTATTTGTCGACCAAGGAAAGCTGGGGGGTTGGGTCTTCGTCTAAGCTCTCTTTCTGGGACTGCTTTGGCTGCTAAGCTGTATTGGCGTTGGTGTAGTAATCAGGAGCAAACTTGGGCCAAGATTATCTCCCACAAGTATCTTAGGGGAGTGGAAGGTTTAGAGATTCCTCGATACAGCTTGACTGGTCGAGGATCATTTGTTTGGAATCCTTTGAAAAAGGGAGCAGAGCTGGTTAAGCAGGGGTTATTCTGGATTTGTTATACTGGGTCTCGGGCTCTTTTTTGGCAAGATTCTTGGGATGGCTTTGCTCCTCTTCTTAGCGAGTTTCCACATCTTCAAGATCTTGCTCAATGCTTTTGGGATGCTGGATGGTTGAAGGTGGCAGATTTCAAAACTGTTAAGTCCTTTGGTCAGATGGTTAGTCTCCAGTGGAAGGATCCTCGAGAATGGCCTGCTGGTGGCACTATGGATGCGAGGGCAGAGCTGGCCCGTATTCTCGCTAGCCGTCCCTGCTCTTCTCTACCTGGGGATGATGTGCTAGCATGGGGAAGAGATAATAGAGGGATATTTTCGGTTGTTGCTGGTTATTGTGTTTTGGATCGGTAGCGGTTTGGTGAGGAGGAGGTTTCGTGGTGGAAGCAAGTTTGGAATAAGTTTATTTGGCCGAAGTGTAGTTTTTATGGGTGGCAGGCTACTCATAATCGTTGTCTCACTTGGGATAATTTTCAAAAGCGTGGGTTTGCTGGCCCCTCTTTATGCTATAACTGTGGGAAGGCTGAAGAATCTGTTGGGCATTTACTTCTCCAATGTGACTTTGCTCGACAAGTCTGGCATTATTGGTGGGGAGTATGGAATCACCCTTGTTCGCATGCTTCATCAATAGTTGATTTTTGGAAGAGTATGGGGCGGCCTCCTGCAGCGGCTTTCTTTTTACAAGTTGGATGGAGTATTGGTCCTTCATGCATTTTTTGGGGATTTGGCTTGAACGGAACCGTCGGATTTTCCAAGGTAAGGAGTTAACTACTTCCCGTGTCCGCAGAGGATTTTGCGAATGATCCAGGAAACTGTGTCTGCAAAATGTCAGATTATTTCTCTCGTGGACCATGCGGAACGTCAGATCATGGAAATATTAGGCTTGATGGTTAATGGTCTTGGTCCTAATGTCTCTTGCAGACGGATGGGTCAGAATAATCGGGTGCGGAGGGCTGGCAAATGGAATCCGCCTCCTCCGGGAGTGCTAAAAATTAATACGGATGGATCTTCCCGGGGTAATCCGGGTAATGCTGGTATTGGTGGTGTGGGGCGGGATAGTAGTGGTACTATCCATTTTTTTTCTCTTGCTTTAAGGGACATCATTCTAATAACTTCATGGAAGCACTCGCAATTTTATATGCTTTGGAGCAAGGGTATGCTTTGGGTTGGCGTCGGATTGTTTGTGAATCTGATTCTCATATTGTTATAAATTTGTTAAATTCTGGAGATAGTCTTCATGGTTGTTGGCGGTTGAGTTGGGGTGCTCGGCAAATTCTTAATATCTCTGCTCACTTGGACTTCATTTATTTTGTGCATATTCCTCGGGAGTGGAATAGGGTAGTGGATTTGTTAGCTAAATGGGCTTCTAAGTTTCAAGATGGTTGGGATGTTCAAAATTGGTCTCAACTTTCTTCTGATTGCTCTCAATCTCTCTCTTCTTTATTGAGAGCTGATATGTCTGAATAGCTTCTGCTTTTTCTTTGTATCATGAATGTTTTGCTGAGTTAATAAATTTTTACCCTCTTTTACAAAAAAAAAAAATCACAAACTCCTTTGAAATTCATTGTAAATTTATCCACTGTGATGATTTTTTTTTTAACTACTTTAAAAATAAAGAAACTTAAAGATATTAGCACTCCTTTCTTGCAATAATATCATTTTTCAAATAAACACTTTCATAAAAAAATATGATGCAAGAAGAAATTCAACCAAAAATTAATATAACTTTACTTATGCAAAATGATATGCATCTTCATGAAAGAGGGGCATTCATCCATGTTGCCCTCTCCAATATTTTAACAAATAACCCATCACATCATTTCCCATAGGTATTCCTTTCTCGATGGTTATTTTTTTTTGCCACCTAAAGAAACCTATTCTTGCAAAAGTAAAATCCATTAGCAGTATCTTATCCTTGCATAAAATCCATATAGTTACAAATTAAACATGAAATAGTCTATCATTTCATTAAGGATATATTCATATCTTCCACAACATTCATATGTTCTCATAGCAACAAACACATAGTCAAGTATCTCATCCACAAGATAACTATTCAAAACATAGGTCCAAACAAAATACACAAGTTTGCCAAGAGGTGGGTCATGACATCATCCCCCCTTAGGCTTAACATAGTCCTCTGTGTTTTTAAAATTTTGTAAACATAAAATAATATCTACTCAGCATTTTCAAATAAAAATGAAAAATGTTTTTGCATATCTTCTACTTTTTTCCAAGTAGCATTCTTTTTAGTGCATCGGTCCCACTAAACTTTGCACTGCTCCAAGGTTCATTTACTCATTTATTTGGATTAAAACTCAAGGATTATTATTTTTTAAACCTCTATAGAATTTGGGTTCACCATATGCAAATTAGAAAAGTCCCACACACGCTTTGGATTAGTAACATACATTTTAAGCAAAGAAAGATGGAAAGTATTGTGAATCTTGGATAGATTGGGTGGTAAGACAAGTCGATATGCCATAGGACTATTCTTATCTATGATTTTAAAGGGTCCAACAAAGTGAGGATCTATATTTATGGATTCGATCGCACTCTTCTTAGGCTTCACCCTTAGAAACACTTTTTCACCTACAACAAACTCTTTTAGTGATCTCTTTAGATCAGTAGCTTTTATAACGGTCCGTAACTTCCTTCAGCCTCTCTCTGATTACCCTCAATTGTTACTCAAAATTTTTGACCATGTTAGGTCCAAGTACAATATTATCTTCTAGATTATCTCATGTCAGTGTTGTTCTGCACTTCTTGCCATATAAAGCTTTGAACAGAGCCATGCTTATGGTTTAATGGTATTCGTTATTGTAGGTAAATTCTACCAAATGCAAATAATTCTTCCAACAGGTTTTTTGATCCATACTATACATGTGAAGCATGTATTCTAGCACTTGGTTCATTTTTTCATTTTTCCCATCAGTCTCTGGATGGTATGCCAAACTGATGTTCAATCTAGTACCAATGGCATGATACAAGGATTGCCAAAACTCAGATGTGAATTTTTGGTCCCTGTCTAATATGATTATCTTTGAACAACCATGAAGCCAAAATATTTATTTGGAAAATCTATTACCCACTACCACGATACCATCCTTGGGGTTCCTGAGTATAAAGTGTGCAACCTTGGTCAGTTTGTTGACCACTACTAGATTATGTCATGCTAAAACCTATTCTTAGCCAATCCTACTATGAAATCCATCGAAATCACTTTTCATTTTTGCATAGGCACATCATGTGGATACAACAAACCAGTAGGATTTCTGTGTTCTACTTTCACCTTTTAGCACTCGAGGCATTGAATGATAAATTTAGTTATTTCTCTCTTCATTCCTAGCCATAAGAATATATTTTTCATATTCTCCCTCATATTTGCTCCTTCAATATGAGCAAAATATGGAGATCTGTGTGCTTCATTCATAATCATCCTTCTCAAATTTCCAATCTTAGGAATTACTACCCTGTTCTTATAACATAAGAAATCGAGGATACAAAAATGCAACACCAAACAATGCTAAATAAATTGAACACAAAGAACCCAAAATTGCACAATAGATGATCTTATATTAATGGGGGAGCCTAAAAACTCCATTGTTACAATGTGGATCCTTGAATCCTTTTTGATACAGATTTACAAATGGCTAGGGTTCTCCGAAACCCTAGCAAACAAGGTTGGTGGTGTCTTCAGGCGCATCCTTGCTCCCAATAAAATTGAGTGGGCTTCTTGATATCCGATGTTGGGCCACTCCAGCTTAAACAACTGTCCAATGCTGATGTAGCACCTTCAGATCTGCACACAATAACACAACAAATAGATTAGTAATACCTGTGAGGGCTCCACAATGTGAGGCCCTCTATAAGCAATAGTAAAACCCTAACTATCTACTGTAAATGAAGTGAACAAAAATAAAAGTGCATTAATGAAATAACAAACAAATGGATTTACCTTACATATTTGCTATCTTCTGATCTGATGTAGCTTGTTGTAGTGAATCGATGCAGTGATGCCCTAGCATCGCTCGAAGGCTAGGGGGACTTCAAAACTCTAGCGTAAAATACCCATGGGTGCTCGGTGGCTGCAGGAAATGCTTGTGGGTACTTGGGACTGGTAGGGAGGTGCCCAAAGGTGCTCGATGGTGACAGAAAGCACTCGAAGGTGTTCGATGATTGAGGAGAGAGTCTGCAGAAGTAGATCTGGCAAGGAGGAGATGAATGGCGATGGCTATGAGGGTTACGATGAGTGAAGATGGAGGTAGAAGTACTCGGATACTCCAAGGGATTCAAGATGAAACTCAAGGAATTTGAGAACTTAGGAAAGGTTAGGGATAAAACTTAGGGATCTGGAAATTGACTTAGGGGTTGAGCCATCAAAATGGCTCCTATTAATAATCCAACCTAGGGCATACTTAGGGTTTCAATGACACTAATCGTGTGGCTGAGATAAAAGCACATCGAAGGGTGGATATTAAATTTAGGGTGTGGCATGGATTGATGTGGATGGATGGATAGGATTAAATGAAATCGGATGGTTGGGATTAATTCACTTATATAAATATATATTTATTAAATATATATAAATATAATATATAAAATATTAATATTAAATATATATAAAATAAATATATATAAATATATATGAATAATGGGTGAAAATGGTGGGAAAGCATGGATGGAGGACAAATGGCTAGGTTTTGGTGTCTACAGATGCCCCTTTTTGTACTGCGTTGCGTGAAACACAATGCAGTGCAAAAATACGAGACACCTATTTTGGCCAGGTGCAGAAGCAACTTCTCTTGGGATGTGGAACACGAGCTTGAAGATAAAAGAATAAAAGAATTTGAGTTTTGCGTAGCTTACCCCCTCAATTGGCGAATGAGTTTGTGGATGAATCTCATGAGCCAATTGAAAAAATTTGTGCAAATGAATGATGTAAATGTGATACCATTTTTGCCCCAATGGTGGGAAGGGGATTGGTGAAAAATGTGATATGATGCATCTATTTTTTCCCCAACAGATGAAGGGTTTTGTGAAAATGTGATGGAAAATGTGTCTATTTTTGCCCCAACAGATGAAGGGATTTTTGCCAAGTGTAGATGCCATGATCATGTAAGATGTATCCCATTGTGGGAAAGTCAAAACCAAATGTGGTTGCCCCAAATTTGGGGTGATTCGATGTTGTTGAAGAATATGCCTTCTGGCATCATTGATATGCAATGATGAAAATGCAAAGAGTAAAAGTAGTCAACTTCGGAGGGCCAACTAGTGACTATCAGATAATTCCTATGATCGAAACCAATCACCCTAGCTAAAGCCAGTCACCATGATGACTATCAAGGAAATGTGTAATGATGAAATTTGATTTTGTCCATGTTTTAAGCCCCACGAACTAGGCCATCAATGATAACTTTTGTGCAAATTGTTCTTGGCAAGGTTTCACTCAAAATGTGAAGTACCAAATATGATTGTGATTTCGAACAAGGAGATATGGGATGATGAAAATGACCAAGTGTCCTTATGGTAGGCTCTTCATCTTACCGAATTGCATGGATGCAAATCACTGCAATCACCAAGTATATAGAAAAACCCACTATATACAAGATTCACTTGAATGTTGTTTGAACTTGGAAAATATGCAAATGATGATGTGAAATGATGTTATTATGATGTATGAATGATGATAATGATGATTATCATCATTTTGTGAAGATTTGGACCCTTTTGGGGTGCTTTTGTAACTTGTTAGTTGAATTTGCAATATGTGGTCGTAAATGAAAATTATGCATCCAAATCAGTTGGAATCTTCACAAAACTTGATAAAATGATGGAATGAATGCATGGATGCAATTTGGAGTGATTTGGTGGGGGTAAGCCACTATTTTGTGAAGATTTGATCTTTTGTGCAATTTGATGCCAAACGCCCATTGGTGCTTTTGGTCTGTAGAAATACCCATCGATGTTTGGGCATTCTGCAAATGCCCATGGGCACTTCAGTGCACTAGGAAATACCCATGGGCATCTCAAGGTGCCTGAAGTAGCTATAAATAGCTGCTAGGATGAGAAACCAAGCTCATTTGTGCGTTTGAGAGTTTGAGAAGTTGTATCTGGGAGAGTGGAGTGAAGTGAGGTGAAGTGATTTGGAGCGTGGAAGCTATGGTGGTGGAGGGAGTGGGTGTGGAGGTCAGGGCTGATGCTGGAGTGTGGGTTATTGAGGTAATTCCCTTGTTTGTGTATTGTGCAAATTTTTGTGTTTTTGTGATTTTTTTGAAAATTATTGATAAATATTTTGTGTTGTGCTGTAGCTTAGGATTTTGGAGGCTCGGCATCGGTTCTCACCTTTCATCCTTGGGATGAGGAAGGTAGTTTGGATGAGGAGTGGGAGTTGTTGGAGGATGTGGGGCTAGTGGAGGTAGCCCAGGTGGATGTGGTGAGGGCTGATGAGGGGTACCTCTCTGCCTTGGTGGAGAGGTGGGATGCAGATAGGGGGACTTTTTAGCTCCCCATGGGAGAGGTGATTGTGACCTTGGAGGATGTATATCACATCCTCAAGGTGCTAGTGGAGGGGATCTAGGTTGAGGTCGGGCTCAACCAAAAGATGGAGATGATGAAGATGTTTGGGGATGCATGGTAGGGTGTGAGGGTGGAGAGTGGAGGTATACCATACTTGTCCATGTATGTGGACAAGGAGTTGGATGCCCTTCATGCCTTGGTTATGTTCGTGTTGGCCAACATCGTGGCCCTAAATAACATCGGGTGTAGGTTCCCTTGGAACCTGATAGGGGTAGTGAGTGATATGCTCACTAGGCGGTAGGTGTATGCATGGGCTCCCACCTTGTTGGCGTAGGTGTACTAGGAGCTATATGAGGTGATGAGGTAGGGGAGGAAGGGATTGGGGTGCAACTTGCTATTGCAGTGTTGGGGATGGGAGCACTTTAGTGTTGCTCGATCGAAGGGCTTATCTGGTAGAGGCTTGGGTAGGGAGAAACCCTATGCTAGGAGATGGGTGTTGGCTAAGGAGGTACAACCAAGTTGGCTAGTGAGGATGAGCTAGTGGTACCAGGAGTTGTGGGTTGGATTGACATCCACCCAAGTGATATGGAGGCCATGGTAGGCTTGTAGGTGGATCGAGTATGGAGAGCACTTGTGATGAGTGCATCAGGCTAGGTGGGTGGTTGGGAGACATCGGAGTGAGGCTGAGTATTTTCAGTTCTCTTGAGTACTCTAATAGTTTGGGTTGAGGTAGGATGTCCTAGATGAGTCAGTGCGCTATAGGAGACATCGGGAGGAGATAGGGCTACCATGCATGGAGTCATGGAGGGTGGCCTGTGAGGATGATGAGGAGATGGATCTCCTAGATGTAGATGATGTAAGGACGACCATAGAGTATGATGTATGGTTTGTAGCTTAGCCACCATGGGCACTACCTCGAGGAGTAGCTGGTGGGGATGGTGATGGTGAGGCTAGGGATGAGGGGACCTAGGAGGCCCCCAATAAGCATCAACACCTTCGATCAGATAGTCAAAGGAGGAGGGCTAAGGGTGTGGTGAGGTAGGCTCCTAAGATTGGGGGAGATGGTGGAGATGGAGAGGATGTAGAGGAGGTTCTAGATGGACCTCTAGATCAGAGCGAGGAGGATTGGGTATGGTTGGAGTAGCAAGTGGTGGAGCGGGATGCGAGGATTATGAGGCTCTAGGCAGAGCTAGTAGAGAGGGAGCATCGGCATAATGTCGACATAGCACATCTTCAGTCTCGACATAGATATATCGAGGCATTGGAGGATAGGTTGATGGAACATCATATTCCACTTCTAGATCCTCCAACCTCATCTGTATTTGAGGGTGCTAGGCATAGCGAGTCTAGGCATAGCTCTAGGTCTAGGGCTCCTCCTAGGTCATAAGGGTCCTCTTGGAGGACATAGCTTAGTGCTTAGATGCACTTTTTGTATATGAGCCTTGGTGCTCCATTGTATGTAGCCTTTTGGCACTCATTGTATATGTGATATTTATATATATATATATATGGATTTTACCTTTTGTGTTATATGTGTTTGTGTGAATGCTTTTTGTGGAATGCTTTTATGGAATTTTGGAATGTGTTTATATGAATGAATGCATATGTTATGTTATGGATGATTAATGCAAGGTGGAATGTATGGATGATTAATGCAAGGTGGAATGTATGGATGATTAATGCAAGGTATGATGTGCTAATGATCATTTATAGTTTAGATCTTGTTTGTCCATTTTTCTAGCATTGTTGTTTAATCAGGGGCACCAAACTTGGTGGCATATGGGATGAATGACTCATGAACTGACATGGATGTTGACATGGAAGAAGATATGGATGTTGATATGGAAGAAGATATGGATGTTGATATGGAAAATGACTATTTTGTAGAGACTCAGACATACTAGTGGTATCAAACAAACTCACTAACACTGCCTAATCCCTCTAGGACCAAATGTGTGTGCAGTGAATTCATTTACTGAATCAAGAGCATGGTAATGACTTGAGGTAATCAAGAACCAATGTGTGTGCAAGTGAGTTCATTAACTCATCTTGAGTAAATTGGGTAAACCTGTTATGGATGAGACCAAGAAGCTAGCTTGTCCTTATGAGTGGTCAGAGGTCTCTTTGAAAGAGACATGTCACCATGCATGAGCGTACTCCACTACCAGTCAAGCATCTATAGCTCCGGTGGAGGCTAACTCCATAGTCCATGATTTGTGTTTTTGATCTCTTAAGTTTTGGGGATGACTACCTAACCATCTGACTAGAAATGTAGTATGATCCTTACAACCCAATGATCAGTGGTGTGTGATGTAAAATATTTAGAGTTTTTGTTAGGGATTTTTCCCTACTCTTTCTTTTATTTTTGGAATTGTGATAGTGGTGAGAACCACTATTTTTATGGACTATGTTGCATGATGGGACTAGCAAGGATGACCCTTTTCACTTCGAGGTTCATACCAAGTATGGTGTTATCCCTCTTTGACACAAGATGTTTTTAAGATGTGAAATTATGTTTGGTTCAAGAATGTTTTGGAGTCAATTCCCAAAACTCAAGATTTTCTTAGTGTATATGTGCAATGGTCCTAAAAAGAACTCGACATGTATTTTGGAGGTTGCTTAAAACACTAGGAGTGGCTGAGTGATCGAAAACACCTAGGAATTTTATGGAAATGTGGTTTGTGTTAATGACAATTTGACTTGGTGGAATTGTGTGGATGACTTTGTGAAGGTGCCCTTGATTAAGGCAACATGACTTTTGTTGGACCAATTCAAGACCTTGAACTTAATAAATGATCCCTAATATGAAATGTGAAATGTGGATGTGAATGCAATGTATGATATGCAATTTGTGAAATGTGAAATGCAATATGAGATGTGGGTGAATGCATTGTTTTTGGAATGTAGATGCAAGTGAAATGCAATGTTATGAATGAAATGTATGCAAATATTTTTGTGTATTAGCCATGTATATATACATATATAGAAATCAAATCATGCATAGAATGCTCTCAAGTGTATAACATTAAGTGGTTTGGGTTCTTCCTCTCCCTCTAGACTGGCAAGCCTATAAGTACCATTACCCACTCTTTGTGTAATAATGTATGGACCTAACCAATTAGCCATGAATTTATCATGAAGATGCGGTAATGCATTGGTATTTTGTTGGTTCTCTTTAAGGACAAGATCTCCTACTTGGAATTCACATAGATGAACTTTGGCATTGTAAGCATGTTTGAGGTGGTCTTGATAAACTCGTAAATGCTCTAAAGCATTGACTCACCTCTCATCAAGAAGTGTGAGTTGGTCAAGATGTGCTTGTCTAGCAGTGTCATCATCTATGAATTCCTACAAAGAAATTTGCAAGGAGGGGATCTCGAGCTCAAGAGGCATGATTGCTTTGGCTCCATAGACCAATGAAAATGGTGTTGCCCCTGTAGGCATGTGGATGCTTGTTCGATAAGCCCATAATGCCAAGGGAATTTGTGTATGCCAATCTCTATGATTTTCTTTGACAAGTTTCTTGAGAATAGCAATTAAGGTCTTGTTGGAAGCTTCAACTTGTCCATTTGCTTATGGGTAATAAGGAGTCAAGAAACTATGTTGAATGTTATATTTCTCACAAAGTGCTCGAACATCCTTGTTCTTGAAAGACTTGCCATTGTCTGAAGATGATTTTTGAGGGTATACCAAAATGATAAATGATGTGATGAAGTATAAACTCCACAATTCTAGGTCCTATCGTACTGGTTAGAGGAATTGCCTCAACCCACTTTGTGAAGTATTCAGTGGCTGTGATGATGAATGTATGTTGTCCCGAGGAAGGAGGTGAAATTTTACCAATTAGATCTAGACCCCATTGTGAAAAGGGCCAAAGGCTTTGAATAGGTTGTAAAGCTTGTGATGGTACATGAGTTAAATTAGCATGTTCTTGACACTTTTTGCAATGTTTGACATATGTGCAACAATCACGTTCCATTATGGGCCAATAATAACCCATGCATAAAATACGCTTTGCAATGGCCATTCCACTAAAATGACCACCACAAGTACCATCATGGGCTTCAGCTATGGCTCTTTGTGCCTCACTAGACTCAAGATAATGAAGGAGGACTCCATCATAACCATGTTTATACAACACATCCCCCAAGAGAATGAAATGAGCTACTTTTTGCTTGAATGTGCATTTGGTAGTTCGAGACATGTCAGATGGGAGTGTTCCAAACTTGAGAAAGGCTACTATTTGGCTTGACCAAGGCTCATATGGATCCGATTGGATAAAGCAAACATCCTTTTCATCTTTAGACTCAGCATGGACAATTGCAGATTTAGAGACCATTGAAATGATAAGGGGTTGTACCTCTCCAAAGGAATATTTTGGAATCAATGATCCAAGGGAGGCCATCGCATCTGCAAATCTATTAGTCAAACATGGCAAACTATTGATTTCATACCAATCAAACTTAGAGAGCAATTTCATTGCTACTTCATGATAAAGCTTAATGGTAGGTTCTTTGCATTGGTATTCTCCATTGATTTGCTTGAACAACAAGTTGAGAATCACCAAATATCCTGAATACGCTTAATGCTCATAGCTATAGCTGATTGAAGACCTAAGATTAAGGCTTCATACTCTATAGTGTTGTTTGTGCATTGGAAGTCAAGTTTGAATGATAAGGGGATAGGTACCCCCTAGGGTGTATGAAACATGACTCTAGCACCTTGACCTTTCATGCACTTAGAGCCATCAAAGAATAGTGTGATATCGATGTCTTCCTCCGGAATGACATCTTCTTCTTGTTCAATGATAGAAAATACCGAATCATCTGGGAGCTCAATAATCAAAGGATGATCACTAGGTAGTGGAGCTTCCGCAAGTTGATCAGCTATTACTTGATCTTTAATGGATTTTTGGCTAATGAATTCCAAGTTGAATTCAGTAAGGAGCATTATCCATTTAGCGGTGTGGATGTTATTGTAAGTGCGAGACATCATATAACGTAGAGGATTTTCTCTAGCTATGACATAAGTTGTGTGACTAAGCATGTAATGTCAAAGTTTCTTAGTGGAAAAAACCACTACTAAGCACAATTTATCTACATAAGCGTATCTAGTTTCATAGCTTACCAATGTTTGACTAATATAGTAGACAACTTGCTCTCAATTTTCCTCATTATTTTGTGCAAGCATTATCCCTAAGGCAAAGTCCATTTTTAAAATATAAATATAGAATGGGACCCCCGAATGAGGAGGAGCTAAGATTGGTGAAGAAGCTAGGTGTAGACATTAAAAATTGACCTACATCAATTTTCATTAATTCTCCCTCATGCATTAGCTTAAACATTTATTGCTTCAAAAATTAAGGTCATCTTTGACATGAATTTTCACCGACCAAATCATCTACCACCGCCATTGGATTGGACTCGAGAAAAGCCTTTAATTTCCTCTAATTCTTCTCAATTTCCTCCAAAATCTCTAATACTTCGTCTAAAGTCACATATTTCCTCTAATTTCTTCTTAATATTTTTAAATATCCTTCTAATACTCTTAGCTTCTTCTAATTCTCTCTAATTCCTTTTTAATTTCCCTAAGTTCACTGTTCACTGTTCATTGTTCATTGTACACTGTTCACTGTACACTATTCACGGATCACTGTACACTGTTCACTATTCACTATTCATTGTGCACTATTCACTATTTTTAAATTCAAAGAAGAATGTGTCATTTTCAAAATGGCATTAGCCCACTTTCAAAGTGGCATATTATTTAATTATTTTTATTAATCCATTTTCAAATAACATGTTCTATTTCCAAGGGGGCATGTTATTTCAAAGTTCATTTTCAAAGTAACATGTTTCATTTTCAAAATAGCATGTTACTCCATTAGCCCACTTTCAAAGTGGCATATTATTTTATTATTTTTGTTAAGTCCATTTTCAAAGTAACATGTTTCATTTTCAAAATAGCATGTTACTTCATTAGCCCACTTTCAAAGTGGCATATTATTTAATTATTCTCATTAATCCATTTTCAAAATAGCATGTTCTATTTTCAAGGGGGCATGTTATTTCAAAGTTCATCTTCAAAGTAGCATGTTTCATTTTCAAAAATGGCATGTTACTTCATGATCCATTTTCAAAATAATATGCTTCATTTTCAAAATGGCATGTTACTTCTTTAACCCACTTTCAAAGTGGCATATTATTTTAGTATTTTTGTTAACTTAGAATGTTCCATTTTGAAAGTGGCATGTTACTTCAAAGTCCATTTTCAAAATAGCATGGTCCATTTTCAAAGAAACATGTTACTTCACATGATCCATTTTCAAAGTGGCATGTTATTTTCCACCAAAGTTGGTGGATAATATTTTATTCCATTTTTTAATTCAATCTACTTTCCCTCTCTCCCAAGGTCATGAAAAAACTATAAATAGAGCCCTTGGGATAGCCTCATCAACCAAGTCTTTCTCAAGCACTAAAACTCTGCAGGTTTTCTTCAAGCTTTCAAGTCTCCAAGCAAAGGATCTCAAAGGAATCATCAACATCTTCTTAGGCATCTTGAGGAAGTCATCATCAAGTTCTTATCAAGAGAGGAAGAGAGTCAACTTGGTTGTGCTCTTCCACCCTCTATCATTTCATCTTGATTCATTTAGTTTATACATATTTTTATTTTTGAATCACATTATTTCATAGATCCTTTTTAGTTCCTTAATTTCCACATTAACCTTGTATAGTTTATTTATCTTACTATCATTCTTAACATTTATTTATATTGTTAGTTCATATTCACCTTGTTCTTTAATACAATTATTGCATAAATATTATCACTAACGGGGTTCCTATATCGTGTATGCTCTTCCCATGCACTTTGTGTGATCTTGGGAATCAAAAGCGGGTAGATCCCTAAGGTTAAAGAACATCATCATAATCATAATTTTTCTTTTCTCTTACTTATCACATTAAAAGGGGATTTTCACCTCGTGTATGCTCTTCCCATGCACTTCATGTGATCTTGGGAATCAAAAGCGGGTAGATCCCTAAGGTTAAAGAACCTCATCATAGTTATCATTTTCCTTTCTTTTATCTTACACACCACATTAAAAGGGGGTTCTTATTCCGTGTATGCTCTTCCCTTGCACTTCGTGTGAACTTGGGAATAAAAAATGGGTAAATCCCCTAAGGTTAACAAGGAATATAATCATCTATTAGCATCTTAATTTCCTACTTTTGTATGTCCACCCAAAAGGTCAATACTTATTTTATTTTTACAAGGTCAGCTAAAAGGACCAAGGGGGCTTGACTGCTGCAATCTCAGTCATATAGCAGCCTATGCAGGCCCCCAAATACTAATCTAAATTTTTAAGTGTTTATTAGATTATCTTGCAGGAACAGGTATTTTTACATCATTGGACAAAAAGAATCAAAAGCTAGGATCAACCACCGGTTAAAGCTAAGTGTTCTGATTTATCTTGCTGAATTTTCGATCTGATCTAAATTTAATTCTTAGGCATCTAAAAGTGAAAAGCATTTAGTTTGCATCTAGGGATAATATTTGTGCATTTATTTTGTATATTTTTGGCTTTAAATATTTTCTATAATAAATACTAGGTTAGTGAGCATCCAAAATAAAGAATCATATTAGGTTAGCTCTTGTATGCTTGCATTCTATTTTCAATTGTTGCACTCTATTTTTAGCATTGCCATTAATATTTCTTAGCTTAGAACTAGAAAGACCAAACTTAGGTGTTTTTCTTAAAAATTGAATACATCAAACTTTTCTTGTATATCCTGAGGACTTGGAGCGAGTCCTAAAATCGTTCCTGGTGAACCCTCCCCCTTAGCACCAAGTGTAGAGAACAATGTACCCCCGTGGTTCACCTCAAGGCTTTCTCTCTTTGTGGATCCAACCTTGAGAATCGTATGCGGTAGGGTGGTTTTCCCCCTCTACACTAGGTATTTCTCAATGTCATCAAAAGATTTTTGACATTCATCTATCCAAGAGAATGGAACCCCCTTTTGTAGTAGGCGATTGAATGGCCTATATTTGTTAGAAAGTTGCGTAGTAAAACGATGGATTGATTGGATTTTTCCTTGTAAACTACGCAATTCCTTGGATCTCCATGATGGCCTTGACCTTACTAGGGTCCACTTCAATGCCTCTTTTGGAGATAATGAATCCTAGAAGTTTGCCAAAGGTAACACCAAAGACACATTTCTTGGGGTTCAACCTTACATTATGCTCTAAGAGTTGGTCAAAAAATTTCTCCAATACACCAATGTGTTCTTGTCGAGTTTTAGATTTAGCCAAGAGATCATCCATATAGTCTTCGATAATATTATGCATGTAATCATGGAAAATGTATGTCATGGCATGTTGATATGTAGCACCTACATTTTTGAGGCCAAAGAGCATCACCTTGTAATTTTTATTTTCCAACGTGTACTGAATGTTGTTTTGTGTTGGTCATAAGGATTTATTTGGATTTGGTTATATCATAAAAAACCATCCATGAGTGAAAGCATTTCATGGCTAGCACAGGTATCAACAAGAGTATCAATGTTTGGGAGAGGAAAGTCATCCTTAGGACACACTTTATTAATATCTCAAAAGTTAGTGCAAATGCGTATCACCTCGTTAGGTTTCCGAATGGGTACCATATTTGAAAGCCACTTAGGATAGTTGATAGGAACTATGAAGTTCACATCTAAGAGTTTTTGAAGCTCTATTTTTACCAAGAGGGCCATGGTAGGATGCATTCTCCTAAGTTTTTGTTTGACCAGCTTAGCGTCAGGCTATAAGGTGAGATTATGGACCACAAAACTAGGGTCAAGACCAGGCATGTACTTGTAGGACCTTGCAAATATGCATTTATTCCTCTTGAGGAGAGCAATTAATTACTCTTGTTCGTCGGGTGATAAAATTTTGCCAAGCTTGACAATTTGGGGATTGTCTTTGTCTAAACTAAGGTCCACATAAATAGTATATTCAATATACATGTGGGAACCTTCCTCAAGCTAACGAGGTGTAGGGATTAGATGAATGCCATCTATGATGTAATCAAACTCTTCTAGCTTATCCTCATCTATTTCTACCTAGAAAACCTTAGGATCCAAAGGTGAGGGTGAAGGCGAAGGCAAAGGGGATGGAGGAATGTAGTTGGTGGAAGCCCTTAAAAATTCCTTAGACAAGACAAATTCAGCAAAGGATGGAGGTGAGGAAATCCTGTCCATATCGATAAGGTTTATATCAATTATAATTGGCTTAGTCAGATCATAGGGATTACGAAGTGGGGTAAATAAATCAATACGATTCTTGTTGAATTATGGGCAATATGGATAAGGTTATATGGAATGGATGGAACCTAAGAACCAATTTTAAGAGCCTGGTAAACCTGGATAGCAACAAGTAGCATAAATAAATGCCCGTAATTAAATGATATATACATGCAATGCAAATAAAGACAAATATTTTTGTTGATTTTTGATTTTTTTTTGTTTTGTAGTGGTGATAACCACTATTTTTGTGTTATGTACATATGTTATAAGTTGGATTATGAAATGACTTAATGGAATGGAGGTGGTGAATCACTAGTAGGGGCGAATCATTCTTGTGGAAGAAGCAAGTGAAGGGTGGGCTCATGGATGGGGAACATGTTGAGATAAAAATCATATTGTTTGGTATGAGGAATTATGGACTTCGATTCTTCTTCAGATTCATCTAAAATTATTGATATAAGCTCAAATTATTCATAGATGTCATCATCAAAATTATCGGGATGGAGGGCTTCTTCTTCTGAATTGAGATTAAATCTTTGGAAGGCTTGTTCAAGAGAAGAGGTGGTGGAAAGTGGATGGTAACCTAGACCTAAATTGTTATGCACCTCTTGATATGGTACATCGATAGATTGATGTACTCCCTATTCATGCAATCCTAGGATATGACCTTGCCAATTGACTATGTGAAAACAGTGAGATGGAAATCCTATAATGTTTGGAATGTTGGCAAGTGTTGGTTTTTTGGGTTCCTCTAGGGGAGCTAGGATTGATGAAGAATAAATCCTCCCATAGAGCTAAACCCATGTTATATATTGCTCCTATGGCCAAAGGTGGGTCACATGGGTGACAAAAATCCTTAGCCTTAGGAATTGTGAGGGGCATGATGGCAATGTCTTGGACCACGTATTCACTAATACCAAGATTAGTGAGGTGGACATCAACTTGGGATGACATGGAAGGACTATGGTTAGATGATGGCTCTGGAAATGGTGAAGAATATGGTTGGGATGTTTCACAATATGTTAACTCGACTTGTGAAACATTAGGTGATGGTAATAGATTGGTTTGGGAATGATATTGAATGGATGATGATGATGAAGTGGATGACAATGATGTTGATGATGTGGATTGATTATGACCACATGTGCATGTAGTCAATGATGAAGATGATGGAGGTGTGGAAGCTTGATGAGGCTTGGTGATAGGGATCTCTTCAGGAATAGGAGTGAAGTGGTGGATGGATTGGCTGATGGCAAAAGGAAAAGGTGAGTGGAAGGAAGCATGGAATCATAGGGATTTGAAATGAAATTAAAATACTTATAAAACTTGGCATCCACCGGTATGCAATGTACTTGTCTCTCATGAACATATTTCAAACATTGATGTAAAATGAAAGGGACTCAACTCATTTTCCTAATCCAAGGTCTTCCAAGGAGTACATTGTATGCCATGGGTCCTTCCAAGATGTGAAACATGGTGTGAAATGTTTTGACCCCAACTTCAATGGGTAAAACCATAGTGCCAGCTGTGGAACACAAAGCATTGTTAAATGCTTTAAGGGTGAATGATGACTTGGTAAAATGAGATGGGGGAAGGTTAAGATGATGAAGAGCGGATATGGTGATGATATTTATGGAAGAATCAGTATCAATTAGGACTCTTTTAAAATATTTTTTGTCAATTAGAGCCATGATATGCAATGGAGGGTCTACTTATTCCGATGATATTGGCTTAATCTCAAAGTCATAAAATGTGATGGAAGGCTCCATGCATGTTTGAATGCTCCCCATAAAGTTGTTAAAGGCATTAGGATATTGGGAATGTAATTCAATGTATTTGAGAATATCCATTAATGCCTATTTATGTGAGGGAGATTGTTGAATTAACTCATAAATTGACAATTTTTTGAAAGCCATCTTTAGGCTTGTAGTTAACTGGCTACTCAATGAGATGACTGGTTGGGGTGGACGATTGATGGGTGAAATTGGGGGATTTGATTGACTAAGGATATGGATGGGTGATGAAGGATTAGGTGAAAATTTAATGGGTGGCGATGTAGGATGTTGTGACACACTTGCTTGAGGTTGTTGCCTTTGATTATTTATTTGACCTCTAGTGATAACATGAATGGTCCTTACAAACCCTTGGTATTGTTGGACATGATTGACTTGATTAGGAGGAGTTTTGGTATTATCCCCTCCTACATTTGGTTGTACCTCCTCATGATGAGAAAGTGGTATTTAAAATATACCAAGGTTTTGATTTTGTTGAGCATGGGTATTATCAAGCTTGATCACCCCCAAGTCAATAAGATCTTGCACTATGTCTTTAAATGAATGGCAATTATTGATGCCATGCTCGTTTTACCTATGATAAGAAAAAAATAGATGTTCCTGATAGTGTTTATTACGTTTATCAGGATCATCAGGTCTAATTTTAGGTAAAGCAAGTTTATTCGTGTCATACAACCTTCAGAAAAGGAAGGTATATGACTCGGCTAAGGGTGTGTATTGGCAATTTTGGTGGATAGCCTATCATTGGGGATGGTTTTCCATAACTGGTATTGTGTTCTGCATGGCTTAGTTGTTGAGGGTACCACATGATAAGTAATTTTTTGTGGTTTTTGTTGCACAAGTTGTTGAACCATTACTAGTTGGCTCATGACCACTTGATTAACTTGATTGGACTGATTGGCTCTAGTAGCCTATGTTTATTTCGGTTAGCCAGAATATTTACTTTTAAATTGGCCCTTATTTTGCCATTCTTTATTTTTAGGCTTGAGTATGCCTTATTGGATTTTGATCTCCTCAATGACACTAGCCTGAGCTAAAGATTCTTCAAATGATTGATAAGTTTGTAGTTGAATCATCCAAGAGATAGGTTTTAGGTAAATATTGGTGAATAATTTTATTAGCTTATCCATTGGTAGGGTGAATGGTAATTGAGTGATGAAAACCATCCAATAGTTTCCAAAATCATAGATAGATTCATCATCATGCTATCTTAAAACATAGACATCAAATAATGAGATCTTATTTTTAACATTTAAGATGAAATCCTTAAAGAATTGGTCAATCAGTTGCTCAAAAGTATGAATACTATGGCTAGGTAATTGATTATACCACTCTATGGCATCTTCCTCCTAATGTTTGAGGAAAATTTTGAAGCATAAGAGCATTATCATTTTGGATTGTGAAACAGGCATGTACCCATGCTCACATGTTCTTTGGGATTCTTAGTGCCATTGAATTTGTCAAACCTAGGTACCGTGAAATTTGATGAATATGGTGGTGATGGTACCAAAGGATGAATTGGTTGATTGATCAATTGGTGTAAGGTTGGTTTCTGGTTTGTCAAACTAGGAGTAAATTGTATCAATTGATCTATCTACTTTTGCTTGGCCTTAATTCGAGGGTCTTCCTCAGGAATGTGAAAACTTTGAATTACTTGATGATTTTGTGGTGGGGTGGAAAAATGCTATGGAGTGACTAAATGATAATGAGATCAGTAATGATGGCTAGGTGAATTTTATGGAAATTGATGTATGGGTAATTGATGGTAAAAATATGAATAATTATGAAATGAGATTGATGTATGAGGGTTATGGCTAGGATGGCCAATGGAAATAGGATGGGTGATGGTATGGATTGATGGGGGAATAGGGATAGAAACCATAGAAGACTATGGTGCTCATGATGGAACCTGGTTAACAAGGATATTCTGAGTAGAGTTTGGTAAAGGCTTAGGGTTCACCTGTACTTGCTATTGAGAATTTTAATGTTGTCTAAGCAATTTATTTAGGTGTTCCCATGCTTCACTAACATCTCTATCAAAAGCTAAGGGTATGGAGGTGAATGGTATGGAAGATGTGGTTTGGGGACAATTTACACTTGGTATGGTAACTTGTGAGGCTAAAACTTATGAAGCAGCATTTACATGTACTTCATACAAGGGGTTGGTGTATGTGGAGGTGTATGAAGTGATAAGAGCACATGAGGGTTGGGGAATGGACATATGGGATGAAGGTGCAACTGATGCCTCAAAGAGAGGGTTGGTGTACACCTGGGTAAAGCTAGATGGTGGCTAGGAATAAATAGGATTCTATTGTAAAGTAGAATCCTATCTAGGTGAGGTGGGGACTAACTCTAAGGCATAGTTAGAAGACTTCATGAGAGCTTCTACTCATGCCATGTCTATATGGGTAGTATGATGGTCAATAGTTGGTGAGGTTGACTCCTCTTGGAGCATAACCATATGAAATTATATGGATGGTAAGGATTGTGAGGGACCTATAGATAAATATACCTATGTCCCATATTTATGTTAACTACATTTAGAGGCATTCCTATCCTGAACCATGAGTGTCCTAATATCCTACTATCCTCAATGATTAATAGAAAGGAAGGGAGGACCAAATAAGTATATGGGACTAATGCACTAGTTGTTCTCTACTTCCAGTAAATCTACTTATGCTCAAAAATATTAGAATTATGGGGAGATTTTCCTAATGGTATTGATGTAGTATATTGTTCTTTGAGAATATAGAGGATTCATCTTGCTTTCTTATATGTAATAATGTTTTAGCTATTTAAGGATGTACTTTTAAATTACTATTTATTGTTTCTATATTTTGTATTTAAATCCTTTCCATTTAATTCTTATCTTCTTGATTATTGCTTTCTTTTAAATATCTTTGTATGCTTTATGAGTTATGTTTTATTAGATTTAGTATCTAGATATATCTTATTTTTCTTACATAGAAATAATAACAATAAGTTCTAGGGTGAACTTAGAGGATGACCTAAGCGATTGAGACCCCCTTAGGGTGAACATAGTGGACCTAAGAGATTAAGACCCCTTAGGGAGAAACGTAACTAGGTTGTGGAAAGACTACATTTGAGTTAAGATAGCTTGTTGAAATACAAGATTAATAGCTTAACTCGCAATACACATAATATACCTACCCATAATGGTTTGTGTAGAGTATGGATATGCATGTATACCTTCTAATGACTAAATGTGATAAGTCTAGCTCATCGATAATGATGAGATTGATGGACTTATTTGCGTGACATTTGATACACCTATGCAAATGGACTTGCATGAGGAAATCTTATGAGATATAGCTCTTTAAGGAACTGAGAGGATTTTTTAAACATTAAGTTAACCTAATGTTGGTTTGGGGTTTATGGATCCCTCTCCTTAGTCAAAAAAATTCTTTCTTTTATGTGTGTTTCTTGGTTTTTTATTTCTTGTTTTTCAAGGTTGTTATGAGGGTATAGAGCTTCTTATGTGCTAAAGAGATTTGGATATCTCCAATGAAGGGTTGCTTAAAGGTTTAAGCTAAAATTGGGATAACCTAGAATATCTACTTTCTAGAATCTAATGGGAAATTATCCCAATAATGCATGAATGTTATGATACCTTAAGTATGGGCTTTGGTATTAAAGATACATCATAATCTTGGAATGCTATCCTAATTAGATTATTGATGCTTTTGGCAAAAAATCTGTATTGTAGCTTGAATTAATGGTGTTGTTTAAGGTGAAGATGTAGCCTAATCATTTTATTGGTTGAAACCAGGTCAAGATGCCACCCAAGGCCAAAAAATGGTGGCCTATGCCTCCACTTAGGTAGACTTGATAAAATAATGTTGAAGAAAGGGTCCAAAATGAGGTTCCAAAAACTTCCAATAGGGGAGTAGAAGACCTCACTGCTATATTTTTTCCATGCAAGATAATATGAGGAAAGTGTTAGAAACTATTGCGAATCAAAATTTGTAAGCTAGAGGTTTAGAGGTTAACCAAGATGATGGACTAACTACAAAATAGTTACAAGCTAGAGCCCTTCTAGAAAAGAAGACAACAAGAAACCTAAATAACTTATGCATCTCCAAGTTTTATGGAGAAGAAGAAAGAGATGCAGCTAAGGCTTGGTTAAGGGAATTGGAAGTTTACTTCATAGTAAGTGGGTATTCTTCAGAAACCCAGACTATTTGGTCTATGATTTACCTTGAAGGGTCTGATCTAGATTGGTGGGAAACTTATTATGAGCAAACTAATATTGAACCAATAGACATACCATGGAAGGAACTCATAGTCATCTTCAAAAATAGGTTCATTATAGAGCATTTCTATGCCCTAAAATTTGAGGAGTTTGCTAGTATAAGGTAAGGAACCAACATAGTGGGGATATACTAAAAAATCTGGTAAGGTTGCTAAAGTATGTACCTACCTATGACGAGAAAATGTGGGTTCATAAGTTTACTCATGGGTTGTAATATAGGATAAAGCATGATGTAGACATGCATGAGCCTAAGTCGTTACAAAAGATGTATGTGTAGCACCCTAAAATTGGCGCAGTAAAATTGGAATAATTACATTCACCTTAGTAAATAAATTTAAATTCAAATTTAACCTCCCAAACCGCCCGTTAACCGTCGAGAAACCCGTTTCCTCCTTTTTCGTGCCATTTTTAGCAGTTGTTTTGACCGTTTGACGATATCGTCTCCGATCAGACGATATCGCCCCAGATTTGACGATTTCGTCCGGACTAGAACGTCCAGACGATTTCGTCGCAAAACTAAATTTGCATAGTTGGAATCCGTTCCAACGGGTCTCCAATCCGGGCGAGAAGCGTGTACTGCGTCGTTGGGACCCTTCCCCGTTGGAGATCTCCCAAATTGGGATGATCTCCAACCTCCCAACAACTATCCTATGCCTATTTAACTCTAAGACTTTTCCCTCCCCAACCCCTGGCTGAATTTTTATGCAAATTGAACCCTTATGCTCTAAAACATCGTAATTCATATTTTGCATTAGTCCTATAGTCATTTCATTGCAGGTACACCACTGGTTTTCAGTCGGAGCCGGCACCCATCGCGGTCGATGAACCTGTCAAGATCGGAGGCGATCTCGTCAAATTCGGGACGATCTCGTGCGATGCGAGACGATTTCGACTACAGCACACATCGAGGCAATCAGTGCCTAGAGTTTGCTCTTATGTCTCTTTTCTCTGTCATTTTATGCTATAAATTAGATTGTTTATTCAGTTTTTATACTATATTGCATTTGGAGTTCACCCATTTTGTCTAGTTTGCATATTAAGATCATATTCTGCTATCTAAACACAGTTATTTGCATTTACTTCTGTTCTTGTATATTGTTCAACACTCATATTACTGTTTCACATAGTTTGCCCCTATTTGCAAAATAGAATTTCTTGTATTTCGCATCTGTTTGCTTGTTTTGCAGGTCTACGATGAATTCGTCGACGAATTCGTCAGATTGCAGACGATCTTGTCAGTTTAGACGATTTTATCAAATTGAAGGCGATTCTGTTGAATTGCAGACGATCCAGACTGCTTCAAGCTTCAGAAACTCCATCAGACTTCCGGATCAGGTAATCTTCATTGGCCTCCTACAAATTCTCTGTTTCTGTTTTCCTTTCTGTTTCTTGTATGCATTTAAATTGCATTTTCATGTAGTTTAAGTTAGAATCATTCGGCCAAACCTAGGATGAATGTTTAAAAATAAAACGAACTCATCAAAACTCATTCCCAAAACCTAGGCGTGGAAACTACCGTCAAATGTTTCTGGTGAACCCACCATCCAGTCGAAAAATCACCAAAATGCACCTCCCTTGAGAGGCGGGACCTTCGCAAAGTCCTCTCGTCCGAGGTACCGCACCATCCTTTTCCCATCCTCCTTTCGGGCGCGGATCCAATAGCCTGAAGGTAGGGGTGCGAAAAATTTGGAGCGATACATTTTGGTGAACCCGACGTGAATGCATCATAACCTTTTGAAAACAAAAACAAAAAAATATATATGTATACAAGAAAAACAAAAACAAAATCATCATTTCAAGTTTGTATGTTTTATATTCAATTCTAAATAGTAGATGCTAAATATTACTTTTAGAAGTACTAAAGAAACCATGAGTTTTTACTCAAATCAATATGAGCCCATCAGTAATGTTGGAAGAATTCAGCCAAATACATTTGTTGATTATGACCAACCTCATCCCTATTCAACACCACCTCCATCACACTCTTCTTATTTTTCATCCATAACCCAACAAAACAATCCCTTTGCCAATCCTCTTCATAATGATATTATCTATTCTCCCATATATCCATATTATGTCTATCAATCCACATATAATCCTCCACCACCTTTTCAATACTCTTCTTTCAATACAACACATCCATTTCAACAAGAAAATACTTATTCTTCCAATTCTACCATGCACTCACCTCCTACATCGCAATCTTCCTGTCATCATTCTACCCATAATAAAGAAAGTAGAGGTGAGAAACCATTAGGTCCTTTTATGACGAAATTCCTAAGGCATTTATCAAAAACCTCTCAAAAACCTTCATCACGTAAATTTACTAAGCTCAATCAACCAATGGATATAATTCTCAAGTATTTACTTGACACAAATATTATTGAACTTCCTTCCATAAGACAACTTTGATACCACATCAGATTGGTTTAAACCTGAGCTACATTGTGAATATCATAGAGTAGATGGACATATGACACAAAATTGTAAAGATTTAAGATGTGCAATTCAAGATTTGATTGATAAGGGTCTTTTTAATATAAAGGAATTACAATCTACAACTGATTATAAATCTCCGGTAAACAATCAAACTCCTACACAACAAATACCAATAATCAATCAAGACATGGGGATCTCCCAAGAACCCCTATTCAATTATCAACAACAAGAAACCAATCAAATATTGCATGTTAATGTGTCCCATCATGATGATATTATTAATATTGTAACAAAAACTACAAATGAGCAACCTCAAGTTCAATCAACTCAATCCGATATTCAAGATATGGATTCCTCATTTGACCAACCTTCAAAACTATCTTTGGCTCTAGAGAATGATCCAAAATGGAATGTAAGCATAGAAAGCTCATCTTTAGAATCAAAATCTCAATCTGAAATCCACTTTGATAACCAACAACAAGTGATTAATCCTCAAGCAAAGATATCCCTTTTAGAAGTATTACAAATTTATCACAAGGAAATTTTGTTCAAAATACCTAGCCAACAATTTGTTCCTCATCATATTTTCTCTAAGAACATAATTAATGGTGTAAACCCTCTTGAGGTTAACCATATTTCATTCTATGATGAGGATATTCCTTCCTCTACTCCACAAGAAGACTCCTATCTTTACATTATCGGATCTAGTAAAGAAACACTTGTTAGAACTATCATGGTAGATAATGACTCCTCTCTTAATTTATGCACTTATCAATTATTCCAAAAACTCAAATTAAAGGAAGAAGATATTAATGAATCAAATGTTATTATAAAATCTTTTAACAATGAAATTCAAGAAGCTCAAGGTACTATAATTCTTCCCCTTAATATTGGATCCAAGATCCTGGATACTTTATTCTATGTAGGATATTGTCCTTCACCTTACAACCTACTTCTCCAGAGTCCTTGGATTCATACGATGAGGGTTGTCCCTTCCACTCTTCACCAATGTTTGAAGTTTGAAATTGCAAATAAAATTGTTACCATACATGGTGACCCAACACCATTTGAAGAATATTTAACGGTTGAAACATCAAGTTCTATACATTCTCTATTATCACAATTATCTTCTATCCATCACTTTTCTTCATCCATATATGATCATCCTTGTTTACCAAATAACATCCATGCATATCTTTCACATATACTTTCTCCATCTTATCAAGACTTGGAATATAATAATAAGAATGAAGAACTTTCTTATATTTATGACATTTTATTTTGTAACATGATCAATTTTACACATATAAAAGTCAAATCTTTTTCTACATTATTCTACATTATAACAAAGCTTTTGTTATCACTACCTTTTACTCATCACCTTCTATTCTTACCTTCACCTCAACTAGATTATCCTTCAAAACCTCCTTTGATTTTGAAGCAACCTTAGACATGCTATACTCAAATAAACCTTGTATAGTGTATATAGATCATCTTGTATATACCACCAATTTCAATTCATAAATTAAAATCAAAATACAAAAAAAATCAAAATCCTCAAAATCTTCAAAAAAAATACAAATGCAACTAAAGAACTTAAAGGTAAATTTGAGCCCAAGCGCTCGGACCATACATCATTCCTGCCAAAATTTGAATCGGGAGCATATAAATTATCTACCTTAGATGGTAAAGAACTTAAAGAACCCATGAATATTTTACATCTCAAACGTTATTATGCATAAATTTGATTATTTCATCCATGTATATATTTGTTCAAAATCATTATCTTGTATTTCTTTCAATTTATTCAAAAACCTCAAAAACATTCATAAAATCTTCAAAAATAAAATTTATTGCATTTATTTAAGTTGTAAAGTTCCTTTTGCTCTAAAACAAAAATCAACATAAAAATCCAAAAATAGCTATATGCTTGACTCTTTCGAAACCAAAACAATATACAGAATAAAGAGAGAGTCAACATTCTCAAAACTTTCTCAAAATCATTATTTTCTTACAATTATTGCAGTTATATGTTTCAACTTATTTTGGATAAAACTAGCATTTATTTGGCATCCCTCACTTGCACACTCACACAATAAATATCTTGATTTTATCTGGCATGATTACTAATCTCTCTTATATCAAAGTTCACAAAATTCAATTAAATAAAGTTTGAGCATAGAGAATTGATCTTGGTATTTACTTAAACCAAGCACATCTTTTCACAATAAAATGATTATATTTGTAATTTCCATGTTTTGCTACATAGTAGAGCTGATTTCTTGAGTGAAAAGTTTCCCTTGCTATCCTATCATGCACATGGTCTAGAATATTTGAGAATTGGCAAAAGGACAAGCTCACCCCTACCCAGAATAAAAATCCCTTGCTCTACTGCTAATCTGAGCAAGTATCCCTAGAAAAAGAAAAAGAAAAAAAAGAAAAATTCAAGAAAAAGAGAAAAGAAAAATGTTATGTACAACAATGTTCCAAGCATTATCAAGCAAAAGAAAAATAAGCAAAGTTCAAAAGAAAGCAAGAAAAGCAATAAAATCCCTTTCCCTACCCTTTGAAAAGAAAAGAAGGGTGAATGAGCTTGAATCCCTGGAATTCTCAATTATTCGAAAGCTGTGAGGTAAGCCCCATAACAGTTGGTTTGTGCCCAACTTTGCTTGGCCTTGGGTAACTCCTAGCGTGGCGATATGTCTATCACATTAGCGACCTTCTTTTGTACAGACCTATGTCTGCTTATGGATTAGCTAGCTCTTGATAATCCGATCTACATAGTAGCCTAGTATGGTTATATGCATCTACATCATGGTTAATGAACACTTAGTTGGTTTATTCAAATCACTTGTATCATAGTATCTTGCTCAAAACTGGTAACTGAACCATACAATTGCACACACATTTGTATTTGAGAGATTTTGTCTATCATTATGATAAATCAAGATTGGCAATGAATTCACTTATGCACATGGGATTCCTTATAAATCTAATTTTTGTCTTCAAAATACTTTGAAATATTATTTTGCAACTTGTTTGGAATAATCAAGTACAATTATTTAACAACATATCATATATATCTTATCGACTTTAGTAACGATGGTATAATTCCAAAACCAAAATTGGAATTTTATGCTTAGCGCAAGTCCTCATTTTCATCTTTTCTGTTCATAAAAAATCAATCATGCAATAAAACTATCCTTTCTTTGATCTTCGCGATGATGGTATAAGTCTATACCTACATATTCTATGCCTAGCGCAAACCATTGTAACAATATTTTTTCCCAATTTATCAAAATTCATAAAAACCATATGACTTCATTTTATTACACAAATTATGCTTTTCAAAAGCAAACACATTTTTATTATTTCATATCATTATGTCAACCTTTGCATTTTGCAATGATGGTATAATTCTTAAGGAATTATTCAACAATTTTATCACACTTAGGAATTTATGCCTAGCAAAAATCATTTTACAATATTTCATGCATAATATTTTCATGGAAATCTGAAAACAAACCATCATCATCATCATCATTGCATCATCACAACAAAGTCTTAAGACAGTCTCTTAAGCACTCTTTTCTTTTAACAATATTTCTATCCTGGGACTAGCTTGACGACCGAGTGAGCGGCGACTCCATGAAATGGTCTATAATAGCGACAATGTCCTTTGAAATTATTGTTAGAAATCTCTTTTATTTTTATCACATTTCATTACAACCAATCAATTTGTTACATCAGATTATTTCATTTAAAATATTTAAAGCATGACATCCAAGTTATAATATTTTCCAAAACGACATAATTACATGAATCATCAATAAAATCATTACATCAATCAACTCAATCAATCAATCAAACATAAAAAGCATCATAAGCATCACATAAGACAAGTCATATGATCAAAAAATATCTCATCTATATATATCAACAGAATATATACATCATCAAAACTAGATTGGTATGCCACAATCGTACCTCGGCATACTCAATCCTCTATCAATACAAGTATAATACAATATCAGTGGCAGTATCCCGCCCTCTAGCCTCGAGAGCCTCTAGAGCTCTCGGCCTCATCTCCTCCCCCGCCCTACGGAGGACGAGGTGGTCCCATCGTAGTATGTGTGGTACTGCGAGTCCTCGTCATCGACCGGGATGAGCTCCTCGTCGACCCTGTCCTGATAGGATCTGCTATGGCAGGTGGCAGCTGTACCCTCTGGCCCTCTGGCACCGCCTGGTAGTATAGCGCCTGATAGAATGCGGTCTGAGAAACCGACCGTAGCAGCTCCTGAGTGCTTACCCCTCCGCCTCGTGCCCTGAGACGAGCATTCTCGTCTCGTAGCTGCGACACCTCAGCCTGGTGTTGTGCAGCTGCATCCTGTAACGTCTGCACCTGAGCTCGCGAGACGATCTCTCTCTGCCCGAAGAGTAGCCATCTCGCTACTCTCTCCAATGTCCACACCCTTGCCCTTATCAGGCGATGGTGGCCTCTGTGGAGATGGGGGTCTCGCCTCCCTCCTCTCCCTCTCCCTCTGCCGTGGCCTCTCCTGTGCCTGTGGCCTCCTCTGCTCTCCTCTGCCGTGACCCCGGGCTGCCTCTACCATTGCCTGGTGTCGCCTCCCTATCCGATGCACAACTGCGTGGATCGGTCCCTGAGCCCTCGTCATCCGAGGAGGGCGGATGCCTACGTACCAGGCATCGTAGCCATCGGCTACCCCTACGTCGTCCCCATCCATTGGCTGAATGGGGGCATCATCGACGTCCTGACTCCAGAATCGTTGCATATCTGGAGCCCCGCTAACTGTGGTGTTATCCCGGACAGTCCGAGAAAACTCATAATCCCTGAGAGATGGGATCCCCTACTGTAGACCGAACTATCGCAAAACTCGGTCATAGCGGTGGAGCTCCACCTCTCCCCTCTCCATCCGTAGCCGCGAGACTCCGATGCGAGCCAGCTCCTGTCCGTCCTCTGCCCACCCTGGATGCTCTCTCCATGGCCTCCGGGTGATGCAGGTGCAGGACCAAGTCATCCAGTAGTCTCGGGACACCGACAGGTCGATCCGTCGTTGTGCCCCTCTCCGGAGCCACCAGTAGAAGACTCGGGGCCTCTCCCCGTCAACCCCTATCAGTGGAAGCCCTACCGGCCTCCGCACCGCAATGTGCTCCCAGCACCAAACCTGTAGGAGCGATGTCATGACCAGACATCGCCCGCCCTTGTACACGACCCCGTAAAGGATCCTATACAACCGGCATAGAACAAAGCTGCCCCAAGAAAATCTGTAGCCATGGTCGCGCATGTCGCAGATCACATCTGCCAGCATCCATGGTACCCTCATCCGCTCTGGTGGCACGGCGAAGTCCACCAACCACCCCAGCCAAAACTCGTGTCGGTGTAGATGCCCCGGGCATCGGCGCAGTGCCTCGATGTTCACTCCGCCCTTCTCCAAGGTGAAGCTCGGGTCACCGCAGTCGTCCCATCGCATGGCCCCGATTGGCCGTAGGTGTGATCATCCTCCCTTGTATGGGGATTCTAAGAATCCTCCATACATCCTCTAGTGTGGGAGTCATCTCCCCTATCGGTAACGGAAGCATGAAGAGCCGGGTACCACCTCTCTGCTAGGGCCGTCGGTAGCCCCATGTCGGTAGAAACTTGTGGCATCTACGCCACATGTAGTAAGCCGGCCTGTGCCAGCTGATCTCGCTACTCTGTGTCAGAGCGGCCAAGTCATCTCTTAATCCTCCATATTTCCACTCTCTGCTCTTTAGTAATCCTCTCTGCAAGCATAAACAACCAAAACAACAAACAATCATTAATAACAATTTTAGCAATCAATAATGCAACTTAAAGATCAAAATTTTGCAATTGATGATATCGCCCACTATTGGCCGATATCGTCTGAAATTTGAGCAAAATCGTCTCCGATTTCGCGTGTCGAAATCGTCTCTAATTGATGAAATCGTCCCTTTTCGCCGATTTCGCCCTTGGGCGAAATTGACGAACTTGAGACGATTTCGTCGAACTAGAGACGATTTCGGTCCGGACGACGTCGATGGCCAAAAACGGCCGCGATGCTCAAAATTCATCTTAAAATCTATCTACAAAGCATGTAAATTCAAATTAAATCAATTCTAAACTCAGTTTAAACCCTTACCCGTAGACCGCGGCGGACCTCTGCCGATCTGTGCTTGTCTCTACCATTTTTGCTCCAGAGCTCTAAAAATAGTAAAATGAACAGTAACAATGAATTAGGGTTTTACCCTATTTTTCTTAATTTTATTCAAAATAATTCAACAATAATTTTTGCTTTTCCGTGTTTTACCTCAAACGTTCGATTTGGGTAAAAACACGGAGGAGCACCATAGTAAGGTCGTACGATTCGACCAAGAATCGTCGCCTAAAAATGGGAATAATTTTTGCTTTCTCGTAGATCGAGAAGAACTCATCTTTAACGCATTTTCTTCGGAAAATTCGCTAAAGAGGGGCAAAATGTAGCACCCTAAAATTGGCGCGATAAAATTGGAATAATTACATTCACCTTAGTAAATAAATTTAAATTCAAATTTAACCTCCCAAACCGCCCGATTAACCTCGAGAAACCCGTTTCCTCCTTTTTCGTGCCATTTTTAGCGGTTGTTTTGACCGTTTGACGATATCGTCTCCGATCAGACGATATCGCCCCAGATTTGACGATTTCGTCTGGACTAGAACGTCCAGACGATTTCGTCGCAAAACTAAATTTGCATAGTTGGAATCCGTTCCAACGGGTCTCCAATCCGGGCAGAAGCGTGTCTGCGCCGTTGGGACCCTTCCCCTGTTGGAGATCTCCCAAATTGGGATGATCTCCAACCTCCCAACAACTATCCTATGCCTATTTAACTCTAAGACTTTTCCCTCCCCAACCCCTGGCTGAATTTTTATGCAAATTGAACCCTTATGCTCTAAAACATCGTAATTCATATTTTGCATTAGTCCTATAGTCATTTCATTGCAGGTACACCATTGGTTTTCAGCCGGAGCCAGCACCTATCGCAGTCGACGAACTTGTCAAGATCGGAGGCGATCTCGTCAAATTCGGGACGATCTCGTACTGATGCGAGACGATTTCATTGCGAGCACACATCGAGGCAATCGGTGCAGAGTTTGCTCTTCTGTCTCTTTTCTCTGTCATTTTATGCTATAAATTAGATTGTTTATTCAGTTTTTATACTATATTGCATTTGGAGTTCACCCATTTTGTCTAGTTTGCATATTAAGATCATATTCTGCTATCTAAACATAGTGATTTGCATTTACTTCTGTTCTTGTATATTGTTCAACACTCATATTACTGTTTCATATAGTTTGCCCCTATTTGCAAAATAGAATTTCTTGTATTTCGCATCTGTTTGCTGTTTTGCAGGTCTCTGATGAATTCGTCTGACGAATTCGTCAGATTGCGAACGATCCTGTCAGTTTAGACGATTTTATCAAATTGAAGGCGATTCTGTTGAATTGCGAGACGATCCGAGCTGCTTCAAGCTTCGGAAACTCCATCGAGACTTCCGGATCGGGTAATCTTCATTGGCCTCCTGCCAAATTCTCTGTTTCTGTTTTCCTTTCTGTTTGTTGTATGCATTTAAATTGCATTTTCATGTAGTTTAAGTTAGAATCATTCGGCCAAACCTAGGATGAATGTTTAAAAATAAAACGAACTCATCAAAACTCATTCCCAAAACCTAGGCGTGGAAGCTGCCGTCAAATGTTTCCTGGTGAACCCACCATCCGTCGAAAAATCACCAAAATGCACCTCCCTTGAGAGGCGGGACCTTCGCAAAGTCCTCTCGTCCGAGGTACCGCACCATCCTTTTCCCATCCTCCTTACGGGCGCGGATCCAATAGCCTGAAGGTAGGGGTGCAAAAAATTTGGAGCGATACAGTATGAACTAGAAAAGAAAGTAGAACTCACTTTCGTTACAAATATAATACCTTATATGAGTAAGATCGACAGGAACTAAATAAGAGGAATAGTGATGGATTCATAAAATGGGAGGGTGAACAAGGTTATAAGGCTAAAAAACCCCAATATTCTGAGAATAAATTTAATGAAAATTAGAAGAAGTTCAAGAAATTTTATAAGAAAGGCAACCACTCCAATAACACTAAGCCTCAATCGTAAAAACTATAAATTTCAGTTCCAAAAATCAAAGGAGAGGATAAAAATCAAAATAAGTGACAAATACCCAAAGATGGGTGTTACTATTGTAGAGGCCCATATTTTGTTGCTCAATGTTCACACCACCTAGGGCCTAGCACATCCAATGCTAAAGGAAAGGAATATGCATACCATATCTATGTTGCAACTAGGAACCAGAAGCTTGAGGGGCAAACTACCCTATTTATTATAAAAGGTAATATTTTTAATAAGAAAGTGAATATTTAATTGATAGTGGGGCCACTAATAGGTTTATTTATTTTAAGTTAGAAAAGGATATGCCAAAAATTCTAGGATATTTGACTAATGGTTGGAAGGTTGAGTATGGTTCTGGAAAAATCTACTCAGTAAACCAATGTTTTCCTATGGTAAAAACTTCTTTAGCTAGTGGAACCATGGAATATCGCTTATATGTAACTCCACTTCATGCCTTTGATGTGATCCTAGGAATATATTGGTTACATACCCATAAAGTCGTAATCAATTTCCAAGACAGATGGATCAAGTATTCTAAAGGAGGCAAGGAAAAACTAAAAATTCATAGCAAGTAGGGGGCATTCAAACCCCAGATGTTTTCAGCTATGCAGCTAAAGAAAGCCCTTAGGAAAGGATGGATAGTCTATGTGATTAAGCTAAATTAGGTTTGAGAAAACCAAAAGAAATAGGTGTTGGAAACACACCCAATTTTGTAGGATTTCAAGGATGTATTTCTTGAGGATTTACCTGGACTTCCTCCTATGCAAGAATTTGATTTCACTATTGATCATATGCCAGGAGCAAAACCTATACATAGATATCTATATAGGATGATCCCTATTGAGATGCAGGAACTAAAAGTACAACTATAGGGGCTATTAGAAAATGGTTTGATAAAACCAAGTGTGTCACCTTGGGGTGCATCAATTTTATTTGTAAAAAAGAAAGACAACTCTTTAAGGTTATGTATTGACTACAGGATGTTGAATAAAGCTACAATCAAGAACCGATATCCCCTACCTAGAATCAAATATTTATTTGATCAATTGAGAGATTCCATTGTGTTTACTAAGATCGATCTAAGATTAGGGTATCAAAATTTAAGAATACATGAGGAGGATACTCACAAGATGACATTCAAGACTAGGTATGGGCACTATAAGTTTATAGTCCTACCTTTTGGACTGACTAAAACCCCAACTACCTTCATGAATTTAATGAGCAATGTATTCAAAAGGCACCTAGACATGTTTGTCCTTGTATTCATAGATGATATCCTAATATACTCTCAAAACAAGGAAGAACACAATAAACATCTCAAGATCGTGGTAGAGTTGTTAAGGGAAAACCAACTCTACAAAAATCTATCCAAGAGTGATTTCTATGTTTTGAAGGTGTGATATCTAGTATATATTATATCAGTAGAAGGAATTATTGTGGATCTAGAGAATATTGAAACCATATTAAACTAGCCACCCCCTACTAATATTACTAAGATACGAAGCTTCATGGGGCTAATAGGCTACTATAGACGTTATATAAAATATTTCTCCAATATTGTTGCAAAAATAACTAACCTTCATAAGAAAGGGAAGGAATTCAAATGGACAAAAAAGTGTGAAGTTACCTTTCCATTACTGAAGCATAAACTCACTACCGCACCAGTATTGAAAATTTTAGACCCTCAAGGAGATTTTTCAGTATGCACTGATGCATCACTGGAAGTTTTAGGACGAGTAATCATGAAAAAAGAGTCAGTAGTAGCTTATACTTCAATTAATAAGTATGAAGTTAAATATACTACTCTTGATTTAGAGCTAGCTATTGTGGTGCACACTCTAAAGATCTGATGCCACTATTTGGTAGGGAGACCTTTTTAATTGAAATATAACCACCAAAGTCTAAGGTACATATTTATCCAACCAATTCTCAATGCGAGATAGAGAATATGGATTAAATTTCTTGCTAAGTATGACTTTGAAATTGATTACATAAAGGGTAATGAGAATAAGGTTACTAATGCATTGATCAGAAGGAGACACATAGTAGCCATAAGCAGAAGTCACACGAAGTTTATGGACCAAGTGAGATGAGCAATATTGGGATGAGTATTGCCTAGAAATTTGAGCTAGAATGGATAAAGACCCAGAGTGTTGGAAATATGAGCAGGATTTGTTGTCATTGATGTCAAAGGAATACTAAGCAGATGTCAAAGGAATGTTAAGCAAATGGTTCATGGTTGATTTTCTAAGAGGTAAGGATATAATATTTAATTTAAATATTATATGGCTGAAGCATCAAAAGAGAAGCAAGAAGGATAGCAAGATCATAATATTTGGGCAAAAGAAAAGGGTTGAAAAGATATCTCCGTTCCATGGTGATTGAAAGAAAATAATAAGGTTATTTTGCTAAGGTGATAATGGCAAAAGGTTTCCCTAAAAAACCTAAGGAAGTTTATATTTTATTTTAATTAAAAAGGCCCAAAGGACATTTAAATATTTAATTTATAATATTTAAATTCATTTTGAATTTAAATAATTATAAATAAAATATTATTTTTGAAATGCAAAGTCAAATTTTCCTATCCATCGACGTGAAGGCAAATATACCTTGAAAGGTATATTAATAAAGCCTAAATCAAAGGCTTAAGTGAATCATTTAAATTCATGTATATATTGATGTGCTCATCGATCGAATGCGGAAGGGAAGGAAATGTGCATAGTGCTAACCCAATGGAAGAGAAAGATATAAAGGAGAGAGGCACCAAGTTCGTAGCACCATCCAGGCGGCTAGCCCAGATGGTGATTGGCTTGGGCGCTAAGTTGTAGCAGAGGGGAGGTCTCGGGTTTGAGACTCTACGACAGCGAAAGGAGGAAGCTTTTAATTTTAAAAGCTTTTGGTGGTAGTGTTGGGAATAAGTGTGCATGGGCACACTTAGGTCCCACGTGAGCACCTAGCTCATGCGGTGGTTGAAGCCATGGCTAGGGCGCTTGTGGAAGCGCAACATGGGTTCGATTCCCACCAAGGGCAAAAGGTATTTAATTTTTAAATTTAATTCTTTGTCCTAAGGTTTGTTGGCATGAGCATTTAGGGAGGTATAAGGTTTATGGAAATAAATTTTATATTATGATTTTTGTGATTAAAGTGGTGAAAGGAGTAATAAGGCTTTAGAGGAATTTAAATATTATTTTAAAATAAAGTCTTATTGGGTTTAATAGTTGAAAGGAGTAATAAGGCTTTAGAGGAGTTTGAATATTATTTTAAAATAAAGTCTTATTGGGTTTGATAATTGAAAGGAGTAATAAGGTGTAATTGAGATCTAATGCTTTTGTATTGTGAGAATAATTTGTGAGGAAATTATTGATTGAAGTTTTGAGAAGGTTCTTGCTAACTAACCCTTAAGATTGGCAAAAGAATAATTGTGATTGAGACAGGTTTTATAAGGTCAATTCTTCATCAAACAAAAGGTATGGGCACATCTTCCTTGTGAGTGATTGTTGGATGTTGTGAATGCTAAGTTGGAGAGAAAAGGGTTGTTTGATAAGCATTGTTGAGTTTGATTGTTAAAGGTTTTTATGAGTGAAAGTTGATGATAAAAACCTTGTTTGATAAGCATTGTTGGAAATATTGAATGAACCTTCATATGCATGATTAGGGTTTGTGCAAGATCATGAGTATCATTGTTATGTGAAGTTGAGAACTATCTTGAACTAGGGTTTGTGCAAGATCATGAGTATCATTGTTATGTGATATTGTTTGATAAGCATTGTTGGAAATAATTGAGTGAGTGTTCATATGCTTGGACTAGGGTTTGTAAGCAAGGAGTGTTTCATTGAGTGATTGATTGAGTGGAGTTGATTGAGCCTAGTCAAGTGGAAGTGTTGAAGTGATAGTTCTAGTTCTGTGAAATAAATTGTTCTATATTCTAAATTGATTTGAGAAAGAGATTGGAAGTGATTGAGTATTTGTGAGTGTGAAGCATATTGAGTCTCTAACAATTCTCTATATGTTTCTGTGAGTTAAACAAGATTTGTGTGAAACTTGTTTATGTGATTGAAGAGGTTTTATGTGATAGATTTGAGGATTGGATAAGTTCTAGTGAGGACTTGTTGAGATATTGGACAAGTTCTAGTGAGGACTTGTTGAGATATTTGAGGTAAGTCTTGGTGAAGACTTGTTGAGCAGATTGGACAAGTTCTAGTGAGGACTTGTTGAGAGATTTGAGGTAAGTCTTGGAGAAGACTTGTGGATAGATTGGTGTGAGATTTTGTGGAAGCTTACAATATATTTGAAGATAGATATTGAGAGCATATTGGATAAGTCCTTGAGAGGACTTGTGGATAGATTTGAGGTAAGTATTTGAGAAGACTTGTGAGTAGAGTTGATTGATTGATTTGTTCAAACCTTGAGTTAAGGTTTGGAGCAGATCTAGCAGAGTTGATTTGTGATTGAGTCAAGATTTGTGTTAAGGCTTGAGGATAGATTTGAGGATAGAGTTTGGTGTAGATTTGAGGATAGGTTTGTGCAGACAGAGATAGATATTGAGTATATTTGTGCTAGACTAAAGGACTATGTTTAGTGCATATCAAAGATAGATATTGAGAAAATTTGTGCTAGACAGAAGGACTATGTTTAGTGTAGATTTGAGATAGATTTGAGAGTAAGATTTGGAGGTGACAGAGTATAGAGGATGATAGTCTCTAGTGGATAGAGGTCCATTATCTAGGGTAGTGAAGATATGTCTTTTGAGTGAGGGTATGAGTCTTCAGTGGATAGAGATCCATTAGCCAGTGTAGTGGAGGTAGTAGTTCTTCTAGAAGATCACCAACTAGAGTAGAGGAGAAGGAGTTCTCCTGTGGATAGAGATCCATGAACTAGCTGAGGATATTGGTGTCTCCTATGGATAGAGATCCATGAACTTGATTAGGGGATTGGTGTCTCCTTTGGATAGAGGTCCATAAACATTGTAATAGGGAAAGGTTTCCCAAGAGATTTGTTGAGAAAATTTTAGTGAAATATTTTCTCCATGGAGTAGCCCACATTGGGTGAACCACGTTAAATTGGTGTCTCTATTGTGTGTGGTGATTTGTGCATTGCTTTGATTACTATTATTGATATTGCTATTGATATATTGCATAATATTGATTGGGAAAGAAAAAGTAAAAAGTGATCTTATACTGTTCACCCCCTCTCAGTATAAGCTTGTGTTCTTCAATTGGTATCAGAGTGGGTTCCTTCGAAAGAGTTTAATAGCTTGAAGGAAAAGCTCACAAGAACATAGATGGATTCTAAGAGTGGATCCTCAGATAATTCAACACCAGTATTTGATGGGAGTGATTATGTATTTTGGAGTATGAGAATGAAGATTCACCTGATGGCACTTGGAAATGAAATATGGGAAGCAGTTGAAAATGGATACACACCACCAGCTACTCCACCTATAGATAAATATGGTAAGCTTCTACATCATTACAATTCAAAAGCAATGAATGCAATTTTGAAAGGTTTGCATAGAATAGAGTTCATAAAGGTTATGCATTGCAAATCAGCAAAAGAAATTTGGGATAAGTTGCAAAGCATATATGAAGGAGATAAAAAGGTCAAAAAGGTAAAGTTGTGAAATCTCAAGGGACAATTTGAAGATCTAAAAATGAAGGATGAGGAAAACATTAGTGCTTATCTACTTCGTGTAGATGAGGTTGTTAACTCCATGCAAGGACTTGGACTTGAAGTTCAAGAATCTGATGTTTGTGATAAGATTTTAAGGTCACTCCCAAAAAGGTTTAGTGAAAATATTTCAGCTATAGAGGAATCAAAAGATAGTGATATTTTGACAAGGGATGAATTACTTGGCATTCTTACAACTTTTGAGATGAGAACAAAAGAGGAACCTAATCTCTAGAAAGAAGCAACCTTCAAAGCTACTAAGAAGACAAAGGGTAAGAATTCAGATTCAAGCAATGAGTTATCCAGTGATGAAGAAGAAAATTATGGTAGAAGGAACAAGGATCCAAGAAGATTTAAAGATGCAAAATCTATTAGATGTTTCAATTGTGGAAAGTATGGTCACTATGCATCTGATTGTCAAGAAGTTGGAAATAGCAATGATGAAGAAAAATAGGATCATAAGAACAAGGAATCAGAAAAATACAGGTACCAAAAGAAAAGCAGGGATGGTCAAGGCAAGCAAGGAAAGAAGTTCTTCCAAATATAGAAGAAGAGTTTCTATGCAGACAAGGCAAGTAAGTACTCAAGTGATAGTGATAATAGTTCCTCAGATAATGATAAATATGAAGTTCTATTTCTGGCAAAAGAAAAAGAAGTGGTTAGGAAAAGGTCACCAATAATTCTCAAGTGTTTTAGATGTGGTAACTTTGGTCATCTTGAAGATAGTTGTACAAGAAGTGGTTTCAATTTCAGTGATGATGAATATGAAGATACACTTGAAGGACCAGAAGAGAATCTACTTATGGCATTAGAGGAAGAAGGAGGTGATCCTATAGAAAATGAGTCAAAAAAGAATGAAGATGTTTTCAAAGGTAAAAAAATAGAGGAAGAATCATAGAATGGAGAAGTTGATCTTGAGGGTGAGCTTATTCATGCCCTTGATGCATTAAAGAAGGTAAGAAAGCAAAACTCCAAACTTAAGCTTCAGTTTCAAGAATGTGATGAAGAGAAAGGAAAGCTTATAGAGGATCTAAATAAGTCAATGGCTAAGACAAGGAAGTTCAAAGAGAAGTTAGAAGCAAAGGTTTTAGAATGTGAAAGGTTAGAGCATGAGGTAGCTTCACTAAGGAAGGAAGTAAAAGAGTCTAAGGATAGGTTACACAAGTTTGGGAGAAGCTCAAAGAAATTGGATAAGATTATCAAGACACAAAAACCTACATCAAGCAAAACAGGACTTGGTTTTGAATAGGTACAAAAGAAACAAGGAGAGGAGTCAATCTCAAGTTCTGAAGAAGAAGAAACTTTAGAAGAAGAGAGTGTAAGAGAGAGTGAGACTTTTGAGGATGAGTTGGACAATAGAAAGTTCAACAAGGAAAGGAACAATGCACAAATGAGGAATAGATGGAACAAGAACCAACATAGGGTAAAAGAGACTAAGAGACCAATGAGGTCAAGGCAAGGTAGTTTCAATGGATGATGCTTCTCATATCATAGGTTTGGGCACAAGGCTACATAGTGCAGGACACATGAAAGATAGGAATATGGGAAATTCAGAAACAGGTAACTTTTTCAAGGGTATTGCTACTCTTGTAATCAGTTTGGTCACAAGGCAATGAATTGCAGGGTTCATGATAGGAATAGATATGGCTTCACCAGGAGAAATCCCAAGATATTTGCACCTCCAAGAAATAATAACATTAAGTGTTATAAGTGCAATAATGATGGACATACAACAAAGTGGTGTAGAGCAAAAATTCTAGAAACAAGCAGGAACAAGAATAGTCAGAGGAATCAGAAGGATCATATGAGGAGGAAAGTGGACAAAGGTAAAGATCAGTGCATGCTGGGAGTAGAAATACTCCCACCCTAGAATTAACCACCTCAAGAGGAGGTGGGGGAGGGGCTAAGCTAAGAGTCTCATTCTTAGCCCCGAGCCCCAAAGGTGACCCTTTGCCATTGATGACAAAGGGGGAGAGATTTGAGTAAGGGGGAGATATTTGAGTTAGAAGGAAAGCATTCAGTCATGGGAGCAGTTTCTCAGGGGAGCAGAATAGAAAGAGGTAAAGGAAATGATAAAAGGTAAATGGGTTGCCATCAATGACAAAGGGGGAGATTGTTGGAAATATGAGCAAGATTTGTTGTCATTGATGTCAAAGGAATACTAAGCAGATGTCAAAGGAATGTTAAGCAAATGGTTCATGGTTGATTTTCTAAGAGGCAAGGATATAATATTTAATTTAAATATTATATGGCTGAAGCATCAAAAGAGAAGCAAGAAGGATAGCAAGATCATAATATTTGGGTAAAATAAAAGGGTTGAAAAGATATCTCCGTTCCATGGTGATTGAAAGAAAATAATAAGGTTATTTTGCTAAGGTGATAATGGCAAAAGGTTTCCCTAAAAACCTAAGGAAGTTTATATTTTATTTTAATTAAAAAGGCCCAAAGGACATTTAAATATTTAATTTATAATATTTAAATTCATTTTGAATTTAAATAATTATAAATAAATATTATTTTTGAAATGCAAAGTCTAAATTTATATATCCATTGATGTGAAGAAAAATACCTTGAAAGGTATATTAATAAAGCCTAAATCTAAGGCTTGAGATGGCATTCAAATTCATGGTATTGGTTGTGCTCATCGATCGAATGTGAAGGAAGGAAGGAGTGTGCATAGTGCTAACACTAAGGAGAGGAAGGCATAAAGGAGAGCAAAGTTCATAGCACCATATGGCTAGCCTAGATGGTGATTGGCTTGGGTGCTAAGTTACAGTAGAGGGGAGGTCTCGGTTTGAGACTCTACGGTAGCGAAAGGAGGAAGCTTTTAATTTTTAAAAGCTTTGGTGGTAGTGTTGGGAATAAGTGTGCATGGGCACACTTAGGTCCCATGTGAGCGCCTAGCTCATACGACGGTTGAAGTCATGGCTAGGGCGCTTGTGGAAGCGTAGCGTGGGTTCGATTCCCACCAAGGGCAAAAGGTATTTAATTTTTAAATTTAATTCTTTGTCCTAAGGTTTGTTGGCATGAGCATTTAGGGAGGTATAAGGTTTGTGGAAATAAATTTTATATTGTGATTTTTGTGATTAAAGTGGTGAAAGGAGTAATAAGGCTTTAGAGGAATTTAAATATTATTTTAAAATAAAGTCTTATTGGGTTTAATAGTTGAAAGGAGTAATAAGGCTTTAGAGGAGTTTGAATATTATTTTAAAATAAAGTCTTATTGGGTTTGATAATTGAAAGGAGTAATAAGGTGTAATTGAGATCTAATGCTTTTGTATTGTGAGAATAATTTGTGAGGAAATTATTGATTGAAGTTTTGAGAAGGTTCTTGCTAACTAACCCTTAAGATTGGCAAAAGAGTAATTGTGATTGAGATAGGTTTTATAAGGTCAATTCTTCATCAAACAAAAGGTATGGGCACATCTTCCTTGTGAGTGATTGTTGGATGTTGTGAATGCTAAGTTGGAGAGAAAATGGTTGTTTGATAAGCATTGTTGAGTTTGATTGTTAAAGGTTTTTCTGAGTGAGAGTTGATGATAAAAACCTTGTTTGATAAGCATTGTTGGAAATATTGAATGAACCTTCATATGCATGATTAGGGTTTGTGCAAGAACATGAGTATCATTGTTATGTGAAGTTGAGAACTATCTTGAACTAGGGTTTGTGCAAGATCATGAGTATCATTGTTATGTGAGATTGTTTGATAAGCATTGTTGGAAATAATTGAGTGAGTGTTCATATGCTTGGACTAGGGTTTGTAAGCAAGGAGTGTTTCATTGAGTGATTGATTGAGTGGAGTTGATTGAGCCTAGTCAAGTGGAAGTGTTGAAGTGATAGTTCTAGTTCTGTGAAACAAATTGTTCTATATTCTAAATTGATTTGAGAAAGAGATTGGAAGTGATTGAGTATTTGTGAGTGTGAAGCATATTGAGTCTCTAACAATTCTCTATATGTTTCTATGAGTTAAACAAGATTCTGTGTGAAACTTGTTTATGTGATTGAAGAGGTTTTCTGTGATAGAGTTGAGTAGATTGGACAAGTTCTAGTGAGGACTTGTTGAGAATATTTGAGATAAGTTTTAGTGAGGACTTGTTGAGTATATTTGAGGTAAGTCTTGGTGAAGACTTGTTGAAAGATTGGACAAGTTCTAGTGAGGACTTGTTGAGAATATTTGAGGTAAGTCTTGGAGAAGACTTGTGGATAGATTGGTGTGAGATTTTGTGGAAGCTTACAATACATATTTGAAGATAGATATTGAGAGAATTGGATAAGTCCTTGAGAGGACTTGTGGATAGATTTGAGGTAAGTCTTTTGAGAAGACTTGTGAGCAGAGTTGATTGATTGATTTGTTCAAACCTTGAGTTAAGGTTTGGAGCAGATCTAGCAGAGTTGATTTGTGATTGAGTCAAGATTTGTGTTAAGGCTTGAGGATAGATTTGAGGATAGAGTTTGGTGCAGATTTGAGGATAGGTTTGTGCTAGACTAGAGATAGAGATTGAGCAGATTTGTGCTAGACTGAAGGACTATGTTTAGTGCAGATCAGAGATAGAGATTGAGCAAATTTGTGCTAGACCGAAGGACTATGTTTAGTGCAGATTTGAGATAGAGCTGAGAGTAAGCTTTGGAGGTGATAGAGTATAGAGGATGATAGTCTCTAGTGGATAGAGGTCCATTAGCTAGGGTAGTGAAGATAGGTCTTCTAAGTGAGGGTAGGAGTCTTTAGTGGATAGAGATCCATTAGCCAGTGTAGTGGAGGTAACAGTTCTTCTAGAAGATCACCAACCAGAGTAGAGGAGAAAGGAGTTCTCCTATGGATAGAGATCCATGAACCAGCTGAGGAGATTGGTGTCTCCTATGGATAGAGATCCATGAACTTGATTAGGGGATTGGTGTCTCCTTTGGATAGAGGTCCATAAACATTATAATAGGGAAAGGTTTCCCAAGAGATTTGTTGAGAAAATTTTAGTGAAATATTTTCTCCGTGGAGTAGCCCACATTGGGTGAACCACGTTAAATTGGTGTCTCTATTGTGTGTGGTGATTTGTGCATTGCTTTGATTACTGTTATTGATATTGCTATTGATACATTGCATAATATTGATTGGGAAAGAAAAAGTAAAAAGTGGTCTTATACTGTTCACCCCCCTCTCAGTATAAGCTTGTGTTCTTCACTAAGGGTAATAAGGAGTTTGGAATGATAGATAACCTTTTGTGCTACAAAGGTAGAATCATCATACCAAAAGTGGGTGATTTAAGGAATCTATTAATGTAATAATTCCATATATATCCTTATTATGCTCACCCTAGAGGGACCAAAATGAGGGAAAACATGAAAAGAAACTTATTCTGGGTAGGAATGAAGAAGGATATCACCAATTTTATCGCTCGATACCTCAAGTTTTAGAAGGTTAAGGTAAAACACAAACATCCTATAGGACAGTTGTATCCATATGATGTGCCTACGTAGAAAATACAGGTCATATCTATGGATTTTATAGTAGGTTTACCTAAGACTAGGTATCAACATGATGCAATCCTTGTAGTAGTCGACAAATTGACTAAGGTTACATATTTTATACTTGAAAGCACCAAGGATGATGCTCATGTGGTGGCTAATATATTTTCCAAATAAGTGTTCCAGTTGCATGGGTTTCTAGAGGTAATAATCTTAGATAGGGATTCCAAGTTCACTTTTGAATTTTGGAAAGCCCTTCATCATGCAATAGACATGAAACTGAATATGAGTTCAGCATACCACCTTGAGATAGGTGGTCAAACAGAATGGGTAAACCAAGTACTAGAGGACATGCTTCATATGTACTACATGGATCATAAGTCTTATTGGGAAGAATATCTACATCTGGTAGAGTTTACCTACAATAATGGGCATCATTCATCTCTATAAATGGCACCCAATGATGTCTTGTATGGATAAAAGTGTAGAAAACTATTCTATTGGGATAACCTAGAATATCAAGTTGCGATTGGGCAAAAAATGGTCAAAGAAATGGAAGATCAATTGAAGGTAACAGGCAAAGACTTAAAGAAGTTGCTGATAGATAGAAGAGTTATGTTGATTTAAAGAGAACTCCAAGGGAGCACTCAACAGGAGATAAAGTTTTCTTAAGGGTTAAACCACAAAAAAGTGTGATTAAATCCACAAAGTTGGATCCACGATTTGTAGGATCCTTTGAGATCATCGAAAAGATCAGTCCAATTGTGTATAGACTTGCTTTACCTCCTAACTTGTCAAAAATCCATGACACCTTCCACATATATTTTTTTAGGAAATATATTGCTGACCTAAACATGTGTGGGATGTTTCTAATTTACATATGGCAAATCTAGAGGCAATTGAAGTGATGCCAGTAAATATTCTTGAGTTTCATTCTAATACTATGTGGAATAGGACTCTTGAGCAATGTAAGGTCCAATGGGATAATTTCTATAAAAGGAATGCCACTTGGGATAAAGTGGAGGATATACAGTAACATTTTCCCTTCTTATTTCAAAAATTTAGATGTAATAGTTTACTTTTGTTTGTTGTTGTTTTATAAAAATAGAAACACCCAAGACGATGTTTAGTCCCAGTAAGGTAGGATGTCATGACCCAACCTAGAATATTTTGTGACATGGAAAACAATGTATTAATTTGATAGTGCTTTAATACTTGATTTTGTGCAATTAGGTAGCTATGTGATGTTAGTTGATATAGAAGAACATGATACTGCTAACAAGTTGCCAATGTGTAGGATCAGGTATGCTCGTAGGTGGAAGAAGTTGAGTCTTCCACCTAGGCAAGGTTACTTGAGGTTAGGGAAGTGATGATAAGGCAACTTGGGGTAACATGGATGGATACCTTCATATAGGCATGCATTATCATTAGGGATAATCATTAATAACTATTCATATTGAGCCTCAGTTGATAGCCTAGTGGCTATCGTGAATTCTTTGGCTAAGACAGGTGATTAGGTTGATGAAAATATTTCATCTTTATCTATTGCATATGTTTGATTATATTTTACTTCATCACTATATGCATTAGTGGTTTAGGAAACAAAAGCATGCATGAATAGGATACCTTTGAGAGCTTCTTGTTTCAATTAAAACCTCTTACTCTCTACTTTATAAATAATAGATGTTTTATTTTGAAATGATAATGGAAGTTAATTTTAAATAAATAAAAAGGTTTCATTTTGAAATGAAATTAAAAGTTCATTTTAAATAAATAAAAAGGTTTTATTTTGAAATGATAATAAAGCTTCATTTAAAAAAGGGAGATGTTTATTTCTCAAGTAATATTTTGTTTGAAAATAATGTTTATTATTATAAATTTCCTTGTAGAAATAATAGAGAATTCGAATCTATTATAATCTTAATAAAATCTGAATCTACTCCATATTATATGTAATAAGTTACGTTATGGAGAAGCTTCTCACCGTCAAACTTTGCTAGTGATATTTCAAGAGATGAAATTGTATTTTATTTGGGAAGTTAAAGTAAAATTGGATTTCTACTACTGAGTAGTTGGGAGAGTAATGATAGTCAATATGGGAAGTTGGAAGGAGAGTCATGGGATTGAAGGACTCGATGATGAGCTAGACTATGGGTTTGAGGAGATAAGGGCCTGAAGAGAGGTGGATCATATCTTGGAAGTAAAGAAAAAAGAAGAAAAACCAACATTGAAAATAAGACAAAACCAGTGATGAAGAGGAGAAGAAGCATTGAGTGAGGACAACTTTAGGAAGTAGACAAGAACCATTGCAAAGGATTGCAGGTTGGTTTCATTATATACTCTATTTCCTTTGGTTTTCTTTGAGACTACTGCCTATCCCTATTTGTCAACTGTGTAAACTACCTTGCTATTGGAGTTGTTGGGTAATCACATCAACACTATAGCTAAGTTCTAGCTGATAAGTTCTTTTGTGTATTAGTTTTGAGCCTACCCACATAAGGGCTAGATTGTAGTAGCTTTAGCTGGGGCTGTTACCAATAGCTTAGTTGATGTAAGACTATGTTAGGAAGCTACAAATTTTTTCATTGTTCGTCGGCCTAAGGAAGGTGCTGCTAGGGTTGTGAGTCATCCCATATCCATAGGAAGGAGTATATTCCTCCTTAAACATCATAAGAAGGAGTATATTACTCCCTAAACATGGTTTGGAGGTGTCACTTGGTGCTGGATGTCTGACTAACCTTAGTGATTTCCTCCTCTTGTGTTTTCTAGTTCCCATCATGTCATCCCTTGACCATGGGCATGAGCGCTCATTGTAGAACCTTCACTCTAATTCCATTGCTGACTAGATTGACCTTGTTTAGAGGGTCATAGCTTACCCAAGCCACATTTGAGTCATTTTTGCTAGGTCTCCTTGATCTTTATGTGAGAAATAGAACCGTGAGTCACCTGTTGATCGATAGTTGTTAGATTATCCTCCCTAGATAATTTTCAAGGTTTTAGCGATTCGATATAGGGCTTTGGACTCATCCAAACCCTTATAGTGACCACCATGTCCTTAGTGTGTCACTCGACCTTGGAAGTCATAGGCTATGTGAGTGCTGGTTCGTGAGTATTGTTCTCTATTTTTCGAAAAATATTTTTGATAGACTATATTTAGCCTAAGTTTAATTAAAGAATGAGTTATTAATTAATTTGAATAATGATGATTATTTGATTAATTAAAGAGAATGTTCTTAAATTAAATTAAATAGAAAAAGGATGAATGTTTGATTAATTAGAGAAAGATTTCTTTAATTATATCAAATGGAAAAGGATGAATGTTTGATTAATTAGAGAAAGAATTCTTTAGTTATATCGAATAGAAAAGGATTAATGTTTGATTAATTAGAGAAAGCGTTATTTAGTTATATCGAATGGAAAAGGATGAATGTTTTACTAATTAGAGGAAGAGTTCTTTAATTATATCAAATGGAAAAGGATGAATGTTTGATTAATTAGAGAAAGAGTTCTTCAGTTATATCAAATGGAAAAGGCTGAATGTTTGACTAGTTAGAGAAAGAGTTCTTTATTTATATCAAATGTAAAAGGATGAATGTTTGATTAAATAGAGAAAGTGTTATTTAATTATATTAAATAGAAAAAGGATTATTTGTTTGTTAGATTGGAGAAAGTGGTCTCTAGATATAGGTAATGAAAATCTAGATATAGGTAATGAAAATATTTATTTACTTGATTTATTAATTAAAGTGAAATAGTGTTTTATAGATTAAAGGTTATGGGACTTTGATTTATAAAATAAGGAGGTGATTTATTTATAAATTAAATATGTTGAGCTTTGATTATTAAATAAAATGAAAGGATCATTTTTTAGATTAAATATTATGGGACTTTAGTTTATAATATGCTTGGAAATGATTCATTTTAAAATTAAAGTGATGAGACTTTAATTTAGTAAATAAATGAAAGGGTTGTTCTCTAGATTAGAGGTATGGGACTTTAATTTATTGAACAAAGATAAAGTTTGATTGAAGTAAAAACCATGATCTAAGTTGTGCATGTTGAATGAATATCTAAGGGTATTTGAGAGGTGAAAGTAAAAGGAATGATTCTTTTATGTTTTAGAAATATTGAGTTGTTATTGATGTCAAAGGGTGCATGGTATTCAAGGCAGAAATATTCTTCAAGGGTGTGAAGTTTACAAGGTTGGACAATATATCAATTGTGTCAAGAATGGACTATTGTGAATAGCAAACAATGGACAATTATTCAAGGCAAGGTATATCTCAAAGCAAAGGCAAATATTTTTCAAGCAAAGGATTATAATATTTAAATATCATATTTAAATATTATAAAGAGAATATTATAAGAGGGACAAAGGTTTAAAATTTGCTTGGACAAAAAGAAGGATAAAGGTTTAAAAAGTTGCTTGGGACAAAAAGGTTTAAATATTATAAGAGGGACAAAGGTTTAAAAGTTGCTTGGACAAAAAGAAGGATAAAGGTTTAAAAAGTTGCTTGGGACAAAAAGGTTTAAATATCACAAGAGAGGGACAAAGTTTTAAAAAGATAAATATTTATAATATTTAAATTCTAAATTTAAATATTATAAACAAAAGAGTTTGAAAAATAAAAAGGTGCCAAAAATTGAAAATAAATTAAGCTGACCTTTCAAAATGAAATCGAAGGAAATGGAAAGCATATATATACATGGCATTATTAAACCTTGGAGTGGAATGAAAAATTGCAATTGAAAATCCATCATCGTGCATGCGAACGATAGGAAGAAAACACAGAGGAGAAGACAACAAAAATTGAGGTAGAGATAGACAAAAATAAATATCACTGTGTGCACTTGAGGTTTCGTTTGCTAGGATAGCCCAACTGGCAATGTGGCTTTGCATGGAGTGCTGCTGGGTAGGAGGTCATGGGGTCAAATTTGGTCAACGTTGTTTTTTATTGTTTTTTTTTTAATGGGGAAGACTTGGATAAATATCACTACGAGCGCCTTTGGTTTCAACTACTAAGGTAGTACAGCTAGTTTTTGGCTTTGCATGGAGCACTGTTGGGTAGGAGGTCACGAGGTCAAATCAGGTCGACACCATTTTTGATGAGGTTTTGTTGTTGATAAAAGCACAAGGACACAAATATATATTGGGTGCCTCCCTTTTGGTCTTAGCTGTCGTGGCAGCATAGCTGGTCACAAAGTGCTTGGGAAAGCACTGCATTTCGTGAGGTCAGGGGTTCGATTCTCAACTGTGCAAAGGTATTAAATTTTTTATTAAATTTGATTTTGAAGGAAAAATAAAGGTCAAGGTGTTAGCATAAGAAATTGTGATTTTTGCAAATTAGAAAAGGGAGTTATAAGGTGTATGGTGGTCAAGTTTATTTGTATTTTTGCATGTTAGAAAAAGGAGAAATAAGGTGTAATTGTGATTAATGTTATATTGTATTTGGCATATTATAAAAAGGGAGATATAAGGTATTATTCTTTTTAAGCTTTATTATGCACATTTTTTATAAGGGTTTTTAATGTGAATGATTTGATATCTATTCAAGAAAAAGAGATTTTCTAACCAATTTTGAAGTGGCAAAAGAAAAGAAAATTATTTTTTCAAGACATGCACATGCAAAAAAGACTATCATCATTAAGGCAGATTTAGAGGTATGGTGATTTAATTCCTTTCTCAAGGGTGGTTTTGTTTAAGGAAAATATTTTTGATGTCATATGGTTGGAGGTATAAGGATTGATTTGATGTGCATTAGTGTTGATTGAAATTGGGAATAAATGTGCAAATATTATAGGTCAAATTTGTGAGTAAACTTGTGCATTGGTCTTGATTGAAATTGGGAGTAAATGTGCAAAGGTTATAGGTCAGATTTGTGAGTAAACTTGTGCATTGGTTTTGATTGATATTGGGAGTAAATATGCAAGGGTTATAGAACAGATTTGAAAGCAAAAGTTGTGCATTGTTCATGATTAATTTTGGGAGTAGATCTAGAGGGCAGATTTGAGCATTGTGATTGGCTTTGAAGTGCATAAGGAAATAAGCAAATAGTCTTACACATATAGAAGGATTGTTTTAAAGCAAGTCAAAGTGTCACATAGTGCAAGGATAGTTTGAAAATATTCAATTGAGAAGAACATATTGGGTAATTGTTATTGCATATCATTCTCTATATGTTCATGAAGATAAAATAATACTAGGTAGAATATGTTTGAATTGCTAGAGTAGAGGAAAGCACATTGAGAAAGTTATGAGCATTGTTTGTATGCAAGATTTGAGAATTGATGAGCATTGTTTGTATGAGTGGATGAGCATGATTTTGGAGCAGATTTGAGTAGGCCTTCTTAGCAGGCTTGTGAGAATATTTGAGAAGATTTTGTGAGTAGAGTTGAGCAGGTTTTTGTGAGAATATTTGAGCAGGTTTTGGAGCAGATTTGAGTAGGCCTTCTTAGCAAGCTTGTGAGCAAATTTGAGCAGATTTTGTGAGTATATTTGAGCAAGTTTTGGAGAAAATTTGAGTAGGGATTTTGAGCAGGCTTGTAAGCATATTTGAGCAGATTTATGAGTAGGTTTGAGTAGTGTTTGTGAGCAAGAATGAGCAAGTTTCATGATCAGATTTGAGTAGATATGTGAGCAGGATTGGAGCAGATTTGAGCAGATTTATGAGCAGGATTTAAAGTAGACCAGAGCAGATGATATTGGTGTCTCATGTGGAAGATGTCCACAAAACATAGTAGAGGGGATTGGTGTATCCTGTGGATATAGGTCCACAAACTAGAGTAGAGGGGATTGGTGTCTCCTATGGATTGGGGTCCACAAATATTGTAATAGGGAATTGATTCCCATGAAATTTGTTGAAGAAATTTATAAGAAAAATTTCTCCATGGATGTAGCCCACATTGAGTGAACCACATTAAATCTGTGTCTCTTATATGTATGGTTATTTGTGCATTGTTTCATTATTACAATTGATAATATTGGATGATATTGCTTTGGAAAGAAAAGTAAAAGTTTTATCTTATACTATTCACCCCCCTCTTAGTATAAGCTTATTTTCTTCATTATGATGTCAACTATGCATTAGATGGTTAGAAATTTGATTAAATTTGTATAGTTGCAATTTGGAAAAGTTTATGTTAAATGCATTTAGAGGTATGCCTATCCTGAACCATGAGTGTCCTGATCCCCTACTATCCTCAATGATCGACGAAAAGGAAGGGAGGACCAAATAAGTAGATGGGACTAATGCACCAGTTGTTCTCTACTTGCAGTAAATCTACTTATGCTCAAATAGATTAGAATTATGGGGATATTTCCCTAATGGTATTGATGTAATATATTGTTCTTTAAGAATAGAGAGGATTCACCTTGCTTGCTTATATGTAATAATTTTTTAACTATTGAAGGATGTACTTTTAAATTACTATTTGATGTATCTATGTTTTGTATTTAAATCCTTTCTAGTTAATGCTTATCTTCTTGGATATTGCTTTCTTTTAAATATCTTTGCATTTTTATGAGTTATGTTTTGTTATATTTAGTATCTTGATCTATCTTGTTTTACTTGCTTAGAAATAATAACAATAAGTTCTAGGGCGAAGTTAGAGGATGACCTAAGGTATTGAGACCACCTTAGGGTTAAAATAGTGGACCTAAGGAATTAATACCCCTTAGGGAGAAACGTAAATAGGTTGTGAAAAGACTACATCTAAGTTAATATAGCTCGTCAAAAGATAATATTGGTAGTGTAACTCACAATACATGTAACATACCTATGCATAATGGATTGTGTAGAGTATGGAGATGCGTGTCTACCTTATAATGTCTAAAGGTGATGAGTCTAGCTCATTGAGAATGATGGGATTGAAGAAATTATTTGCATGACATACGATACGCCTACGTAGATGGACTTGTGTGATGAAATATTATGAGATATAGCTCTTTGAGGAACGTAGGGGATTTTGTTAAACATTAAGTTAACCTAACATTGGTTAGGGGTTTATGGATCCCTCTTCTTAGTAAAAAAAACTCTTTCTTTTTTATGTTTTTCTTGTTTCTTTTTTTTTAGGGTTGTTATAGAAATGCATTCTAGATCGTGTTATATCAAAAGAATAAGATGATTTTATTCATGATAAACAAATTATTGATGGTGTAATCATTGCACAAGAGGTCATACATTTGCTTTATTCCATGAGAAAACATGTATTCTTATGAAATTACATATGAACAAAGCATATAATAGGGGTTCCTAGAGTTTTCTACATGATATTCTCAAAATGTTTGATTTTGATTATAGTTGGTATGAATGGATTATATGTTGTTATAGCATTGCAAAATATTTTATTTTAATCAATGGTTCTCTTGTTGGTTATTTTAAGTCTTCTTGCAGACTTTGCCTAGGTGTTCCACTATCTCCTTATCTCTTCATTATTATTGTAGAGACATTAGGGAGAGATTTATCAAAGGAAAAAATGGAAGGAAAAGGTATTTAGGTCATAAAAATAGTCCCTTAGAATATCTTCTCCAATTTTTTGATGATACTTTCCTTTTGGGAAATCCCTTAGTCATGAGGCCATGTAGTTTAAATAAATATTATCATGCTATGTGAAGGTTATTGGATAGTTGGTTAATACCATAAAATTCAATATTTTTCATTAAGACTATGCTATATTTACAATACATTTATTGGAAATGGGGGAAGGCAAGCAATAAACGCAACACAAAAATATATTCCACCATGATATTTTATCATATTTTGCCAGCAAGAATTGTGTATGTCATCCATATTTATGCTTCTTGGTGTCTCTTAGTTTCAAGAGACTTTTTGTGTCTCACCTTCTTCTTAGCATTTTTACCATATTTCATTCTCACAGGAGATATGAGTGTCCAACCTCACATGAGGTGACATCATCAATCATCCCTTAATATTACATAACATCAAATAATGTAATAATTACATATACATAACAACAATTTATGTAATAAAGTCTAACAACCCCCTAATTACATTATTTGGTATAAATATTATTACCCCCCATGATTCTAAGGGTGGTACACTAGAATTATGCTATAGCTTTGTTGGCTTTGGATTTGCTTCTTTGGTCAATCACTAGGTTTACCTATAGGTTAATACCTCTATATCTTTGCCTTAGGGTCATCATTACCTCTAATTCACCTCTAGGTTATCTCTAGGTCACCTTTGGGTTGTCAGTACCTCTAAGTCAACCTTTGGATCTACCTTTAAGTTATAACCTTTGAAAAATTACCATTGAATTATATCTTTGGAATCTTCCACATAATATTTCATTGTAGGTCCTATCATTGTAGGTCTTCCAAGCATTGCTTGGGTCATATTATTTTGATACTAAAATTATTTGTTTCAGGTTTCTAAGATATTTTTCATGGGAAAAATTATATTATTTTATGATATTTTTCAACCATCAAAACTAGTCTCCTTTTGTAGAAAATGTTCAATATTATCTTGCTTTATCACATTCTGATATACTCATGCATTCGTAATTCATATGTTTTTTGATCACTTTCTTCTGGAGTAATTATTGCCTCTCCTATTCTCTGAAGAATACAAGTTCTAACACCTAGTTGTTACATATCTAGATATTCCATAATGAATGCAACTACCCAACCTAGGGACTTCTACATGTGATTATTTCTTCATAAACATAGTGTCACTACCTATATTTTCATCTTTAGAATATGTTTTTTCCTCATAAATTTGGTCTCAATGAAGAACACAAGCTTATACTGAGAGGGGGGGGTGAACAGTATAAGACCTCTTTTTAATATTTCCCTTATATTTTCAAAAAAGTAAAGCAATATACCCAAAGCAATATCAAAACAATGCACAATATCATCCACAAAGTGACACCAATTTTAATGTGGTTCACCCAAAATGGCTAGGCTACGTCCACAAAATTTTTCTCTAAAAGTTATCTCAAAGTTCTTTGGGAATCCTTCCCAATTACAATGTTTATGAGCCTCGGCCCAAAGGAGATACCTTCCCCCAAATAAAATTTATGAGCCTCTGCTCAAAGGAGATACCTTATCCTCTGTCTAAATTTATGAGACTCTACTCAAAGGAGATACCTTCCCCTCTACTCTGGAAATGATCCCTCAGAAGATCAACTGCCTCTACCTCTTACCGAAGACGTGGAACTCCTTTCCACCGAAGACCTCCTGTCCTCAATGCTTAGCCTAAGAGACCTATGCCTTCTATGATCACGTCCACAATAGCTCAACAACCTGTACCAAACACAGTCAGTTGGTCTAGTACAAGTCTTCCTCTGTCTGTTAGATCCGTCCAACACTTGAACAAATCAATCCTATGCTCATAAGCCTTCTCAAAGACTTGCCAAATCTGTCCTCAAGTTCTTCTCAAAGAACCAGTGCACCTCTGTCCTCAAGTTCTCTGATAGAACTATCAAACTCAGCTCACAAGTCCTTTGCTAGGACCTGTCCAAATCCTCAGCAAGCTCACCAAAAAAAAGTTCATGAAACATACACATCTTCTGCGCTGTCTTCGCACACTCTCCTTCCTTTGCGATCTTTCACACTTAGAATGATTCGACAAAATGCACTCTGCACACTACGATCGAATTTCGCACTCTGCTCTTGGTGATCAAACTTCTTGCTCTATGCACTATCTATGAACTTCGCACTTCCACAACACAGCCAACTCTTAAAAATAGCCTACCTTTTATAACAACACTTTCAAGATCAAAACCTTAATCTTAGTCGGCTGTAACCCTGATCTTTAGTCGGCTGCACAACCCTAAACTTTGTCGGCTGCAAACCCTAATATTCATCGGCTCACATTTAAATTTGTCAGCTTCAAGTTCCTCTGTAACTCTTCTATAGATTTTGCCGCAAAACTACAACATGTCGCGATATCGTGACACCTTTGCAACCGTACACTTTCTTTTGGATTTTGTCACGATATCGCGACACTTCTCCCTTTGTCGACATCCTTTCTAATTTTGTCGTGAAATCATGACACTTCTGCCTCTATAGACTTCGAATTCACTTCTGTCGTGAAATCGTGACACTTCTATCTTCATAGCCTTCCTCTCTACTTTTGTTGCGAAATCATGACACTTCTCCTATAGAAGACCTGCTTTCAGTTTCTGTCGCAAAATCGTGACACTTCTGCTTTCGTCTACTTTCTTTTCTGCCTGTCGCAAAATCGTGACACTTTCTGCATCCGTATGCATTCTTTGCAACCCGTCGTGAAATCGTGACACTTTTAGCTTTTGTACGCTTTCCTTGTAACCCGTCGCAAAATCGCGACGCTATCAACTTTTCGTACGTTTTCTTTGCAACTTATCGCAAAATCATGACGCTTTCAGCTTTCGTACGTTTTCTTTGCTCTTTGAGTCACAAAATTGTGACATGTCACGATATCGCGACACTTTTCTAACTTGCTTTCTCTCTCCTGCTTAAGTCGTGAAAATGCGACATGTCGTGATATCGCAACACTTTTCCTCCTTAGCTCTTTTCTGTTCTTCGGGTCACGAAAACCCGACATGTTGCGATATCGCGACACTTTTTCTCCTTAGAGCTTTTCTTTTCTTCAGGTCACGAAAACCCGACATGTGATATCACGACACTTTTTCTCCTTAGCACTTTTCTTTTCTTCAGGTCGTGAAAACCCGACATGTCGTGAAATCATGACACTTTTTCACTGCGAGCTCTTTCTCTCGAACCTGTTGCGAAATCGTGACACTTTTTCGTCCGTACAATACCTCTTGAAAATTGTCACAAAATCGTGACACTTTTCTTTGCGAGCTCTTTCTCTCGAACTTGTCGGCTTGGGGTTTGCAAAAGACCTTTGAAATTGTCATGCTGTAACCTTCATCAAAACAAATTATTTGACATCAAATCAAATTCCTTCAAAAGCTTCTTGACATCAATGACAAATTATACACTTGAGCAAAGGCAATGTACCCAAAGTACCCAAAATTTCCAACAATATCCCCCTTTGTCATTGATGGCAAACCTTTACTGAAAACACTTCTCAAGAGCCAAAACTAAAACCAACTGTGCTAACAACTGACAAACTGTGCCCACAACTTGAGAATATTTCTTTGAAGTTTTTCTCCCCCTGACTTGAAGCTTTCGTTTTCACTGGAAGCTCTCCCCCTTACTCATATCTCTCCCCCTTTGTCATCAATGGCAAAGGGCCACCTTTTGGGGCTCGGGACTAAGAATGAGCCTCTTAGCTTAGTCCCTCGCCCACCTCATGATGAGGTGATTAATTCTGGGGTGGGAGTAAAACTCCCATTAGGCACTGATCATCATCAGCATCTATAACTTCCTTGCCGGGCCTTCTCTTGAAATCTTTGTCCATATTCCTATTATTGTCACTATTCTTGTTCTTGTTCTCATCCCTATTCTTGTCCATGCCTTGATCCTTGGACCTGATCATACCACTGTTGCTATTTCTGTATTCTGGAATTTTAGCTCTACACTGTCTGATTATGTGACCTTCATTGTTGCACTTGAAACACTTGATGATGTTGTTTCTCTAAGGTAAACTTGATCTTTGAATCCACCTATTCTGACCAAACCTGTTCTGGCCAAACCTGTTCTGACCAAACCTGTTCTGACCAAACCTATTCTGACAAAACTTGTTTTGATCAAACTTGTTCCTATTATTTACCTTGCAATAGACTGCCTTGTGCCAAAATTATTGACAATAGTAGCAATACCCTTGAAAGAAACTAGCACTTCTAAAATTTTCGTTTACCTTCTTCACATGAGCCATGCAATGTGAAGCCATGTGACCAAACTTATGACAAGCAAAACATCTGCCTTGAAATTTTACTTTATTTTACCTCTTGGGTCCTGAAAACTTCTTCTCATTCTGAATTATTTTTTCTGTTTCTGTGCATCTATCATTCAAGGACTCATAATCTGAAATACTTTCCTCATCAGAACTCTCTTCCTTTTGGAGTCTCTTACTAGACTCTCCAACTTGTTCCTTGTGTGGCTTAACAAAACCAAGGCCTGTTTTATCCGTTGTCTTTCTTTGACCTTTGATGAGTGACTTAACCTTTTTGGAGCTATCTTGAAACCTGTAAAGCTTATCCTTGTACTCTTTAGTTTCCTCTTTCAAAGAAGCCATTTTCTATTCTAACTCACTATACTCAAGAACCTTAGAATCTAACTCATCCTTGAGTTCTTGTGTCTCAGCTATAGAGAAATCAAGATTTTCTGTAAGATCATCTCTCTCCATACAACATTCATATAACTTATCCTTGAGTCTAGCATTCTTCTTTATTTCCTTTTTCAAAGCACTAAGAGCATTAATAAGTTCACTTTCAAGATCCTTTATTTGTTTGCTTTCTGAATCATCAAAGCCTTTTTCAGATTTCTTATCACTAGAGGTGCTACCTTTTTCAAAAACCATACAAGCATCTTCCTTATAGTTTTCTAAAGCATCCTCATACATACTAGAAACCAAATACACACTTTAAAATTATTCAAAATACACACTTTTAAAAATACACAATTATTCAAAATACACACTTTTGCTTGATACTTGGAAAGGTGTTACCAATGTTCTAAATTATTCAAAGAGAGCTCTAAGTACAACTAAGACTAAGATCTTAAATTTCACCTTTTCTCCTATAATGTTCAACTTTAATTTCAAGTCTGCAATTATTTGAAGGAATTGTTCAATATTCTCGCCATATTAAACCCTTAATATATGTAGTTGTGACTAAAGACAAAGGATCGTGGCTTCCTTCCTTACTTAAAATATAGTTCAAAGTTTATCTCAAGCATATTTTAATGTTTCTACTCCACTTATATGTGGTTGTATTTCATCAATCACTTCAAATGCAATAAGAATAAGTGCTCTTGGATCTCCTCCATCATACTTTTGCTTAGTTGTAGCCTCATTAAGATAAGTTTCATCACTTGTAACTATATCCCAATTTTTTTTGCCCACTAGTATTGTTCTCATTTCTCTCTTCCATAGTGCAAAATTTTGAACCTTTAGCAATTGAGATTCTATGATAAGTATTTTTGATGTATCCATGGTGAAGGTTACTTATATATCCTAAAATAGTCTACTTTTTTATATAACACTAGTGTGATATGCTAAACATTTCTATATACTCGCTCTTCCTATATGTCTATCTGAAGAACATAAGCTTTTACTGAGACAGAGGTGAAAATTATAAGACCACTTTTTACTTTTATTTCCAATTAGAATTATGCAATGTAAAGATAGCAATATCAACAACAGTAACCAAAGCAATGCACAAATCATCACACACAATAGAGACACCAATTTAACATGGTTCACCCAATGTGGGCTACTCCACGGAGAAAATATTTCACTAATATTTTCTCAATAAATATCTTGGGAATCCTTTCCCTATTACAATGTTTATGGATCTCTATCCAAAGGAGACACTAATGCCCTAATAAAGTTCATGGATATCTATCCATAGGGAAACTCCTTTCTCCTTAGCTCTGACCGGTGATATTATAGAAGAACTATTGCCCCCACTGCACTGGCTAATGGATCTCTATCCACTGAAGACTCCTGTCCTCACTGCCCTGGCTTAATGGATCTCTATCCACTAGATACTGGCATCCTCTATACTCTGTCACCTCCAAATATTACACTCATATTTGTCTCAAGTTTGTACTAAACATAGTCCATTGGTCTAGCACAAATATATCCTTAATCTCTATCTCTCGTCCAACACAAATATGTCCTCAATTATGCACCAAAATATATCATTCAATATGTACTAAACACAGTCCCTTGGTCTAGCACAAATAAATCCTCAATATCTGTCCTCAAGCCTTAACTCAAAGCTTGAATCAATCTCAAATCAACTCTACTGGATCTACCCCAAACCTTAACTCAAGTTTTGAACAAATCAATAAATCAAATCTGTTGGATCTGCCCCAAACCTTAACTCAAGGTTTGAAAAAATCAATCAATCAAATATTTTGGATCTTTTCCAAACCTTAACTTAAGATTTGAACAAATCAATCAATCAACTTTGCTCTCAAGCCTTCTCAAACACTTGTCTCAAATATGCCTTGTAAGATTTCACAAAAGCTCACACCAATCAGTCTACAAGTCCTCTCTAGAACTTGTCCAATATGCTCAATAAGTCCTCTCAAAAACTTAACCAAATCTACTCAATAAGTCCTCTCAATAACTTAACCAAATCTTCTCAATAAGTCCTCTCAAGAACTTAACAAAATTTGCTCTCAATATGTATTGTAAGCTTTCACAAAAGCTTAATCAAATCCGTCCACAAGTCTTCTCATAGACTTGCCTCAAATCTGCTCAACAAGTCCACACTATAACTTTTTCTTGATGATGAAGGAATCTCATAATCTTCCAAAACCACAAACAATTCTTTTCCAAGGTCAAATAAGTTATAAGATGATAAACTCCCTAAAAAATACAATATAAATATCAAGACACACATACACCTTATCACTCCATATTTAAGAAAACATTCATCAAAATTTACAAAAATAATTCACCACTTACACCTTATAATATCCCAATTAAAATAATATTCAATGCACTCTTATTTTCAAAATAACTCAATGCAAGAATTTCCCTTTATCCTTTTAAAACTTCAACAAATCAATGTAAAACAAACACTTTATTCAAAAATAAAACTAACCCCTTATTCCTCAAATTTACCAAAAATAATAATCAAATAAAAATCCTTTTAAGCAACCCTTTTAACTCCCTAAGACCTCATGTCAAACTTTAGGCAACACAAAATAATAATCAAAATTTATTACCTTTGCCTTAGTGGATTTCGAACTCATGATGTGGCCTCAACCAGCGCCCTAGTCACGGCTCCTTCCATCGTGTGAGCTAGGCGCTCGCTTGGGGAGTAAAGAGCACCACGTGCTCTATAAAGCTCCCCGCTTTGCCTAGCAAAACATGCGTCGTTTCCTTTGGCACTTCCAACACAAACACAACCACCAAAACACATTGTCACCATGTTTCTAATGTAGGTTACTTAGCGCCCAAAAAATCTAACCATTGCCCTCTTGCCACTAGGCCACGCTGCCTAGATGGCTTTCAAATTTTGACACTTTTCATTTTTGTCTCTATTCGCTGGCACATAACACAAGAAATTTGCTTCTCATTTTTTGCACGAGTTCTCAACACAATTGCACGCATTAACATTCAAGCAAAAGGATAATTTTAATGCCTCTAAGGTATGGGTTTTTATATCAATTTCCTCCTTCACACAAATACATCGGCGCTTCAAATTTCATTCAAACTTTAGATGTCAGAACTATGATTTTCCTTTAAACTTATTAATTTATAAATTATTTAAATTCTCTTGAATTTAAATTTTATAAATTAATTCTTTAAAACCCTTTGGTTTTATTAAGACCTTCTCTCATTGTACAACTTTGTATAAATAATATATATTTATAAAATTTGAATTAAATTTGAATTTTAAATGTTTTATAAAATAAATATTAAACCTTCATTTAGCTTTGCAATAAGCTTCCTTGGGTTTTTATGAAAAACCTTTTAACTTATGCTTCCACAAATATTTAAAAATATTATGAAGCCCTTTTGCATTTAACCTCTGCATTGTTCCTCTTGACCTTTTGACATTATTGGTAGCTCATTAATGACAACTTCGTTCCTTGAAATCAATGACAACTTTGACTCAAAATTTCCAACAATATCCCCCTTTGTCATTGATGGCAACCCAAATTCTTTTTACCAAAAAATTGATCTTTCTTTTGTTCAGCTTCCCTTGGAACATTGCTCCCCCTGGCTCAATGATCTCTTCAAATATTTCTTCTTTACTCAAATACCAAATCTCTCCCCCTTAATCAAATATCTTCCCCTTTGACATCAATGGCAAAGGGTCACATTTGGGGCTCGGGGCTAAGAATGAGCCTCTTAGCTTAGCCCCTCCCCCACCTCCTCTTGAGGTGGGACTATTTCTACTCCCAAAAAGTACTATTCTTTACCTTTATACTCTTTCCTTATTATCTGATCCTTATGATTCCTTTGACTATTCCTTTCCATGTCCATGTTCCTATCCATGTCCACATTCTTGTTCCTATTCTTGTTTCTGTTCCTGTTCATATCCATGTTCATGTTCTTGTTCATATCCATGTTCATGTTCCTATTCCTGTTCCTATTCTTGTTTATATCCATGTTCCTGTTCTTATTCTTGTTCTTGTTCATACTTGATTCTTTAATGTCTACTCTACACCACTTTGTTGTGTGACCATAATTATTGCACTTATAACACTTATGTTATTATTCCTTGGAGTTGCAAATGTCTTAGGATTTATCCTAGTGAAGCTATATCCTCTTTTGTCATGAACCCTGCAATTCATTGCCTTGTGACCAAACTAATTACATGATTAGAAATAACCATGGAAAATTTTTCTATTCCCATATTCTTTTATTTTGTCTCCAAAACTGTTAAGCCATGTGCCCAAACCTGTGACATGAAAAACATATTCTATTGAAGTTTCATTGTCTTGACCTCATTGAACTCTTAGTCTCTCTTAACCTATTCTGATTGCTGTTCCATCTGTTTCTTCTTTGTACATTGTTCCTTTACCTGTTGAACTTTCTATTGTCCAACATATCCTTAGAAGTCTCACTCTCTCTTTTACTTACTTCTTTTGATGCTTCTTCTTTTCTGGTGTTTGAGCTTGAATTTCATTTTTTTGCTTCCTGTTTTCTTTATTCTTCTTTAGAACTAAGTCCTATTTTGGTGACTAATGACTTTTGTGCATTGATAATCCTATCCAGAGTCTTTGGATTTTCCTCAAACTTGTGTAGCTTATCCTTAGAGTCTTTTACTTCCATCCTTAGTGAAACTATCTCATTATCTAATATTTCACACTCTAGATCTTTTGTCTTTAATTTTTTGGCCATACCTTCTTCAATTTTTCTTACCTCTTCAACCTTGATTTTGAAGTTGGTGAGTCCTATAGAAACTTTGCTTTTGCTTTCTCATCTTATTGAACTTGAACCCTTAATCCTGAGTTCTCCCTTTTTAATTCTTCAAGAGTAACCATAAGTCTTTCAAATTCTATCTCTTTTACCTTTGACTGTTCAATCATACCTTCTTCAACTCTTCTTGCATTTTCAACCTTATCTCTCAAGTTAGAGATATCTTGTAGAATTTTTGTCTTACATCTCTCATATTCTTGTATTTGAGCCTTAAATTCTAAATTTTACCTTTTCAATTCAACAAGTTCCTTAAGAGTGGCTTCCTCATTTTATTTTTCTGAATCTTCCTCTTCTTTTAATTGGTCTTCAATAGGAGTATTTTCTTCTAATACTGAAAGTAGATTTTTTTCTTCATACCTATTTTGATTGTCCCTATTATCCTTTCTTGAACCAACTTCTAGGATTTCATTTCCGATAATATCATCTTCATCTTCACCGCTACTAAACCCATTGCAATAATCTACATCATGATCGAGTTGACCATAAAAAAAAAATTCTTCACCTTCTTGTGGACAATAAGTTGCATGGTGACCTGTATTTCTACACTCGGTACAAAAATTTAATTATATGATATTTTCTCCATTGCTTGATTCATCTCTTGAATCTATTTCCACTTTTCCTCCCAAAACAACAATATCAAATTCATATTATTTTTATTTCATGACCATGTGTGTTATTTTCTTCTTGTGTCTCATGGTTCTACCTTTGCCTTTATTTGCCATTTTTTTTCTTGTAAGATCTTCCTTCAAGTTGTTAAACATTTTTCAAAGGAACCGACTTTGATACCAATTGAAGAACACAATATTATAATGAGAGGGGGGTGAACAGTATAAGACCACATTTTACTTTTCTTTCCAATCAATATTATGTAATGTAAAGATAACAATATCAACAAAAATAACCAAAGCAATGCATAAATCATCACACACAATAGAGACACCAGTTTAATGTGGTTCACCCATTGTGGGCTACTCCATGAAGAAAATATTTCACTAATATTTTCTCAATAAATATCTTGGGAATCCTTTCTCTATTACAATGTTTATGGATCTCTATCCAAAGAAGACACCAATCCCTTAATCAAGTTCATGGATATCTATCCACAAGAGAACTCCTTTCTCCTTAGCTCTAACTGGTGATATTCTATAAGAAATTTTGCCCCCACTACTCTGGCTAATGGATCTCTATCCACTAAAGACTTGTGTCCTCACTGCCCTAGCTTAATGGATATCTACCCACTAGAAACTGTCATCCTCTATACTCTATCACATCCAAAGCTTGCACTCAACTTTGTCTCAAATCTGTACTAAAAATAGTTTATCGGTCTAGCACAAATCTATCCTCAATACATATCTCTAGTCTGACACAAATCTATCCTCAATCTCTATCTCTGGTCCGACACAAATCTACCCTCAAATCTACACCAAAATCTATCATCAAATTTTTACTAAACACAGTACCTCGATCTAGCACAAATCAGTCCTCAATATCTGTCCTCAAGCCTTAACTCAAAAATTGAATCAATATCAAATCAAATCTGTTGGATCTACCCCAAAACTTAACTCAAGGTTTGAACAAATCAATCAATCAACTCTATTGGATCTACCCCAAAACTTAACTCAAGGTTTGAACAAATCAATCAATCAACTCTGTTGGATCTGTCCCAAACCTTAACTCAAGGTTTGAATAAATCAATCAATCAAATCTACTCTCAATACTTCTCAAAGACTTGTCTCAAATTTGCCTTGTAAGATTTCACAAAAGATCACACCAATCATTCTACAAGTCCTATGTAGAACTTGTCCAATCTGCTCAATAATTCCTCTCAAGAACTTTACCAAATATACTCAATAAGTCCTCTCAAGAACTTAACCAAATATGCTTAATAAGTCCTCTCAAGAAATTAACCAAATATGCTTTCAATATGTATTGTAAGCTTCTAAAAAAGCTTACTCAAATATGTCCACAAGTCTTCTCATAGACTTACCTCAAATCTACTCAACAAGTCCACACTAGAACTTTTTCTTGATGATGAAGAAATCTCATAAATCTGCCAAAACCACAAACACTTCTTTACCAATATCAAAGAAGTTATAAGATGATAGAATCCCTCAAAAATACAATATAAATATCAAGACACACATACACATTATCACTCCATCTTTAAGAAAGCATTCATCAATATTTACAAAAATAATTCACCACTTACACCTTATAATCTCCAAATTAAAATAATATTCAATGCACTCTTCTTTTCAAAATAACTCAATGTAAGAAGTTCCATTTATCCTTTTAAAACTTCAACAAATCAATGTAACACAAACACTTTATTCAAAAATAAAACTAACCCCTTATTCCTCCAATTTACAAAAAATAATAATCAAATAAAAATCCTTTTAAGCAACCCTTTTAACTCCCTAAGACCTCATGTCAAACTTTAGGCAACACAAAATAATAATCAAAATTTATTACCTTTGCCTTGGTGGGTTTCGAACTCATGATGCAGCCTCAACCAGCGCCCTAGCCATGGCTCCAACCACCGTGTGAGCTAGGTGCTCACTTGGGGATTAAAGAGCACCACGTGCTCTATAAAGATCCCCGCTTTGCCTAGAAAAATGTGCACCATTTTCCTTTGGCGCTTCCAACACAAACACAACCACAAAAACACGTTGCCATCACATTTCGAATGTAGGTCACCTAGTGCCCAAACACTCTAACCATTGCCCTCTTGCCACTAGGCCATGCTGCCCAGATGGCTTTCAAATTTTGGCACTTTTTGTTTTTGTCTCTATTCACTGGCACATAACACAAGAAATTTTCTTCTCTTTTTCCGCACGAGTTCTCAACACAATTGCACGCATTAACATTCGAGCAAAAGGATAATTTTAATGCCTCTAAGGCATGGGTTTTATATCGATTTCCTCCTTCACAAAAATACGTCAGCGCTTCAAATTTTCTTCAAACTTTAGACGTCGACACTATGATTTTCCTTTAAAATTATTAATTTATAAATTATTTAAATTATCTTGAATTTAAATTTTATAAATTAATTCTTTAAAACCCTTTGGTTTTATTAAGACCTCTCATTGTACAACTTTGTATAAATAATATTTATTTATAAAATTTAAATTTAATTTGAATTTAAATGTTTTATAAAATAAATATTAAACCTTCCTTTAGCTTTTCAATAAGCTTCCTTGGGTTTTTATGAAAAACCTTTTAACTTATGCTTCCACATAATATTAAAAATATTATGAAGCCTTTTTTCCTTTAACCTCTGCATTGTTCCTCTTGACATTTTGAAATTATCGGTATCTCATTAATGACAACTTCGTTCCTTGACATCAATGACAAATTTGACTCAAAATGTCCAACAATCTCCCCCTTTGTCATTGATGGTAACCCAAATTATTTTTACCAAAAACTTGATCTTTCCTTTGTTCAGCTCCCCTTAGAACATTGCTCCCCCTGGCTCAATGCTCTCTTCAAATCTTTCTTATTTACTCAAATACCAAATATCTCCCCCTTACTCAAATCTCTCCCCATTTGAAATCAATGGCAAAGGGTCACCTTTGGGGCTCGGGGCTAAGAATGAGCCTCTTAGCTTAGCCCCTCCCCCACCTCCTCTTGAGGTGGTTAATTATGAGGTGGGAGTATTTCTACTCCCAGAAAGCATTGTTCTTTACCTTTATCCTCTTTCCTTCTCATCCGATCCTTCTGATTCCTTTAACTGTTCCTTTCCATGTCCATGTTCTTATCCATGTCCACATTTTTGTTCTTGTTCCTATTCTTGTTCCTATTCATATCCATGTTCCTGTTCTCGTTCTTGTTCATATCCATGTTCCTGTTCCTGTTCATATCCATGTTCCTATTCCTGTTCTTGTTCTTGTTCCTATTCTTGTTCATACTTGATTCTGTAATGTCTGCTCTACACCACTTTGTTGTGTGACCATCATTATTGCACTTATAACACTTAATGTTATTATTCCTTGGAGGTGCAAATATCTTAGGATTTCTCCTAGTGAAGCCATATCCTCTTCTATCATGAACCCTGCAATTCATTTCCTTGTGACCAAACTGATTACATGAGTAGCAATACCCATGGAAAATTTATTTTTTCCCATATTCCTATCTTTCATGTGTCCTGCATTGTGAAGCCATGTGCCCAAACCTATGACATGAAAAACATCTTCCATTGAAGTTTCCTTGTCTTGACCTCATTGGTCTCTTAGTCTCTCTTGACCTATTCTAATTGTTGTTCCATCTGTTTCTTCTTTGTGCATTGTTCCTTTCCCTGTTGAACTTTCTATTGTCCAACATATCCTTAGAAGTATCCCTCTCTATTTTACTTACTTCTTTTGATGCTTCTTCTTTTCTAGTGTTTGAGCTTGAATCTCCTTTTTCTTCTTCCTATTTTCTTTGTTCTTCTTTAGAACTAAGTCCTATTATGGCGATTGATGACTTTTGTGCATTGATAATCATGTCCAAAGTCTTTGGATTTTCCTCAAACTTGTGTAGCTTGTCCTTAGAGCCTTTTACTTCCATCCTTAGTGAAACTATCTCATGCTCTAATATTTCACACTCTAGATCTTTTGTCTTTAATTTTTTGGCCATACCTTCTTCAATTTTTCTTGCCTCTTCAACCTTGATTTTGAAGTTGGTGAGTTCTTATAGAAACTTTGCTTTTGCTTTCTCATCTTCTTGAGCTTGAACCCTTAATCCTGAATTATCCCTTTTTAATTCTTCAATAGTAACCATAAGTCTTTCACATTCTATATCTTTTACCTTTGACTGTTCAATCATACCTTCTTCAACTCTTCTTGACTTTTCAACCTTATCTCTCAAGTCAGAGAGATCTTGTAGAAGATTTGTCTTACATTTCTCATCTTCTTGTATTTGAGCCTTCAATTCTAAATTCTCTCTTTTCAATTCAACAAGTTCCTTAAGAGTGGCTTCCTCATTTTCTTTTTTTGAATATTCCTCTCTTTCTTTATTTGGTCTTCAATAGGATTATTTTCTTCTAATATTGAAAGTAGAGTTTCTTCTTCATACCTATTTTGATTATCCCTGTTATCCTTTCTTGAACCAACCTCTAGAATTTCATTTTCGATAATATCATCTTCATCTTCACCGCTACTAAACTCATTGTAATAACCTGCATCATGACTGAGTTGACCACAAACAAAATATTTTTCACCTTCTTGTGGACAATAAACTGCATGGTGACTTGTATTCCTACACCTGGTACAAAAATTTAATTATCTAATATTTTCTCCACTGCTTGATTCATCTCTTGAATCTATTTCCATTTTTCCTCCCAAAACAATAATATCAAATTCATCTTATTTTTATTTCATGATCATGTGTGTTCTTTTCTTCTTGTGTCTCATGGTTTTTACTTTGTCTTTCTTTGCCATTTGTGTTCTTGTAAGATATTACTTCAAGCTGTTAAACCTTTTCTGAAGGAACCAACTCTGATACCAATTGAAGAACACAAGATTATACTGAGAGGGGGTGAACAGTATAAGACCACTTTTTAATTTTCTTTTCAATCAATATTATGCAATGTAAAGATAGAAATATCAACATTAGTAACCAAATAAATGCACAAATCATCACACAAATAGAGACACCAATTTAACATGGTTCACCCAATGTGGGCTACTCCACGAAGAAAATATTTCACTAATATTTTCTCAATAAATATCTTGGGAATCCTTTCTCTATTATAATATTTATGGATCTCTATCCAAAGGAGACACCAATCCCCTAATCAAGTTTGTGGATCTCTATCCATAGGATAACTCCTTTCTCCTTAGCTCTGATGGTGATCTTCTAGAAGAACTGTTACCCCCACTGCTCTGGCTAATGGATCTCTATCCACTAAAGACTTATGTCCTCACTACCCTAGCTTAATGGATCTCTATCCACTAGAGACTCTCATCCTCTATACTCTATCACCTCTAAAGCTTACACTCAGCTCTGTATCAAATATGTACTAAACATAGTCCAGCGGTCTAGAACAAATCTGTCCTCAATCTCTATCTCTGGTCTAGCACAAATCTGTCCTCAAATATGTACTAAAATCTATCATTGAATATGTACTAAACATAGTCCATTGGTCTAGCATAAATTAATCCTCAATATCTATCCTCAAGCATTAAATCAAATCTTGACTCAATCTCAAATCAAATATATTGGATCTACCCCAAATCTTAACTCAAGGTTTGAACAAATCAATCAATAAACTTTGCTAGATCTACCCCAAACCTTAACTCAAGGTGTGAACAAATAAATCAATCGACTCTACTAGATTTATCCCAAACCTTAACTCAAGGTTTGAACAAATCAATCAATCAACTCTAATCTCAAGACTTATCAAATACTTATCTCAAATCTATGTTGTAAGCTTTCACAAAATCTCACACCAATCAGTCTACAAGTCCTCTCTAGAATTTGTCCAATTTGCTCAATAAGTCCCCTCAAGAACTTAACCAAATCTACTCAATAAGTCCTCTCAAGAACTTAACCAAATCTTCTCAATAATTCGTCTCAATAACTTAACCAAATTTGCTCTCAATCTGTATTGTAAGCTTCCATAAAATCTTACTCAAATATGTCCACAAGTCTTCTCATAGACTTACTTCAAATCTACTCAACAAGTCCACACTAGAACTTTTCTTGATGATGAAGGAATCTCATAAATCTGCCAAAACCACAAACACTTCTTTGCCAAGCTTAAAGAAGTTATAAGATGATAAACTCCCTCAAAAATATAATATAAATATCAAGACACACATACACCTTATCACTCCATATTTAAGACAATATTCATCAACATTTACAAAAATAATTCACCACTTACACCTTATAATCTCCCAATTAAAATAATGTTCAATTCACTCTTCTTTTCAAAATAACTCAATGCAAGAAGTTCCCTTTATCCTTTTAAAACTTCAAAAAATCAATGTGACACAAACACTTTATTCAAAAATAAAACTAACCCCTTATTCCTCCAATTTACCAAAAATAATAATCAAATAAAAATCCTTTTAAGCAACCCTTTTAACTCCCTAAGACCTCATGTCAAACTTTAGGCAACACAAAATAATAATCAAAATTTATTACCTTTGCCTTGGTGGATTTCGAACTCACAACGTAGCTCCAATAACCGCATGAGCTAGGCACTCGCTTGGGGAGTAAAGAGCACCACATGCTCTATAAAGCTCCCCGCTTTGCCTAGCAAAACGTGCACCATTTCCTTTGGCACTTCCAACACAAACACAACCACCAAAACATGCTGCCATCGCGTTTCAAACGTAGGTCACCTAGCGCCCAAACACTTTAACCACTGCCCTCTTGCCACTAGGCCATGCTGCCTAGATGGCTTTCAACTTTTGGTGCTTTTCATTTTTGTCTCTATTCGCTAGCACATAAAACAAGAAATTTGCTTCTCTTTTTCCGCATGAGTTCTCAACACAATTGCACGCATTAACGTTCGAGCAAAAGGATAATTTTAATGCCTCTAAGGCATGGGTTTTATATCAATTTCCTCCTTCACACATATACGTCGGCGCTTCGAATTTCCTTCAAACTTTAGACGTCGACACTATGATTTTCCTTTAAACTTATTAATTTATAAATTATTTAAATTCTCTTGAATTTAAATTTTATAAATTAATTCTTTAAAACCCTTTGGTTTTATTAGGGCCTTCTCTCATTTTACAACTTTGTATAAATAATATTTATTTATAAAATTTAAATTCAATTTGAATTTAAATGTTTTATAAAATAAATATTAAACCTTCCTTTAGCTTTGCAATAAGCTTCCTTGGGTTTTTATGAAAAACCTTTTAACTTATGCTTCCACATAATATTAAAAATATTATGAAGCCCTTTTGCCTTTAACCTCTGCATTGTTCCTCTTGACCTTTTGACATTATCGGTAGCTCATTAATGAAAACTTCATTCTTTGACATCAATGACAACTTTGACTCAAAATATCCAACACTATCGTATTTGGAAGAAACTAGTCCTATCAATATACATAGTTGTACATGAGACATGAGGGGAAGTCACTCTTAGGAAATGATAAATATCATGTGAGTGCTTACAGGGGATATTTTTAATATCAACTTGAACCATTGGTATATTGGTAAGTATCTTATAGGAGAGAGGTGTTTAAAATTTATGCATACCTAGATATTAGATTCTATCGATAAAAAAAAGGCTAGAGAAGAGGGAGTGGGGTTTATATTTGAGTTGCATACCAAATATTTGTATCATTTATAACATGAAATAGTTCTAAAATAGTAAATATTTAACAAAACAAACCATGTAAAATTTGAAACTAAAATTACACAAAGAGGAAAATTTTACTTAACTTTTTAAAACCAAATATTGAACCTTGAATTTAAATAATAATACTAGAATATGACCCTTTAATTGATTATAATCAACTATTAATTACAAAGGTATAAATTTTCATAAGGAATGTGCTCTTTCACTAGAATATAATAAATAGAGAGAAAATTATTCATTCACATTCATCATCAAATATCATGTACTTATATTTACCTCTTATTGATAAATACTTGATAGTTAACACTCCTAAGTAACTTCATAAAAGGTGAATCAATATGAATGAATGATGTCTTTTAATGTCCCTTACACTCAATGGTTTGTAGGACCTATCAAAGTTTATCCAAAGATAAATATGAATGGTTCAATATATTGGTCAAATATAATAAAGCTACTTCAATATATATGATTTAATTGATTCAATATATTGATTCACCTTTTATTTAAAATAGTAAAAATGATTATATTGATTCACTTTTGAAGAATACAACTTATATGTATATCTAATAGAAATGGTTAACTATATTTCTTTGACATGATTTTCAATATACTTTAAGTTTCTTATCCCATGCACATGAAATCATATGTAGTTAATCCTATTAAATATAAAACAACTAAGCGAATAAAAAACTAAGGGAAAAAACAACCAAGTGAATAAAAAATCAAATTAAAATACGAAGTCATCTATCCTTAATTCATTGAAAGAATTTAAATATCATTGCAATGAATTGAGTGAACATACTCACACACACAAAATAGACCATAAAAATCATGTAAATAAAAAATACAAGAAAATGTAGATATATAAGTTAAATATAAAAAACACATCAACTCATGTTAGGGGATTTGGAGAACAAGTGGGTATGAAAATTTTCAAAATATGAAAAGAGAGATTTAGTTTCAAATCTCCACTCCTCACAAGTAGGTGATATGTAAAGTTCACTTGAAGGTTTATTAGGCTTGCTAGCATGGATAAGACCGACTCTCGGGTGAATTTGAAGAAAGAGAACCCATTAGACATAGAATCTAATTCCACAATAAATTTTCACGAATGAACCTCCAACAAAAAAATTCACACTACCCCCAAAAAAAACCTCTAAAATAAAAATAAAAAACACTAATTCAATTTATTTTATTAGTATAAATATAATTTTAAAATAATAAATTTATAAGGATGGACCTCCAACAAAAAAATATAAAAAACACTAATTCAATTTATTTTATTAATATAAATATAATTTTTAAATAAAAATATTTAATAAAGTATATTAAAAAGTATATATATTTTATTAGTTCCAATCAACCAACAAATGATTAAATAATTGAGTGTCTAAAAAATTATTTCAATAATCTTCAAATTAAAAAAATATTTAAAATATCAATCTATTAAAATTTCAAGAATTTAAATGATAGTGTAGTTTCCATAGGTTATTTGATAAAAGTGAATCCTCTTGGAAGATTATTTTTTTAGACCCATTTTGATCAAAATATTAAAGAAAATCAAATGTAAATCCACCTCGATGAATGTGTGTATTTTGGTAGGATTTTTCTGATAAATGAAATCCTTTAAGAATGATTAATTTTTTTTTTATTTGGTTAGTGTGAGAAACCCCTATGACCAACAAACAGGGTTGAACAATCTCCTCCCAACCATGATCCTTCGTAAATCGAGAGCTATGCTTATCAATAGGGAATTTAACACACAACCACCACACACCCACCCCATCACACACTTGTCCACGCCACGGTTTAGATGAATGATTAAATTTTTAATTCTTTTTATAAATGATTCAAATATAAATTATAAAAATATAATTTAAAAGATGCAGTACTCTACAAATATTAATTTATTATTATTATTATTATTGATATTTCTATAATTATAAAAATTGTTATATTTTGAATAAAACTAAAAAAATCACCATAAAATTAATAATTATAGCATCTATAATTTCTAAATAAAAATAACAAATAAACCTATAAACATAAATACTAGATTATAAACTTTTTCTCCAACTAAATTATATCATTAATTAATATATTTAATTAAAAGGAACACTTTACATGGAGTGTATTTGACAAAGTTAAGGGAAGCTTTTTTTGTTGGAAGCTGGTGTGAAATCCACGGATGAATGTATTAGGGTTCAGTTGACATCCACATCAGCAAGGGATGATTTTCGCAAATTTTTTTTGCCAAAAGTTTCATGCCAAAAATTTTCCATCCATAGCTAAGCCAAGATGTTGTTTTCTACATCGATTTTGCTCGCTTCAGAAGATCTTCACACATTTTTCATGGTTAATCAAGGTACCCTTTTCTTCATAAAATATGATATTTTTTATTTTAAATAAATTCCATAGGTTAATGGTATGTTTTACAACAAAACAAAAGAAAGAAAATGTCTCGAAGAGGGTTAATGGAATAGGATGTAAGTAAGTTTGATGTGACCAAGTTGCATCCTCTTTCTTCAAAGGTCATTTATCGCCAGGCTACTATTAACATTGGTACATCCTTCTCTAATATTTATCTTTAAATATATTTAATGGAAGTATTTGATTTGAGATTGTTAATCCGTATCAAATAACTTCAAACTTCAAGTTATTTAGTTAATTTTAATGTAAGGGTTACAAAAACTAGACTCTACCAATCATGAAATCCAAACTCACTAGTATTTGCTATTTGGTTGCTTCTTTAGACCAGGGAAGGCAATAGGGCAAGAAAAATAATACTAAGCTCACTTTAAGTCATAAATATGGTTTACTTTTCTCCTCATTTGCACTCTACTTAAACCTTAATCTTGCCTGACTTTTTTCTAAATTATTTCAAGTATGTTATGAAATTAGGATACAAGACTTAGTTTTCTCCTCATTTGCACTCTTGCTTAAACTAGGTTATGAAATTCATATTTGCAGACCATCACATTTCATTATCATAAGTTAAATAATATCATTTACCATGCACCAAATATAGTTTCTAAAGGTAACAAAGTACTTCCTTATATCATCAATATTCTAGTTTACTTGTCATGCATGGGAAACATCTCCTTTGGCCTCAAGTCTTGCACAAGGTGTGTTTGGTTTCTATGTCACAACAGGGCCTTGATAGGCAATAACAAAGTGTTGGAGATCCTTGATGATGGGGTACCGAACCTCACTGTAACAGTCTTGAAGAAGATGCCAATTTCATCAGCCTCCGATATTATCAACCAGTTAACGAGTCTATCTAGCCTATTTTACAGTGAGCAATTTCAGGGGCACGAGGAGTCGAAGGAAGAATCTGAAGTTGATGGCAAGGAGGAATCTAAGTATGAGGATGATAAGGAGTCAGATGAGGACTACAAGGAAGACTGACTGCTTGACCTCCTGGCTATCCGTTATGTGGGATGTTTGTTTGACTATATTCTACTATTTTTTGTATGGGCACAAGCAACCCTGCGTGGCGTTTGCATGAATAGTTTTTATCATTGTTAGTTCTATTTTACATTTTTCTTTTTTTATGGCTATAATATTAGGCTTCCATAGTTTAGTTTGGTTGTCTTCAGATGGAAGAGTAGGGATTGGCCCTTGTTGTTGTCAGATTAAACTTGTAGGACTTGGCCTTTGTCTAGTTGGTCGGTGGACCATATTTTGTAAAATAGTTTTGGGTCAACCAGTTAAAACCCGATGTTAATTATAAAAGTCTCTTAACCAAAAAAATATTCTAGTTTACTTATTTTGTAGTTATTGATCATTGATATAGTCGATAGCATTCATTGTAATTCTAGTCTTTGTGCTTTGGGATGGAACAAGTACACAAACTCAAGCATTGGTCTTTGAATCATGTATTTACTAGATACAAACTATACATGCTATGTGTGTGCTCCCCTGAATGCTTCTTATGAAATGTACAAACTTGGTTTCCATATTTGTCAACCCATTATAATTACCTTTCAACCCCTAACTATTATTACATTTTCCCAAGCATCCTACCGATACTAAGCAAGACTATTGCTAATAAAATAATAAATAAAAACTTAGTTTTTGAAGTGTTACATAAAATTATCCACTAGCTCTGGATGTATTAGTCCTTGAAGCTCCAATCATGGATTGAGACATGATCGATGTGGGCAATGGATTGTCAACAACAATCCAACTTTTATTGTTTTTATTGTAGTATAAATTTTCTGAGCATGACTGTATATGAGTCAAGCTAAATTGATATTCAATATTTTTATCCATAGTGCTCCTAGGATTTGTGCAAGGTAAAGAAACCAAGTGTAGACACTTAAAATTGCATCTTAACTAACTAGAAGGAATTTATTTAGGTGATTTAGTTGATTTAGATAAAAATGAAAAAAACGAGCCCATTTTGGGCTATTCTAATTCAACCTAATGAAAATTTTCTAATTTAGCATTATCTTATGTGCATATCATAGATGTGTCTATCAAGATGAACCAAATATTAGTTTTCTCAAGTTAAAAAGCAAAAATTATATCTTTTTTATCATCAAGGGATTTCATATCCAAGGTTGTACATACTCTTAGCTTCGAAAGCCTTAACAATAATATCTTATGCAAGATTGATCACATTCTTCTTCAGTGTTTCCTTGAATCAGATTTGTAGGTATCAAATCTGAATTCTACAAGACAAAACCCAAACCCACATGCAACTCCAAAAGATGCATCAACTAAATATTATCACTCCTCAAAATCTTACAAATACCAAAATATGGATGTTCTAGACCTTGCATCCTAGAGCGTTGCACTCTTTGGGATCCTTGTCATTGAACGTGAGGGATTTGGTGCTTGAGCCAGATTGACCTTAAAATAACTTTGGAAGCTAAATCCACTCACCCTCAGAAGTCATCAGACACACTAGAACACCAAGATTTCATCCTCTAAGATCACAAGCTATTTTTTAGCCTACCTTCAATCCATAACCTCTAGATAAATATTCATTGTATCTTCAAAATTTTCTACAATAGCCTAACTGGCTAGATTTGATTCCTGTATATTGCTATTAATCTATTCTCATTTCATTAACATAATTAATTGTACATATTTTAATACTTATATTTTATTTTTGTCTACATTAAGCATCTGGAAACACTTTAAGAAATTTACTTAGCTCAACTCAAAAATAAAAAATTATGTGCCAATTATGAGAGGCAATTATAGAATAGAATAATAGGTAGAATGTAAATTTAGAATTGAGAAACCTTGGCTCCTTTTGAAGGGCTTCCAAAATTATATTATATAAAATCAATGAGATACACTTATATTACATTTGTATGAACATCAATATCCTTATTGACTAAAGAGTTGGCAACATTATAATTTCAATCAGATTGAATTAGAAATAACTTTTAACTATGCCTAACAAGAAGTGTTGAACCTACTGTTTCTCATGGTTCAAAGGCCTAGTGTATGAGCTCAATTGTTCCAAATAGCATTGTACAAGTAGTGCCCATTGTTTTCATCTTGATAACATCTTTTTGTCATTTTACTTTAACCATATTTATGGGGTATGAAAAAATGGTTCAAAAGTAAGTGGAAAAAGTTGACAGCTTTGGAATTTTCAAAAAAGTTTGGTTCAGTTTGAAGAAAATATAAACATTTAAAACTTTGTGTAGTTTTAGTAAAATAAATATGCATGTATTCAGGCATTTGTTTATGTGGAATTAGGGTTCAATAATGCTATCATTTATAGGTGCCAATTTTGTTGTTTGACAAGGTTATTTCTTTTGTTTTGATTTCCACCTTAGATAAAAATGCACGTATACAAAGCATATTAAAACTTAGAAAGGGACAAAGTGAACTAAAGTGGTTTCATTTTCCCAAAAATATAAATCAAACCAAATCTCAGTCAAACCTGTTAACTATGACCTTCCCAAGATTTAGTCCTTCACTTATTCATCCATAATGCTACTAGGATTTGTGCAAGATGAAGAAACCAAGTGTTTGCAAACACTAAAACTTTAACAAAGCTACTCAATTCACATTACTCATCTCAACACAAAAGAAAAATATGTGGTAATTATAGAAAATAATAATAGATAGAATATAAAATTAGGTTTTAGAAACCTTGACTATCTTTTAAGGGCTTTCAAGAGTATATTATATCGAAGGCCATTTTAATATTCTCTTGCTTATATAGAGCCTCAATGAACATCAATGTATTTATCAATTGGAGAACTGAAAACATATTAATTTCAGTTAGATTGAGTTAGAAATAACTTAAATATTCCTCTAACAAAAGGTATGAAACTTATTGTTTCCATGGTTTAGAGGTTTAGAGGTATATTGTTCAGGTTGTTGATTAGCATAGGTCATTATGCTTCAGTGAATGAGCTCAGTTGGTCCAAATATCATTGTACAAGTAATGCCCATACATTTCATCTTGAGAACATCCTTATGGTCATTTTAATCGTAACATATTGATGAGGTATGAAAACACTTGGTTCAAGAGGAAGTGGAAAAAATTAAGAGGTTTGGATTCTAAAAAGATTAATGGTTCAGTTTGAAAAAAATATAAGCATGTAAACATTTTGTATATTTTTTAAGAAAATAAATATAATTAGGAATTTGTTTATGAGGTATTAGGGTTCAATAATTCTTTCATGTATGAGTGTCATTATTGTTTCTTGGCAAAGTTTACCATTAAATATATTTTTTTTCTTTTCCATTTTTTGATTTCCCATAAAAAAATACATATATAAAAAATATATTAGAACTAAATAAAGCGCCAGAGAGAACTGAATTCCATCTTCCCAAAATATAAATTAGATTGAACCTCAAATAAACCTTTTAACTATGATGTTCCTAGGTTGTAGTCCTTAACGTACTCAAATTTTGATTTAAATGTATCCTTGATTGTCTTTTACTCTTAAGATATTACTTCCTACTTGTCTCTCAAATTTTCATTACAGGGATGGTCTTGGTAATTTGAGGCCTCATGTTGTTTGTGAAAATAATTTACATTGAACCTCACCTCTCCATCCAGTCCTCCTTCTCACATTCTCTCTTTGAATAGACACATTGATAGTGTAATTAGGGGATCATTGTTAGTGTATCTAGATCACCTAGGATTCACTTTCTCAACAACTAAGCCTTAGGTAGACCTTTTTCACAACATTTATTAATAGATGTTTGATGGCCTTATTGTTTTGTGTGGTAATTTAGTGGGAGTTTTTTTTTTTTATTAGGTGGATGAAAGGAGTTTTGAAAGGACCTCTAAAACTTATAACAAAAAGAAGCTAATATCAAACCACTAAGATACCGAGAACACTTCAAACATTAAATCCAACCAGCTCTTGGACACAACTACCTACACCTAGACCAACATATACTAGCTGAACAGACCCAGACACATAAGCCAAACAGAGACAAAACTTGGGTACACAAGCCCACATGGATAAATGAAGATAAAAATTGGGCATGTAGGCCTGACCAAAATACTCAAAAAATAACATCCAATGGGGAGGGTTCCAACCACCCGCTCTAAGTAATCTGACTCGAGTTTGACCTTTGCTTGAATTCATTTTCCAACGATCTAAGGCCATATGGGAAATTACCTCTCCAAATGTGAATATCTTACTGTGTAAGACCTTGATTAGCCAGGAAGTCCACAACTTTGTTACCTTCCCTAAAATGGTGCTTGAATTGGACTTCTTCTAAATTTTGAATCATTCTCAATTCAATTATAAAATTTGCAATAGTCTAGGATGGATTTTGGTTGCCATTAATCATGTTGATAACATTGAGTGAATATCCTTCTATGAATAGTTTCTACAATTCACCAAGTTCAATTGGGAAACCCTAAAATAATACCCAAGCTTCAACAAAATGGCTAGTTTGGTGACCCAAGATTTTAGCAAAGGCAAGAAGAATTTTTCCCTTCGAGTTTCTAAACAAACCCCCTGCACCCGTCGAACTCGGGTTCCCTTTAGAAGCTCCATAAAAGTTGAATTTTAGCCAACCTGATGGAGGGGGTTTCCAAATAATGCTAGACCTATCCTGACTCACCCTGCTCATTGTATTTTGAGGCTGAGTTAAAAAACCCAATGATATCTCCAAACCAATATCTCCTTCACAAGTTATCAAATCTAGTTTTAAATATTTCATATTTTCCACTATATCTACAATGGCCCTCGAGGAGATCGATGACTTAGGATGGCAAATATTTTTAAAGGCATGGGCATTCCTTTCCTTCCACACCCACCACAAAATATGGGGTAACCCAAATTTCTAAAAATTACATAGGTGGGGAGAGGATAAGGGGGAGACCCATTGAAAAACTAGGTCCTCCAGCGATTTGGGAAGAACCCAAGAAACAACCAGATCCAAAAAGGACTAACGAAAGACTTCAAGGGTATAGGCACAATGATAAAATAAGTGGAAAGGTGATTCAAAATACCTTCTACACAGGAAGCACTTATTAGGGAAAATCATTCCCCATTTTTGAATATTATCAAGAGTAAGGAACTTTCCCTGAATTGCAAACCAAAAGAACACATTGAATTTAGTGTTAGAGTAAATAACTATATAAAATATAGAAAAGCAATTATAGTGTTTCAAACTTTAACAACATAATTAACAAAATAAGACAAACACACAGTAGAAGAGACAATGATTTTAACGTGGTTCACCCAATGTGGGTTACATCCACCGAGAATTTTTAGTCCTTTCTTTCTCAATCCAAGCAATAGAGGGTTACAACCTATAGCAAACATCTGCTATAATTTTCTCTCTATATTTACAAGGAATCAACACAGTAATTTTCATTGTCATTATATTATCTGTTTTTCCTCACAACTATATATAAGAAAAAAATAGAAAAACAAACTGCTTTTCTTAATACATTCCAAGATTAACATTGAGTTCCCAGCATCTAATTTTGGGATAAAAACAAAAAAATTTCCCTGGATGTCCTGTTGTAAATCCGAAAACTTTCTCTCGGTAGACTAACGATCGTAAATCTGGAAACTTTCCCTATCGATCCCGCAGTAAATCCGAAACTTTCTCTGTTTAGCCTCCTCATAATTAGGCTCCATTCCTAACAATCTCCCACTTGGAGACTAATTCCATTGCACCATACTGCAACCAAGGACTGAAAAATTCTCATCATGGCCTCTTATTCCTTAAGGCCAATTGAAGTTGAGAAAAAGATCAACTTTTCTCTTGACACCACTTTTGTAAGCATATCGACAGGATTTTGTGATGTGTGAACTTTCCCTAATTTCAAAGATCCATCTTCCGCTACTGATCTAATGAAATGATACCTGAGTTTGATGTGTTTAGTTTTTTAATGGAATACCAAATTCTTTGCAAGGTGTATGGCACTCTGGCTATCACTCCACAACCTATTATCATCTTGCTTTTTCCCCAGTTCTTCCATTAGTCTTTGCAACCAAACCATCTCTTTGCTTGCTTTTGTAGCAGCAACATATTCAACTTCAGTGGTTGAAAGGGCAACTACGTGTTAGAGTTTAGAAATCCAACTAACCGCTCCTCCTCCTATAGTAAAGATGTAGCCAGTAGTGCTCCTTCCACCATCAAGATCACCTGTCATATCAGAATCTACAAAACCTTTCAAGCATATATTAGAGCCTCCAAAATTCAAAGAATAATTTGAAGTTCCTCTCAAGAACTTGAGTATCCATTTTACTGCTTGCCAATGTTCTTTTCCCAGATTACTCATAAATCTACTCACTACTACCACTGCGTGGGCAATGTCTGGTCTTGTACAAACCATTGCATACATCAAGCTTCCAACCGTCGATGCATAGGGAACCTTAGCCATATGCTCTTGTTCCTTTTGTGTCTTGGGACACAAATCTTTGGTGAGTTTGAAATGCTTTGCCAATGGAGTAGCAACAAACTTTGCATTGTTCATGTTGAATCTCTTAAGCACTTTTTCAATGTATTTTGCTTGTGATAATTTTAGAGTGTGACTCTCCTTGTCTCTTGTTATCCTCATACCAAGGATTTTTTTGGCTTCTCCCAAATCCTTCATGGCAAAGGATTTAGCCAACTTCTTCTTGAGCATGTTTATATCTTTGATGCAGGAGCATCCGGTGGCGAAGTTGCAATCTTGCATCACCCAAAATGTGTTTTTTTCTTAAGTACTAAAACTGTCGCGATATCGCGACGCTTTTTGAAGAAGGGCGCCAGCGGGCCAAACTGTCGCGATATCGCGACGTTTTTTTGAAAAGCACGGTCGGGACGCCAAACTGTCACGAAATCGTGACATTTCTAAGCACAGATCGGGACGCCAAACTGTCACGAAATCATGACATTTCTAAAGCAGCGCAGTCGGGACGCCAAACTGTCGTGAAATCGTGACATTTCTGAAGAAGCACGGTCGGGACGCCAAACTGTCACGAAATCGTGACATTTCTGTTGCAACGTGGTCTGGACGCAAAATGGTCACGAAATCGTGACACTTTCGGAAGCAGGGTTTGAAAGCACAGGGACATCTTTGGCAAAAAGGTTCTAAGGCACAAGAATGGTCACGAAATCGCGACACCTTCGAAGGCAAGCTTAAAGGACGTCGCGAAATCGCGACACCTTCAAAGATAAAGTTTAAAAGACGTCACGAAATCGTGACACTTTCGGGAGGCAAGACTTGGAAGCATAAAGACATCGCAACACCTTCGAAGGCAGAGCTCAAAGATGTCACGAAATCGTGACATATCCGGAGGCAAGGTTCCACAATGCAAAGATGTCATGAAATCGTGACACTTCCGAGCCAAGGACGTACGGAATGCAAAGATGTCACGAAATCATGACATATCCGGAGGCAAGGTTCCACAATGCAAAGATGTCACGAAATCGTGACACTTCGAGCCAAGACGTACGGAATGCAAAGATGTCGCGAAATCGTGACATGTCACGGTTTCGCGGCCCAAGGGAGGAAAGCGAGTAAGAAAGGCCTAGACGTCACGATTTCGTGACGTGTAGCGGAATCGCGGCCCCAAGGAGGAGAGAGAAGCCTAACGTCAAAACGTCATGATATCGCGACCAAAGAGGAGAGAGAAAGTGTTGGGGCAAAAACGTCGCGATATCGCGACAGGGCGCTCACGACGTTGACCAACCGACGACTGCAGGGACCAATGCAGAGGGACACGTGGCGTGAAGTTACAGGTGGCCCGAGAGTATGAAGCGGTTACAGGAAGCATGGCAACAGGACACGTGGCATCAACTGCAAACGGCCATGGCGCATTCTTGTGAATGATTGACTTGGCAGTGGATCGACAGGCGGCTGCAGGGCATGCCGCCACTACAGGCCATGATTTTTTGATGCACCTGGCAGCATCATGCAGGCGGGACAGAGCATTCGTGCGGGCGGTATGGGGAGTCTCGCATTCAAGGTAATGATGGTCCAAAGAGAGTCGGGCCTGGGGATAAAGAAAAGGCCCGCACTTTGCGTAATGATAGAGAAGGAGGTGGCGGCCGAGGATAAAAGGCGCGCATGCATTGTATTGAAGGACTCTTGGCCATTTATTTTTGGGGAATTGCTGTGTATTCGAGGAGAGACCTCTGTTTTTAATGAAGCTTGCTGGAATTTTGCTTGTGCATTGTTAATTTCTGCATTCTTGTTGTGTGTTGTGCGTAGCTCTATATCAAGTGGTATCAGAGCCGGTTGGTTCTGAGAGTGCAAACCGATCGCCGAACAGAGAGGCAGTTTGCGCCAGGACCGTGGTTGTGGGGTTGTGAAGAAGAAGCAAGATGCCTCCGCGAAGAGACCATGGTGGTATAAGGCACAGACGAGCAAGAAGGGAGGAGGTCGATCTAAGAGCCCTACAGAGGCAAGTTGAGGCCCTGCAAGAGGAAATTAGAAGAGGAGTCGAGCCGAGAAGGGAAGAACCCAGCGAAGATGAAGCGTGGGAAGAAGAAGTTCCATCTGATGCGGAAGAGGCCTTGGACCCAGTAGAGGCTAGGCTGTACAGGGCTATCTCCCAGATTGGGAAGAAGCCAAAATTTGACGTCTCGACTTACTCTGGAAACCTCAACCCTGAGGAATTAATAGACTGGATCAACGACATGGAGGAGTACTTCGAATACGAAGAGATCGCAGATCCAAATCGGATCAGATTCACAAAAACCAAGCTGAAGGGGCATGCTAGCATCTGGTGGAAAGGAGTGCAGTTAGAAAGGAACAGGAGGGGAAAGGAAAGGATCACCAGATGGGATAGGATGGTAGAGAAACTAAAGAGGCAGTTCATCCCTGCAGATTATGAGCTGGATTTGTTGAAGAAAATGCAGAGTCTTCGACAGGCTAGTAAGTCTGTCAAGGAATATACTGAAGAGTTCTATCAAATCTCTATCAGAACCGGCCATTCGGAGGCGAACAAAGAGAAGGTCGCACGTTACATAAATGGATTGCGAACCAGCATTCAAGAAGAGCTGGGGCTGGTTAGAATGAGCACAGTGGAGGATGCATATCAGTTTGCATTAAAAGTGGAAGAGAAACTAAATAGAAGGTTTGATGGCAAGCAGAGAGGGAAGGACAGGGGTGGAAGAGCTGGTGGAAGAGGCAGTGGTGGAAGATACAAAGATTTTGGGAAAACTGGTGAAGCTAGCAGCGGCCAAAAATAGAAAGAGGTGAAAGAGGAGGATGACCGACGCCCACGCAATCAGAGCAACAACTACCCAAGAGGAAGAGGTAGGTCTGGGCGAGGGTTTGGAAGAGGTGTCTTTAGAGGAACCTGCTTCAACTACGATGAAGAAGGACACAGGGCATACAACTGCCCACAACATCAAGAGAGGCCAAATCGAAGACCAGAGGGTCAGGCCCGAGCTACTGTAGCAGACGAAGGTGTAGAGTCTGAGCATTCAGAGGAGGCAAAAAGAGGGGAAGCCATGATTATCAGAAGAGTCTTGCTTGAATGAAGAGGAAAAGGCAGACCAAAGGAACAGCCTATTTCGGACAAGATGCAAGTGCGAGAGCAAGGTCTGTAATATCATCATTGATAATGGAAGCACTGACAATTTGGTTTCAGAGGAAATGGTTTCCAAGCTACGGTTGGAAAGGAGAAAACACCCACACCCTTATCGAATTGCATGGTTGCAAAAGGACCATCGGGTGCTGGTGAGTGAGCAATGTCTGGTGAAGTTCAACATTGGAACTTACCAAGATGAAGTGTTATGTGACATCTTGCCCATGGATGCATGTCACCTGCTGCTTGGGAGGCCATGGCAGTTTGACCGAAGTGTTGTTCATGATGGTCGAGCCAACACATATTCTCTATCAAAGAATGGAGTTCGCCATAAGTTAAAACCCCTGAAAGAGGCGGATGAGAAAGTATGCAGCAGTGCACGAGTCTGTCTAGTTGATGGCAGAAGATTCTTGGAAGGCCTGAAGCCGGATCATGTGTGTTATGCTATAATCCCCAGAGTTAGGGAAGAAGGATGCAAGGAGATTCCAATGGAAGTCATGGGACTGTTAGAAGAATTCCCTGATATCATTTCTGACAATGTTCTTGAAGGTTTACCACCTGTTAGGAAGATCAGTCACCACATAGATCTGGTGCCTGGATCGAGCTTGCCAAACAAGGCTGCACATCGAATGACACCGGTGGAAACTGAAGAATTAAATCGGCAAGTTCAAGATCTATTGAAGAAAGGCCTGATAAGGGAGAGTCTTAGTCCATGTGTTGTACCAGCAGTATTAGCACCCAAGAAGGATGGAGAATGGAGGATGTGCACCGACTCTCGGGCAATCAACAAGATCACCATTAAATACAGGTTCCCCCTACCGAGAATGGATGATATCATGGACTGCTTGAGTGGAGCTGAGTACTTCACAAAAATTGATTTGAAAAGTGGATACCATCAGATCCGCATTAGAGAAGGGGATGAGTGGAAGACAGCCTTCAAAACCAGAGAAGGGTTGTATGAGTGGTTGGTTATGCCATTTGGATTAACCAATGCACCTAGTACCTTTATGAGGTTAATGAATGAAGTTCTGAAGGAATTTTTGGGCAAATTTGTTATTGTTTACTTGGATGATATACTAATTTTTAGCAGAACCTTAGAGGAGCACCTGATGCACATCAGGAAGGTTCTTGAGAAACTGCGGGAGGAGCAGTTATTGATCAATCTGAAGAAGTGCAACTTTGTGAAGAAGGAGCTGGTATACCTGGGATTTGTCATATCAGCAAATGGTCTCAAGATGGACCCCGAAAAGGTGAAGGCTATCCTAGAATGGCCTGTCCCAAGGAGTGTGACCGAGGTTAGATCATTTCATGGTCTGGCCAGTTTCTACAGAAAATTTATTAGAAACTTCAGCAGTATTTGTGCATCTCTTATTGAGACAATGAAGGGAAACAAGAAGGAATTCCAGTGGACAGTTGGAGCAGATAAAAGCTTTGCTATGCTGAAGAAGAAGGTCACTGAGCAACCCATTTTAGCACTTCCAGATTTCAATAAGGTGTTTCAGGTAGACTGCGATGCGAGTGGCAGTGCGATAGGAGCCGTCTTGAGCCAAGAAGGTAGGCCTGTAGCTTATTTCAGCGAGAAGCTCAATGATGCCAGGAGAAAGTATTCGGTATATGATCAAGAGTTCTACGCCATAGTTCAAGCACTCAAGAAATGGAGGCACTATCTGTTGCCGAAAGAGTTTGTTCTCTATACCGACCATCAAGCGCTGCAGTTTATTAACAGTCAGGGAAAATTGAATCAGAGACACCTGAAATGGGTAGAGTTCCTGCAGAGCTATACCTTTGTGCTGAAGCATCGAAGTGGAAGATCCAATAGGGTGGCAGATGCATTGAGTAGGAGGCAATGTCTGATGACAGAAATGAGAGTGGAGGTTGTAGGGTTTGCTGAGCTCAAGAACTTATACCCTGCAGACCCCGATTTCGTAGAAGCTTGGAAAGCCTGCACTGCGCCTGTTGCGTTGGACAGGACTAGATGGTTGGATTACCTGATTCAAGATGGAATGCTGTTTAAGGGGAACCAATTGTGCATTCCGAAGAGCTCAATGAGAGAGAACCTCATTAAAGAGAAGCACAGTGGGGGTTTAGCTGGACACTTTGGTCGTGACAAGACCATCTCATTGGTTAGTGAAAACTATTACTGGCCACAATTGCGGCGAGGATGTGGCAAAGTTTGTGCAGAGTTGCAGGATTTGCCAGATGGCAAAGGGTGTGAGGCAGCCTACTGGTTTGTATCAACCGCTACCTATACCTGAGCGGCCGTGGGAAGATATTAGTATGGATTTTGTGCTTGGTTTGCCTCGGACGCAGAGGGGGCATGATTCCATCTTTGTGGTAGTGGACAGATTTTCGAAAATGGCACATTTTATCCCGTGCCAGAAGACTAGCGACGCGGTCCATGTAGCTGGTTTGTTCTTTAAGGAAGTGGTACGCCTTCATGGGCTGCCAAGAAGCATTGTGTCGGACAGAGATACCAAGTTTGTAGGTTATTTCTGGAAGACCCTCTGGAAGAAATTAAAGACGGAGTTAAAGTTCAGTTCTGCTTACCACCCGCAAACAGATGGCCAAACAGAGGTGGTTAATCGGAGTTTGGGCAACCTACTGCGATGCTTGGTAGGGGACAAGCCCAAGGGATGGGATCTAATTCTATCGCAAGCTGAGTTTGCGTACAACAGCTCGGTCAATCGGAGTACCAACAAGTCACCATTCCAGATTATCTATGGGAACAGCCCAAGGAACGCTTCAGAGTTAAGAAGGCTAGATACAAGGGAGAAATGCAGTGCTGAAGCAGAAGACTTTGCTGAACACCTGAAGGGAGTGCATGAGGAAGTGACAAAACACATTGCCAAGATGAACGTTCAGTACAAGACAAGGGCGGATCAAAAACGCAGAGCTAAGGAGTTCCAAGTAGGAGATTCGGTCATGGTCCATCTGCGAAAGGAACGGTTTCCTGCCAAGACCTACAACAAACTCAAAATGAAGAAATTTGGGCCATGCAAAATCATTGGCAAACGGGATTCGGGTAATGCCTACGAGGTGGAGTTACCAAGTGAACTTAACATCTCCCCCGTGTTTAACATCTCAGATTTGGTTGAGTATCATGAAGGAGAAAGCAGTGAGGTACCCAGTCCAGATTTGTGGAGCATTCCGGCAGTCACCCCAGTTGCGGACGAGATAGAAGAAATTCTGGATACGCGTGAGGGTCGCAGTACTCGGAACAGGAGTTATTCTGAGTATTTAATCAAATGGAAGGGCCGACCCATAGAAGATGCGACTTGGCTATCCAAGGCGGAGGTTGATCGCCTGGGTCTACCTCGAAAAGATCAGAAGTGAGGTCACTTCTCAAACTCACCCCGGGTGTCTGATGCAGGAGCATCCGGTGGCGAAGTTGCAATCTTGCATCACCCAAAATGTGTTTTTTTCTTAAGTACTAAAACTGTCGCGATATCGCGACGCTTTTTGAAGAAGGGCGCCAGCGGGCCAAACTGTCGCGATATCGCGACGTTTTTTTGAAAAGCACGGTCGGGACGCCAAACTGTCACGAAATCATGACATTTCTTAAGCAGCGCAGTCGGGACGCCAAACTGTCACGAAATCATGACATTTCTAAAGCAGCGCAGTCGGGACGCCAAACTGTCACGAAATCGTGACATTTCTGAAGAAGCACGGTCGGGACGCCAAACTGTCATGAAATCGTGACATTTCTATTGCAACGTGGTCTGGACGCAAAATGGTCACGAAATCGTGACACTTTCGAAAGCAGGGTTTGAAAGCACAGGGACATCTTTGGCAAAAAGGTTCTAAGGCACAAGAATGGTCGCGAAATCGTGACACCTTCGAAGGCAAGCTTAAAGGACGTCGCGAAATCGTGACACCTTCAAAGATAAAGTTTAAAAGACGTCACGAAATCGTGACACTTCTGGGAGGCAAGACTTGGAAGCATAAAGACATCGCAACACCTTCGAAGGCAGAGCTCAAAGATGTCGTGAAATCGTGACATATCTGGAGGCAAGGTTCCACAATGCAAAGATGTCACGAAATCGTGACACTTTCGAGCCAAGGACGTACGGAATGCAAAGATGTCACGAAATCGTGACATATCCGGAGGCAAGGTTCCACAATGCAAAGATGTCACGAAATCGTGACACTTCCGAGCCAAGACGTACGGAATGCAAAGATGTCGCGAAATCGTGACATGTCGCGGTTTCGCGGCCCAAGGGAGGAAAGCGAGTAAGAAAGGCCTAGACGTCGCGATTTCGCGACGTGTAGCGGAATCGCGGCCCCAAGGAGGAGAGAGAAGCCTAACGTCAAAACGTCGCGATATCGCGACCAAAGAGGAGAGAGAAAGTGTTGGGGCAAAAACGTCGCGATATCGCGACAGGGCGCTCACGACGTTGACCAGCCGGCGACTGCAGGGACCAGTGCAGAGGGACACGTGGCGTGAAGTTACAGGTGGCCCGAGAGTATGAAGCGGTTACAGGAAGCATGGCAACAGGACACGTGGCATCAACTGCAAACGGCCATGGCGCATTCTTGTGAATGATTGACTTGGCAGTGGATTGACAGGCGGTTGCAGGGCATGCCGCCACTACAGGCCATGATTTTTTTATGCACCTGGCAGCATCATGCAGGCGGGACAGAGCATTCGTGCGGGCGGTATGGGGAGTCTCGCATTCAAGGTAATGATGGTCCAAAGAGAGTCGGGCCTGGGGATAAAGAAAAAGGCCCACACTTTGCGTAATGATAGAGAAGGAGGTGGCGGCCGAGGATAAAAGGCGCGCATGCATTGTATTGAAGGACTCTTGGCCATTTATTTTTGGGGAATTGCTGTGTATTCGAGGAGAGACCTCTGTTTTTAATGAAGCTTGCTGGAATTTTGCCTGTGCATTGTTAATTTCTGCATTCTTGTTGTGTGTTGTGCGTAGCTCTATATCAATATTGCATATTTGTACCTGCAACTAACATGTCATCCACATAAAATAGCAAAATAACATAGTTACCATTTCCAGTTTGCTTAAAATATACACAGTGATTACTTTGACATCTTTCAAACCTTTGATTAGCCATGAAATTATCAAATTTTAAATACCATCTGTCTAGGAGCTTGTTTTAACCCATACAAGCTCTTTTTCTGTTTACATACCCAATCCTCCTTACCTTTCACCTCAAAGCCTTCTAGTTGGTGCATATAAATTTCCTCCTCCAAATCACCATGAAGAAATGTTGTCTTCACATCCAATTGCTCCAGATACAAATTTTCTATAGCTATAAGACTCAAAATAGCTCTAATAGAGGTCATTTTTACAACTGGAGAAAAAATCTCATCAAAATCAATACCTTTTTTTGAGCAAATCCCTTGACCACTAGTCTTGCTTTGTATCTCTTATGCCCTTCATTCTCCTCTTTAATCCTATACACCCATTTATTGGTCAAAGCTCTTTTGCCTTTGGTTAGCTCAACCAAATCCTAATTTTGGTTGTGGAATAAAGAGTCCATTTCTTCATTCATTGCAAGCTCTCACTTATTCCTGGTATCCATCTGTAATGCTTCCTGAAAACATTCTGGCTCACCAAAGATCGAGATACAAAACATAATCAGAGAAATGTTGAGAAATTTTACTTATCCTGGTAGATCGTCTAACAACACTTTCTGGAGATTGAGGTGCTTGTTGCTGTTGCTTTACATTTTGATCTTCTACCACTTTTGGAGTTACCTTTTCTATGTGTCCATCAAGGTCTATGTATTCAGCAATTTCCCCTTTCTGTTTCTTTCCCTACAACCGATCTTTATACAAGTTTTTTTCATTAAATGTGACATCCTTACTTCTAATGACTTTTCGGTTATCACAATCCCATAATATGTAACCCAAGCCATCAATACCGTAACCAATAAAATAGCACTTTTGGGCCTTAGCATCTAACTTATTTCTATTCTCTTTGTCTATATGCATAAAAGCCTCACATCCAAATACCTTAAGGAAAGAATAATTTACTAGTTTACCTGTCCAAAGCTCTTTCGGAATTCCTCCATCCAAGGCACTAGACGGTCCTCTATTAATCAGATATACTGCAGTATCAACAACATGAGCCCATAAAAATAATGGTAAGCCTGCATGTATTCTCATGATCCTAGCATGCTCCATGATGGTTCTATTCATTCTTTCAGCAACCCCATTTTCTTGAGGTGTTATTGGAACTACCTTGATTCTTCTAATTCCATTTTTAGAACAAAACACATCAAATTCTCTACTACAATATTCTCCACCATTATCCGACTTTAGACACTTTAACATTTTTCCAGTTTCATTTTCAACTAATGCTTTCCAATTCTTGAAGGTATTAAAAACATCACTTTTATTCTTAATGCAATATATCCATGTTTTCCTTGTTGCATCATCAATAAAAAGTACATAGTAAGAGGAAACTCCAAGAGAAGTTACCTGAGCTGGGCCCCAAACATCTGAGTGCACAAGCTCCAATTTCTCTTTCTTCCTTTCCTTTCCTTGAGAAATCTAACTCTCTTTGTTTTACCATAAACACAATCCTCACAGAATTCCAAATCAATCTCTTTTAACTTAGGAAATAACTTTCTTGAATGTAAAATTTCCATACCTTTTCCACTCATATGTCCAAGTCTTTGGTGCCACAAAGATGCACTCTCACATGTAGAAACTAAATTCATGGAGCAGTGAGAAAAATCAGTAAGTAAATAAAGAGTACCCACTAATTTACCTCTAGCTACTATCAATGAACCTTTAGTAACTTTCCAAGCATTTTCTCCGAATGCAACCGTGTATCCTTCACCATCAAGCTTACTTGCCGATATAAGATTTCTCTTTAAATCTGGTATGTGTCTTACCTCTTTAAGAGCCCATTGACATCCATTTGGGGATTTAATCAAAATCTTTCCAATACCCACGATTTTACATGGTTGGTCATTTCCCAACAGAACCTGTCCATAATCTCCAGAAACATAATCTATGAAGTATTCCTTATGTGAGGTAGCATGGAATGAAGCATCACTATCAATTACCCAATAATCACTATTTCTATCAAGAGATAAGATTAAAGCATCTTGTAGAATTTGTCCAATAATATTGGCTTCCGAAGTGTTACCATTATTATCATTACTTTCATTTCCATCACCCTTTCTTTGCCAACAGTCCTTCTTGAGATGACCCTTTTTGCCACAGTGCCAACACTGTAGCTTTCCTTTTCCACGTGATTTGGATTTGCCTTTGGATTTGCCATGATGTGAACTCTTGCCTCTTTATCTTCCTCTTCCTCTATTCTCAATAGTTAAGGCGGTGCTAGATGATTCTCTTGTGGTTTTTCTTCTCATGTCCTCACTGAGTATCACACCAACCACATCATCAAATTCTAATTTATTTGAACTTGAAGCAGAGTTACTTACCGCCATTACCAAACTATTCCAACTTTCTAGAAGAGAGCATAAGATTAGTAAGGCCCTAAGCTCATCATCAAAATCCAATCCTACTGAATGCAATTGATTAGTGATAGTATTAAATTCATTTAAATGATCATGCACATATCCTCCTTCACTCATTTTCATGTTAAATAACCTTTTCATTAAGAATACCTTATTTGATGCTGATGGTTTCTCATACATCTTGGCCAACTTATCCATGACTCCCTTGGTAGTCTTTTCATCGGAGATGTTGAAGGCTACGGTGGCTCCCAAGCACAACCTCACAGTACCCAATGCCTTTCTATCAAGGAGACTCCACTCCTCATCAGACATAGTTGAAGGTCTCTTTGTTTCCCCCTCAAGAGGTAAGTAAATATCCTTCTGGTACAAGTAATCCTCCATCTGCATCTTCTAAAATTTGAAAGCCATTGAATTTTTGAACTCTAAACCTCCCTTCTTTCGCCATTGCTCCCACTTGATCCAGAAATTCTCCTTCTGTCAAGTGCACCCAACAAAACAACCGCTCTGATACCACTTGTTAGAGTAAATAACTATATAAAATATAGAAAAGCAATTATAGTGTTTCAAAATTTAACAATAGAATTAACAAAATAAGACAAACACACAATAGAAGAGACAACGATTTTAACGTGGTTCACCCAATGTGGGTTACATCCACCGAGAATTTTTAGTCCTTTCTTTCTCAATCCAAGCAATAGAGGGTTACAACCTACAACAAACATCTACTGTAATTTCCTCTCTATATTTACAAGGAATCAACATAGTAATTTTCATTGTCATTATATTCTCTATTTTTCCTCACAACTATATATAAGAAAAAAAAGAAAAACAAACTGCTTTTCTTAATACATTCCAAGATTAACATTGAGTTCCCATCATCTAATTTTGGGATAAAAACAAAAAAACTTTCCTTGGCTGTCCTGTTGTAAATCCGAAAACCTTCTCTGGTAGACTAACTGACTGTAAATCTAGAAACTTTCCCTGCCCATCCTGCAGTAAATCCAGAAACTTTCTCTGTTTAGCCTCCTCATAATTAGGCTCCATTCCTAACATTTAGGTGTCAGGCCTTTAATCTATAATTAATTTGCTAGGAACCAAGGATTTGAATCATAGTCCAAGCATCCATAAGTAGACTTAACTAAAAAATTGGCCATCTTTCTCAGGATCCCAAACTAGCCTATCGTGAAGATCAGTACCCAGGGTTAAGAACCATTTTATGGATTTTTTTTAATTTATAAAAGCAATTTTATCCTCTTGGGAAATACTTGGGAAGTCAAAGGAATTCCATCGAAGATGACCATTGAATAATTCTAAAAATTCAAAAAAATTGGGACCAAAGAACCTATCTATGACTGGCTTTAGACAGGCAAAGGTCAAACAATATTCAATAGGGGATGGCAAGGCCCAAGAATCTACCCAAAAATCAATGAAATAGCCATCCTCCACCACCCAATGAAGGCATTTACACACATCCACCTGACTACCAACTACACTAGACCAAAAAGCAGGCCCCACCGAGAGATCTTGGGATTTCAAGAAATTGTTGCCATCGCCAAGATACTTACCCTTCATAATTTTAAATCAATTGATATTGTCATCCTAGACTAATTTACAATATTTTTTTGCAATCAAGGCTTTGTTTAACATTCTCAACCTTCTCAAACCTGATATTCCTTCTCTCCTACTGCAGAATTGATCCCATGCCACCATGTGGAATCTCTTATTCTCTTCAACCCCTAACCACAAGAAGGACCGTTGGATTTGCTCTAACTTATCGATAAATTTCCTCAAAATCTTAAACAAGGAGATGAAGTACATCAGGATGCTTTGTAAAGTGGCTTTGACCAATAAACATTTTCCACTTGACTTAAAAGGGTACCTTTTCACCTTGCTAACTTCTAAACTCTTTCAACTACTGAATCCCATAGTGATGGTTTCGATGCACCTTTGAACAATGACATCCCAAGGTAAACTGAGGGAAAGGAACCAATGCTACACCCTAGAATATTTATTATCTTCATCTTCCTATCAACTAGAGTGTGGAAGAAAAAAAGTAAACTTTTTTAAAATTCACCTTTTGACCTGTCGCATTCTCAAAATCCACCAAAATTGATTTAACCGCTTTAGCTTGAGGGATTGATGCCATGAAGAAAAAAAGAGTGTCATCGGTGAATTGGTGATGGGATATGGGATCTATCAATTAAGTTGGCTTAAAATATTGAATAACCTGATTAGCTTTGATGGACTTGCCCAATACCTCAGCCATAAGAATAAAAAGGTAGGGCAATAAAGGGTCTCCTTGATGTAGACCTCTATTGCTATGAAAGTAGCCCACCAGAGATCCATTAATAATTACTAAAAATATGGTTGAAGATATAAAATATTTAATCAGTCTCATCCAATACTGGGCAAAGACAAACCTATTTTCTTTGTTCACATGTTTATACCATCTTTTGTGTCATAGTGTGGTTATTTTTTATAAGTGTTTTTGGTTTATATTATTGTTGGTAAAGTCCCCTCTTTAATTCTTTATTTTCTTTCTTTTCATAGTGAGGCATGATAGGCAATTCCTCATTATTCACTGAACACCCAAGTCTCATCAATCTATTGATTATTTGTCGACATTGATTATAATTTATTTGTTCTATGTGTTTTACAATATTACCCCTTACACTAAGTTATTTTGTTGTTCCTTTTAGCATATAATTTGAGTTACCATGTTTCTTGATTGCTTCATGATGCCATGGTGTCTATGATTGGCTCATACAAGTCATGAAGATTTTGAGATAAATAAATGGTGAGACAAGTACTTTGGTAGGTAGTATTGTGCTTGTACTTAATAATGTTGGGAAGGCTCAATAAGTAGTAGCTTCCATGGAATGCAAAGGATACTTTGTGAATAGTGTCACCAATGAACTACAAGATGAAGAAACGATTTATGGAATTTCTAAACATATAAAGCTCCAACTTAGCAGATCTAGATAAAGAAACACATATTCTATTGGGATTACCCAAAATAATAAAGATTTTTTAGGTGATAATTGGTCTAAGAATGACAATTCATGGGTATGTGGTGTGTTCCCTACAAAGGAAAAAATAATAATACTACTTTCTTTTCCTTGAAACTCATCTACACTTCTTACCCTTGGTGATTCTACCTCATTGTCATTAACATGGTCCCATCCTTTCCTAGAGAAGTGGTGCTTGAACCATCTACTTATCTCACTAGCTTGAGATCTATTTATGCTAAGAAATTTAATCTCATTTTAAGAATAGCCACATTTGTCTACTAGATACATGAAAAATTCAACCACTAGATTATCTTCCCTAGTATTCAATTTGCTACTTGATTTATCTATACAACTTTCCATATTTGTATGGTCAAGGAAAAAGACATTATGGTGAACCCTTTTCACATTGTCTAGATTTTGAACAGACCTATGATATTTAAGGTTAGGATAAAAACTAATAGAAGATAGGTAATTGAATGATGGTAGTGTAACTGGGCTTCATGATCAAGACTTCATCCATTATGGAAAAAAATTACTTAAACCACTATTTAGAGGTAGACATAATTTGATTTTATAAAATTATTTTTTAATATTTTAATATATAATTATTCTTTATGATTCATTCACAATGGAGGAACACCAACTAGCAGAGGAAGATATAAAAAGAAATGATTGACAAATTGAGGATCAAAACAATGCATTACATCAAGGAATGTGCAAAGATGTCTAAGATAGATGAGAAGTCCTAGGGTTAATATAGAAAGAACCTTAGGTATTGAAATGTACTTATAAATGGTTGCTGACTATATCAACACATTCTTATCTAATAATTTTAAGCCTTTGGGAAAGAGTAAGAAATGAATCTAGAGTATATCATTTTTTGACACTAGATTTCTTGGGTGTGAAATAATACAACTAAAAATGCCCAACTAAACTTTATCAGTAAAGAAGCATATCAAGATGTGAAAATTTCTTATCATTTTGTTTTAATTTTGTTTAAGCTCTTTCATATAAGTATCCTTCTTTACTATACATATTACATTCAATAAGATAAGATGTTTATAAGATTTATTTAGTAGAGTAGGTGGTATGGTTGGAGTTGAAAAGGCATTACATATAGTTGGAAGCTTAAACATGGTATCAAAAGAAGAGGGTAATCCAAAAATATTACATTTTAGAAAAGCTCATAAAAAATTAGAAAATCTATGGTATAAACTAAATCTAGAAATGAAAGAGAAGTATGGAGTTTTATCATATTATAATTGTATATCTTTTGATATTGATATTTTAGAAGCTTTTAAGAAAGGATTAAAAGATGCATAGGATAATATTGTACATGTTAGTATAAATCCTCAAAGACATGAAGATGACTCATGGTGGTTTAGTCCATGGGATTGTGGTGATAGTTTTCCTATAGTCCAAGTAGTTGGTGAATGTATTGGTTTTTTGCAATTAGAGATTTCACATTCAAGCACTATTTTTGATGGAGTTTCTACAAATTCAAACCATAATTAGAATGAAACTATTCCACTTATTAATCCACATATAATGGAGAGAAAATTATGACATAAAATTGATGAAATTCTATATCATGTAGAAACTTATAAAGAAAAATTTAGTGCAGTGGTAGAAGTAGATGGTAAAGAGATATATAAATCAACACTTGTTAGTTAGTTGAATGGAAATACCACATTATCAAAATATAGGCTGATTAAAGTAAGTCTTGGAATATACTTTAATCAAAATTAAATATTATCAATATCATAGAATGCTTCTCACTTAGGGATTGGGTTTGATTGTGGGGTTTTATTTGAGCAAGAAGCATCACATTTAAGTAATCGACCTCGAAGAAAGGGTATCCCATGCAATACTAAGCAAGGTGTTCAACGTGGGACATGGCACCTTGGAAAAGTGCAAATGATGAGGTAAAATAAGGGCAACAAAGTGGTTGAATATCATAATGCAATAGATCTTTTGGAATGTCTAGAAGATGTTAAGATTCAATTAAATTGGTATAATAAGACAAAAGGATCATGACTATTTACTTATGATTTAACAGATCATGAATTTGTATCATTAGAATCTATCATTGCAACTACTAATCTAACCTATTTCCCTCAAAAGGATCATTATCATTTGGAGGAAAATAATTTCAAAATATTTAATGATTATGGAAAAATTTTGCAAGATAGTAGAAATTATCTTATTTATTAAGTTATATGATTGCATTTATTTATTTTTTAATATTTTTATTTGTTTGAAGTTTTATATTCTAGATCAAATGATACATGGATAGAAGTTGCACTTGTAATAAAAGTACATTTTATATGATTTTCTATAGGTACTATCTTTTTGCTTATTACAAATTTACAATTGATTTTATGCAGTTGTTAAATTTAAGTGGTTTACATGTTTTTTATCTATTTGATGAAATTTCTTGTGTTGTAATAGGTTTAGATGTTGTTTCAAAGAGATTCTACGAAGATCTAAATATTAAATTTTTTGGACAACTTATGAGAATATATAGGCACTAGTTAAATACTTCTTGTAAGCATATCCCATTTTGTTTGCAATAATCCACTGTGTATTATTTTTCATATATCTGTCTTGCTCAAAATTTTGTCTTTATATGAAACTTATTAATATTTTCTCCCTTTTTGGCAATAAAAATAAAAATCTTAGCTATGGTTATGCAAGCTCACCAAGAAAAAGATCTTCAATGGAAGACTTTTTTGAAACATAGATTTGTGAAGTTGATGGTCAAATAGTTGGTCTGTTTGGAGTCTTTGATGGTATGTTGCAATTTTTAGTTTAGATGTGCTATATTTAAAATAAGTTTCCTATGTTTCCTTACCATATGAAATCTAATTTACAATTGTTATCCATCTAGGCACTAAGTGTTACCATGTGTACATTAGACACTTTTGTTTTTACTATAAACATGAGTTCATCAATTATTGGTGAAATGTAACTTTATTGTAGTAAACATGGGGTCAAAGAAATAAACTTCTCTTATTTCATGTTCATATGACATCCATCTCATGGATGATAAAACATAACTTGGTCAAGCAAGCATAGATTTTGTTGACTTTGTGGATGCTTATATATCCAGGGATCTCCTTCAAACCATCTAGATATGCATCTTCCTTTTAGTAATTATTAGAATTAGGCTATCTTTGTTGGCTCTCTTGTATTTCTATTAGCTTAGCGATGACAAAGATGTTGACATGGATACATAAAACAATGAGCTTCAGGAGGCCAGATATGAACCAGATGAAGAAGCCCAAGATGCCTAAGGAATTCCTTTTACGCAATTTTGATTGATTTATTATCCTTGCTGCCTAAATCGTTATTTTTTATTTTGATTTCTTCTTAAGGTTATCCTATGTTTTTGCTATGGTTTGGTGGTTATTTTTCAAGGACAACCTTTGCTGAATTTCAATTTTGAAGGGTTGTGTTCAATGTTGTCTTGTTTTGGGTATTCAAATTCTATAGCCTGTTTGTAATCCGGCTTCTAAAAATCGTACTTAATACAATTTTTTTAAGTGATAATTTTTTTTTTTTTTATAATCTATATTATAAAGTGTCAGTGATATGATTTTAACACTCATGAAATCAATATAATTTCTTTCTTTCTTCTAAGTTTGATTCAATTTAAAAAGTAATTAGAAGGTTTCATTTCCATGACAACTGTTCATATATTACTTACATCACAATCACTTCTTTTTGGAAAAATAATGTTATATTATATTAATCCAAATAAATAATATAAATATTACATTATTGTATTATTTTTCTTCTATGTTCTTCTACTACTTGTTGAAGTGATATTTTACACACTTTGGACATGGCTCCCTAGTTCTTGTGTTGGATTGTATTTTTTCTGTGATAATAAATTTTAGATTATTTTTATTATCTTTATTTGATGAGTGCTTATAAGTATGGTTTACATTTTTTTTATAGTTCTTTGTTTCAAGGGTTGGTGATATGACTTCATGTACTATTTTTATCTCTTTGGGATTTATTTAATATTAGTTGCTATGATAATTTTATTCTCTGTACCTAAGGATTTGATATTTTTTATAGAAGTAATTAAGTATTTCCATTATGTTTTGGTGATTTTACTTTGTTCTTGATTCCAATTGTTTAAGTTTTACCTATTTTGTGAAGGTGTCTGATTATTTTCAAAGCTTATCCTTTTGACCATTAAGGTTTTAAGATTGGACCAAACATGTACAATTTCTTTATCCATATGTATTTTTGAATACTATTGTACCATTCAAGTGTTGTTTCTTTGAGATGCAAAATGATATTAAGAGTCTTATCTTTTGCTATAATCTCAAATATTCAAAATAAATTAACTTAAATCATGCTTCATGAGCCACATGGCTTGTGGAATCAAAAGTCTAATGTGTAAAATTCTTAATATCTTTTGCTAGAGTGAGAGTATGAGAGCATCTTTATCTTCTCTTATATTCCCTTACCCTTATTTCTATTTATCTCAATCATTAATCCATATAATTGGATTGACTTGCTTCCTAGCCATTTGGTAGTCTTTGTATATTTTCCACTTATATTTTTACTACTTGAAATAAGTTTGCAGGAGTTGTTTTTTGTGAAATTAACTGTTATTCATATTTCTACATATGGATAAAAATATGGATTCTTTGTATACCATCATGATGGACCATCCCACTTATAGATGCACCCAATTACAAGATATAAAATCAATGATTGTAGTCTCTTTACTTTATTGTAGTAAACATGGGGATCAAAGAATTAGCTTATAACTCCTCTAATTTCATACTCATGTGACATCCAACTCATTGATGATGAGCCAAAACTTGGTCAAGAAAGCATAGGTTTCGTTTAACTTTGTTGATGCTTATATATCCAATTTTTTCCTTCAAACCATCTAGATATGCATCTTCCTTTCAGTAATTATTAGAATCAGGTTATCTTTGTTGGCTCTCTTGTATTTCTATTAGCTCTATATCACCCATGTTTTTAAAATCCATATTATAAAGTGCCAATGATATGCTTTTGTCACTCATGAAATCAATTTAATTTCTTCTCTCTTCTAAGTTTGATTCATTTTAAAAAGCAATCAAAAGGTTCCATTTTGTAACAACTGTTTGCATATTACCTATATCACAATCACTTCTTTCTAGAAAAAAATTGTTGTATTATATTAAGCTAGATAAATAATATAAATATTAGATTACTATATTTTTTTTATTTCATGTTCTTTTGTTACTTACTATAGTGTTATTTTACACACTTTGGACATGGATCCCTAGTTCTTGTATTGGACTGTATATTTTGTGACAATAAATTTTAAATTATTTTTATTATCTTTATTTGATGAGTGCTTATAAGGGTGGTTTGCATTTTTGTTAATAGTTATTTATTTTAGAGGTTGGTGATACAACTTTAAGTAATTTTCTATCTCATTGGGATTTATTTAATATTAGTTGCTATGGTAATTTCCTTCTTTGTACCTAAGGATTTGATATTTTTTATAGAAGTAATTAAGTCTTGTCATTATATTTTTGGTGATTTTACTTTGTTCTTGATTCCAATTGTTTAAGTTTTGCCTATTTTGTAAAGGTGTTTGATTGTTTGCAAAGCTTATCCTTTTGACCATTAAGGTTTTAATATTGGACCAAATATATACAGTTTCTTTATCCATATGTATTTTTGAACACTATTATACCATTATAGTGTTTTTTTTAGATGCAAAATGATATTAAGATGCTTATCTTATGCTATTTTTTTTTTGGTAAGTAAGAGAATATTTATAATTAACACCGGGTTTTAACTGGTTGACCCAAAACCATTTTACAAAATAGGGTCCACTGACCAACTGGACAAAGGCCAAGCCCTAAAATTTTAAACTGACAACAAAAAGGGCCAAGACCTACTCTTCCAACAGAATACAACCAAACTAAACTATGGAAGCCTAATATTATGGCCATCAGAAAAGAAAGACGCAAAATAGAACTAACAAAGACAAAATCCACTTTGAGCCTTCCAATCTAAAATTTTTCATTATCTATCACCATTGAGACTGCATGAGGAAGATTTTCAGTCCACGTGATCAAATTTGCTGCTACAATGCCTTCATTTTCCGACCTATCACTGCCATGTTTGCTTCCGGAAGGTATGCAAAATTATGGCCTCAGGTCGATCATGAATTAGAGCCCTTGCTTCGTGGATGTAGTCATCAAATCTCCAAGGAGCTCTCTTAGTGTTCTTTAGAAGATTTATAATAATAAGAGAATCACCTTCCACCAACAGTTTCCCTGGATAATTCTCTACCACCTTGAGGCTCCTCCAAACTGCCCTCGCTTCAGCCACATTGTTAGTTTGAGCTCCAATATGTTCAGCAAAAGCTACAAGCACCTCACCCTTGTGGTCTCTAAGTAAGCCACCAGCCCTGCCTTCACCGGGTTGCCCCTAGATGCCCCATCAAAATTTAACTTAATCCACCCTAGGGGGGGTGGGGTCCATGTGATCATGGTTCTAGGACAGACTTGAGGATGATTGAGGCCATGAGTGAGAGGTAAGTTTAATGACTGGCCTAATGAAGCTTCGAAAGGATTTGGAGGTCTAGATGTTGCAAGCACTAAACAGGCATTCTCATTAGCATATACTAAAAATTTTTACAAGACAGAGGATGACTGAGAAACCTTATCCAAGAAGGCCCGACGATTCCTTTCCAACCATATCTGCCACAAGTAGTGATGAAGGCAGATCTTCCACATATACCTAAGACGCCTATTCAAAAAGGGAGAAGGCCACTGGAAAAATAAGTCAAAAATGGACTGAGGATGGACCAAATAAATATGAAACACTTGTAACAGACCTAACAAGATTGAGACAAAAAAATTACAATACAGAAACAAATGATCAATAGACTCCCACTCAGACATACAAAGATAACACCTATTAACAACAATCACACCTCTTTTTATTAAGTTATCCATGGTGAGGATATTATTTTGGATGGCCAGCCATGCAAAAAACCCAACCTTCGGAACAATAATTTTGGGCCAAACTTCCAAGTGAGGGAAAGTAGGTTCATCATTATCAATAAGCATCAGATAAGCAGTCTTGACAAAAAATTCCCCATTGTCTGAAGCTTCCCAGATAAGCTGGTCCTCAAGAATGCCAGAAGGGAGTAAAGACTGTCTTAATTCATTCTCCAGTATTATTGATGCCCCTGGTAGATCATTGTTCATTATTGGCTTCCAAACCCTGGTAGATCAGTATCTTATGCTATAATCTCAAATATTCAAAATAAATTATCATTGAACTCTAGTAATACTTCATGAGCCACATGGCTTGTGGAATCAAAAGTCTAATTTGTAAACTTCTTGAGATATTTTTCTAGAGTGAGAGTATAGGAGTGTCTTTATGTTCTCTTGTATTCCCTTACCTTTCTCTCCATTTGTCTCAATCATTAATCCATATAATTGGATTATCTTGCTTCCTAGCCATTTGGTAGTCTTTGTATATTTTCCACTTATATTTTTATTACTTGAAATAAGTTTGCAAGAGTTTTTTGTTATCAAATTGATTGTTATGTGTCTTTTTGTATATGGATGTGAATTCCTTGTATGCCATCATGATGGACCACCCCTATTATAGATGCACTCAATTACAAGATACAAAATTAATGATTGTAGTCTCTTTACTTTATTGTAGTAAACATGGGGGTCAAAGAAGTAACTTACAACTCCTCTTATTTCATGCTCATGTGATATCCAACTCATGGATGATGAGCCAAAACTTGGTCAAGCAAGCATATATTTTGTTTACTTTGTTGATGCTTATATATCCAAGTGTTTCCTTCAAACCATCTAGATATGCATTTTCAATAATTATTAGAATTAGGCTATCTTTGTTGGCTCTCTTGTATTTCTATTAGCTCTATATCACCCATGTTTTTAAAATCCATATTATAAAGTGCTAGTGATTTGCTTTTGTCACTCGTGAAATCAATATAATTTCTTTCTTTCTTCTAAGTTTGTTTCAATTTAAAAAGCAATCAGAAGGTTCCATTCCATGACAACTATTTGCATATTACCATTGGGTTTAAAGGATGTCAAAAGACATCATTCATCATTCATTCATATAATGTTTGGAGACATAATATTACCACCATCCGTGAATATAAGGAATTGAATGTTGAAAAACTCATTATCATATGGATGCTATTAAATTTAGAATATTTTTGTATGTATTTGAATTTATTCATTTTATATTTATTAATGAAGTAAAATTAATTGATAATTTTCAAACATTAGAGCAGTTGAACAATTTTATAAAAGATATTTCAATATATATATGTAATTTTCTTTTTCATAATTATTATAATCAAAACTTTCTCTTGTATATTACTGGTTAAATGAAATGTATAAAGACCAAGAATATATATTCTCATTTTAAGTTAAAGCTCAAACCACTAATTTTTGTTATGCTCATAAAGACTTGATAGTTCGATAAAGTCAAACATGCTCAATGGATATACATTGATAAAATGGTAAAATTACTAAGGGATATTAAAAAATTGATTCAAATTATTTTCAACAAAATGGTAAGTTTTGAAAAGGAGTTATTATTTATTATATAGGGGTTTACCACAAGGGTTTAATATATTTAAAAGGGAAGGTGGTAAATTTTAAAAATAGAGGGCTTTTTAAGAAGCCCATGAACAAATGTGTTTTGAAGTCTTTCAACTAAGTGACCCCCCTATGACATGAGAGAGATATTAAGGTATGTAAAAGAGATCAATACATGGTATCAAGGTAGTACTAAAAATGACTTATCCTATTAATAACACCTACTTGAAGATAAATCCTTATACATGGGCGTAACTTCTAGATATACTTGGGTTTCCTCAATTTCAAGATTTATATCCAACGATAGTAATGAATGGAGTAAAAATGAAGTGAAATAAAATATCATAAAAATGTGTTCTTATATATCCTATATGATTTATAAGATCAATGCTCATACATTGTTATGGTAGATATATTAGACTTTAGATGCAATAACTTAACATGACAACATTACGTATAAATGCAAGTCAAAGGCACCATTTATATTGAGCATTGCAATTATGCAAAGCACGCATTTTTATTTTTGTATATAAAATTATTTTTGATACAATTTTTTTTTGAAAAAATAAGGTGTCAATCACTATAAAAAGGCACCTTTTTATAAAAAAATACTAGCTTCCATATTGCATGATATTTTCCACAAACTATAGGGCTCCTAAAATAAACTTCAATTTTTCTTTCAAATATTTATTTCCTTTCTTTTTAAATATCAACTTCCCACTTTTTTAGCTGCAAGCTTACTGCACTGCAGTGGTAAGGACTTTGGTCTCTCTTTGAGAGGTCCAAGGTTCAAAACCCACTCAATATGAGGGGACTAGGACCCCTCATAAAAACTTGTGTAAACTCATTGAAAAAATTTCCACTTTTCATCAAAAAATGCCCACTTAAAAAAAACTTTAAAATACTTCAATGCACTTTTAAATGTAAATAATTTATGTGAAAAAAATAACTTTTTATTTTAAAAAATATCCCTATGGGAATTGAACCCATAATCTCTTTCCAATAGATTTATTTTTTCTTGCAAATTCCAAGTCTCTCTTCATGTAACTTTTGTTTTAAAAGGAAACAATATTTATTCAAAGGTACCTCACTAGTGGGCATGCACAATTGTGTAATTCTAAGAAAAAAAATAAAGGAAAGTTACTCTCAACAAGATAAAATGAGCATGATGGTTACTTAATAGTATTATAATAATTTGGTTAGTATATATGTAAGGAAATTTGAAATATATTTTTGGAGGACTGCCCAAATTGTCAAACTTATTTTGGCCATATCTCACTCATATGAACTTGAATTGAGCTGAAATTTTGAGGGTAGATGCCTGAAAAACCCTAGAATATCTCTAAAAATTTTCAAATAATTTGTAGAAACATAGATCCTAGCACATATCTATGTGTGAACGATATTTTTGGCAAGCGACTGTGTGAGGGTTTCATCTGGGTTGAGTGCAAGCAGCTCTAGAGGTTGGTTTTTAGGGCCTTCGGGCCCTAGCGACCAATATTTTTGTGGTTTATGCTCAATATTTTAGCAAGATATGTTGCAGGGGATCCAATATGGATTAGAAATCTATATTTCAATAGATCATGCTATGAACTTGAGTGACAACGACTTTCAATTTGCTGCACAAAAGAAAAGTGAAAACCATACCTTTCCATGGCATATAGGGCAAGGATTAAAGAGATCACGAAATAAGTTTCAAGTAGTTGATCAAAAAATGGCTCAGATCTCAAGTGAATCTGGTGCGAAGGTGTACCCACAAAATAATTCTATTGTGAAAACCCCTATCAAGGGTAAGAATTTCAAAGACTCAACCCCAAAAATAAATTTTAGGGATACCCTCCATGGTGGAAAGCCTTAGTCCAATGCTAATATTAATCTTAGGGATTCCCATAAAAATCTAAGAATGCCTAAGATTAATCCCAAAAAAATGGAGTTAGGATGTATTAAATCAGTTGATGGAACTCCTATTGTTAAGCTTGATATGGGTAACATTCAGACTGGCGTTAAAGATTTGGAAAAAAGAAAACTAATTTGTTGATTCATGGGTTTTCATTCGAGCCTATCTACTTTCAAAGTCTGGGCTACAAAAAGCTAAAAAACTAAAGGTAATTTACAAATATCTATTTATCCAAATGGTTATTTTCTTGTTTTATTTGCTAATAATGAATATAGAGAGAAAAATTTTCAAGGGGGTCCCTGGTTTTTTGAAAGGGCAAGGCTTTTCATGAAGCCCTGGCATACTAAATTTAAATCTAAAGAAGATATGCCTTCTATAGCTCCCATGTGGGTTAGACTCTTTGGCCTCCCTATTGAATTTTGGAATCCTACTATTTTTTCTTCAATTGGAAACTCTTTAGGAAATTTTATGATGACTGTTGATTGTACTCAAAATTTTGAACATATTATTTATGCTCGCATTTGTGTTTTAATGGATTTTGAAAAATCCTACCTAAAAAGATCACACTACAATTTGGGGAAGACACTTGGGAGCAAGTAGTGGACTATGAGAAGATTCCTTTTCATTGTAGAATTTACCATGAATATGGTCATTTGGATAGTTATTTCCCAAATAAAATTCTTGATCAAAAGAAATAAGATATAAACTCAGAAGGTTTCCAAATGCCTAAGAAAAAGAACACTCAGAAAAAACCAGTTATGAAGGATCAATCAAAATCATCTTCTAATATGTTTGAAATCCTTTCCACAAATGATGTCCTAAGTGAGGAAGAGGAAATAATGGAAACATAAATATTAGAAACACAATTTAAATATGAAGGGAAGAACTCAAATACAAACCAACAAATCAAAGGTTTTCAATAGAAAAAAGGGAGAAAATTTACACAAGAAAAACAATCTTTTAAATGTCAAAAATTCAAATAATATAGGTCCCACTATAGACTCTGTTGAACCCTCAAGTAAAATTTTGGTTGTGTACGAGCATTCTTCAAGGTTAGAAGCCATATTAGATTCGATTGGAGTAAGTCAAGAAACATGGAAAAAAAATTAAAGATGGATTCTAATCAAAAAGTAGGTTGCAATACCAATCAATATCATATGGTAAAAGAAGGTGAAAAGCTTGTAGAGGAAGGTAAGATTAATGCCCTTCCCAAATTTTTTAGCCTTGGTATTAATGAAGATCATCACTTGAAATATTAGAGGACTCAAAGGGAGTCTTTCAAAACAAAATGAAATTTGAAGAATGATTCAGATAAATCATCCACATCTTGTTTTCCTTCAAGAAACGAAGATGTCAATGGAGGATATGGACTCAATTGTTAGTAAAATTTGGCCAACTGGAAAAGTGGTTTCCCTCAATTCCCAGGGGACTTCTGGTGGCATTCCTTGTCTTTAAGAACCAAAATAGGTAGTTATTCACCATATGGTTGGCGGTTGGGGTCTGTTGGCTATAACTATTCAAAGTAGACATTCCAACTAAATTATGCTTTGCATTACTATTTATGCTTTGACTGCTTTGGAGGAAAAAATAAGATAATGGAAGGACATAACTTATATTATCTCTCATTTTCCTAATCTTGGATCTTTATCGGAGGAGATTTCAATACCATCCTCTCTCTAGATGAGAAAACAGAGGGAAATAGAAATTTGGACAAAAGTACTAACCTCATGAGCGAATATATTACAAACCTCCATCTTGTGGACATCCAACTAGATAATGGCCTTATGACTTGGTATAACAAAAGGCAAGGCTTAGCTTTTATAATGGAGAGATTGGATAGGTTTTTACTCTCTAAAAACTTCTTAATCCATGGTCACATTCCTAAAGTGAAGACTCTTAACAATGGTGATTCGGATCACTGACCAGTCATGGTGGAAATGTGGAAAACCAATGTGAGTTTCTCTCCTTTTCATTTTCAATTAATGTGGCTCAGAGATAGTTCATTTAGACCTCATGTGCAACAATGGTATAAGGGAGGTAAGCCTAGGCATGGGACTAAGATGTTCTGTTTTTCCAAAAGACTGCAATACATTAAATCCAAAATCAAGACTTGGAACTAGAAGGATTTTGGGGATGTTCATAAAAAAAACATGAATTTATTGCTCAACTTGAAATTTGAATAAGAAAATCCATTTAGATGGCCTCACAGAGAATAGAAGTGTAGATTAAATTAAACTCACAATTCAGTTAGAGGAATGGGATAAAAGAGAAGAACTCTTGTGGAAGAAAAAATCTAGAATTCAATGGCTCAAAGAAGGAGATCGAAACACAAATTTCTTCCACAAATATCTTCTAGCTTGAAGATCTCACAACTTTATTTCTTCCCTAAAATTAGATTCTAGATATGTTATCTATACTTGGGATGGCATGAACTCTATTGTTGTCGATTACTTTTCCAATATTTTTGTTGCTACTCCTCTTGACTCAGCTTCTCAAAAAAATGTTCTTCAAGCAATCCCTTATCGTATCACTTATGAGGAGAGCTCTATTTTGACTACTCTTGTTACTATCAATGAGAATCAACAATTAGTTTTTAAAATGCAAAAAGGGAAAACCCTAGGTCCTGATGGTTTTCCTATTGAGTTCTACCAAGAGTTCTAGGATATCCTTCATGCTGATTTATTAGAGGTGGTGGAAGAAGCAAGGAAAGCCAAAGAAATTTTGAAGCTTATCAATAAAACTTATTTTACTTTTGTTCCAAAATCTCAAGAGGTTGATCATATATTAGCTTTTAGACCTATTGCTTTATGTAATTTTCTTCTCAAAATTATTACTAAGATCATGGCAGAAAGGTTGAAGCCTATTTTGCATAATATTATTTCCCCTCAGCAAGAGGATTATGTGGAAGGGCATCAAATAGTAGATGAGATAGTTTTTCTCAAGAAACCATCCATTCCATGGATATGCAAAAATCTCCTTCCATGTTCATTCGGTTAGACTTATCCAAAGCTTATGACAGAGTGGATTGGCACTTCCTTATCAAATTTTTGAGGCAATTTGATTTCTCTAAGGATTGGATGTATTGGATTATGGGATGTATCTCTTTAGTTTCATACTTAGTTATTATCAATGGCAGGCCTTCTCAATCGTTCCTAGCTTCCAGAGGTATTAGGCAAGGTGACCCGTTATCCCCTTATTTATTCATTATTCTTGTTGAATGATTGGGTAGGACTATAACTAAAAAGAAGGAAAACAAAACCCTTGAGGGAGTTACCATTTCTCATGGAGCTAGACCTATCTATCATCTTAAATTTGTGGATGACTCTACTCTTTTAGGTAAAGCTACAGTTAAGGAAGATTCTAATATGAAGCAAATCATTAGTTGTTTTTCTAAGGCTACTGGGTAGTTGATCAATAAAGACAAATATAAAGTTATTTTATTTCACTACTATGCCAGACAAGAATCCATGGTCTTGGATAAATTAAGATATAAGAAGACCTCCCTTTCGATCACTTATTTAGGTATTCCCATCAATATTCAAAGACAGAAAAATAAATATTGGAATTGGTTGTTGGACAAAGTCAAGAAGAAAATTGGAAAGTGGACCAACAGGTGGCTTTATTTTGGGGGTAGAATCACCTTGGTAAAATTAGTCCTTCAAGATATTCATATTTATGTATCTTTCATGTTGAATATCCCAAAGGCTTTTCTTCGAGAACTGGATCAAATCAGTCATCGATTCCTTTGGAGTGGTACTAAGGAGAAAAGAAAATGGGCCTTGGTGAAATGGGACACTTTATGTCTTCCTAAGAATGAAGGGGAGTTAGGATTACGGTCTTCTATTAATAACAACAAAGCTTTAGCTGCTAAATTATATTGGAGGATGTTGCATAACCCCAATGCTCTTTGGTCCAATAATATCCGTGCTAAATATGCTAAGAACAAAAGTCCTAAAGACCTTATTCGCTATCAACTTCATACCAAAGGTTATCCCATTTTAGAAGTTCTTAAGACTGGTGAGGATTTGATAAAGAAAAAATTATTTTGGATCATTCATAATGGTCAACAGGTAAATTTTTGGACAGATTCTTGGGATGGTCACAAGCCTTTGATAACTCAATTTCTTGATTGGAGGTCTTGGATGGAGGAGCTTCATCGAGCTAACTGGATAAAGGTAGCTAATTATTGTCGGTACCATACTGGTAATTCAAAGGTTGGTAGATATTGGATCCCTATTGAGGACTAGCCTATTCAAATCCCAGAAAGGCAAATACAAGATATCCAAGGCATCCTTCATATGAGATATCTCTCTTGGTCCCATAAAAAATATTTTTTTGGATGGAACAACACTACTAAGGGTGAGTATTCAGTTGCTCAAGGTTATTTGACCTTATGCCATAATAATCCCAACAAATAATCTGATATCTTTTCTTAGTTGTGGGATCAAAAATTTAGGCCTAATGTGAGGTTCTTTACTTGGCTTATATTGCATCGTAGGGTGGTTACTGATGAGTAACTTATGAAGTGTGGTTTTCATGGCCCTTTTAGATGTGAAATATGTGAAGAGAATGTAGAAACTCTCAGCCATATTTTTATTGAGTGTACTTTAGCCTCTGAGCTATGGAGGAGAGTGACCACTTTACTTGGCTTACAATGGTCCAATTGTTTTACTTTTGAACAGCTTTGGAGGGATTGGCCTAAACAAGAGGGTGTTGATCATTTTATTAGGAAGTTAGTTTGGATGGGTTTTACCATTCTTCTATGGAATATCTGGAATGAAAGGAACAACCAAATTTTTAATCAAGATAGGAAGGATATTCACTATATTTGGCAAAATACCATAGCAAACTTAGTTGAATCAGTCCATCAACTCCTTAATCACCCCCAAAACACCCACGAAATATGGGATCAAGTGATGCAAATATTAAATATTAAATATTCTAAGCGGGGTTATGCATAAGGGGTCAGCCCCAAAATCTATTTATAAAATCAAGGTGAATTATCTTGGAATCTTAACAAAATTTGTAGAAGTATACATGTTGAATTGCATTTATTTATCTCCAAAAATTTTCAAATCGTGGCAAATTTCATTAATTTATCTCCAAAAATTTTCAAATTGTGGCAAATTTCATTAATTTACCTCCAAAAATTTTCAAACCGTGGCAAATTTTTCTATGTTGGGGGCTATGAATATCGGTTTGCAAAATCTAAAAATGTACGATAAACTTAAAAGCTTTAGGTTGACATGAAAGACTTTAGAATAACATGATGACCGATGGCATGCATGATGATTGGTTGAAGGTATGACTATCAGTTTCAAGCATGACAGTCGATTGTAGGCATGATGATCGGCTGCAGGTATGATGATCGATTGTAGGAATATTGATTGGTTGTAGGGATGACGATCGACTGCAGGCATGATAGTCGATTGCAGATATGATGATCAAATTTAGGCATGATAATCGGCTGTAGGAATGTATATCGGTTGTAGGTATGACTATCAATTGCAGGTATGACAATAGGTTGAAGGTATGACGATCGATTGTAGGTATGACCATCGACTGTAGGAATATCGATTGATTGCAGGTATGACAATCGACTGTAGGTATGACGATTAACTATAGATATGATGACTGATGGCATGCATGATGATAGGTTGTAAGTATATTGATCGATTGTAGGTATGTTGATCAGGTGCAGGTATGATGATCGATTGCAAGAATACAAATCGGTTGCAATGCATGATGATATGTTGCAGGTATATCAATCAGTTGTAGGCATGATGATCGGTTGTAGGAATATTGATTGGTTGCAGACATGACAATCGAGTGTAGGCGTATCGATTAGTTACAAGGATGTCAATCAATTTTAGGAATGACGATTTATTGCAGGAATGATGATCAGGTGCAGATATGATGATCGGTTGTAGGCATGTCGATCGGTTGCATATATAATGTTCAATTGTAGGAATGTCGATCGGGCGCAAATACGACGATCAATGATAGACATGGCTCTACAAACGATCAAATTATACTGATAGACATGGCTCTGCAACTGATCGACTTATGCCAATAGACAAGGCTCTACAATTGATCGACTTATGCTGATCATCTTGCACCGATCGACACTCCTCTACAACCGATCGACTTATTTTGACAAACACTCCTCTGCAACCTTGTCAAGTTTTTCATTGTTTCAGAGCTATTTTCGAGTTAGAGTATTTTAGATGTATGTTTATCGATATCCACTACAATATATACGATAGTATATGAGATGATTTGGGCAGGAAAAATAAAATCATTTATAATTTGAAGGCAATTTGGGCGGGAAAAATAAAATCATTTATAATTTGAAGGCAAATTGGGCGGGAAAATCAAAATCATTTATAATTTGAGGTCGGCGAATTAAAATAAAATTAGGTTAATTATTATCAATGATGGGTGAATTTACCCCAAAAAAACTTCCACCCCATAAATTTCGGGTGAATGGGCCCCAGTGAAAGGATCCAAAATTAGCCAATTTTAAATCTTCAAAATCCTAAATAGAGCCAATTTACGATATTTCATGCTTATGCATAACCCTGCTTCTAAAGGCAACCAAATTAAATAGAATATGAGTATTTGTAAGATGGATAGGACAAGAAATTGGCAACCTCATCCTAAGGATTTTGTAAAAGTCAATACTAATGGAGCCTCTAGAGGGAACCTTGGAAAAGCTAGTGCGGGAGGAATTGGTAGACTTTCAGATGGCTCCCTGGTTTTTACTTTTGTTGAGAATTTGGGTATTCTTTCCAATAACCTTGTTGAGGAGTATGGTATCCTTAGAAGCCTTCAAGAGGCTACTAATATTGGATGGGAAAATGTGTTAGTTGATTCTGACTCTCAACTCATGATTAATATTTTGAAGACTTCTTCTAAGAATCATAAGGTTGATTGAAGAATAAAAATAATTATTGAGAAGATTCAATTAATCTAGATGGGATTTTTGAAAGCAGATTACAATCATGTGGTCAGAGATCAAAATAAAAGTTTTGATGCTTTAGCTAATTGGGCTTTGGAAAAAGGTGATCTTACTTTTTATGGCCACCCTCCTAGATGGTGGGCTTCACAAATAAGGGCAGCTCTTCTTTCTATCATTTCTTTGGATGGCTCTAATTATGAAGGTACATAGTTTCTTCTTGCTTTATTTTTGCTTCTCTTTGGTTCGATTAGGTTATTTTAGTTCCCTAGCTCAAACTATTCTTTCTTTTGTTTCCTCTGTTGATTCTTGCCTTAAAAGTCTTCTGGTCTAGAAAGGTCATTGTTATGTTCATTTTTTTTCTTTTTTTTTTGTTTAGTTTTTTAAGGTGTGTGTGTGTTCTTTTGTTTTGTTTTGTTTTTGTGTTATTTGTGTTGTTTTTTGTTGTTCTTGTGTTTTTGTTGTTTTGTATTTTTTCATGTTTTTTGTTATTGTTCTTGTGTTTCTGTTTGTTTGTGTTATTTCGTGTTTTTGTGTGTGAGTGTTTTCTATGTTTTTTGTTTTTGTTTATTGTCTGTTGTTGGTTGTTTTTTTATTTTTATTTTTATTTTATTTTTTTAATTTTTTAGGTTTTGGTTCTGTTTATTTTTCATGATTTTTTTGTTATGTCTTTGTAGTGTTTTGTTATTTTTGTCATGTTTGTGTTTTTTTATGTTGTGCGTATTTTTTCTATGTGGTTCGTGTTGTGTTTTTTCTTATCTTATTGTGTGTGTGTTTGGTTGTGATTTTCTTTTTGACACACTCAAGGAGCATGATTTTTATTTTATTTTATTATTTTTATTGTTATTTATATATATATTTTTAAATGTTTTTGTGTGTTTGTTTGCTCCTTGAGTATGTCAAATATGGTAGGCCAAGTTCAAGTCCTGGGTGATTTTGGCGGAATGGATACCCCTGCCTCCTTGGGTCTTACCCAAAAGTGGCATCCCTTCGAGGATGTTTTCCACAAATAAAAAAATATATAAAATGAGAATCCAGGTCCGCAAAATGTAAAAAATAAAATACTCTTGTTAACCACTCTCCATAAAATATACTATGTATCATTGCACCTAGTCTCTATGTATCTTTCCAACTTTCATGTATCGACCAAGTATTCACCATGGCAAGGAATTTTGTTTTAAAATATTACAACTAGAATCAAGCCATGTAAATAGTGAATTTTAGACCAAAGAAAGGATTTTCTTCAATAGAAGACAGGGAATGGACAACATTTAGGAGAAGATACAGTGAAGTAAAACATATACACTCTAAAATTTTTAGGTTTTCAAATGGGATGACAATTTTTAAATGCAATAAGAAAACAATAAATGCCCTTTTACAGAGCATGGACTAAGGGGCTATATGAGTGATTATGGGATTTAGGAATGTAAAGTAAAACATATTTAAAAATAAAACTTGGGGACATAAATTTTCCTATGGGAAAATAGTCAAGGGTTCTATAGGCTTCTACAACATATTTTAGCATAATATTATCTTCACAAGTGTCACCAAGCTCAAACACATTTGCTTCTCATACCACATGCCAGAACTCACAAGACATTCAATTCTTCACATGATGCCTATACGTCAACCAAGATGTGCAATAAATATTATAAGGGCATGTCGTTAGATGGTGATTATTTTCACTAAAAAGCTCACAAACTCTCCAATTTGGCTCAATCGACTCAGGTACCAAATGTTAGAAATGGAGGAACGAAAATACATAAATATACTTCCACCAATAAGAGTTTATGCACATCATCCATATTTATTCTTCTTGGTGTCTCTTAATTTTAAGAGACTTTTGGTGTTTCACCTTCTTCTCATCCTTTTCACCTTCTCTCATTCTCATAGGAGATATGAGTGTCCAACCTCATATGAGGTGACATCATTATTCATCCCTTAATTATTACATAACATCAAATAATGTAATAATTACATTTACATAACAACAAATAATGTAATAAATTCTAACAAAATTTTTGTTGATATGTTAAGGTTTAAAATTTAATTTTTTTAATTAACCTACTTGGATCTTCTTGTCTCATATAGGAAATAAAAAGGATATTTGGGTCTTTTGTTTGGATAGAATAAAAATATGTTTGGTAGGTTGGAATGGTAAGTTCTTAACTATGGTAGGAAGGCTACAACTTATAAATACTATATTACAATCCATCCCTATTTATATGGCATCACTTTCAATATATCTAGTAGGTATAGCATTAGAAATTGATAAAATTTAAAAATATATTCTTTGGAAAGGATGAAAGGAAAAATTAAGGTTTTCTTTTTACAAGTGGGATAGGGTTTGCAAAGGAAATAATATTGGAGGAGTAGACTTGTATAATTATAGACTTAAGATTTTGGACTTAGGGTCAAATATTTGGTGGAGATTATTAATAGATCAAGAAAAGAATTGGGAAAAAATGATATTTCAAAAATAAGGTTCTTCTGATGCAATGGAATTATTTAGAAAAAAAAACCCTACCTAAAGAATCGTCAACATAGAAATTTATATCAGATAGATTGCAATTGATTAAGAAATATATTATATGGTTAGTGAGTGAGGGGAATTATGTAGATTTTTGTTCTAATGCTTTGTTGAAACCTTATCCTCTTATCTTTGACTCAAAATAGAAACCATTGACTTGGGCATACCTAGCTTGTAAAGGTCCAAAGGTCCAAATTTATATTAATATGAGCAACAAATCTAGATCATTGATTAAGTAAATTTATTGAAGGAGAGGAACTCAAAAAAATTATAGATGAAATTTAAAAGATGCTTCAACAATTTTATTTGCCAATTTTTACATGAAATGATAAGTTGGTTTGGAATCTATCAAAAGATGGTGGATACTCGATCAAGTTGGGATATGAGGATTTAGAGTAATCAAAATTTTCTATTCCCAAAGATTTTTCTTGAAAGAATGTTTGGTCTCTAGAGTATCTCTCTTAGGTTATTTGGTTGTTAAAGGCTCTCCCTAAGGCCTCAACATTCCTTAGGTTAGTAGCTCAAAGTAATATTCTTACAACAGAGAACCTACAAAGAAGAGGATATCATGGACCTTTCATGTGTGTTGTGTGAGAATGATTTAAAAGCAACATACCATTTACTTCTTCCATTTACTTCTTCATTGTCCCCTTTATCACACCATTTGGGGTTTATTTTAAAAAAAATATGAAAATATACTGGGTAGTTCCATCAACATTGAAATTTTTTATGAAATGCTGGATTAATTATTTCAAAGCTCAAGCATTATGTATTTTGTAGAGGATTGGTCTTGCCATTATTTGTTAGAATTTATGGCTTAAAATGAATAATAGAGTTTTTAAAAAGAAATCTCAAAGTCATACCTAGTTTGGAACCGTATTATTACCTCTCTTGCATAATGTTTATAGATATGGTGCTCATAATGGGAAGTCTCAAGTACAAAAAAGAGGTGGTAAAACTTGGTTACAAGATTCAAACACACATGGAAAAGTCACTTGCGATAATAAAATTAAAAAAAAGGATCTACTTCGATCTAAGATAAAATAAAATTGTCTAGAAATGGGTTTATCAAAATTAATTTTGATGGTGCTTCTAAAGGAAATCTAGAAAAAACCAATGGAGGTGGTGTTTTTTGAAATAATGAAGGTAAAATTATCCTCACTTACTCAAAATCATATGAAACTTCAACTAACAACTATGCATAGGTAATTTCTTACAAGGATTAAAATTGTAGTTGAAAATGATGGAAATATATTTCAATTGAGGGGGATTCACAAATTATCATTATTGTTATCAACAAAAATGAATGTGAGGATTGGATAAAAATGATATTATTATTGATTTTCATCATTTATTATTAGAGGCAATCTCTTAAAAATGTGAGCATATCTATAGAGGAGAAAATCAGGTAGCATATCATTTAGTCAATCATTGTGTTGATCTTTATCTTGGTGAAATTCAAATTTAAAAGATAACTGGCCATGTGAGATTTTATCTCTTAATGAAAATTATGTTAAAGAGTTGATTGTCAAAACATAATATATTTAATAAGAAAAGAAATAAAAAATAATTATGATAAAAAGGCATGGTGAATATGGTTTAATTGACATAACAACAAATATAATATTTTAGTATTTCGATGGGAACAACCACACTAGAAGCCACATATAACTTATCAAAAATAATACATTTTTAAGTTATTAAATGTTTTAATTTTTTAGGTGGAGATCAAGTTCAAATCTTGTTTTATATATAACGTTGATGACACATACGTGGTTTACAAGATCTATCACCAACCAAATTCTTTACCAATTAAGTATCAGATTTAGAGATGCAAGTATTGGGTCACTTGTTAAGTGAGTTATTCACTCTTATTATCATCAAGTAATGCAATGGACCCTCTTTATTTGTAGTATGTAATATAAGTGAGTCTTATTAGTAAGCCTTTTTTATTCAAATAAAATATTTTTAGGCAAATATTTAATCTACTTTAATATTTAAAATTGAAATGAAAATATATAATCTTATTATTATATAATAAAGGTTAATAGATTGTTTCAATCTCATATAACCAATTTAATAAATATAATAATAATACCTTAATAAATTATATTAATTAAAAATTGATATATTTAATGATTTTTTAATACAAGGTTATACCTTTAACCAAATACAAACATTATGTCTTCAAGTAAACCTTTTATGTAAATATATTATTACTCTATGAGGTTTAAGTTTTGAATCCATGTGTGTACACCCTATTTTGTTTTCGTTACATAGGAGAGTTGGTCACAACCACACTATTTTTAGTAACTAACAAGCGTAGGGTTCAAACCATAGGGGTTGCTCCCATAAAACTTATTCCACCTTGTTATTGTTGACCCGATGTGAAGGAGACCACTAGTCACTCGAGATTCGTACCATCATCATCGATCTGGTGTGCACTCAGAGGATTTAGATTAGACTACTACCTTTGCAAACATGCTACCCTCAAGGTTGAACCTATGTTTACATCCTATTTTAATAAACATTTATTAAATAAATAACATCCTCTATGAAAATCATCCCATATAAATTATAATCCTAAGAACATCAAAAACTACTTTACCATTTTACTCAATATCTCATATATTTAATTCTATGCATGGAAGAACAACATAAGCTAGGGTAATTGGCTTGATACACCTATTATGGACATCTTTAAGAAACATATAATTATATAAAAAACTATGATTATTTGAGCTTGTCAAGATACCATATCAGTATGTTGTGGGACTCTCGATACCCATGTTCAAATCAAGGATGGAAGGCCCAGTTGTACCACATAAAAATCATGATTGTTTTTTTTCCAGAGAATATGCATATAGGGGGATAACCACTAGTGAAGACACCATGTAATCCAAAAATAACCTAACCATCATCATGCAACTTGCATGGTAGAACAAACAAGATAATGGCAGTTCAATAAATACACTTTATGAACATAAGCTTAAGTTATTCACATGTTATTTCCTCTCCCATGAGGCCTAGAATTCCAACAACTTAAAGATAAAATTACATTCAATGAGGATGCATACAATTCAATGTTGACATTTTAATAACAATTTTATATAGTTTTGCAAATCCTATAAAGCAAGAGGGCCAACTACACCCCAACGACATATCACGACTCAATGTTCATAGGGTTTAGGAGTCCCACATAATTAGGACCAAGGGCTTCAACCTTTAAGCTTGCTATCCCATTGGTAAAGAGTCTAGCAAATGGTGGGACTCATAAACCACTCAGGTACCATAACCGAGTTAATATGAGACTATTAACACACACACTATACTAACTAAGTAGAAGAGGTATTAGAGTGGAACAAAATTACAACATAGGAATATGCCACTAGAAATAAATAGCTTGTGTGGGAACATCACATGAACTAGTTAGAAATTAAGAGGGCCAACTACCCCCCACACACATGACTCGACTTTATTTTAATAGGGGTGGGAAAAACCACATAAGTGGGACCAAGGGCTTCCACATTTAAGCTTGCCATCCCATTGAAAAATATTTTGGCAAGTGATGAGGCTCATAAACCACTTAGGTCCCACAATTGGATTAATGTGGGATTATTACCACACGCACACACTATACTAACTAACTAGAAGAGGTATTAAAGAGGAAAAAAATTCCAACATAGGAATATACCACTAGAAATAAATAACTTATATGGTAACACCATCACATGAATTGGTTAGAAAGAAATAGGGCCAACTACTACCACACACATGTTGTGACTTGATGTTAATAGGGCTGAGGAGTCCCACATAAGTGGGACCAAGGGTTTCTACCTTTAAGCCTACCATCCCATTGGCAAAGATTTTGGCAAGTGGTGGGGCTCATAAACCACTTAGGTCCCACAATCGGGTCAATGCAAAATTATTAACATATGCACACACTATACTAACTAAGTAGAAGAGGTATTTAAGTGGAAAAAAATTCCAACATAGGAATATACCACTGGAAATAAACAACTTTATGGAAACAATATCACATGAACCGGTTAGAAAGCAAGAGGGCCAACTACCCCCCACACACATATCTTGACTTGATGTTAATAGGGGTGAGGAGTCCCACATAAGAAGGACCAAGGGCTTCCACCTTTAAGCCTACTACCCTATTGGCAAATAGTTTGGCAAGTGGTGGGGCTCATAAACCACTCAGGTCCCACAACTAGATCAATGTGGGATTATTAACACACGCACAAACTATACTAACTAAGTAGAAGAGGTATTAAAGTGGAATAAAATTCCAACATAGGAATATGCCACTAGAAATAAATAGCTTGTATAGGAAAAATATCACATGAAACAATTAGAAAGCAAGAGGGCCAACTACCCCCACACACATGTCGTAACTCAATGTTAATATGGGTGAGAAGTCCCACATAAGCAGGACCAAGGGCTTCCACATTTAAGCCTACTATCCCATTGGCAAATATTTTGGCAAGTGGTGGGGCTCATAAACTACTCAGGCCCCACAACCAGGTCAATGTGGGATTAATAACACATGCATGCACTATACTAACTAAGTAGAAGAGGTATTAAAGTGAAATAAAATTCCAATATAAGAATATGCCACTAGAAATAAATAGCTTGTATGGGAACTCACATGAACTAGTTATAAAGTAAGAGGGCCAACTACCCACCACACACATGTCATGACTCGATGTTAATAGGGGTGAGGAGTCCCACATAAGTAGGACTAAGGGCTTCCACCTTTAAGCCTGCTACCCCATTAGAAAAGAGTTTGGAAAGTGGTGAGGCTCATAAACCACTCAGGTTCCACAACTAGGTCAATGTGGGATCATTAACACACACACACACACACACTATACTAACTAAGTAGAAGAGGTATTAAAGTGGAACTAAATTCCAACATAGGAATATGCCATTAGAAATAAACTTGTATGGGAACAACATCACATGAATTAGTTAGAAAGCAAGAGGGCCAACTACCCCCCAACACATATCGTGACTCGATGTTAATAGGGGTTAAGAATCCCACATAAGCGGGATGAAGGGCTTCCACCTTTAAACCTACTACCCCATTGGAAAATAGTTTGGCAAGTGGTGGGGATCATAAACCACTTAGGTCCCACAATCGGGTCAATGCAAGATTATTAACACATGCACACACTATACTAACTAAGTAGAAAAGGTATTTAAGTGGAAAAAAATTCCAACATAGGAATATACCACTGGAAATAAACAACTTGTATGGAAACAAGATCACATGAACCAATTAGAAAGTAAGAGGGCCAACTACCCCCCACACACATACCATAACTCGATGTTAATAGGGGTGAGGAGTCTCACATAAATGGAACCAAGGGATTCCACATTTAAGCCTAATACCCCATTAGCAAATAGTTCACATGTGGGAATTAGACAAGAAATTTAGTTGTCTATCAATGTTAAGAGATGACAGAAAAAATTAGTATTTTCGACATCCATTGTCGTATTTGTTCTTTGATTTTATTGTAGTTTAAAATTTTCTATGCATCGTTTTTGCATAAATTATTGGAAGTGGAGTTGGTCAAATTAAATTTTAATGGAGCATATAATGGAAATCTAAAACAAATATAAAGAGAAGGAATAATTAGAAGTAATAGGGGTAATATTTTGTTACTTTTTTCTTAGTGAAATTAAGCTTAGACAACTTTGAAAGGGTTAAAAATACACAAACAAATAAAATAGATTAGATTATGGATGGAAGATGATTTACTAATAGTAATAAATGCAATTTTGAGGAAAGCAAAGGCTACATTGAACATACAAGATATCAATGTAGAAATACAAAATCTTGCTACAGAGTTTGAAGAAATTAGGTTTACACATATGTTATGGGAAGGGAACAAATATGCAGATAGGCTACCCAATAGAGGGGTTTTAATAGAGGATTAGGAAGTTTTTTGAAAAAGAATTTGAAAAACTTATATGTCAAATTCTTTCTTTTTATGGGTAGAGGAAGTGTCATGACCCATCTTGGTAGGACCATTTTAAAATGACAATGTTATTATTTCAATGCCTAGCATAGTTTATATTATGGATATGCAAAAATAGTTGCAACAATGATTATACTGTATGGACATGATATTGTTATTTTAACATGGGTTTTACAAGGTAATTATGCTTGTAGGTGGAAGTAAAGGGTCGACAGCCAAAAAAAAGACCCATCTAGGAGGATATTAGTAAAATATAGATTTTTACTAATACCTAGGTGAGCAATACCAAGCTAACAATTTAAAACCTATTCGGGTGCATGCATTTGAATTAATTAATGTTAGGGATTATTGATATGATTCCGTGCATGCTTTAATTTTAATTAAAGAGACTAACATCATTGATATTAATACTTTGTTTATGGAGATGAAGATTCTTGAATTTAATTAATTAATTACAAAAATTTGATACTCTTTAATTGAATTTTATTGTGGTGATATAATAGTTTATTATATTTATTAAAAATGGGCATAACTATTTTTTTTATATTGAACATTGTTTACAAAAATTTACAAATATCAGCACTCGTTTGAGCAAACACAAGAAGAATCGACCTCACAACCACATGAATGCTAATAACTAGGAAATTGCCATTACATAAAATACCATTCAACTGGGGTATAAATTTTTATAATAAGCATGAGTTTTATATTTAAAAAATAAAGGGGTAAAACTCCCCCTGTTGACTTTCCAAATAGGGCATGAAATAAAAACATAGAAAAAAGGATTGGAGATTAAAAAAATGAAATGATAATACCTTTTTGAGGAAGGTAGTGAGCCTTAATGAGGAGTACACTTCCCACTACCATCTTGGGGGAGAGGTGAAATAGGTGGACAATGACGTCCTTGGGGGACACATGGTAGGGATAGAGGCTTGTGGAAGGAAGGTCTAAGTGAGCTTGGAGGTTGGAGGGAGATTGAACAAAAGAGGATTCAACCTAGCAGGAGCAACAGGTTGGGAATTTATTTATCTTGTATTGTTTTATAAGCTTCTAGTGAGATGATAATGTTGTTTTATTACTTATGAATCTCTATACCAAATATTCTTCAAGGACTTTAGTTTGAGTTTTATTTGGTTAGCGGTGTCCACTGGAAGGCCATAATAATAAGTTTTATGGAATATTTAAATTTTCTTTTGGCTTGAACCTTTTATGTTCTATTGAAGGTGTTCTACTTGAATTACACCTAAATGCCTCTATTTTTATTCAAAATTTGTTGCTATGTTTGACCGCAAGATGTTGTCTGTAAATCCTTCCTTTCTGAAAAGAAATCAACATTTGCTTGGTTAGTTTAATGCCCTCTTTTTTTGTGTGCAACCCATGTTTTTTTCCCTTCTATGTTGTTAAGTCAGCTAGGTTGCTTGTGTTAAAACAACCGAGCATGTTAATTTTATTTGTTGTTCATTTACCATATTTATTCCCCTCCTATGTTGGTGTTGTCACAATTATCAATAATTCCACCATCCTCGTTGTTCTGTGATAGGATATATTCTATTTTCTTGTAAAATGGACTCCTTTAATTATCTCTCATGCCTCCCTAAGGTCTAAAATAAATCTAAGCCAACTTTAATTATATTCTATTTTAATATAGACTCCATTTAATTCTTTCAACACCCTTTAAGGTTGGAGTAAAATTTGTTTGATTTTTGTTTGATTCACTTTGTAAAGTGGGCTCCATTGGTAATTTATTTTTGTGCCCCTACGTCAATGTTAAACTTGCACCCAAATCTTTGTTTGTGTTCTCTACTTTGTTATAGGTGACCAATACCTAAGATCAATTCCTACTCTGATTTGATCATCATCATTGTCACCTAGGCACTTGGATTTTCCTCTCCATTGAGTCATGTAGGGTGTTGTAGATATTTTATACCATCACCACTATTGGATGATAGCTTTGGGAGTTTGTCTCCTAATTATTAATCCCCCCTAAGGTTTAAAATTATGGGGATATTGATAATTGTCTCCCTATTTCCCTCGCACCACCAAAGCACCATCGTTGCATGACATGTCTATGCTCGAGAGGGCACGAACGGGGGAGAAAGCCTAAGGCTTTCTCCTCCTATTATCCCATATGCAGGATATAGAGGACACCTTTGTGCATTATTAGGGTGAGCACCCCATTAGCTATGTGACCATGGTGGTGGTCAGGGATTGCTCCACGTGGAGCAACCCAACATCAATGGTGGGCACTAAAATCCATGGGTTTGTCATGGAATTACCTTGGCTATTTTTTGTATCTTGATTATGACACATTGCTCAGACATTTGTTGTTGCACGTTATTTTTTTTTTATTTGTGGAAAACATCCCAAAAGGGATGCCACTTTCGGGTAAGACCCAAGGAGGCAGGGGTATCCATTCCGCAAAAAATTCCCAAGACTCGGACCTGGCCTACCACCTTTGAAATACTCAAGGAGCAAACAAGCACACAAAACCAATTTAAAAATAAGTAAATAACAACAAAAATAATAAAATAAAATAAAAAATATGCTCCTTGAGTGTGTCAAAAACAAAAGCACAACCAAACACACACAATAAGATAAAAGAAAGCACAACACAAACCACATAGAAAAACACAAGAACCACATAACAAAACATAAACAAGACAAAAAAACAGAACACTACAAAGACATAACCCAAAAAAAACATGAAAAATAAACACAACCAAAACCTAAAAAATTAAAAAATAAAATAAAAATAAAAATAAAAAACAACCAAAAACAGACAATAAACAAAAACAAAAAACATAGAAAACACTCACACATAAAAACACGAAATAACACAAACAAAGAGAAACCCAAGAACATGAACGAAAAAAATACAAGAACAATAACAAAAAGCATTAAAAAAAACAAAACAACAAAAACACAAGAACAAAAAAAAACAACACAAAGAACACAAAAACAAAACAAAATAAAAAAAACCCACCCACCTTAAAAAACTAAACAAAAAAAAACAAAAAATAAAAAAGAAATAAAAAATGAACAAAACAATGACCTATCTAGACCAGAAGACTATTAAGGCAAGAATCAACAGAGGAAACAAAATAAAGAATAGAATGATCTAGGGAACTAAAAAAAATTGAATGAACCAAAGAGAAGCAAAAAAAAAAAAAACAAGAAGAAACTAGGTACCTTCAGAACTGGAGCCATCCAAAGAAATGATAGAAAGAAGAGCTTCCCTACTTTGAGAAGCCCACCATATAGGAGGGTGGCCATAATAAGTAAGATCATATTTGTCCAAAGCCCAATTAGCTAAAGCATCAAAACTCTTGTTTTGATCTTTGACCACATGATTGTAATCAACTTTCAAAAATCCCATTTGGATTAACTGAATCTTCTCAATAATTCTTTTTATTCTCCAATCCACCTTATGATTCTTAGAAGGATTCTTCAAGAGATTAATCATAAGTTGAGAGTCAGACTCAACTAACACCTTTTTCCATCCAACCTTAGTAGCATCCTGAAGGCCTCTGAGGATACCATACCCCTCAACAAGGTTATTGGAAAGAATACCCAAATTCTCAGCAAAAGTAAAAACCAGGGAGCCATTTGAAAGTCTACTAATTCCTCCCACACTGGATTTTCCAGGGTTCCCTCTAGAGGCTCCATCATTATTGACTTTTCCAAAATCCTTAGGAGGAGGTTGTCAATTTCTATTCCTATCCATCTTACTAATACTCATATTCCCTTTAAGTTGGTTGCCCTTAGAAGGTTTAATCTTCAATCTTTGCATCACTTGATCCCATCTTTGGTGGGATTTTTGGGGGTGATTAAGGAGATGATGGACTGATTCAACTAAGTTGGCTATGGTCTTTTGCCAAATATAGTGAATATCCTTCTTATCTTGATTAAAAATTCGGTTGTTCCTTTCATTCCAAATATTCCAAATAAGAATGGTAGAGCCCATCCAAACTAACTGCCTAATAAAATGATCAACACCCTCTTGATTAGGCCAATCCCTCCAAAGATGTTCAAAAGTAAAAAAATTGGACCACTGTAAGCCAAGTAAAGTGGCCATTCTCCTCCACAACTCAGAGGCTAAAGTACACTCAATAAAAATATGGTTGATATTTTCTACATTCTCTTCACACATTTCACATCTAAAAGGGCCATGAAAACCACGCTTCATAAGTTGCTCATCAGTAAGCACCCTACGATGCAATAAAATCCAATTAAATAACCTCACCTTAGGCCAGAGCTTTTGAGCCCACAATCGAGAAAATATGTCAGAAGAATGGTTGGGATTATTATGGCATAAGGTCAAATAACCTTGAGCAACTGAATACTCACCCTTAGTAGTGTTGTTCCATCCAAAAAAATATTTTTCATGGGACCAAGAGAGGGATCTCATATGAAGGATGCCTTGGATATCTTGTCTTTACCTTTCTGGGATTTGAATAGGCCAGTACTCAATAGGGATCCAATATCTATCGAACTTTGAATTACCAGTATGGTACCAATAGTAATTAGCCACCTTTATCCAATTAGCTCGATGAAGCTCCTCCATCCAAGGCCTCCAATCGAGAAACTGAGGTATCAAAGGCTTGTGACCATCCTAAGAATCTGTCCAAAAATTTGCATGTTGACCATTATGAATGATCCAAAATAATTTTTTCTTTATCAAATCCTCATGAGTCTTAAGAACTGCTAAAATGGGAGAACCTTTGGTAGGAAGTTGATAGCAAACGAGGTCTTCAAGAATTTTATTCTCAGCATATTTAGCACGGATATTATTGGCCCAAAGAGCATTGGGGTTATGCAACATCCTCCAATATAATTTAGCAGCTAAAGCTTTGTTGTTATTAATTGAAGACCGTAATCCTAACCCCCCTTCACTCTTAGGAAGACATAAAGTATCCCATTTCACCAAGGCCCATTTTCTTTTCTCCTTAGTACCACTCCAAAGGAAATGATGACTGATTTGATCCAATTCTTGAAGAAAAACCTTTGGGATATTCAAAATGAAAGAAACATAAATAGGAATAGCTTGAAGGACTGATTTTACCAAGGTGATTCTACCCCTAGAAGAAAGCCACTTGTTGGTCCACTTTCCAATTTTCTTCTTGACTTTGTCCAACAACCAATTCCAATATTTATTTTTCTGCCTTTGAATATTTATGGGAATACCTAAATAAGTGATTGGAAAAGAGGTATTCTTATATCTTAGTTTATCCAAGACCATGGATTCCTATATAGCAGAGCAGTGAAAGAAAAATACTTTAGATTTGTCTTCATTGATCAACTGCCCGGTAGCCTTAGAAAAATAGCTAATGATTTGCTTAATATTAGAAGCTTCCTTAACTGTAGCTTTACCTAAAAGAGTAGAGTCATCCACAAATTGAAGATGAGAGATAGGTCTAGCTCCATGAGCAATGGTAACTCCCTCAAGGTTTTTGTTTTCCCTATTTTTGGTTATAGTCCTACCCAAGCATTTAGCAAGAATGATGAATAAATAAGGGGATAGCGGGTCACCTTGCCTAATACCTCTAGAAGCTGGGAAAGACTGATAAGGCCTACCATTGATAAGAACTAAGTAGGAAACTGAAGAGATACATTCCATAATCCAATCCATCCAATCCTTAGACAAATCAAATTGCCTCAAAACTTTGATAAGGAAGTGCCAATCCACTCTGTCATAAGCTTTGGATAATGAACATAGAAGGAGAATTTTGCATATCCATGGAATGGATGGCTTCCTGAGCAAGATATCTCATCTACTATTTGACGTCCTTCCACATAACCCCCTTGATCTAGGGAAATAATATTATGCAAAAGAGGCTTCAACATTTCTGCCATGATTTTGTTAGAATATTATTATTGTTATAATGTGCACTATGCCTATAATTGGCAGGTTGACATTTGTCTTCTGCCACTTGTCCCTGTCTTCAGTTGAGTTGGAGTGGTGTCTTCTGAAAGACACTTGGAGTGGAGCTTATGACACTTGTCATATCTCCCTCCTAAGCTTGATGCTTATATATTGTAAGATAACTTGTAAATAAGCAAGGCCTTTTGTTCAGTCCCAACATTTGGTATCAGAGCGGTGAGATCCACCTGTGAAATATGGAGTCAGGGAGTATGCTCTCCACTCGTTGAGTGGATCAGAAACCAGAAGCTCCCTATTTTTTTTTGGTTTTTAGTTTCCCTATTTTAGAGGACAATCCTCGCCATCCGAGGACAAGCCTCAAAATTTTTAGAGTCTAGAATCAGATATCCATTCCGAGAGCAATTTTTTTTTTAAAGAAGTGACGTTTCTTTGAGAGATTGTGAACTCATTTTTTTTCAAAGGAGTTATTGTGTTAGAAGTCATATGACTGTTGCTCTATTGACGCACTGCACAGAATAATATCCAATCATAGTTCTCGGCCTCCTTTCTGACGACATCGAGCACATTGCATGGATTGCAGCGCTGACAAGCAGTCTTGCGCGGTTGCGTTCAGTCTGGAAACCAGCGACAAGTTTCTTGCTGCCTGAGACTGGCGCCTCAAGAAATCTCCCACCTCCATGGTTTATGTCTATTAATTACTGTAGCTTCCCGTCGCCGGTCTCAACGGGTAAACGAACACCATGGCAATTGTAGTAGAAGAAAAGCACATCTCCTTCCCCTGGATTTTTGATCAGTAAGTTGAGGGCTCTTTTGATGTTGGCTCCCATCGGCTCAGTGTATTTGTTTTCGTGTCAATCAACACATTTATGTCTTCCGATTTAAATCCAAATCGGTCAACCAGGGATCGAAGCATCCTCTTCACATCGTTCACACATCCCTTCAGCTCCGCCTTCGTTCCAGGGTAGTTGATTCCCACCAGCACCGCCTTCTTCCCCATCAATTCAGATTCTTTCTGATCTGATCTAATAGACAATTTACAGGATTTAGAATTTGAGGACTAGAGCCTGTAGGATTTCGTGTAAAATTTCTCTACACTTTTGAATGTCGAGTATGATTTGGTGGGGCTTCCCTCTTTTGTTCTTTGGCGTTGGAGTTGAGACTGTGGCATTTGCTAATGTAAAGGGTTCTGTTGTAGGATAATAGAGCTTGTTTGCAGGGAAACGTTAAAGCTCCTATTTTTTGTAGTTTTTTTGAGTTATGCGAAGGCCTTGCTGCTACTGCCACTGTTCCGGTGTTAGAGCGAACCTCTGTGCCCGGGAATAGATAACATCGGAGATATGCAACTACTGAAAGCTTTCACCAAGTCGTGGAAGACGGATGAGCCACTTGTTGAACATTTGCACTAGCTAGCATTTAGAACTTCCAGTTGATTTCTCCCCATCTTCGGGTTTGACGCCAGCTTAAAAAGAATAGGACGTGGATGCTCCAGAGTGACATCTTGGTTGATGACTAGGAAGTTTCCCCACACTTTCATGCTTACTCTATTTAATTTATGAGTGCATCTCCGTTGCAATATTATGTTGAAATATTATGCTTAAAAAGATAAAGGGGGTAGTATTTAAAATTTCAATTATATAAATTCAACTTTGCATATTGCTTTAATGTCAAAAAGTTTGCTAGTAGCAAAATTTTGTAAAAACTCCCAAGTTAAGCATTTTTTGGAGAGAAGCACTCGGATGGGTGACCACTTGGGAATGTCCCGGAGCTGCACACATTTTTAAAGGTCATTGTTTTTTTGCTTTGTTGAAGCATCAAATTGTATCCGACTATAGGCTTATTTATAGTCGTTGGAAAGAGAATTTTGAGGGGGATCCATTGGTGCAATTATTTTTCAGTTTTGAGACCTTTTACTCAGCTGAATTTTGACTTGAAGTTGATATTGTAAAATAGAGTGCATTTTCGGTTGCATCCGACACTCTTGGTTGATAATTTGGTAAAAATTGTGAGGGGCTCAATTCTAAGTCTTTGGGGGAGACATTATGCCAAGTCATTCATTGAATTTGGCAAGTTTGAAGGCAATCTTGTAAAAGGAGGCATTGATATTGTCTCATATTTTTTGGAGGCACATTTGGGGCTAATTTGTTTTAGCCAAATTTTCAATACAAATCATCAACTTAAGGGGTGATTTAGGACCCCTTGTCCCTTGTCAGTGGATTCATTTTGTGGCACTCTCTTGGCCACTAGGTGTTTGTTGCTTGCATCTTCTATTTGGGCTTTGTATACATTTTATGCTTGCTATCACCCTTGCATGACTTTGGGTTTTATAATTGTAATCAAGTGTAGTTCCAATTCATACACACTTGACACTAAGCCATATACAAGCAAGCAAACACATACAGGCATTTTTCAGCAATAATACATTGGCACATTGATTGTAATAATTCTACAAAAAGCAAGCATCACACTTTTATAACCGCCTATGTTCCACGTATCAACTTCTCAAAATACTTATAGTCTCCCTCACGTAAGGGCGGGTATATTGAGTAGTTTGGTATAAAGGTCTGGCAGGTTATTCCCTTTCAGAATCGCCTATGTTCCACGTATCAACTGCTCAAATACTTACAGTCTCCCTCACGTAAGGGCGGGTATATTGAGAAGTTTGGTATAAAGGTCTGGAAAAATTCTAATTCTTACTCTCTTTGGATAGAAAAAGGCACTTATGTTCAACTTAACCCTCCCACTGTTGGAATCTCTTGAAGATTCAGAGTGGAAAAACTAGGCGAACCCTCCTCTGGATCTTCAACGGTGTACCCTAGATTTTTTTGAGGGATCTAATTTGGCATTTGTCGTTCTTACTTCATCCTTTGTTGAGCTCCCTTTTCTTTTGATCCTTTTCTAAATCATGGCTACTACAAATCTATTAAGTGGACTTACAAAGAAACTTGAAGGAGCACAGACTTTTGCAAATTGGAAGTATGAGATGGAGTCAATATTAATGATGAATGACATGTGGGACTTTGTGAGAGATAGGCAGGCTAATGAAGACCCACTCACTGCACCTACAGACCCTAAAGAAAAAGCACAATTTGAGAAGAATTCCAACATAGCTTTAAGTTTAATCAAGCTAGCTACAGGAATTCAATGCGGAGAAACTGTAAGGGCTGCAAAAACACCTAAACAAGCATGGGATGCTCTCAATAGATTGTTTGATAGGCCAAGTCAAGATAATATTTTGTATCTCAAACAAAAATTGCACAATCTATGTATGAAAGGCTCACTTACCGATTATCTTATGGAAGTGAAGTCTATTAAAAATGATTTCTTAGCTGTTGGTAAAACCCTAGATGATAATGAATTAATTCCAATAATGTTGCATGGTCTTCCTTCAAAGTTTCACTCCTATGCTACCATGTTAGACTTGAGTGGTAAAACAATGAATTCAACACTTGAGGATATTGAGATCCTACTTAAGAAGCATGAGCAAGCCCTAATCAAAGATGAAGAAATTGAAGCCACATCAGCAACTTTTGCCACCAAGGCAACTTTACAGCCTAAACAAAACAAGGGTCAAAATCAGCATAATCAGAATCAAAGGGGTAGACAACACCAGAGATACACACAGTACCAGCAGTAGCCAAATCAACAGTACCATCAGCAACCACGTCAGCAACAGTACCAGTAGTAGCCACAATAGCAGCAGTACCAGCAACAACAAAGATGGCAAACAAGACCTCAAGGGGGTCAAAACAACAATCAACAAGGGTGTGAATATTGTGGAAAATGGAATCATAATATTGCTAATTGCTATCAAAGGCAAAGAGAACAGGGAGAACCACAAAATAATAATATGAACACATTGTATGCAGCCAACCAAGTTAATGTTGAAGATAAAGAATGTTGGTATATTGATTATGGAGCAGCAAAGCACATGACAGGAAGGCAAGATTGGTTGACCAAGGTTCAGCCCACATCAAATCAATTCATTACTTTTGGTGATGAAAGTGCTCTACCCATTGAAGGTGTTGGGGAGGCACCACTTACTTTGCATGATGGTAATAATGTTCCTGCAACAGATGTTTTGTATGTGCCTGGTCTTAAAAGGAGTCTTCTTTCTATTGGACAACTTACAGATAAGGGCTATAATGTCTATTTTGAAAAATAAAAATGCTACATTAAGGAACCCAATGGCAATGTCAAGGCCATGGGAGTGAAAAAGGATGGTGTTTACTACCTCCTTACAAAATCTGTAACACAAACATCTTTGCATACAACAACTACTTTCTCTTTGGAGTACATGTGGCATGAAATATTGGGACATTTAAATTTTAATAATCTTCAAATGATGGCTACAAAAGGATTAGTTAAAGGACTCCCACATCTTAAGGAGTCAAAATGTTTTTGTGAGCCATGTGTAATAGCCAAACACCATAGGCAACCATTTGAAACAGGAAAGGCATGGAGAGCTAATAGACCTTTGCAATTGATTCATTCAGACATTTGTGGGCCAATGTCTGTTCAATCTTATACTGGGGCAAAATACTACATCACTTTCATTGATGATTACAGCAGAAAGGTATGGATCTACCTAATTCAATATAAGTGGCAAGCCCTTGATAAGTTCAAAGAATTCATCGCACTTGTTGAAAGAGAAAGTGGCTATCAAATCTCCACCTTAAGATCGGATAATGGTGGAGAATATGTCTCCAATGAATTCTTTAATTTTTGTAAGTATCATGGGATAAGGAGGCAATTCACAACCCCTTATACCCCGCAACAAAATGGAGTTGCTGAGAGGATGAATCAAACAATCACAAATAGGGCAAAATCAATGTTACATGCTGCTATATTACCTAACTCATTTTGGGGAGAAGTTGTTCTTACTACTGCATACTTGACTAATAGGTCATACACAAAGGCCTTACATGAAAGAACACCTGAAGAAGCATGGAGTGGAAGAACGCCCTATGTGGGCCATTTGAGAATATTTGGATGTGATGCCTATGCTCATATTCCTCATAAGAAAAGGAAGAAGTTTGATGATAAGAGCCAAAAATGCATCTTTGTTGGCTATAGTGATAGTGCCAATGCATATAAATTATATGAGCCTATTTCCAAGAAAATCATTTTATCTAGGGATGTTACCTTTCATGAGTATCCTCCATCTAATCCTCCTAAAGCCCCCACTTTAGAAATAACTAATGAAATAGTTGCTCCATTCATGCATACAATATCATCTAGTTCTTCTCCTTCACTCATAAATCAAGAAATTCATCCACAAGAAGAACTTCCTACAAATAATCCATGTCCTCCATCTCCTCCTCATAATGATCAAGTAACAACATCCAATCCTTTACCCAAGTGGGTTCAAGCCACAATAGATGAAGCCCAAAATCATTTGCCCACCTATACAGGTAAAAGGCCTTCAGCCCTAAGACACCAAGTGAATTATGCCCTAATGGCCAAAGTCCTTAGCCAACTTGAACCTTCTAATGTCAAAGAAGCACTTGGTGATCCTAAATGGGTTCATGCCATGGATCAGGAATTGGATTCCATTGAAAGGAATCACACTTGGGAGTTAGTTGATTTACCCAAAGGAAAATATACCATAGGCACAAAATGGGTATACAAAGCAAAATATAAAGCGGATGGCTCACTAGATCGCTACAAGGCTCGCCTAGTAGCTCAAGGCTATAAGCAACAAGAGGGAATTGATTATGAGGAGACCTTTGCTCCTGTGGCTAAGATGACTACAATCGGGACAGTTATTGCTATGGCAGCTCAAAAACATTGGCCAATATATCAAATGGATGTCAAAAGTGCATTTCTAAATGGTCATTTGAAGGAGGAAGTGTATGTGAAACAACCACCAGGGTACATAGTTGAAGGCCAAAACAACAAAGTCCTCAGATTAAAGAAAGCTCTATATGGGTTGAAGCAAGCACCCCGAGCTTGGTATGCAAAGATTGACTCCTATTTCCTCAACCTTGGTTTCACTAGATCTGCAACAAAATCTACTCTCTATGTGAAACATTGGAGGAACCGCATCATTTTGATTACATTGTATGTGGATGATCTTCTCATTACAGGTGATGATATAGAAGGAATAAGGTTGCTCAAGGAGGACTTATGCAAGAACTTTGAGATGACAGATTTAGGCCTCCTCCACTATTGCTTAGGAATAGAGGTATGGCAACAACACTGGTAAGATTTTTATCTCACGAGGCTAAGTACATTCAGTCTATTTTGGAGAGGTTTCGCATGGAGGAGTGTAAGCCCTCTCTAACTCCCATGGAAACTAGATTGAAATTGCTAAATAATGATGAAGAAGAAAGGGTTGATGGTACACTTTACAGGCAACTAGTTGGAAGTTTGATCTACTTAACTTCAACTAGACCAGATATTTGCTATTCGGTTGGCCTTATTTCCAGATTCATGCAGGATCCTAAGAAGAGCCATTGGATAGCAGCTAAGAGGATTGTGAGATTCCTAAAGGCCACACCTCATCATGGCCTTATGTATAAATCAAGTGATAATTTTTCTTTGATTGGATACACAGATTCAGATTGGGCCAATTGTCCTGAAACCAGAAGATCTACATCAGGTTATTGCTTTCAATTAGGCCAAGGCTCTATTTCATGGAGCACAAAGAAGCAACACACAGTTTCACTATCTTCAGCAGAAACAGAATATAGAGCAGCGATTGAGGCAACTAAGGAGGCAATATGGTTGAGGCAATTAATTCAGGATATTGGGCTATTCATACATGGTCCAACATATATATATTTGTGACAATCAAAGTACCATCAAGATGACCAAGAATCCAGTTTTCCATGCTAGAACAAAGCACATTGAGATCCATCATCACTTCATTAGAGAAATGGTCCAAGAAGATATTATACACATGAAGTATGTACCAACTCAATATCAAGTAGCAGACATCTTCACCAAGTCACTTGGGAAAGACAAGTTTTCTCGGTTTAGCAATTTGCTATATCTATGTAAAAGAAGTCAACATTAAGGGGGAATGTTATCTAATGTTGACTTATTTTTTAGGATAGTGCACATTAAGGGGGAATGTTAGAATATTATTATTGTTATAATGTGCACTATGCCTATAATTGACGAGGTTGACATTTGTCTTCTGCCACTTGTCCCTGTCTTCAGTTTGAGTTGGAGTGGTGTCTTCTGAAAGACACTTGGAGTGGAGCTTATGACACTTGTCATATCTCCCTCCTAAGCTTGATGCTTATATATTGTAAGATAACTTGTAAATAATATAAGGCCTTTTGTTCAGTCCCAACAGATTTTAGTAATGATTTTGATAATAACATTACATAAAGCAATAGGTCTAAAAGCTGAGATATGATCAACCTCTTGAGCTTTTGGAACAAGATTAATATAAGTTTTATTGATAACCTTCAAAATTTCTTTTGCTTTCCTAGCTTCTTCCACCACCTCTAATAAATCAACATGAAGGATATCCCAAAACTCTTGGTAGAACTCAATAGGAAAACCATCAGGACCCGAGGTTTTTCCTTTTTGCATTTTAACTCTTGCTGGCCTTGGTACGGGGCGGGAGTTCCCCTCGAAGTGATAAGAGAAGGGATCGCTTGAAGAACATTATGTTGTGAAGCTGAGTCAAGGGGAGTAGCAACAAAAATATTGGAAAAGTAATTCACAACAATAGAGTTCATGGCATCCCAAGTGTAGACAACATCTCCAGAATCTAATTTTACGGAAGAAATAAAGTTGTGAGATCTTCGAGCTAGAAGAGATTTATGGAAGAAATTTGTGTTTTGATCACCTTCTTTGAGCCATTGAATTCTAGATTTTTGCTTCCATAATATTTCTTCTCTTTTTTCCCATTCCTCAAATTGAGTTGTGAGTCTAATTTCATCTGTACTTCTCTTCTCTGTGAGGCCATCTAAATGGATTTTCTTATTCAAATTTTCAAGTTGAGCAATAACTTCATGTTTTTTTTTGTTGAACATCCCCAAACTCATAGTTCCAAGTCTTGATTTTGGATTTAATGTATTGCAGACCTTTTGGCAAAACAAAGCATCTTAGTCCCATGCCTAGGTTTACCTTCCTTCCATCATTGTTGCACATGAGGTCTAAAGGAAATGTCTCTAAGCCACATTAATTGAAAACGAAAAGGAGAGAAACTCACATTGGTTTTCCACATTTCCACCATGATTGGCCAGTGATCCGAACCAACATTATTAAGAGTCTTCACTTTAGGAATGTGACCATGGATTAAGAAATTTTTAGAGAGAAAAACACTATCCAATCTCTCCATGATACAAGCTAAGCCTTGCCTTCTGTTAGACCAAGTCATAAGGCCATTATCTGGTTGGATATCCACAAGATGGAGGTTTACAATATATTAGCTCATGAGGTTAGTGCTCTTGTCCAAATTTCTATTTCCCCCCTTTTCTCATCTAGAGAGAGGATGGTATTGAAATATCCTCCAATCAAGATCCAAGCTTAGGAAAATAAGAGATAATATGAGTAATATCCTTCCATTGTCTTCTTTTTCTCTCCAAAGAAGTCAGAGCATAAATAGTAATGCAGAGCATAATCTGGTTGGAATGTCTACTTTGAATAGCTATAGCCAACAAACCCCAATCGCCAACCATATGGTGAATGACTACCTCTTTTGGGTCCCAAAGGTAAGCAATGCCACCCAAAGTCCCTTGGGAACTGAGGGAAACCACTTTTCCAGTTGGCCAAATTTTATTGGCAATTAAGTCCATATCCTCCATTGACATCTTCGTTTCTTGAAGGAAAACAAGATGTGGATGATTTACCTGAATCATTCTTCTAATTTCATTTTGTTTTGAAATACTCCCTTTGAGTCCTCTAATATTCCAAGTGATGATCTTCATTAATACCAGGGCTAAAATAGTTGGGAAGGGCATTAATCTTACCTTCCTCTACAAGCTTTTCCCCTTCTTTTACCATATGATATTGATTGGTCTTGCGACCTACATTTTGATTAGAATCCATCTTCAATTTTTTTTCCCTTGTTTCTTGACTTATTCCAATTGAATTTGATATGGCTTCTAACCTTGAAGAATGCTCGTACACAACCAAAATGTTACTAGATGGTTCAACAAAGTCTATATTGGGACCTGTATTATTTGAAGTTTTGACATTTAAAAGATTGTTTTTCTTGTGTAAATTTTCTCCTTTTTTTTATTGAAAACCTTTGATTTGTTGGTTTGTCTCCGAGTTCTTCCCTTCATATTTAAATTGTGTTTCTAAGATTTCAGTTTCCATTATTTCCTCTTCCTCACCTGGGGCATCATTTATGGAAAGGATTTCAAAAATATTAGTAGATGACTTTGATTGATCCTTCCTAACTAGTTTTTTTTTAGTGTTCTTATTCTTAGGTATTTGGAAACCTGCTGAGTTTATATCTTCTTTCTTTTGATCAAGAATTTTATTTTGGGCAAGCACTGGCCAAATGACTATAATCATGGCAAATTCTACAATGAAAAGGAATGTTCTCATAGTCCACTACTTGCTCCCAAGTGTCTTCCCCAAATTGTAATGTGATATTTTTAGGTAGGGGTTTGTCAAAATCCATTAAAACACAAATCCGAGCATAAATAATATGTTCAAATTTTTGAGTACAATCAATAGTCATCATAAAAGTCCCCAAAGAGTTTCCAATTGAAGAAAAAATAGCAGAATTCAAAAATTCAATTGGGAGGCCAAAGAGTTTAACCCACACGGGACCTATAGAAGGCATATCTTCTTTGGCTTTAAATTTAGTATGCCAGGGCTTCATAAAAAGCCCCGCCCTTCTAAAAAACCAAGGACCCCCTTGAAAAATTTTCTCTCTATCTTCATTATTAGCAAATAAAATAAGAAAATAACCATTTGGATAAATAGAGATTTGTAACTCACCTTTAGTTTTCTAGCTTTTTGCAACCTAGACTTTGAAAGCAGATAGACTCGAACGAAAACCCACGAACTGACAAATTAGTCCTCTTTTTTCCAAATATTCAATGCCAATCTGAATGTTACCCATATCAAGCTTAAAAATAGGAGTTCCATCAGATGCTTTAAGACATCCTGAATCAATTTTCCTAGGATCAATCTTAGGCATTCTTAGAGGTTTATTGGAAGCCCTAATATTGATATTAGCATTGAGTTGAGGCTGTCCACCATGAAGGGCATCCCTAAAATTCATTTTTGGGACTGAGTATTCGAAATTCTTACCCTTGATAGGGGTTTTCATAGTAGATTTATTTTGTGGGATGCACCTTAGCACCAAATTCACTTGAGATATGAGCCATTTTTTTATCAACTTCTTGAAACTTGTTTTGTGATCTCTTTAATCCTTGCCCTAGACACCGTGGAAAGGTATGGTTTTCAATTTTCTTTTGTGCAGCAAATTAGAAGCCATTGTCACTCAAGTTCATAGTATGATCTGTTGAAAGATAAATTTCTAACCCATATTGGATCCCCTGCAAAATTTCCTACTAAAATATTGAGCATAAACCACAAAAATATTGGCCGCTAGGTCCTAAAGGCCCTAAAAACCAACCTCTGGAGTTGCTTGCACTCAACCCAGATGAAACCCTCGCATAGATGCTTGAAAAATGTGTCATTAACACATAGGGATGTGCTAGGATATGTGTTGCTCCAAATGATATGAAAATTTGTGGAGACGTTCTAGGGTTTTTCAGGCATCTACCCTCAAATTTTCTTAACGGATTTTCTACAGATGAAATCTACAGATGAGGTTTTTCAGGCATCTACAGATGAAATCTGTGTTAATTTAATCTGTACTTCTCTTCTTTGTGAGGCCATCTAAACGGATTTTCTTATTCAAATTTTCAAGATGAGCAATAACTTCATGTTTTTTTTTATGAACATCCCCAAAATCTTTCCAGTTCCAAGTCTTGATTTTGGATTTTATGTATTGCAGTCTTTTGGCAAAATAGAACATCTTAGTCCCATGCCTAGGTTTACCTTCCTTCCACCATTGTTGCACATGAGGTCTGAAGGAAATGTCTCTAAGCCACATTAATTGAAAATTAAAAGGAGAGAAACTCACATTTGTTTTCCACATTTCCACCATGATTGGCCAATGATCCGAACCAACATTATTAAGAGTATTCACTTTAGGAATGTGACCATGGATTAAGAAATTTTCAAAGAGCAAAACCCTATCCAATCTCTCCATTATACAAGCTAAGCCTTGCCTTCTATTAGACCAAGTCATAAGGCCATTATCTGGTTGGATATCCACAAGATGGAGGTTTTCAATATATTCGCTCATGAGGTTAGTGCTTTTGTCCAAATTTCTATTTCCCCCCATTTTCTCATATAGAGAGAGGATGGTATTGAAATATCCTCCAATCAAATCCAAGCTTAGGAAAATAAGAGATAATATGAGTAATATCCTTGCACTGTCTTCTTTTTTCCTCCAAAGAAGTCGGAGCATAAATAGTAATGCAGAGCATAATCTGGTTGGAATGTCTACTTTGAATATCTATAGCCAACAAACCCCAACTGCCAACCATATGGTGAATGACTACCTCTTTTGGATCCCAAATACAAGCAATGCCACCCAAAGTCCCTTGGGAACTAAGGGAAACCACTTTTCTAGCTGGCCAAATTTTACTGCCAATTAAGTCCATATCCTCCATTGACATCTTTGTTTCTTGAAGGAAAACAAGATGTGGATGATTTACCTGAATCATTCTTCTAATTTCATTTTGTTTTGAAATACTCCCTTTGAGTCCTCTAATATTCCAAGTGATGATCTTCATTAATACTAGGGCTAAAAAATTTGGGAAGGGCATTAATCTTACCTTCCTCTACAATATTTTCACCTTCTTTTACCATATGATATTGATTGGTCTTGTGACCTACTTTTTGATTAGAATCCATCTTCAATTTTTTTTCCTATTTCTTGACTTATTCCAATTGAATCTGATATGGCTTCTAACCTTGAAGAATGCTCGTACACAACCAAAATTTTACTAGATGGTTCAACGGAGTCTATATTGGGACCTGCATTATTTGAAGTTTTGACATTTGAAATATTGTTTTTCTTGTGTAAATTTTCTCCTTTTTTTTTTCTCGTTGAAAACCTTTGATTTGTTGGTTTTTATTTGAGTTCTTCCCTTCATATTTAAATTGTGTTTCTAAGATTTCAGTTTCCATTATTTCCTCTTCCTCACTTGGGACATCATTTATGGAAAGGATTTCAAAAATATTAGTAGATGACTTTGATTGATCCTTCATAACTGGTTTTTTCTGAGTGTTCTTATTCTTAGGTATTTGGAAACCTGCTGAGTTTATATCTTCTTTCTTTTGATCAAGAATTTTATTTGGGCAAGCACTGGCCAAATGACCATATTCATGGCAAATTCTACAACGAAAAGGAATGTTCTCATAGTCCACTACTTGCTCCCAAGTGTCTTCCCCAAATTGTAATGTGATCTTTTTAGGTAGGGGTTTGTCAAAATCCATTAAAACACAAATCCGAGCATAAATAATATGTTCAAATTTTTGAGTACAATCAACAATCATCATAAAAGTTCCTAAAGAGTTTCCAATTGAAGAAAAAATAGTAGGATTCCAAAATTCAATAGGGAGGCCAAAGAGTCTAACCCATACGGGATCTATAGAAGGCATATCTTCTTTGGCTTTAAATTTAGTATGTCAGGGCTTCATGAAAAGCCTTGCCCTTCTAAAAAAACAAGGACCCCCTTGAAAAATTTTCTCTCTATCTTCATTATTAGAAAATAAAATAAGAAAATAACCATTTGGATAAATAGATATTTGTAACTCACCTTTAGTTTTCTAGCTTTTTGCAGCCCAAACTTTGAAAGCAGATAGACTCGGACGAAAACCTACAAACCGACAAATTAGTCCTCTTTTTTCCAAATATTCAATGTCAGTCTGAATGTTACCCATATCAAGCTTAAAAATAGGAGTTCCATCAGATGCTTTAAGACATCCTGAATCCATTTTCCTGGGATCAATCTTAGGCATTCTTAGAGGTTTATTGGAAGCCCTAATATTGATATTAGCATTGAGTTGAGGTTGTCCACCATGAAGGGCATCCCTAAAATTCATTTTTGGGATTGAGTCTTCGAAATTCTTACCCTTGATAGGGGTTTTCATAGTAGAATTATTTTGTGGGTGCACCTTAGCACCAGATTCACTTGAGATATGAGCCATTTTTTTATCAACTTCTTGAAACTTGTTTTGTGATCTCTTTAATCCTTGCCCTAGACACCGTGGAAAGGTATGGTTTTCAATTTTCTTTTGTGCAGCAAATTGGAAGTCGTTGTCACTCAAGTTCATAGTATGATCTATTGAAAGACAAATTTCTAACCCATATTGTATCCCTTGCAACATTTCCTACTAAAATATTGAGCATAAACCACAAAAATATTGGCCGCTAGGTCCTAAAGGCCCTAAAAACCAACCTCTGGAGCTGCTTGCACTCAACCCAGATGAAACCCTCGCATAGCTACTTGACAAATGTGTCGTTAACACATAGGGATGTGCTAGGATATGTGTTGCTCCAAATGATATGAAAATTTGTGGAGATTTTATATGGTTTTTCAGGCATCTACCCTCAAATTTTCTTAACGGATTTTCTACAGATGAAATCTACAGATGAGGTTTTTCAGGCATCTACAGATGAAATATGTGTTAATTTAATCTGTACTTCTCTTATCTGTGAGGCCATCTAAACGAATTTTCTTATTCAAATTTTCAATATGAGCAATAAATTCATGTTTTTTTTTATGAACATCCCAAAATTCTTTCCAGTTCCAAGTCTTGATTTTGGATTTAATGTATTGCAGTATTTTGGCAAAACATAACATCTTAGTCCCATGCCTAGGTTTACCTTCCTTCCACCATTGTTGCACATGAGGTCTGAAGGAAATGTCTCTAAGCCACATTAATTGAAAACGAAAAGGAGAGAAACTCACATTGGTTTTCCACATTTCCACCATGATTGGCCAATGATCCGAACCAACATTATTAAGAGTCTTCACTTTAGGAATGTGACCATGGATTAAGAAATTTTCAGAGAGCAAAACCCTATCCAATCTCTCCATTATACAAGCTAAGCCTTGCCTTCTATTAGACCAAGTCATAAGGCCATTATCTTGTTGGATATCCACAAGATGGAGGTTTTCAATATATTCGCTCATGAGGTTAGTGCTTTTGTCCAAATTTCTATTTCCGACCCTTTTCTCATCTAGAGAGAGGATGGTATTGAAATATCCTCCAATCAAATCCAATCTTAGGAAAATAAGAGAGAATATGAGTAATATCCTTGCACTGTCTTCTTTTTTCCTCCAAAGAAGTTGGAGCATAAACAGTAATGCAGAGCATAATCTGGTTGAAATGTCTACTTTGAATAGCTATAGCCAACAAACCCTATCTACCAACCATATGGTGAATGACTACCTCTTTTGGATCCCAAAGACAAGCAATTCCACCCAAAGTCCCTTGGGAACTGAGGGAAACCACTTTTCCAGTTGGCCAAATTTTACTGGCAATTAAGTCCATATCCTCCATTGACATCTTTGTTTCTTGAAGGAAAACAAGATGTGGATGATTTACCTGAATCATTCTTCTAATTTCATTTTGTTTTGAAATACTCCCTTTGAGTCCTCTAATATTCCAAGTGATGATCTTCATTAATACCAAGGCTAAAAAAGTTGGGAAGGACATTAATATTACCTTCCTCTACAAGCTTTTCACCTTCTTTTACCATATGATATTGATTGGTCTTGTGACCTACTTTTTGATTAGAATCCATCTTCAATTTTTTTTCCCTGTTTCTTGACTTATTCCAATTGAATTTGATATGGCTTCTAACCTTGAAGAATGCTCGTACACAACCAAAATTTTACTAGATGGTTCAACGGAGTCTATATTGGGACTTGCATTATTTGAAGTTTTGACATTTGAAATATTGTTTTTCTTGTGTAAATTTTCTCCTTTTTTTTCTGTTGAAAACCTTTGATTTGTTGGTTTTTATCTGAGTTCTTCCCTTCATATTTAAATTGTGGTTCTAAGATTTTAGTTTCCATTATTTCCTCTTCCTCACTTGGGACATCATTTATGGAAAGGATTTCAAAAATATTAGTAGATGACTTTGATTGATCCTTCATAACTAGTTTATTTTTAGTGTTCTTATTCTTAGGTATTTGGAAACCTGCTGAGTTTATATCTTCTTTCTTTTGATCAAGAATTTTATTTGGGCAAGCACTGGCCAAATGACCATATTCATGGCAAATTCTACAATGAAAAGGAATGTTCTCATAGTCCACTACTTGCTCCCAAGTGTCTTCCCCAAATTGTAATGTGATCTTTTTAGGTAGGGGTTTGTCAAAATCCATTAAAACACAAATCCGAGCATAAATAATATGTTCAAATTTTTGAGTACAATCAACAAGTCATCATAAAAGTTCCTAAAGAGTTTCCAATTGAAGAAAAAATAGTAGGATTCAAAAATTCAATAGGGAGGCCAAAGAGTCTAACCCATACGCGAGCTATAGAAGGCATATCTTCTTTGGATTTAAATTTAGTATGCCAGGGCTTTATAAAAAGCCCTGCCCTTCTAAAAAACCAAGGACCCCCTTGAAAATTTTTCTCTCTATCTTCATTATTAGAAAATAAAATAAGAAAATAACCATTTGGATAAATAGATATTTGTAACTCACCTTTAGTTTTCCAGATTTTTGCAGCCCAGACTTTGAAAGCAGATAGACTCGAACGAAAACCCACGAACGGACAAATTAGTCCTCTTTTTTCCAAATATTCAATGCCAGTCTGAATGTTACCCATATCAAGCTTAAAAATAGGAGTTCCATCAGATGCTTTAAGACATCTTGAATCCATTTTCCTGGGATCAATCTTAGGCATTCTTAGAGGTTTATGGGAAGCCCTAATATTGATATTAGCATTGAGTTGAGGTTGTCCACCATGAAGGGCATCCCTAAAATTCATTTTTGGGACTGAGTATTCGAAATTCTTACCCTTGATAGGGGTTTTCATAGTAGAATTATTTTGTGGGTGCACCTTAGCACCAGATTCACTTGAGATATGAGCCATTTTTTGATCAACTTCTTGAAACTTGCTTTGTGATCTCTTTAATCCTTGCCCTAGACACCGTGGAAAGGTATGGTTTTCAATTTTCTTTTGTGCAGAAAATTGGAAGCCTTTGTCACTCAAGTTCATAGTATGATCTATTGAAAGACAAATTTCTAACCCATATTGTATCCCTTGCAACATTTCCTACTAAAATATTGAGCATAAACCACAAAAATATTGGCCGCTAGGTCCCGAAGGCCCTAAAAACCAACCTCTGGAGCTGCTTGCACTCAACCCAGATGAAACCCTCGCATAGCTGCTTGAAAAATGTGTCGTTAACACATAGGGATGTGCTAGGATATGTGTTGCTCCAAATGATATGAAAATTTGTGGAGACGTTATAGGGTTTTTCAGGCATCTACCCTCAAATTTTCTTAACGGATTTTCTACAGATGAAATCTACAGATGAGGTTTTTCAGGCATCTACAGATGAAATCTGTGTTAATTTAATCTGTACTTCTCTTCTTTGTGAGGCCATCTAAACGGATTTTCTTATTCAAATTTTCAAGATGAGCAATAACTTCATGTTTTTTTTTATGAACATCCCCAAAATCTTTCCGGTTCCAAGTCTTAATTTTGGATTTAATGTATTGCGGTCTTTTGGCAAAATAGAACATCTTAGTCCCATGCCTAGGTTTACCTTCCTTCCACCATTGTTGCACATGAGGTCTGAAGGAAATGTCTCTAAGCCACATTAATTGAAAATTAAAAGGAGAGAAACTCACATTTGTTTTCCACATTTCCACCATGATTGGCCAATGATCCGAACCAACATTATTAAGAGTCTTCACTTTAGGAATGTGACCATGGATTAAGAAATTTTCAAAGAGCAAAACCCTATCCAATCTCTCCATTATACAAGCTAAGCCTTGCCTTCTATTAGACCAAGTCATAAGGCCATTATCTGGTTGGATATCCACAAGATGGAGGTTTTCAATATATTCGCTCATGAGGTTAGTGCTTTTGTCCAAATTTCTATTTCCCCCATTTTCTCATATAGAGAGAGGATGGTATTGAAATATCCTCCAATCAAATCCAAGCTTAGGAAAATAAGAGATAATATGAGTAATATCCTTGCACTGTCTTCTTTTTTCCTCCAAAGAAGTCAGAGCATAAATAGTAATGCAGAGCATAATCTGGTTGGAATGTCTACTTTGAATAGCTATAGCCAACAAACCCCAACTGCCAACCATATGGTGAATGACTACCTCTTTTGGATCCCAAATACAAGCAATGCCACCCAAAGTCCCTTGGGAACTAAGGGAAACCACTTTTCTAGCTGGCCAAATTTTACTCGCCAATTAAGTCCATATCCTCCATTGACATCTTTGTTTCTTGAAGGAAAACAAGATGTGGATGATTTACTGAATCATTCTTCTAATTTCATTTTGTTTTGAAATACTCCCTTTGAGTCCTCTAATATTCCAAGTGATGATCTTCATTAATACTAGGGCTAAAAAACTTCGGAAGGGCATTAATCTTACTTTCCTCTACAAGCTTTTCACCTTATTTTACCATATGATATTGATTGGTCTTGCGACCTACTTTTTGATTAGAATCCATCTTCAATTTTTTTCCCTATTTCTTGACTTATTCCAATTGAATCTGATATGGCTTCTAACCTTGAAGAATGCTCGTACACAACCAAAATTTTACTAGATGGTTCAACGGAGTCTATATTGGGACCTGCATTATTTGAAGTTTTGACATTTGAAATATTGTTTTTCTCGTGTAAATTTTCTCCTTTTTTTTTTCTGTTGAAAACCTTTGATTTGTTGGTTTTTATTTGAGTTCTTCCCTTCATATTTAAATTGTGTTTCTAAGATTTCAGTTTCCATTATTTCCTCTTCCTCACTTGGGACATCATTTATGGAAAGGATTTCAAAAATATTAGTAGATGACTTTGATTGATCCTTCATAACTGGTTTTTTTCGAGTGTTCTTATTCTTAGGTATTTGGAAACCTGTTGAGTTTATATCTTCTTTCTTTTGATCAAGAATTTTATTTGGGCAAGCACTGGCCAAATGACCATATTAATGGCAAATTCTACAACGAAAAGGAATGTTCTCATAGTCCACTACTTGCTCCCAAGTGTCTTCCCCAAATTGTAATGTGATCTTTTTAGGTAGGGGTTTGTCAAAATCCATTAAAACACAAATCCGAGCATAAATAATATGTTCAAATTTTTGAGTACAATCAACAGTCATCATAAAAGTTCCTAAAGAGTTTCCAATTGAAGAAAAAATAGTAGGATTCCAAAATTCAATAGGGAGGCCAAAGAGTCTAACCCATACGGGATCTATAGAAGGCATATCTTCTTTGGCTTTAAATTTAGTATGCGAGGGCTTTATGAAAAGCCCTGCCCTTCTAAAAAAACAAGGACCCCCTTGAAAAATTTTCTCTCTATCTTCATTATTAGAAAATAAAATAAGAAAATAACCATTTGGATAAATAGATATTTGTAACTCACCTTTAGTTTTCTAGCTTTTTGCAGCCCAAACTTTGAAAGCAGATAGACTCGGACGAAAACCTACAAACCGACAAATTAGTCCTCTTTTTTCCAAATATTCAATGTCGATCTGAATGTTACCCATATCAAGCTTAAAAATAGGAGTTCCATCAGATGCTTTAAGACATCCTGAATCCATTTTCCTGGGATCAATCTTAGGCATTCTTAGAGGTTTATTGGAAGCCCTAATATTGATATTAGCATTGAGTTGAGGTTGTCCACCATGAAGGGCATCCCTAAAATTCATTTTTGGGATTGAGTCTTCGAAATTCTTACCCTTGATAGGGGTTTTCATAGTAGAATTATTTTGTGGGTGCACCTTAGCACCAGATTCACTTGAGATATGAGCCATTTTTTTATCAACTTCTTGAAACTTGTTTTGTGATCTCTTTAATCCTTGCCCTAGACACCGTGGAAAGGTATGGTTTTCAATTTTCTTTTGTGCAGCAAATTGGAAGCCGTTGTCACTCAAGTTCATAGTATGATCTATTGAAAGACAAATTTCTAACCCATATTGTATCCCTTACAAAATTTCCTACTAAAATATTGAGCATAAACCACAAAAATATTGGTCGCTAGGTCCCGAAGGCCCTAAAAACCAACCTCTGGAGCTGCTTGCACTCAACCCAGATGAAACCCTTGCATAGCTGCTTGACAAATGTGTCGTTAACACATAGGGATGTGCTAGGATATGTGTTGCTCCAAATGATATGAAAATTTGTGGAGATGTTATAGGGTTTTTCAGGCATCTACCCTCAAATTTTCTTAACGGATTTTCTACAGATGAAATCTACAGATGAGGTTTTTCAGGCATCTACAGATGAAATATGTGTTAATTTAATCTGTACTTCTCTTATCTGTGAGGCCATCTAAACGAATTTTCTTATTCAAATTTTCAATATGAGCAATAACTTCATATTTGTTTTATGAACATCCCCAAACTCTTTCCAGTTCCAAGTCTTGATTTTGGATTTAATGTATTACGATATTTTTGCAAAACATAACATCTTAGTCCTATGCGTAGGTTTACCTTCCTTCCACCATTTTTGCACATGAGTTCTAAAGGAAATGTCTCTAAGCCACATTAATTGAAAACGAAAAGGAGAGAAACTCACATTGGTTTTCCACATTTCCACCATGATTGGCCAATGATCCGAACCAACATTATTAAGAGTCTTCACTTTAGGAATGTGACCATGGATTAAGAAATTTTCAGAGAGCAAAACCCTATCCAATCTCTCCATTATACAAGCTAAGCCTTGCCTTCTATTAGACCAAGTCATAAGGCCATTATCTTGTTGGATATCCACAAGATGGAGGTTTTCAATATATTCGCTCATGAGGTTAGTTCTTTTGTCCAAATTTCTATTTCCAACCCTTTTCTCATCTAGAGAGAGGATGGTATTGAAATATCCTCCAATCAAATCCAATCTTAGGAAAATAAGAGAGAATATGAGTAATATCCTTGCACTGTCTTCTTTTTTCCTCCAAAGAAGTTGGAGCATAAACAGTAATGCAGAGCATAATCTGGTTGAAATTTCTACTTTGAATAGCTATAGCCAACAAACCCTAACTGCCAACCATATGGTGAATGACTACCTCTTTTGGATCCCAAAGACAAGCAATTCCACCCAAAGTCCCTTGGGAACTGAGGGAAACCACTTTTCCAGCTGGCCAAATTTTATTGGCAATTAAGTCCATATCCTCCATTGACATCTTTGTTTCTTGAAGGAAAACAAGATGTGGATGATTTACCTGAATCATTCTTCTAATTTCATTTTGTTTTGAAATAATCCCTTTGAGTCCTCTAATATTCCAAGTGATGATCTTCATTAATACCAGGGCTAAAAAAGTTGGGAAGGACATTAATATTACCTTCCTCTACAAGCTTTTCACCTTCTTTTACCATATGATATTGATTGGTCTTGTGACCTACTTTTTGATTAGAATCCATCTTCAATTTTTTTTCCCTGTTTCTTGAATTATTCCAATTGAATCTGATATGGCTTCTAACCTTGAAGAATGCTCGTACACAACCAAAATTTTACTAGATGGTTCAACGAAGTCTATATTGGGACCTGCATTATTTGAAGTTTTGACATTTGAAATATTGTTTTTCTTGTGTAAATTTTCTCCTTTTTTTTCTGTTGAAAACCTTTGATTTGATGGTTTTTATCTGAGTTCTTCCCTTCATATTTAAATTGTGTTTCTAAGATTTTAGTTTCCATTATTTCCTCTTCCTCACTTGGGACATCATTTATGGAAAGGATTTCAAAAATATTAGTAGATGACTTTGATTGATCCTTCATAACTAGTTTTTTCTGAGTGTTCTTATTCTTAGGTATTTGGAAACATGTTGAGTTTATATCTTCTTTCTTTTGATCAAGAATTTTATTTGGGCAAGCACTGGCCAAATGACCATATTCATGGCAAATTCTACAATGAAAAGGAATGTTCTCATAGTCCACTACTTGCTCCCAAGTGTCTTCCCAAAATTGTAATGTGATCTTTTTAGGTAGGGGTTTGTCAAAATCCATTAAAACACAAATTCGAGCATAAATAATATGTTCAAATTTTTGAGTACAATCAACAGTCATCATAAAAGTTCCTAAAGAGTTTCCAATTGAAGAAAAAATAGTAGGATTCCAAAATTCAATAGGGAGGCCAAAGAGTCTAACCCATACGGGAGCTATAGAAGGCATATCTTCTTTGGCTTTAAATTTAGTATGCGAGGGCTTTATGAAAAGCCCTGCCCTTCTAAAAAAACAGGGACCCCCTTGAAAAATTTTCTCTCTATCTTCATTATTAGCAAATAAAATAAGAAAATAACCATTTGGATAAATAGATATTTGTAACTCATCTTTAGTTTTCCAGATTTTTGCAACCCAGACTTTGAAAGCAGATAGACTCAGACGAAACCCTACGAACCAACAAATTAGTCCTCTTTTTTCCAAATATTCAATGTCAGTCTGAATGTTACCCATATCAAGCTTAAAAATAGGAGTTCCATCAGCTGCTTTAAGACATCCTGAATCCATTTTCCTGGGATCAATCTTAGGCATTCTTAGAGGTTTATGGGAAGCCCTAATATTGATATTAGCATTGAGTTGAGGCTATGCACCATGAAGGGCATCCCTAAAATTCATTTTTGGGGCCGAGTCTTCGAAATTCTTACCCTTGATAGGGGTTTTCATAGTAGAATTATTTTGTGGGTGCACCTTAGCACCAGATTCACTTGAGATATGAGCCATTTTTTGATCAACTTCTTGAAACTTGCTTTGTGATCTCTTTAGTCCTTGCCCTAGACACCGTGGAAAGGTATGATTTTCAATTTTCTTTTGTGTAGCAAATTGGAAGCCGTTGTCACTCAAGTTCATAGTATGATCTATTGAAAGACAAATTTCTAACCCATATTGTATCCCTTGCAATATTTCATACTAAAATATTGAGCATAAACCATAAAAATATTGGCCTCTAGGTCTCTAAGGCCCTAAAAACCAACCTCTGGAGCTGCTTGCACTCAACCCAGATGAAACCCTCACATAGCTGCTTGACAAATGTGTCATTAACACATAGGGATGTGCTAGGATATGTGTTGCTCCAAATGATATGCAAATTTGTGGAGACGTTATAGGGTTTTTTAGCCATCTACCCTCAAAATTTTAGGTCAATCCGAGTCCGGATGAGTGAGATATGGCCAAAACGAGTTCAGCATTTTGGGCAGTCCTGTGAAAAACGTCTCATCCCTTGTTGCACGTTATTTTGAGGTGGGATAAAAATATTTAGTTTTAAAATATGTATAAGTCTTTATCCTAAACTAATTGTGTGGAGTTTATTTAGTGTTATATTAGGGGGAGACCTCCCCTTTGTGAGTGGTCATTACTGGGTGGCCAAGGGAGCCACCAAATGGGGGGTCACCCATGCACCAGTTGGAGATGTTGGTCTTTAACACTTATCTTGGTCTGTGTGGAAGGTTTATAGAACCTCGACTGGTGCCAATTATTGATTATAATTGCAGTTTATATTGTGTGGCCTATTGATCATGGTATTCTGAGTGGTGGTCTACATTGATTTGTGGACCCATCTTAGCTGTTAAAAAAAATGTTTTTGCATCTTTTAAATTTAGTACTAAAATTCATAGTAATTAATGTGTTCTCTATTGCTCAAATTTAAGCTTCCAAATTATAAATGGAAATATATATTTCATTCGAAAGGTACATAATATGCTCTCCTTTCTCAAATTCAAGATTCTAATTTATAAAGGGAAATTATATTTCATTTGAATGAATTTGGAGCTTGGAGTTATGTCATGGTTAAAAATTAATAAGGTTATTACATTTCAGGTTGAGGGAAAATTATGATTGAAATGTATTAAGAATTTGATATTTGTAATATTGTTTTGAAATGTGTTATGGTGGAGTTAAATGATGTTATGAATTGTAGTAAGGCTGAAATATTTTATATTGAGATAAATTATGTTGGAGATGTAATAATGCTAATATACTTCCTTGGGATAAATTAGGTTTGGAATTCATAAAGGATTATATATTTTATTTCATATTGAAGAATGTATGGAAAGCTCAGATGATCTTGCCTTCTATTTTTGTAAAGGTACTAATGGGATTCCTTTTAGGATGATTATGGTGTCCTCTGTAATAGTCTTGTTATGTGCTTTTTGTAGTAGATAGATACAATAGATTCTTAGAAGTATTCTTTAGAATATTTCTTGTCAAGGAGAAATCAACATATGAAGAATGAATGCATGTGGAATTCATTTGAGGGAATTATGAGGTTCCCTCACTAAAAATTGTAATATGGATTAAAGGAACAATCCATGTTTTAGGGACATAAGAATTATGGGATTCTTATGTTTTTTATAAAAGGAAAGATGGGATTCCTTTGAATTGTTGTATTAGAGGTAACTTAACTTCCAAAATAAAAAGGATGTTTCAAGGCTAGGTTTTTCTCATAAGGGTTTCCTAGGATATATGATGTGTTATGTGTTTGTGTGGTATATATTTATCCTTTCATCATGCTTTTAATTGAAGTAGTTATTGAAATCGTGTTGCTCTTTAAACAAAATGGAATCTCATTATACTCATAGATTATGCATAAGTTAGTTGGTAAGAGTTTATTGATCAATTGTGATGCTACTCATAATGATTATGAATGATGAAATAAAAAGGAAGAAAAAGTGCACTAGTTGTGTGGAAGGAATAGTATATGCATTTTTATGTATTTTATTAACCCTTACATGATGAATTCTTAGTTATGTAAAGGATGATGCCTACTAGATTATGTTTGGAATTAGAAGCATAGAGAGAGATACAAAGAGAGTAGTTGAGGATTGCAGTCCCTCTTTGGGATGAAATCCTAAAGGACCTTGCTCCAATGTTTCCACTAAGACCCAAACCTAGGAGGTCATAAGAAGATAACAATAGGGTTAGAATTTATGATCAGTATATCACTAAGTAATGATGGAAATTTTAGCTCATCGTGGAGATGAGATGGATGGCCTAAAAAACTAATACACTTAGTACACCTCCATATATGGACTTATGTATGGTGTGATATAGGAGTACCCTTTTGACAAACTAAAATGGGAAATATAGCTCATTAGGGGAATGGGATAGATAGCTTATTTACACTATGCTTAGTGGATCTACATAGATGAACTTATGTAGGGTGTAGAGATGGGCATACCATTTTGATGGATTAAAAGGGATAAGTTGGCTCATCATGAAGATGAGACAAACAACTTAAACATGGGATATTAAGTTAGTAGATAACTTCATAGAAGAGGTTTATGGAAGGTAGGGATAGGTAAATCCCTAATGAGTGTATAAAGAAAAAAATTCTCTCTCGAGTGGGATGGATTTCGGGTTGTTATACTTGGTGTCAGAGCTCATGGTCGTAGGACTATAAGCTTCCCTAGATAAGACCTAGGCATATATATACTAGGTGATAAAGAGTTTATAGAAAGCATAAGACTCTAATAATATTTACACCTTACATGGATTAAGGGTAACTATTGGTATCCAACTCTGTAGTTAGTCATGTGAATGATGTATCTAGCTAGTAGTTAGTGGTACAATTCAAGGAAGGAATTATGACCTAACTTAAAATTTTTCTCTTTTGTGTGACTAGGATAATGGCACCAAGAATGAGAAGAGGGAGGTCTACCCCACCAAATAGGTAGACCCAATAGAATTATATTGAGGCTAGGACTTGAGATGAAGGCTTGGGAAATTCTAGAAGAGAGGTGGAGAACCTCACTATGATAGTTAATCTGATTCAAGAATGTATTTAACAATGGAGACAACTATTGGATACCATACTGAACCAAGATTAACAGATTAGGAACTCAGTGGTTAGGAAGACAAATTATCCTACTACTAGGGAATGAGAGGCTAGAGCTCTACTGGAGGTATAACTGGCTAGAGAAGGAGGTGATGTATTTGAGGCTATAGCACCCTAAAATTGGCACAGTAAACCTTAGCAAATAATTAAAATTACTTTAGTAATAATTCAAATTCAAATTTTAACCCCAAAACCGCTCCAAAACCGCCTACTACCCGTTTCCTCATTTTTTGTGCCATTTTTAGAGTTTGTTTTGACCGTTGGACGATATCGTCGCCGATTAGACGATATCACCTCAGATCGGACGAATTCGTCTGGAGAAGAACGTCCAGACGATTTCGTCCCAAAACTAATTTTTCAAAATTAGCTTCTGTTTCAACGACGTCTCTAACTTGGGAAGAAGCGTGTCTGCACCGTTAGAGATCCTCCCCATTGGAGATCTCCCAAATTGGGATGATCCCCAACCTCCTAACCTCCCTCCTAAGCCTATTTAAACCTTAGGACCCCCCTTGACATTCCCCTGGCTGAATTTCCCTGTAATTTGATCTTTGCATGCATTATAATACCCTGGATTATCATCTGCATTTGTGCTTTTCGAATTTTCTTGCAGGAACTTTGTCATTCTTCAGCCGGAGCAAGCTCAGATCGTCGCAGACGATCTTGTACAATCTCAGATGATCACGTCCCAATTCGAGATGATTTCGACTGTAGTCAACATTGGGGGCAATCAGTGCCCAGAGTTTGCACTTTTCCTATACCTTTCTGCTATTTTATTCTGCATCTAGTTAGTTTTATTATTATTTTCTCTTATCCTGCATCTTGGAGTTCACCCATGTAGCTTAAGTACATAATAAAATCATGATTAGCTATTAAAGCATGATAATTTACTTGCATTTCTATTTGGGATTATCTTATTAACATCATTTTGTCATTTCACATCATTTTCCTTTATCAGCATAGCTGCATTTTCTGTATTCTGTGTCCATTTCTCTAATTGCAGGTCTCTGATGAATTCGTCTAACGAATTCGTCAGATCTCAGACGATCCTGTCAGATCGAAGACGATCCTGTCAAATTCAAGACGATCTTGACTGCTTCAAAAATTAGAACCTCCATCAGACATCCGGATCAGGTATGGATTTCTTCACTTAATTTATTCTCTATGTTTTTTGCTTAAATCTATTTTCTGTCTTCATTTAAATCTGCATTTCATATAGAACAACTTAGATTCATTTGGCCAAACCTAGGATTTGAATGATTAAAGGTAAAATTGAACACATTAAACACATTCCCAACCTAGGCGTGGAGACTGCCACTAAACGTTTCCTGGTGAACCCCACCATCCGTCGAAAAATCACCTTAATACCCCTCCCCCGAGAGGCGGGACCTTCAAAGGGCCTCTCAGTCCGAGGTACCGTCCCATCCTTCTCGCATCCCCCTTCCGGGCGTGGATCCTTTAGCCTGAAGGTAAGGGTGCGAAAAATTTGGAACGATACATTTTGGTGAACCCGACGTGAAACTAAAACCTTTTGAAAACAAAAAAACAAAAAAACAAAAAACATAGATGCATTTAAAATCATTAGAAAACTACTAAGTTGCATATCATGTTTAGATGGTAGCTCCTAAGAAAAGACTAGCAAGTTACTATAAATGTTGAAAATCAATTAATAGCCATAGAGGTTGATTCTTTGTTTAGAACATCTCAAACATACAGAGTCCCACCTTTGTGGGACGAACTTAATAGGAGACTAGGTATCATTTCATCTAGGTCAACTGAACTTAGGCAAATCAAGAGGTTTGTCCTAGATAGAATCCTGGATCCCGATCAACTCATTTTTTATCATGAACTTCAGAGAGCTTGCCATAGGTGGTTAGCTTATAGGAGAGCTCTTGTGTCTTCAGAATTGTTCACCTTCGAGGAATACCTCGAGAACGCAGCTGTTATACACCAATTCCTAGGTCGTGTAGAAGATCAAGAGGTCATTCTTACGGATAGGGAAAGGTGGAGGAGAGTTCCTAGAGCTGTGTTATATCGAGAGTATTGCCACGAACTTTATTTCTACCAACCGTAGTCTGAGACAGATAATATCACTATAGCACTTTTTGTCAAATTCTTGAAAGAAAATTTTCAATTTGAAGAAGAACATTTCATGACTCCTGAAGAACTTGAGCCCGTTAATGATATTTATAAATTGTTTATAGAAAACTAGATCATTGCTTTCATTATTATTTCTTGCATTTAGTGTGTTGTTTGTTATCTTTATAATATTGTTACAAAAACAAAAAAAGGAAAAACCAAAAACATAACAAAACCAAAACATTTTATTTTAAATACTATAGTAGGTATATAATTAAAATATATACCTCTTAAGCTTGTTGCATATATATATATATATATATATATATATATATATATATATATTTTGCTGAAATCTAAACTTAAGCACAATGACTAGACTTAGGAATGGTAAACAAACTCGAAGAAGAAGAAGAAGAAGATTGGTTAGGAAAGAAAACAAAAAAATCAAATGCCCTTCCCGAGGATCCAATTCCAGAAGGAGAAACTCTAGAACAGCCATAAGATGAGCTGGTTGTAGATGAACAAGAAGAAAATCTTAAAGAGGAAGGATCCTCATCCCCTAGAATGGCTCCAGATGGAACTATTGCTTTTGATAACTTAGATCATTTCTGGAAATTTTTCAATAATAACATTGGTGCTCTTAATATGGCAGTTCGTATTGATAGAGGACAAATTAGTGACACTCAAGCAGCCATGGAAGATATGTTTAACATACACACTAATCCCTTGTCCTTTGTTGATCAAGAAAGTGATAAAGTTGGACCATCCAATAGAGATATGGTCACTATGATTCAGAACATGCAAAAACAACAAGGTTACCCAACCTCCTAAGGAACCAGTTATTGAGCCTAAAATCATTCCCACACAAAAGAGACCTTCATTCACTGCTTTATTTTGCCAAACTATTGATCAATATGCTTCAAATCGACAAAAACCTAAAATGAAGCCAAACACCAATTTTCAACAATCTGGGATACAACATAATACAACTTCAAAACTTCTTCATAACACCCTTCCTACCAACAATTTACACAATAGCAATATAGCATCTAATCTTCATGTCCCTCCATCATATGCTCACAAATCCCATATTAATGCCCTACCGAACCAATATGGTGGGCAAACCAGTAATCTGGAAGCCATGGTGAAACAGTTAGCTTCCCGCATGGACCAGATAGATCCCTACCGTCCCTCGTACAATTATCGAGAGATGTGTAGTCAGCCTTTGGATCCCATAGTTGTAGCACAACCATACCCTAAACACTTTCCCATGCCCGTCCTGCCTATATATAAAGGAACTGAAGATCCCATAGAGCATCTTCGCATGTTTAGGATAGCATGTCATGATATATCACATGATGACTTGCTATTACTAAAAATGTTCCCAAAAAGTTTAGGAGGAATGGCATTAGAGTGGTACTATCAACTACCCACTCATTCTTTGAGAAATTTTGAAGAAACAACTGAATCTTTTGTCCATCAATTTAGTGCCTACATCGAAAGGCATGTAACCATTAAATATTTATACAACTTAAAACAAGACAAAGATGAATGTTTTGCTGATTTCTTAGCTAGATGGAGGCAATTGACAGGAAAACTGCACTTTGTGCTACCTTATAGGGAAATGTTGGACATTTTTATTAATAATTTGCAAGAACAAATATCTTATGAGTTATCAATCGCTACCTTAACCACCTTCGATCAAGCTATAGACTTAGCTCGAAGGGTGGAAGATGCTCTCATTAGAAGAGGTCAGCTTAAAAAGAAAGATGATGAGAAAACATCTAGAAATCAGTACAAAAATAAACAAGTTGTAGGTGACGGAGTCACTGATAGTAGAAACATTGCTAATGTTAATACTATGAAAACAACGAAGAAGTTTATATTAAAACCTCCTGATAAACCACCTCGAGAATTTACTAGATTGAATCAACCTTTATCAACCATTCTTCCTCAATTACTAGCACGAGGCTTGATTCAATTACCAGCTATCCGGGAACCTGATCCAACTATACCCGGATACAGAGCTGATTTACATTGTGATTTTCATAGAGGACCTGGACATGCTACAAACTCTTGCAAAAGATTAAAACATAAAATACAAGACTTGATTGATAATAATGAAATGGAGGTGCAAGCCTTCCAACCTAAACAAAATGCTCCTAATAATGCTCAAAAGAACATTCCCCAAAATCAGAATCAAAATGCTAATCAATCATTGGACATATTTCAACATCCTTTACCACAGCATGGTAAAGAGGTGGCTAATCAAATCGAACATCATAATGTTCCCCCTCCTACCCGATATGTAGGGACTATTAGTGGACAATTACCTGTTCAGGATCCTCAAATATTTGGCACAACTTTATCCATGGTCACGACCAGACCCCTATATAATACTCAAACACCGGATCCTAGTGATGTAGAATCAGATACTGAAAGTGAAATAGACATCACCTCAAACCAATCGAATAGTTCTGAAAATGAATCAGATCCTATTCAACCTATCACAGATGCTATGGTTCTAGAAGAACCATTTCCTAGAAGAGTTACTACTCGACCCTCTTCTAATCAGTTCCTTCCTAATGAACAAGCCATAAACGCTCAACCAAGACCAGTTCAGCGTCTTCAATATAACATTGTAGGTACCATCGGAGTCGTTACTAGACAACAGGCTCAAAACTCTCAACAGGATCAAACTCAGAATGATGGATCAGCTCCATTTGTTTTGAAAAATCCCAATAAAGGGAATCATATGTCTAATGTTCAACCTAAGCCTCCTTACAATATTAATGAACAATTATCCAATACTACAGCCAGAATTTCCCTTTTGGACTTGTTAAGATCTTCTCCTACCCATAGGGATGAGTTAATGCTTACATTAAGCCAAATGATGGTACCTCAAAATATTCAACCTGAAGCCATGTCCAATACTATCATCACTCGAGAAGTCGATTGTATTGACTTTCGAGATAAAGATATCCCACAACATAGTTTACATAAGGATAACCCCTTATATATTACTGCCCTAATTGGAGATGTAGCTGTTAAACGAGTCTTGATTGATAATGGTTCATCTTTAAACATATGCACTTTTGACTTCTACCAAAGATTTGGGTTTAGAAGTGACGAGATGAAAAGAACGGATATGATTATCAAAGCCTTCAATGACGAGACACAAGAAACGTGTGGAGTCATTACTATACCCTTGCAAGTTGGTCCTAGAACCCTAGATACAACCGTGTTTATTGTACATTGCCCTGCATCGTACAATATACTTTTGGGTCACCCTTGGATCAATGCGATGCGAGCGGTTCCCTCTACTCTACATCAGTGTGTTAAATTTGAATTTAAAAACCAGTTGGTCACTATTCATGGTGATCCTAGACCCTTTGATATGTGTGCTTTGGCAGAACCCGTTGGAGTGCAATTTTGCCCCGCCCTGTCATCCACACATCCTAGTTCTTATCATCCATCCAAACGTGTGAAACACACACCCATAACATCATCTACCCCATCAACTACACCTATACATTTAACTCAACCATCTTCTAAACAAACCACACTAGAACCCCAAAAAGATCTTAAATCCACAACCAATCCTTCATGTTCCATCCCTATAATTTCAAAACCTATAGACCCATTTATTAACACCTCCACATCATCTACATCTATCATACCTTCCACATCTAAAGATATAGGGAATGATCCTTCTACATCTTATGCTCTTTCTGATGAACTCTTACCTGATTTATCTAAAATTCTTATATCAGAAAAAACAAATGCTTCTATGCAAGATTCCATTATCTTAAGTAATTTGCCGCCATCTCCTCGTACTTTGGGCCTCCCACAACCTATGGGAAGTACTTATCAAGTCGGGAGTTGTGCTTTTGTTTATAAAGGATATGATTGGGGAAGAATACCCCGAAATATCAAGACGCATTGTGATGGATATGCTCGATGCTATTTTGCTAATGAATATATTAAAGCTAAACCCATAATGCTTAAAATGGGCTATAAAGGGAAAGGCTTGGGACCTTTCCAAGATGGTATGAAAGAACCCTTTGAGGTAGAGCCATGGCCCGCCCGATGTGGTGTGGGCCTATTTCCTAGTAAGGGTCAACCCTTCCCTTTTGAAGATGATGATCAACTCATATGTTATCAAGATTATTTAGATAGGCATGATGATTTGCCTCTAAAAAATCAGCCATTTACATGTAATATGCTATCCATAGCTTACCCTGAAATGATTGTTGAATCCGATGATGAGTTGGAAGGAGATATTTTCCATGATGTCTCCGTTGAAGAGTTGTTACACAATGATTTTTATTTTGATGGTTCTATACCTACTATAGCCCAGCTTGAGGCCACGACTCCTCAAGATGAATTATCCAAGTTAACCTTAAAAGAATTACAAGAATTGGGTGTTTCACCCGCCCCACCTAATTTTGAAAGAGATCTACACATGGAAGTAGAAAACGTCATTAAGGTTAACATTGGAACTGAGGATAATCCTCACATAATCAATATTGGATCAGAATTAAGTCAAGAAAAACAAGAGCAATACATTGCATTCCTTAAAGAATATGAAGATGTCTTCGCTTGGACATATGAAGATATGCCAGGTTTAGACCCTTCTGTAGTCATGCATCACCTAGTAGTCCATCCGGATGCTAAACCTGTTAAACAAAAACTTAGAAAAATGCATCCCAAAGTGGCCTTGCTAGTCAAAGGGGAGTTAGAAAAACTCCTGAATGTTATTTTTATACAAGCTATTGATTATGCTGAATGGATCTCGAATGTAGTTCCAGTCACCAAGAAAGAAGCTACCAAAGTTAGGGTTTGCACAGACTTTAGAGATATTAATGTTGCATGCCCTAAAGATGATTTTCCTCTTCCCAACATGGATCAAATCATTGACTTTACTACCGGAAGTGGAATGATGTCCCTAATGGATGGATTTTCTGGTTATAATCAGATCAGGATAGCTCTTGAAGATCAGGCTAAAACAACCTTTATTACCCCTTGGGGTACCTTTTGTTGGAAAGTGATGCCATTTGGCTTAAAGAATGCAAGTGCAACATATCAACGAGCTATGACTTATATTTTTCATGACATGATGCATGATATCCTACATGATTATGTAGATGATATTATAGCTCGCTCTATTAATGAAGATGATCATTTAGATGATTTGAGAAAAGTATTTAATCGGTTAAGAGAATATCTTATTCGATTAAATCCAGCTAAATGTATATTCGGAGTCAAGTCCGGTAAACTATTAGGGGTTTTAGTTTCTTTACGTGGTATCAAAATTGACCCTCTCAAGATTGCGGCTATCACTGATATGCCCGCACCTACCAATATATCTGAGTTACGAAGTTTACAAGGTAAGCTTCAAGCCATCCGTCGCTTCATCGATAAGCTGGCGAACAAAACCAGTCCCTTTCTTAAGCTCCTTAAGAAGGATGTCCCTTTTAATTGGGACGACGAATGTAAGGAAGCTTTTGAACTTCTCAAACAATACCTCCTTAACCCACCTGTGCTTTCACCACCTAGATCTGATCGTCCTTTTATCTTGTACATTTTTGCTTCTGATTCTGCCTTAGGAGCTATGTTAGCTCAACTTGATGATGAGAAGAAAGAACGTGCTAATTATTACATTAGCAGAACCCTCATCAGTTATGAAACTCGTTATACCTCATTAGAGAAGTTATGTCTAGCAGTCGTATTTTCTACACAGAAACTATGACATTATATGCTCAGTCAAAAAATATGTCATTGCCAAATATGATCCCTTGCGGTATCTCATGAGTCGACCTTATTTATCGGGTCGAACAACAAAGTGGGTTCTTGCTCTAAGCGAGTTTGAACTCACGTTCATAGGACAGAAGTCTGTTAAGGGTCAAATCATAGCAGATCAATTAGCTGCTGCACCCTTAGAGTCTACCCATCCCCTCATCATTGAGTTTCCTGATGAATGCCTTCAATTAGAGGTAGACCATGTTGAACAATGGTCCTTATACTTTGATGGAGCCCGATGCATGAGTGGGGCTGGTGCGGGTATTATTTTAATATCTCCGCAAAAACACATTATACCTTTGTCCTTCAAATTAACATTTGCTTGCACCAATAATACTCGTCGAATATGAAGCTCTAATCCTTGGATTACGAGCTGCCTTGGCACTAAAAATTAAACATCTACTAGTTTTTGGTGATTCTCAACTTGTTATAAACCAAATTAATGAAGTTTATCAGACTAGAGATGATAAATTACGCCCATATAAAGCATATGTTTTACAATTAATATCCCTATTTGATCAAGTTACCTTGGAAGCTATTCCTCGAACTAGCAACCGTGCGGCTGACGCTATGGCCACAGCTGCATCTCTTCTGCCCTTGGAGTTAGATGACGAATATGCCACCATCATTATTCGTCGACTCCAGGAACCCGCTTCAAATAAGTCATGCTTAGAACCTTTGGATGTGTTTCTAATCAATGAAACTACTCCTGAACCTTGGTATACGGATATATTTGATTTTCTTCACAATGGGACTTTCCCTGCCAGTTCTAATAGAAACCAACGTCGGTTATTACGTAGACGAGCAAGTCGATTTGTAATAATTGGCAATACTTTATATAGGAGATCTTTTGAAGGTATCCTATTGAGATGTTTGAATCTAGAAGAATCCAAATCAGCTTTGAGTGAAGCCCACGATGGATCTTGTGGAGGACACTTCAGTGGTAGTGTCATTGCTAAAAAGCTCCTTAGGATAGGCTACTTTTGGCCTACCATGGAGAATGATGCACATGATTATGTGCGCCATTGTGACAAGTGCCGAAACATGCTGACCTTGTCCATGCCCCTGCACAAGAACTGCAGGCTATTTCATCTCCTTGGCCCTTTTCAAAATGGGGCTTAGACATTATTGGCAAAATTAATCCTGTGTCATCTGATGGACACAAATTCATCATAACCGCCACCGAGTATTTTACGAAGTGGGTTGAAGCTATGCCTTTAGCTTCCCGCACTGGAACACAAGTCTCTAAATTTATTTTTAATCAAATCATTTGTAGGTTCGAAATTCCTGCAAATCTCATCTCAAACAATGGAACTTGTTTCAAAAATAAAGATGTTAAGAAATTATGCCAAAAATATAAGATTCAACATCGTTGGTCCACTCCCTATTATCCTCAGGGTAATGGCCAAGCAGAAGCATCCAATAAAACCTTAATCAAAATTCTCAAAATATTGGTCAATAAATCTGGCCGCGACTGGCACATTCAATTATATCCAGCTTTGTGGGCATATCGCACTAGCGTTCGTACTCCCATAGGTACTTCACCTTTTGTCTTGGTTTATGGCGCTGAAGCTATTTTTCCCTTTGAATTAGAAGTTCCTTCTTTGGCTCTACTACTTCAAGATACCGAAGTAGGAGATGAATATCGAGCTTGCAGACTCAGTCAGCTGGAACTCCTAGATGAAAAGCGCATCAATGCTTTGGAGCATCTTCGTGCCTACCAAAACAAGCTTAAAAGATCATATGCTAAGAAAGTTCGTCATCGATCCTTTGAGGTCGACGACCTTGTTTTAAAAGAAAATCAAAAAAATACTAATGCAACTAAAGACCTTAAAGGTAAATTTGAGCCCAACTGGCTTGGACCATATATTATCACTGCTAAATTTGAATCGGGAGCATACAAATTAGCTACCTTAGATGGTAAATATTTAAAAGAACCTATGAATATTATGCATCTTAAGCGATATTATGCATAATTTTGGTAATTTCATCATTGTATATATTGTACATCTTGTCTCATTTTAGTAAATTCATATATAAAGTTTCAAAAAAACAATCAACATTAACATATTTGTTCTTTCAATTCATCAATTAAGATAAAATAAAAAAAAAACATCAAAATTATCAAAATATTCAAAAAAACATCTTTTATTTCATACCTCTCAAATTGTGAAGTATTGCAGTTCTATTTTCAATTATTTTGGATAAATTAGCATTTATTTGGAATCCCGCACTTTCACACTCACAAAAATAAATATCTTGATTTTATCTGGCATGATTACTAATCTCTCTTATATCAAAGTCCACAAAATTCAATTAAATAAAGTTTGAGCACAGAGAATTGATCTTGTTATTTACTTAAACCAAGCATATCCTTTCACAATAAAATGATTATATTTGTAATGTCCATGCTATGCTACATAGTAGAAGTGGTTTCTTGAGCGAAAAGTTTCCCCTGCTATCCTATCATGCACATGGTCTAGAATCTTTGAGAATTGACAAAAGGACAAGCTCACCCCTACCCGGAATAAAAATCCCTTGCTCTACAGCTAATCCGAGCAAGTATCCCTAGCATAGGAAGAAAAAGAAAAGTTCAAGAAAAAGAGAAAAAGAAAAAGGTTATTTGAATCATCACAGCAATATTTCAGCATTATCTCAAATATCAAGCAAAAATACAAAATGTACAAAAAAAAAAAGCAAAAGCAAAAGCAATAAAATCCCTTTCCCTACCCATTGAAAAGAAAAGAAGGGTTGATGAGCTTGAATCCCTGGAATTCTCAATTATTCGAAAACTGTGAGGTAAGCCCCATAACAAGTGGTTTGTGCCCAACCCGCTTGGCCTTGGGTAACTCCTAGCGTGGTGATATGTCTGTCACATTAGCGACCTTCTTTTGTATAGACCTATGTCCGCTTATGGATTAGCTAGCTCTTGATAACCCGACTTACATAGTAGTCCGGTACGGTTATATGCATCTAAATCATGGTTAATGAACACTTATTTGGTTAATTCAAATCACTTGTATCAAATTATCTTGCTCAAAACTGGTAAATGAACAATACAATCGCACACACATTTGTATTTGAGAGATTTTGTATCATTATGATAAATCAAGATCGGTAATGAACTCACATTTGCACATGAGGATTCCTTATAAATCTACATTTCTCTTTGAGATAATTTAAAATATTTTTGTAACTCTTTTCGGAGTAATTTTATCCTTTTATTTCAGAATTTTTTGTTTTGTATCAAAGCAATTACATACATCTTCTCACAAAATCTCAAAAATAATTTCAAACAAAAAGTTTTCATCTTATTATTTTTCTGTTTATCAAAAATAAAAAATGCATCTTGCAATAAAACCAACAATCTATTTTCTTCTTTGGATTTCGCGATGATGGTATAAGTCTATACCTAAATATTCTATGCCTAGCGCAAACCATTGAACTAATTTTATTTCCCATTTATTTTAAAATTCATCAAAACATATGACTTAAATCATTATGTTACACAATTATGCTTTACAAACAAACAAACACTTATTCTATTTCATGTCATTATGTCCAACTTCAATTTTGCAATGATGGTATAATTCCTAGGGAATTATTCAAAAAATTTATCACACTTAGGAATTTATGCCTAGCAAAAATCATTTTCTAATATATTTCATGCATAATATTTTCATGGAAATCTGAAAACAAATCACCATCATCATCATCATTTGCATCATCACAACAAAGTCTTAAGACAGTCTCTTAAGCACTCTTTTACTTTTAACAATATTTCTATACTGGGATTAGCTTGACGACCGAGTGAGCGACGACTCCATGAAATGGTCTATAATAGCGACAATGTCCTTTGAAATTATTGTTAGAAGTCCCTTTTATTTTTATCAAATTACACCACAAACAACCAATTTGTTTACATCAGATTATTTCATTTAAATTTTAAAAGCATGACATTCAAACCATAATATTTCCAAACGACATAATTACATGAATCATCAAATCAATCACATCAAAACATTAAAGCATCATACAAACACATAAGACAAGTCATATGATCAAAAATATCATCAGAGAAAATGAATAGTAAAAATGAATTAGGGTTTTTCCCTATTTTTCTTAATTTTATTCAAAACAATTAAAAACATTTTTAAATTTTTTTTGCTTTTCCATGTTTTTTACCTCAAACGTTCGATTTGGGTAAAAACACGGAGGGGGCACCATAGTAAGCTGTCGTACGATTTGACCTAGAATCGTCGCCTAAAAATGGGAATAATTTTTGCTTTCTCGTAGATCGAGAAGAACTCATCTTTAACGCATTTTCTTCGGAAAATTCGCTAAAGAGGGGGCAAAATGTAGCACCCTAAAATTGGTGCAGTAAACCTTAGTAAATAATTAAAATTACCTTAGTAATAATTCAAATTCAAATTTCAACCCCAAAACCGCTCCAAAACCGCCTGCTACCCGTTTCCTCGTTTTTCGTGCCATTTTTAGAGTTTGTTTTGTCCGTTGGACGATATCGTCACCGATTAGACGATATCGCCTCAGATCGGACGAATTCGTCTGGAGAAGAACGTCCAGACGATTTCGTCCCAAAACTAATTTTTCATAATTAGCCTCTATTTCAATGGCGTCTCTAATCTGGGCAGAAGCGTGTCTACGCCGTTAGAGACCCTCCCCATTGGAGATCTCCCAAATTGGGATGATCCCCAACCTCCTAACCTCCCTCCTAAGCCTATTTAAACCTTAGGACCCCCCTTGACATCCCCCTGGCTGAATTTCCCTGTAATTCGATCTTTGCGTGCATTATAATACCCTGGATCATTATCTGCATTTGTGCTTTTTGGATTTTCTTGCAGGAACTTTGTCATTCTTCAGCCGGAGCAAGCTCAGATCATCGCAGACGATCTTGTACAAATCTCAGATGATCTGTCCCACTCTACGAGACGATTTCGACTGCAGTCAACATTGGGGGCAATTGAGTGCCCGTAGTTTGCATTTTTCTCTTCTTTTCTGCTATTTTATTCTGCATTTAGATCAATTTATTGTTATTTTCTGTTATCCTGCATCTTGGAGTTCACCCATATAGCTTAAGTACATAATAAAATCATGATTAGCTATTAAAGCATGATAATCTACTTGCATTTCTATTTGGGATTATCTTATTAACATCATTTTGTCATTTCACATCATTTTCCTTTATCAGCATAGCTGCATTTTCTGTATTCTGTGTCCATTTCTCTGATTGTAGGTCTTTGACGAATTCGTCAGATCTCAGACGATCCTGTCAGATCGGAGATGATCCTGTCAAATTCTAGGCGATCTTGACTTCTTCAAAAATCAGAACCTCCATCAGACATCCGGAATCAGGTATGGTTTTTCTCATCTAGCTTATTCTCTGTATTTTCTATTTAAATATATTTTTTGTATTCATTTAAATCTGCATTTCATATAGAACAGTTTAGATTCATTTGGCCAAACCTAGGACTTGGATGATTAAAGGTAAAATTGAACACATTAAACACATTCCCAACCTAGGCGTGGAGACTGCCACTAAACGTTTCCTGGTGAACCCCACCATCCGTCGAAAAATCACCTTAATACCCCTCCCCGAGAGGCGGGACCTTCAAAGGGCCTCTCAGTCCGAGGTATCGTCCCATCCTTCTCGCATCCCCCTTTCGGGTGCGGATCCTTTAGCCTGAAGGTAAGGGTGCAAAAAATTTGGAGGGATATAGAGGCCTAGTTGAGGATTTAGAAACTTACCTCAATATGAAAAATTAGTCTTTTAGGACCCGAACAATGTGGACCACTTTCCACTTATAGGGAGTTGGACTAGAATTGTGGGAAACTTTCCAATAGAAATGAAGAATTGAGGTATTTGATCTAAAGTGGAAATATTTTGTTGTAGCCTTCAAGGTAATATTCCTTATGAAATATTTCTATACAAAGAAGTTTGAGGAATTTACCAACCTTTGGCAAGGAACCAAAATAGTTGAGGCTTACTAAATTTTTTTTATAAAGTTTTTGAAATATGTACCTGCCTATGATGAAAAAATAAAGATCCATAAATTCGTCTTAGGAGCAGATCCTAGGATTGGGTATGAGGTGAATATGCATGAGCCTAAAACACTGTAAAATACCTACAACCTAGCCAAGAAAGCAGAATCTTATCTAAAGCCCTATTTTAACTATGTAATTTTGTTTGACTAAGATTGACAAGCACTCAAGAAAATAAATAGTGCAGGTTTCATGAAATGGAAAAGAGAGCAGAACAAGAAGAGTAGAAACTTTCTAAATATTGATAAGAGGAATGATGGAAAATGAGAAATATTTAAGCAAAATTTCCAAAGGGCGAACAACAACAACAATGGGATACCTCAACCCCAAAGGCAACCAAACCCAACACCAATAGAGAAATAAGCAGGAGGTTAGAAATAATAAATGCACCTAGTACCCAAGGGAAGATGTTACGATTGTGGAGGCCCAAATTACTCCAATCATTATCTGTATAAAGAGGGACCTAGCACAAAGAGGAAGGAACCCGCTCATAATATTTACACAACAATAGGTAGCCAAAATTTGGAAGGACAAGCCACTCCTTTGCACTTAAAGGATAAGATTTTTGGTAAAGAAGCAAATATATTAATAGATAGTGGAGCTATCATCTAGTTTAGTTAGGGATATATCAAAAAGGCTAGGATTTTTGGCACAAGGGTGGAAAGTTGAGTATGGTTATGGACAAACCTACTTTGTGGATCTATGTTTTCCTAAGACTGAAATTACCCTTCCTAGTGGATATACCATAGGATACATTTATGTAGCACCAGTACATGCTTTTGATGTAATATTGGGGATGTATTGGTTATAATATCATAGAGACATAATCAATTTCCAAAAAAATGGATTGAATATTAAAAAAATGATAAGGAAAGTTTGAGAATTCACAATGAGCAAGGGGTATTTCAACTCAAAATTCTTTCTATAATGTAACTAAATAAAGCTATTAGGAAAGGATGAATGGTTTATGTTGTGAAGATTAATGAAATCAAAGAGGAAAAAAAAGGAATAATTATTTGGAAAACATCTAGTGTTGCAGGAATTTAGAGATGTGTTTCCTAAGGACTTACCCGAACTTCCTCCTAAGCGTGAATTCGATTTCACTATTGAGCTAAAACCTAGAGTAAAACCTATTCATAGGAATCATTATAGGATGAATTCTATTTTAATACAAGAGCTAAAGGTACAACTACAAGGGTTGTTGGAAAAAAGGTTAATCAAACCTAGTGTGTCGCCATGGGGTGCACCTACAATATTTCTCAAGAAGGATGGTTCTTTGCATCTATGCATAGATTACAGAATGCTTAATAAGGTAACCATAAAAATATATACCACTTGACCAAGATTGAGGATATTTTTGACCAACTAAAGTATTCCACCATATTATTTAATATTGATTTGAAGTTCGGATATAATCAATTAAGAATCTAGATACCCATAAGATGAATTTTAAAACTAGATATGGATACTATGAATTTATAGTCTTGCCATTTGGGTTGATTAATACACCATCAATATTCATGAACCTAATGAACAATGTGTTCAAAAAGTATCTAGAAAACTTCATTCTTATATTCTTGGATGATATTCTAATCTATTCTTGGAATAAAAAGGAATAAAATAGACATTCTAGAATCATGCTATAATTATTAAGGAAGAATCAACTTTACAAGAATTTATCTAAGAGTGAATTTTATGTGTCATAAGTACAATATTTAGGGCACATAATATTGGTATAAGGGATCATAGTAGATCCAAATAATATAGAGGCTATTTGGAATTGATCGACATGCACCAATGTGATAGAATTACAAAGTTTCATGGGCATGATAGGTTATTATAGATGCTATGTGAAAGATTATTCCAAGATAGCCTATGCAATAACTAACCTTCAGAGAAAAGGAAAAGAATTTAAGTGGATAGACAAGTGTGAGACTACTTTTGAGTTGCTTAAGTAGAAACTTACCATGACAACCATATTAAATATTCTAGATCCTTAGGGTAACTTCTCAGTATGTATGGATGCATATTTGGAAGGGTTAGGAGGAGTTATTTCAGAAGTTGAAGCAGTCATAGCATATGGATCAAGGAAGCTCAAGAAGCATGAGGTTAATTATGCTACACATGATCTAGAGTTGGCAGTAGTTTTTCACACTCTTAATATTTGGCAACATTATTTGTTGGGAAGATCTTTTGAGTTGATAACCAACCATCAAAGTCTGAAGTGTATATTTATCCAACATCTAATCAATACAATATAGATAAGATGGATGAAGTTCCTCATTGAGTATGACTTTGGAATTGAATACATCAAGGGAAAAGAAAATAAGGTTTTTGATGCCCTAAGTAGGAGAAGACACATTGTTGCTTTAACCCAAATCCATGTGGACTTGATGGATTGAGTTCAGAAAATGCAATCTCAGGATGAGTATTGCAGCTAAATTTGGGCTAAAATAGAGAAAAATTATAGGGAAAGAAAGGATTTTGGCATCAAGGATGGCTTTTATGCTTTAAGGATAGGGTAGTTGTACCCAAAATAGGTGATCTAAGGAGAATGATCATGTGAGAGGTGCATATATCTCCTTACTTTGCTCACCCAGGGGGAGAAAATATGAGAGAAAACATGAAGAAGACCTTTTATTGGTCAGGAATGAAGAGGGATATCACTGATTTTATTGCCTAGTACCTTGAATTCTAAAAAGTAAAGGCCAAACATAGACATCCTGTAGGACTGCTATATCCACACAACATACCCATATAGAAGTGGTAGGTTATATCGATGGATTTCATTATGGGTTTACCAAAAACTAGGTACCAACATGATGCAATACTTTTTGTAGTCGATAGATTGACTAAGGTTGCACACTTTATACCAGGGAACACCAAGGATGATGCACTAATTATGGCTAATAAATTTACCAAGGAAATATTTAGATTGCATGGATTTCCTAAAATGATTATTTCATATAGTGATTCTAGGTTTACATCTGAGTTTTGGTAATATCTACATCATGCCATAGGCACAAAAATAAATATTAGTTTTGCATACCATCCAAAAATTGATGGTCAAGCAGAGAGGGCGAACTAGGCTTTGGAAGACATGGTTCACATGTATTGTATGGATCAGAAGTATCAATGGGAAGACTATTTACATCTTGTAGAATTTGCTCACAACAATGGCCACCATTCTTCCTTGGGTATGGCCCCATTTGAAACCTTGTATGGTAGGATGTGTAGAACACCTTTTTCTTGGAATAATCTAGAAGACCGAGTTGTTCTTGGATTGTACATGGTTAGAGAAATGGAGGAACAACTTAATATGATCATATTGAGGCTTAAGGAAGCCATAGAGCATTAGAAAAACTATGCTGATCTAAAAATATCACCAAGAGAATTCTCTGTAGGAGATAAAGTGTTCTTGAGGGTTAGACCCATGAAGAGTGTTATAAAGTCCACAAAACTAGATCCTCATTTTATTGGAAAATTTGAGATCATGTAGAAGATTAGTCCTGTGGCGTATAGACTTACCTTGCCACCCAACCTATCAAAGATCCATGATACTTTCCATGTATCCCTGCTTAGGAAATACATTGCTAATCTTGATCATGTGTGGGATTTTTCTAAATTGCAGATGGTGGACCCCAAGGCCATTGAGTTGCAATTGGTGAAGATTCTATAGTTCCATTCCAAAAAAATGATGAAGGAGACTTTGGAACAGTGAAGGTCCAATGGGACCGATATTCTGAGAAGAGTGTCACTTGGGAAAAAGTGGAGGATATAAAGAAATATTTTCCTTTTTATTTGAATGAAAGTAGAATTGTGATGTAGGGAAAACACAAAGGACTATGTTTAGTCCAAGGGAGTAGGATGTCATGACCCACCTTGGCAGGACCATTTTAAAATGACAATATGTGTGTAACTTATTGTTTCAATGCCTAACATAGTTTATATTATGGATATGCAAAAATTGTTGCAACAATGATTACACTGTATGGACATGATATTGTTGTTTTAATGTGGGTTTTGTAGGGTAACTATGCTTGTAGTTCAAATAAAATGGTCGACCATGAAGAACAAGATTCATCTATGAGGATATTATTATTTTAGAGAATTTTACTAATATCTAGGTGGGCAATACCAAGCTAACAATTTAAAATTAGTTCTAGTGCATGCATTTGATTTAATTATTGTTAGGAATTATTGATATTTTTCCATGCATGCTTTAATTTTTATTAAAAATACTAGCATCATGGATCATTAATACTCCATTTAGGGAGATGAATATTCTTGAATTTAATTAATTAATTAAAGAAACTTTATATTCTCTTTAGTTGAATTTTATTGTGGTGATATAATAGTTTATTGTATTTATTAAAAGGGACATAGTTTTTTAATAAGCATGATTTATATATATAAAAAGGGGTAAAACTCCCCATGTTGACTTTCCAAATAGGGAATGAAATAAAAAAATAGAAAAAAGGGTTGGAGATTTAAAAAAAAATAAAACGATAATGCTTGTCAGGTTTGAGGAAAGTGGCAGACCTTAATGAGGAGTACGGTCCCCTCTGCTAGCTTGGGGGAGAGATGAAATAGGTGGATAATGATGTCCTTGGGGGATGCATGGTAAGGACAAAGGATTGTGGAGAAGAGCATAATGGAAGGGGGGTCTGAGTGAGCTTGGAGGTCTGAGTGAGCTTGGAGGTCGAAGGGAGATTGAATGGAAGAGGTCTCAACCCAACAAGAGCAACATGTTGGGAATTTCTTTAGCTTGTATTATTTTATAAGCTTTTGGTGATATGATTTTTTTTTTTTTTACTCCTTCTGAAGCTCTGTATCAAAACTTCTTCAAGGACTTTTGTTTGAGTTTTCTTTGGTTAACGATATCCATTGGAAGGCCATAATAATAAGTTTTATGAAATATTTAATTTCTATTTTGGCCTGAACCTTTTGTGTTTTGTTGAAGGCACTCTGCTTGGAATACACCTCAATGCATTTATTTTTATTTAAACTCTATTATTGCGTTTGACTTGAGGATGTTGTCTATAAATTATTCTTTTCTAATCCCAAAGAAACCAATGTTTCCTTGGTTGGATTAATACCCTATTTACATTGTGTGCAACCCATGTCTTTTTCCCTTATTTGTTGTTAAGTCATTTGGATCATCTATGTTAAAACACTTGAGCATGTTGACTTTGTCTGTTGTTTGTTTACCACCCTGATTCACCTCCTATGCCGACATTGTCACTGTTTTCAATAATTTCGCTATCCTCGTTATGTTATAGGATATGTTCTATTTTATTTTAAAAATTAGCTCCTTTAACTATCTCCCATGTTCCCCCTAAGGTTTAAAATGAATTTGAGCTGAATTTCATTATGTTCTATTTTAATATGGGCCCCTTTTAATTCTTTGAAGCAAAGTTACATTAAACAAACACATACAATCCAGAAAAAAAAAATATAAAATCACAAATGAGCCAAAGCTTTCTTGCATTCTATTCCACAAAAATAGATCTTTCAGAGACTAACCCCTTACAAATTTGAAATTTTTTCCTTTTTGAACCTGTTTTCCCTTTTTCCCACCTAAAACCATCAAAATTCAAATTTGAATTTTGGGGGCAACTTGCCGAGGTCATAACTTCGCGCTCGTTGACCCGATTGACTATTACATCATGTTTTAAAAAATGGCATGAGACAAGCTAATCAAGATAGGCATTGGCACTTTACACCAAGGCTCGTGTCTAGCCGAAAATCCTCAAATTCGACCTCTAAGACCTTCAAAAATCTCCTGCAAGTTAAACTAGTTTTACAAAATTAAACAATTACAATTTTTTTTGGGTGATGCAAGATCACTCTTACACCACTGGATTCTCCCGCATCATTCTTTTAGTGCCCTTTAAGGTTGGAGTAAACTTTATTTGATTTTTGTTTGATTCACTTTGTAAAGTGGGCTTCGTTGATTATTTCTTTTTCGCACCCCTGCATCAATGTTAAACCTTTATTCCTACCATTTTTATGTGTTATCTACTTTATCACATATGGCCAATACCTAAGATAAACCCCCACCCTGATTTAATCATCGTCATCCCCACCTAGGTGTTTGTATTTTCCTATCTATTGAGTTCACGAGGTGGTGCAAATGTTTTCTACCACTACCAATATCAGTTGGTGGCTTTGGGAGGCCACTACTTGATTATTAATCCCCCAAGGTTTAAAATTAGGGGTAGATTAATAATTGTCTCCCTGTCACCCTTACACCACAAATGCGTTGCCATCACATGACACATCTATGCTCAAGAGGGTGCAAATGGGGGGGGGAAATTCTAAGGCTTTCCCTTTCTATTATCCCACATGCAAAATATAGGGGGCACCTTTGTGCTTTATTAGGGTGAGCACCCCCTTAGCTATGTGACCATGATGGTGGTTAGGGTCTGCTCCATGCGAAGCAGCCCAAAATCAATTGTAGGCATCAAAATCCACAAGTTTATCATGGAATTTCCTTGGCTATCATTTGTGCCTTGATTGTAACACATGGCTCAAAAATTGGTTGTTGCATGCTCTTTTGATGTGGGATAACAATATTTTTGTTTTAAAGTCTATATAAGCCTTTATCCCACACTAACTATGTGGAGGTGCTTTAGTGTTATATTAGGTAAAGGCCTCCCCTTTATGAGTGACCACCACTTGATGGCCAAGGGAGGCACCAAGTGGGGGGGCACCCATGCACTAGTTGGAGGTGTTGGTATTTGAAACTTATCTTGGTCTACGTGGAAGGTTTATAGAACCCCAGTTGGCACCCATGATTTATTGTAATGGTGGGTTCTATTCTATGGCCTGTTGACTATGGTTTTTTTAGTGGTGGTCTATGTTGATTTATGGACCCATCTTAGTTTTTGAAAAAAACTTTGTGCATATTTTAAATTTAGGACCAAAATTCATAGTAATTAATGTGTTCTTTGTTGCTTGAATTTAAGCTTCTAAATTATAAAGTGAAATATATATTTCATTCGAAAGGTACATAATATGCTCTCCTTGCTCAAATTCAAGATTCTAATTTATAAAGGGAAATTATATTTTATTTGAATGAATTTGGGCTTGGAATTATGTCACGATTAAAAAGTAATAAGGTTATTACATTTCAGTTTGAGGAAAAATTATGATTGAAATGTATTAGGATTTTGATATTTGTAATGTTGTTTTGAAATGTGTTATGGTGGAGTTAAATGATGTTATGAATTTTATTAAGGCTGAAATATTTCATATTAAGATAAATTATGTTGGAGATGTAATAATACTAATATACTTCCTTGGGATAAATTAGGTTTGGAATTCATAAAGGATTCTATATTTTATTTAATATTGAAGAATGTATGGAAAAGCTTAGATAATATTACCTTCTATTTTTGTAAAGGTACTATGAGATTCCTTTGGGTATGATTATGGAGTCCTCTCTAATAGTCTTGTTATGTGTCTTTTGTAGTATATGGATACAATATATTCTTTAGAATGATTCTTGTCAACGAATAAATCAACATATGAAGAATTAATGTGGAATTCATTTGAGAGAATTATGGGGTTCCCTCATAAAAATTTGTAATATGGATTAAAGGAACAATCCATGTTTTAGGGACATAATAATTATGGCATTCTTATGTTTTTATGAAAGGAAATATGGGATTCCTTTAAATAATTTTATTAGAGGCAACTTAACTTCCAAAATAAAAATTATGTTTCAAGGCTAGGTTTTTCTCATAAGGGTTTCCTAGGATATATGATGTGTTATGTGTTTGTGTGGTATATCTTTACCCTTTGACCATGCTTTTACTTGAAGTAGTTATTGAAATAATGTTGCTCTTTAAACGAAATGGAATATCATTAAACTCATATATTATGCATTAGTTAATTTGTAAGAGTTTATTGATCAATTGTCATGCTACTCATAATGATTATGAATGATAAATTAAAAAGGAAGAAAAATGCACTAGTTGTGTGGAAGGAATAGCATATGAATTTTTAAGTATTTGATTAACCCTTACATGATGAAATTTTAGTTATGTAAAGGATGATTCCTACTACATTATGTTTGGAATTAGAAGCATAGAGAAAGACATGAAAAGAGCAGTTGAGGATTGCAATCCCTCTTTGGGATGAAATCCCAAAGGACCTTGCTCCAATGTTTCCACTAGGACCCAAACCTAGGATGTCACAAGAATATAACAATAGGGTTAGAATTTATTATCTGTATATCACCAAGTAATAATGGAAAGGTTAGCTCATCACAAAGATGAGATGGACAGTCTAAAAAACTAATACGCTTAGTACACCTACATAGATGGACTTATATATGGTGTAGATATGGGCATACCCTTTTGATAGACTAAAAGAGGTAAGCTAGATTATTAATGGAATGAGATAGATAGATTATTTTCACTATGCTTAGTGCACCTACATAAATGGACTTATGTAGGGTATGTAGGGTGTAGATATGGGCGTACCATTTTGATGGATTAAAAGGGGTAAGTTGGCTCATCGCGGAGATGAGACAGATAAATTAAAAATGGGACATTAAGTTAGTAGATAACTTCAGAGAAGAGGTTTATGGAAGAAAGGATAGGAAAATCCCTAACGAGTGTATAAAGGGAAATATAAAATTCCTCTCTCGAGTGGGATGGATTTCAGGTTGTTACAGGAAGTAGTAAGTTTAGCTAAAACTGACAAGAAAATATTAGCTATCTGAATCAAATAATAATTAAGATTTACTTTAACATTTATTATTGGTAATAATTGTTGTATTTTATAAAATTATTGTGTTTTTATATAAACTATTTAATAAATTTTTTGTGGTTGCACTTATGCTTCAAGAAGGAAACTAATAGTTCAAATTTGATAAAGTAGACTATGATAGAGCAAAGTTTTAGAAATATTATTCAATTAAGATACAATGTGTAGACAATATAGGTGGATTTTTGGTATTGTAAAGGCTATTGTAGAAAAATCTCAAGAATGATGTTGAACTTTGAAATATTTATATTTACAAAGAAAATTGAAAAAATCCTAAAAAGAAAAGTCAAGAATTTAGACTTATTATGAAAAAATGTAGGTATCTAGCTATAACAACTTAAATGAGATGATAATTGAATTTGTTTTTAAACTCTCTAGCTCTAAAGAAGAGAGTTGTGATTTTTCAAGGAGGGGGACCCAAGTACAACCCTTTTTCTCTAGTTAAAAAAAAGGTTAATTGTGAATATAGATATTGCAAAATTTAGGGTCTTTTTTAAACGATCTATGGGCCATATAAATTTACACCATTTATTATTATATAATGTTGAATAATATTTAAATTAAATTTTCTTTAGAGATCAAAAAATTTGATCTATAAAATTAATATAATTTTTTTATTAGTGGTGGAAAAACAAGGTTTTGAAGGGTCCTAGAACCTTTTCCATTTGAGGAGGTAGAGAAAGAGAAGGCCAATTAAGCACAGACCAACATCCTAGACCAAAATAATAGAAACTAAATATAGCCACCCAAGAGAACAAAAGATAAATATAACACCATGATACAACATAGACCAGCCCACCACACAATAGGGCATAAAGGAGAATTTATGTTTCAACTTTATTTTAGAGGCACCAAAGATCCTGCTCTATTTTTTTATAAGACTAGAAGGGCAATAAATACATGAAGATGCAGATAACAAAACCCTAATTCTAGAAAGTAAGAGTGAGAGCAATATACCAAGCATATTCCCTAAGAATGGAAACCACCAGGGAGTAGAAGGACCAGCCCCCCAAAAAAGACCCCCCAGAATAGGATCACTACAACACAAAGGAGACATCATCCAAGCAGAAAGACAATAAAAATGCCAACTAGATAGGTAGGCCCAATGCTTCCAAAGCAATAATTGTCATTAACCGTGAAGGGAAATTGTCTTCGAAAAATCTAAATTGACCACTATCCACCCCCAAATTGGCCATAACATCAGTAGCCTGGTTACCTTCCCTATAAATATTCTAAATTTTTAACTTCTAACGTACCTTCCAGAATATTTGAGGTTTCCTTAATAATATTTAGGATGAAACAATTGTCAGTATTTTTAGCATGCAAATCTCGAATAATGTTCAAGAAGTCACCTTGTACGAGAAGTATTCTAAAGCCCCTCTCAAAAACATAATGAACGCCTAATAAAAGTTGGTTGGTTTGAATACCATAGATTTCGCTAGGTGGTTGGTTTGAATACTATAATATTCAGTGTAAGCCCAAATGACCTCATAATTATCATTTCTGACAACACCACCTCCACCAGCACTCTTGGGGTTATCTTTGGCAACCCCATAAAAGTTCAAAATGATCCACTCTTTAGCTAGTTTATGTCATCTAGTAGCTAATATTTTTTGAACAGTGTATACAGAAGCAAAAGACTATAGATTCAATTTTCAACTAACAACACCCCTTTCTCCACAAATTTCTCCCTACCATTTTTAGCAACAAAGACAACTAGGTTATTATCAATAGAAAATTTAATCCTTCTAAAAACAAAGTATTCATCCCTAGAAATATACTTGAAAGTTTGTGTTCCTCTCCCACTAAATACCCCATAAAATATGAGGAAGAACCAAGTCTCACACCCTATTGAGGTTGTGACTGATGAAGGGGGATTTCCATTGAGTGAAAAATTCCTTGAAAGTTTTAGGTAACATCCACTTGATATAAATAGAATCCAATAAAGCATTGAGCACCTTATTTGGAAATTATAATGGATGAAAAGATGATCCACAAATTCATCCTTAGAACACAAGAGACAAATATTGGAAATATGGAAGCCTTTTTTACATAAATTATCAACAATCAAAATTCTATTTTACAAACACAACCACAAAAAAATGCAATATTGGGGATCAAATGAGGATATTAAAATATTTCCACTAGAAAATATCCTCCTTGGATAATGTTTGAGCCTCATATGCAGTCTTGACAGAAAGAAGGCCTTTAGGAGAATGAGTCCATAGAAGGAAGTCCCTATCATTCTACTGAGGAAGAAAGTATTACTGTAGCAACATGTTCAGATTTGCCAAACTCTGAAGGATCTGAAGATCATTTGTATGTAAAGTCAGATGCTTCCAAATCCTTTTGCCATTAGTGACGATTACTTTTTCTATAAAATTAATATCATTTAATACAAGTTATAATATTTTCTTAAATATAGATTATATTGTATAATTGTTTTTCATGATTGGTTATATAGGATTGAAATGGGTCTCATTTATATTACAACAATTGATCAATTATGCATATATCACTTAAAATTGAGTCTCCTTGAAAGTTGAATAATTTAACTAGTTGAGCTAATAGAATTTGATGATTACATCATATAATCATTTGAAAATAATTATAAAATATATATTTTAAATAAAATTTCAAATAATGAAATGGAATTAGCTTAATCAATTGTATTCTTCAACTTTCAAGGAGCAAACTCAAGTTTGAATCTTACCAAACCATACATACATAATTGTCAAATTGTTGTAGTACTACCATGTGGTCATGACATAATATGAGAGGGGCAATTTCAATCCCATATAACTAATTAAAAATAAAATTTTAAATGAGCATATAATAAATAATTTTTAATTGGTTAATGCGCTGAGAGTGAGTACGAGCTAGGAGTAAGGGCAAGGCATGAGTAGGAAATAGGAATCATAAAGCAAAGTGTGATCAAGAAGTGAACATCACTTTTTCTTCTAGATCTTAGAAAAACTCAAAAAATAAAGGATTCATGTGAATAGAATCTAGGTAACATGGCAAGAACATCATTTTTGAAAGTCCATATTAGAAGGATGCCTTAGTTAATGATAAGAGGAAGATAAAATCTATATAAATTGTTATACAAGTAATAGATACTACACCAGAAATGATTATCAAGGATGAGATGATCGAGCAGATATAATGGTTCTTAAAACTAGAGGGTTAATATGTAAGTTTTATGAATACTAGCTAGTTTTTTTGAGATTCGAAATTGGATCAAGTGGAAGTGGGGATTGAATTCAAATTAGTCCATGAATGTTTTTCCAAAAGGATTTTTGTCATTATCTTCTCCAATTCAAAAATAAGGGGTAAAGTAATGGATGGTAATCTCTAGTTTAGAGGTAAATATGCATTGTATTTAAGACCATGGAGTGTTTTTTTTTTTGTGGTGATAGGGACTACTAAAGTATTTTGGTATGGATTAGGATTATTGTACTTCCTTATCAACTCGTTAATAAGGAGGTTTAGAAGAATATTGACAATACTCTACGTGAGTTCATCCAAGATAAACCAACTACTAAAGAGAGAAGGTATGTTATATACACTTGAATATTTGTTGCCATGAATATTTCAAAACCTTTATCACAATACATTAGGATTAAATTTAAATCAAGAGAATGGGATCAATAAGTGGATTATAAAAATATTGCATTTCAATGTCACAAATGTCATGAAACCAAACCTATGGTAAGAGATTGCAAAGTGAAAATGATGGAGAAAGAGATGGAAAATTGTAGGTATGAGATAAAATTTAATGCGAAACAAGGAGATCATATCATAGGATAACATGGGTCAAATAAGGGATTTTCCACTCCTAAGAAAGTGACAAGAAAAACACCTCTACATCATTAAATGACAAAGTCTATTATAGTTCACTCAAATCATATATTTGAAGAAAAAATACGAGATGAGGAAGTACAATGTGCAAGTTCAAATACAGAAGTTAAAGGTGTGAAGGAATATTGGGAGGCAAATTTCAAAGCTAATGAGGTGAAGGAGGTCAAGGTTAATCTAGGTAAATAATCTTCATTTTTCTCATGTAGCATAAAATATTCTCCATGCAAAAAAATAAAAGTAGTACTAAGTGTAATCATTGCACTTTATGATTTCAATAGTAGCACAATAAAGAAAAGCATATGGAGGATATCCAAAGAAAATTTGAGTTTCCAAGGTAGCATAGGAAAGTAATAACTATGGAGGATTATATGTGTAATTTAAGGTTTTAAAGGCAACATAAAGAAGAAAGTGTTTACTAGACTATTCCTTGCATTACATATTCTTTAGGGAAACATAAATTTTTAGAATATAACTCTCATTATGAACAATATGAAAAATAGAGGAGATCGATGAAGATGAAAGTGTTGGTGGTAATGGAAAAAGGAGAGGAAGGTCATAAAAGCATCAACAAAGAGTAAAAAAAACTCAAAGGGACATTGATTTGTGAAGCCAAATAAAAATTTCATAGGTGTTTACAAGAAGTGGAGCTAAGCCCACTATTAAAAATAAAAAGTGATAATTATGAAAATGATATCATGGAATATTAGGGGTATAAATAATAACCCTAAAATAAAGTTATTAAGAAACTAATAGGTTGTTATAGTCCCAAATTTATATTAATACAAAAAGCAAAATTATGTAGCAAGGAATATAAGGATGGTTTTAAAAAATATTTGGAAGATGAATGATTAATTAGCAATTTCTTTTATAGGAGCTTCAAGCGATATTGCAACAATATGGGACAAATGCAAATGAGATGTACAATTGTTAGAATCAAAAAGTAATTTGGTTGTTGGACTATTTTTTAGAAAAGATAAAAACATCAAAGTTGAGGTTATAAATGTATATCCTCCAACCATAGTTACTCTTTGTGAAATATATTGGAAGAAACTTAACATATTTGTTAGTAAATAAGCAAGATTATCTCACAATATTAAATATTAGAATCACAAATCATTAACAATATAGTCAATATCAATATCAATATCACATAAAATTACACTAACAACTTTATTGATAAAACTCAAGCAATGCATAAAGAAAATCTTATTAGAGTTATAAACTAGATAGCTTTCTATCAATATAAAGATACATAAGACTTTTCACATTACCTGACTCTTGGATTTTGCTCCCCTCAAACTCATGGATTACTTGAATCTTCATATTTTTTCTTACATAATAAGTCCCATATATTACATAAAGATAAAGTATCTCATGATTTCATATAAATCCCTACTTCTAAACTAGACACATCACACTCATAACTCTTCACTTTCTAACTAGACACCTCACACACTTAAATACATGACACATACACACTCCTACTAAATTGATACATCCTTTATACATAAAATCAAAATTACACCCTAACCTAAATATTTACAATAGGATCAAATTACCTCCAACAATATTTTTATCAAACACTGATGATTTATAATTATGATCTATAAATTCTAGAGGGTGATTTCAATATAGTTCTATCCATTATAGAAAATAAGGGTCATGCTCCAATATGGTCTAAATCAATGCATGATTTTTCATAATTTTTCAATTAAAATAGCCTTTGGGATGTTAGTCCTTCAAGTTTTCAATATACATGGGATGACACATGTATTGGAAAAAATCATATGGAAAAAAAAATTGGACATATTTTTACTATCCAACACATGGTTGCAAATAAATTATACAATATTTTTAAATATTTTATTACAAGTAGGATCAAATCACAATCCCAGTATTTTCATTTGTGATTTTCAATAATGGTCATCCAGAGCCATTTCACTTCTAGTCTATGTGGATCCAAGAACTTAATTTCTTCCAGATAATTATGTGATGGTAAATTTTGAAGGATCATATATGTACATGTTTTTTCAAAATATAAATTTTTAAAAGGAGCAAATAAATATTTGGAATGCCAAAAAAGAAGAGAAAGAAATTGAATCCAAGATTATAAATGTACTATTAGAAATAGAGTCTATTACATCATTTGGATCATGTAAATGTACCTTTCCCTGGTACATACTTAGGACATTAGATTACTTTAGGGGGAAGTTATCTAGTTACTTCATGCAATGTAATAAATGCACAAGTGTCAAAGTGCAAGTTGTATATATGCAAGTTGTCCCTTGCACATCTAGGTAGAGTGTTGGCCAAGGAACCTATTTCCTATATAAAGGGCCATAGGTATAGAGCAAAAATATGATAAATGAGAGTGTAGAGAGTGAGTACTACATCAGTAGGAAGTAGTATTGACCAAAGTGGTATGATGTAGCAGTGTGATGTAATATGATGGAGTGTGATATGCTCAATGCCCATTCTTGAGTAGTAGCTCTATTCATGGAGTGTTCATTTCCTCCAGAGCTATTTTGTAAACATCTCCATCATTTCTATATATATATTATTTTTAGTCATCTCATAGATTTACTTTATGTCATATTATTATGCATCTTGTGTTTGCTATCTCCCATTACATGCTACATCAAAATCTAACAGTGGTATCAGAGCTATGGTAGGTCAATAGGAAAACCACCATTATCATTGACCCTGAGTTTTTGTCAACTTGATGCGCCATTGGACCAGTCACTATCAAAAATACTCAGGAGAGTCTAGGTGGTAGAATTAAGGAGAGCCACAAGATTAGGACTGAAATAAATCTCAGTTTTTGGAATACTGAGATTGCATATGGCTAGAGTATTTCCACAGAGTTTCAAGGGAAAACTTGTGAAGACTAGGACTCAACATTTGATCCACTAGTTTGATGAATCAACTAGTGAAGCTCATCTAAGAGATCTGGAGAAATTGACCTGAAGTTTCTTTTATTGCAGGGAATTAATTCTTAGATGATTGGGACACCTCCTACAATAAAAATCTAGGAGATTTCAACTTCGTTTCCCAAAGGTCGGAGTGCTTTCATAGTGCAGATATTAGTTACTGCAAGAGAAGAATACTATAGAAGAGACTTCTAGAGCAGAATTATGGTGAAGTTGGGAGATAGGAGATCTCCATTGCTAGATTGGAAACTTCACAAGAAGAAAAGGCCATAGAAGCCTTGATCCAGAAGAAAAGGCCATAGAAGCCTTGATCCATAAGAAAAGGCCATAGAAGCCTTGAAGAAAAGGCCATAGAAGCCTTGGTACTGAAAAAGGCCACATAAGCCTTGATACTAAAAAAGGCCACATAAGCCTTGATCCTGAAGAAGACTTCAAAAGAGAGTATCTAATTTAAAAGTAGATTTTAGTACTAATATTTTGTTGCAAGAATAGGAAGATTCAATGAGTTGGGAAAGCTTCCTACAAAAAGTTTAGGAGGAGTATCTTCTTCAGAATCAATCTAGCACCTGAAGCAAAAGAGATCAGGAGAAGATCTCATTGATGAAGAAGGACTAGGAGAGTCCTACTTGAATACAGAGGCAACAAAATCAGAGATCCAGGAGAAGATCTCACCACCAACACTTCCAAAAGTAGAAGGTTGAAGATAAGGTCTCAAGGAAGACCAGAAGGAGCTACAGGATCAAAGGCCTTGGAGAGGTCTCTATGAGCATCCAGTAAAAGGCTTGGAGAGCCTTGCTGAAGAATTCATCAAAGGAGTTCCAAGGAGAACTCATTGGAGAAATTCACTATTGGAGATAGTGAAAGATTTGGGACAATTATCGCCATCCGACAACAAGCCCAAGAAGAAGAATTTGGCAAGGAGTGCCAAATCTCAGAAGACCTCAAGACATACAAAATCTTGAGAAGAAGATCCTGTTTGAAGTCAAAATTTGACAAGAATCTTGAAGGAATATTCAGATAGAAGAAGCCTACCAAATCCAGGAGACTTGGAGATTACCTCTCATAGCAAGAAGGCACCACTTCAGAATCAAATATCTCTTCATATCTACAAAAAGGAGGAGACTACAAGAGGAGAACAAGCCACCAAAAATTCTAGGCTCATGAAAGGGAGACCATATTTTGGTGAAGATAAAGTTGTTCAAGGCAGCCTATAGAGAGTTGCAAGATCTTATCTAAGGCAGCAACTTGGTGATCATAGACACCAAGATCTACATCCTCTATAGAAGTGGTGAAAAGGGCTTTCAGAAAAAGGTAAGCAACTATTGGTGCAAGTAGATTCATTAAGTGGATTACTTATCATATTTGTTTAAGCACCTTAATTGGATTGAAGTTGCAAAAAGAAGAGTTGAATTAGAGTCTTCAAAAGTGTGCAAAAATAAAGGATTCTTTAAGGTTCATTTGCACTTTAGGAGTTTATTAGATTTTAGAATCTCAAACTATCTATCAACTACCTATTATCTACTTTGGAAAAGAAAATGAAGACTAGCTCCTATTACCTTGTTGTTAAAGAAATTTTAGAATAATTCTTGAAGATTCATTTTAGATTATTCTTGATTAGTTGTAGTAGATTGATTAAGTGCATTAGTTTTTGAGAGTTAATTGGAGTAATAAGGTGATATTATTAGTGCATTAAAATATTATTATATTTGCACTATTATATTGCTCTCAAAAATATTATTGCTTGTGTTCGTAAGGAGCACAAAAATAGAATTTGTCAAAGTGTCTAAAGACACTATTAGTGCATAGAGATCTGCAACTTTGGGTGGCCTGAGGAAGCCACAAAATAAGCTCAATCCTCCAAGTATTGGAGAAGAAGGTAACCACCAAAAAAGAGCATCAAAGGAAGCATTGAACGAGACTTGGTGAGTCTCAAGTTCAAGGCACAATAATAGTGCAGAAAAATATAGCAAAATAAAGCTTCCATCATGTGGTTACAAGCTTGGATCCATTCATAAAACATCCAAGCTAAAAGGGGAAGGTGTCTATTCAAAAAGACAACCTCAAAACCCCTATATTGCACTCAAATATTCTGCCTCAAAACCAAAAATTTAGATGTAAAAAGAGGAGTGCAAAAGAAGGTGCAATAAGGATATTTTATGTAAAAACTATTTTACATTATATTGCACAAATCCTAATCTGGTTATACAAGGAGAAAAGGTAGATTTAAAGGTGCCCCAAAGGCACTACACTTGCTAGAAAAACCAGCCAAAAGTGGTTGTATGCTAGCAGCAATCAAATCTTAGCTCAAGGAGCCAATCAATGGGCTCATACTCCTCGCATCCAAGATGGTCGAACCTGCAAGATACAATGTGCAAAACAAAGGGAGAAACAACGTTAATCAAGAGCAATAACATCTATGGAAGGAGGATGTAAGCAAGCAAGGAAGAAAGGAAAATAAAGCACCATTGGAGTGTCACTTACTCCATAACCATTGGTAAAAATCGGTGCTCAAAGCCTCCATATTGTTGCTCCATATCCTAGCTGAAAGCAAGTGCAGGTGAATGAAAGAGGAGTTGGGGATTTTTGAAGCTAAAAGGATCTCCAAAAAGGTCCATTTGAACTAGTGAAAGGGAGGATGTCCATGCAGAGAAGAATGTGACACTTGTCACCAAAGGAGAACCCTAACGCTCAAGTCAAGAGAGTGCTCATCTTCAAGAAAGGAGTTACACAAATAGGCTAGTGCATTGAGTGTATGGGATACACTTGTCCCTTGGAAGATCGAACATTTTGCTAAAGAGTGTAATGCTCATACGTTACAAGAAGGAAGATGAATGTATCATTTGCACCAAACTCTCCTCAAGCGCTCGATGGGAAATGGACGTGCCACTTGGCACCTTAGACAAGAAGCTTCTCCATATTAAGGATATCAATGATCGAGGTCAAAGGAGAAGGCAAGTAAATTCTCATCTCGACATTTACACTTCATCATCTGCACGCATAGTGCAGAATTGCAGCATGGAAAGAAGGTGTTAGAGCCTTCAATGCTCAATCCAAGCAAGGTCAAAGCAAGAGTCCAAGCAGCACCATTTTGGAACACGTATAGCTCCAAGCGATTCCATTGGAGGGTACAATCACAACATTCAAGACGTCTACATAAACAACGTGCAGCCCTAGCTTCTCAATAGAACAACATCGTATATTGCTTGGTGAAAGGTAAAGTTTAATTCCCATTATTATATGCTTTCTTTCCTCGGGAGTCATAAGGTTGTAATTAAAGGAATTTAATTAATTGAAAGCAATTTATCAAAGGGAATACTTTATCAAATAAATACAATATTTGCAATATAAATCCTAGGAGCAATAAGGGTTTCTACTGGAATAAATAATAATTATTTGCAAATATTATTGTGATCTAATTTATCCAAATATTAGGGAGTCATAAGGGCTACTACATCAAATTAATTAATTGGAAAATTAGATACACTAAACCTAATTCCCAAAAGGTTATTCATAAAGAGAGGTTTATCATAGCTTTTTCAAAGGTTGGATATTCATAATATTATTGTCTCAAACTTATCAAAAGGAGATAAAAGATCCAACATTATTACCTCTTTAAAATTTGGGAACAATGCTTAGTTCAATAGGAGCAATAAGGGATAATAGGAATTGATTTTGGCATTTACAAAACCTTTACAAAATCAATCAAATATTGAACTATAATTTACAAAAAGCACTATATCTTATCCATAGCATACTAGGGAGTCATAAGGCATTCTACAAAACTTGGTAATATCAACATCTATCAAAGATTATCAAGTTATAAAATATAAGCTTTCCTCAAAACCTAAAAATCCTTAGGAGTAAATACTCACATTACTTGGGAGACATAAGGTAGTCTACAAAACAAGGATTAATAAAGGTTTTATCAAATCAAGCTTATATTCTTTCAATATCCTAATCAGGGAATCATAAGAATGTCTACTTTCAATACAAACTCCAACAAGGATAATTGTTTCAACAAAGAAAAATTCAGTGCTATAAAACTTGGGATCATGAATCAACTCATGAAATCTGAAAGAATGATAGATCTAACTTCAAAAGTAATCCATAGTGAAGCTTTAGAAGATAATTTTGATACTATGGAATACTATCTTCAAGCTCATCTCAATGAAGCTATTGACAATGGAAAAAGTGACATTACACTTTCCTTAGATCTTGTGAGCATTTTATATATGGCATTGCTCACCTATAAATTCTACAAGAATGAAAATGTAGAACAAAGAGGATTGATAGAACTACTCAAAAAGAAGATCAAACTTAATGAGGCATATCTAGAAAAGTTTTTCCAATCCTCATGCAACATTGACATTTCAGGATCTACTAATTCAAGATCTTATCATGATACTCTGAGTGGTTGTTCAGAAACTTCTGTACATATTGAAGACAAGAAAGAGGGACCCACTCTACAAGAAACAAGAAGCAACACGACCACCTATGAAAGCACAAAGATTAGATCCAAAGGCAAAGCTGAAGAAGAAGAAGATGAAGATAAATCCAAAGAAGGAGGAATTCAGTGCAAGGTCAATTGAAAGGAGAACCTACAACTTCAGCCTATTTTTGTATCATCCAAATACTGAAGCATCTACAGAAGAATCAAAGCCATCAACTGAAGAAGATCCACATTGAAGACTAAAGTCTTCAATATCCAAATAATGTAATACATGGGGGTGTTAGAAATAGAGTCTATTACATCATTTGGATCATGTAAATGTACCTTTCCTTGGTACATACTTAGGACATTAGATTACTTTAGGGGAAAGTTATCTAGTTACTTCATGCAATGTAATAATTGCACAAGTGTCAAAGTGCAAGTTGTATATGTGCAAGTTATCCCTTGCACATCTAGGTAGAGTGTTGGCCAAGGAACCTATTTCCTATATAAAGGGCCATAGGTATAGAACATAGATATAATAAGAGTGTAGAGAGTGAGTACTACATCACTAAGCAGTAGTATTGACCAAAGTGGTGTGATGTAGCAGTGTGATGTAATATGGTGGAGTGTGATATGCTCAATGCCCATTCTTGAGCAGTAGCTCTATTCATGGAGTGTTCATTTCCTCTAGAGCTATTTTGTAAACATCTCCATCATTTCTATATATATTATTTTTAGTCATCTCGCATATTTACTTTATGTCATATTATTCTGCATCTTGTGTTTGCTATCTCCCATTACATGTTGCATCAAAAGCTAAAATGTACAAGAGAGTAGAAGTAAATGGAATGAATTAGGATTCTTATATGAAATAAAAACAATTATTTTATGATTATCATAGTGCATTGAAAAATGAGGATTCATATTGGTTTCAAAAATCTAGGAAGAAATGATTTAAGGAAGGATATAGGAAAACAAAAAAAAAATCATGCTACAACAAAATGAAAATTTCTTTTTGTGATATCAAAAACTAATTTAACTCAATATGGAAGAAATATCGAGGAAGAAGAAGATATAAGAAAGGAAACAAATAATTATTTCAAAAATATTTTATCAGTATTGGGCAAGATAAGGAGGCACAAGATAAGGTTTTAAAAAATATTCCATTAATTATCGTATAGGGAAAAAATGAAAGCTTGATGAAGAAGATATATATGGAGGAGCTACAAAAATCAATTTTCTCTTTCCATCCTAATTAGGCATTTGGTCTTGAAGGATTTTCTACAATTTTCTTTTAAACTTTTTGGGATTTATTGAAGAGTGATATATTGGTTGTAGTTAAAAGGGCCCAAAAAAGGAAGGCTACAATAAGTAATATCAATACCACTTTAATTACATTTGTTCCCAAGAAAGGCAAGAAAAAATATTATGATAATTTTTTTCCCATAAGCCTTTCTAATATAATTTATAAGATCATTTAAAAAATATAGCAAACATATTGAAAGGTATTCTAGACTATGTCATCTCAAAGGAATAAGGTAGTTTTATTTATGATAAACAAATTATTGATGGTGTAATCCTTCCACAAGAGGACATACATTCACTTCATTTCATGAAAAAACCATGTATGCTTAGGAAATTACATATGAAAAAAGCATATGATAGGGTTTCCTAAAGTTTTCTACATGATATTCTCAAAAATTTTGCTCTTGATTATAGTTGGTGTGAATGGATTAATTGTTATTATAGCATTGCAAAATATTCTATTTTGATTGATGCTTATCCTACTAGTTACTTTAAGTCATCTTGTGGATTCCACCAAGGTGATCCACTATCTCCTTATCTCTTCATTATTCTTGCAAAGGCATTAAGGAGAGCTTTCTCAAAAGCAAAAATGGAAGAAAAAATTAAAGGTATTCAAGTTGCAAAAATTGGTCCCTTAGAATCTCATCTCCAATTTTTTAATACTTTTATTTTGGACCATATGCCATTTAGTGAGACCGTGTAGTCTTAATAATTATTATCATGCTATGATAAGGTTATCGAGTGATTGGTTAATACTATAAAATCCAAGACTTTCATTAACACTACCCTATATTTACAATTAATTATTATGGATATTTTAGGGTTTATATTGAATTTTTTTTACTAACCTACGTGGGTATTTCTTTGTCTCATAAAGGAAATAAAAAGGATATTTGGTTCACTTGTTCAAAATAGAATGAAAACTTGTTTGTCAAGTTGGAAAGGTAAGTTCTTGACCATGGTAGCAAGGCTAGAACTCATAAAGACTATATTGCAATCCATCCCTATTTATATGATGTCACTTTCAAGATTGCCAATAGGTATGGATTAGAAATTAATAAAATTCAAAGAGACTTTCTTTGGAAAGGATGCAAGGAAACATTTAGGTTTCCTCTTTGTAAGTGGGATAGGGTTTGCAAAGGAAAAATATTGGAGAAGCAAGCTTGTAGAATTGTAGAATTATGAGTTTGGCCTTAGGGGAAAAGCTTGGGTGGAGATTATTTAGAGATCAAGGAAAGAATTGGGAAAAAATGACATATATATATATATATATATATATATATATATATATATATTTATATATTTAACATGGTGGAATTAGTAGCTGCCATGGTTATCCATACTGTTCGCCCCTATAACCACCATGTCAAATCATTTTAAACCTTTTACACCACCGAAAGCATCAAGATTACATACAAGCATTTTGTCTGACAAGGCCCGAGATTTTAACCTTAGATGTTCGTCCCCTTTACGGGGTTTCGCCGAACCAATTATTGTACACCTCGGACCTTGAAAAATGATATTTCAAAAATATATAGGTTCCCCTAATGCAATAAAACTATCTAGGAAAAGAACTCTATCAACAAATCATCGACATAAAACTTCATATTACATAGTTTTCAATTGATCTATAAATATATTAGATCGTCAATCAATCAGGGGAATTATGCAAATTTTTGGTCTAATGCTTCATTGAAGCCTTATCCTCTTATCTCTGACACAAAATAGAAATCATTAGTTTGGGCAAAACTAGCTGGTAAAGGTCCAAAGGTCAAAGATTATATTAATATGAGCAACAACTCCAAATCATGAATTTCTCTAAGTAACATGGTTGACAGAGAGAAACTAAAACAAATTACTTATGAAATTTAAAAGAAGCTTCAATAATTTTTGTTTGGTATCCTCATATCAAGTTGGGATATGAGGATTTAGAGCAATGAAAATTTTCTATTCCTTGAAATAATGTTTGGTTACTAGAGGCTCTCCCTAAGGCCTCAACATGCTTTTGGTTAGCAGTTCAAAGTAGGTTTCTTACAAGAGAGAGTCTACAAAGAAGAGAATATTGTGGACCTTTCAAATATGCCTTGTGTGAGAAGGATTTAGAAACATCAAACCATTTACTTCTTCATTGCCCCTTTGCTCACATAATTTGTGGTTAATTTTTGAAAAATATAAAAATATATTGGGTAGCTTCATCAAAATTGAAAGAGTTGATGAAATGATGGATTAATTATTTCGAAGTTCAAGCATTAAGCATTTTATAGGCGATTGGTCCTCCCAATTATTTGTTGGGATTTATGGCTTGAAAGGAATACTAAAATTTTTAAAAAAATTCTTAGAATCAATGCCTATTTTGGAACCGTATTATTGCCTCTCTTGCATAAGGTTTACAGATATGGTGTTCATATGGAAAGTCTCAAGTACAAAAAAATATATGTTAACAAATTGGTTACAAGATTTGAATATACATGGAAGAGTCACTTGAGATAATGGAATTAAAACAAAGGATCTATTTTGATCTAGGAAATATCAATAAATTGGATTTATCAAAATTAATTTTGATGGTGCTTCTAAAGGAAATCTGGAAAAGACAGTGGATGTGGTTTTTTTAAAAATAATGAAGGTAAAATTCTCCTTACTCAAAATCATATGGAACTTCAACTAACAACTATGTAGAGTTTAGGGCACTTATTATAGCGATTGAAATTGTCATTGAAAAAGGATGGGGATATATATTTCAATTGAGGGGGATTTCCAAATTATCTTTAATGCTATCAACAAAAATGGATATGGAGATTGGATAAAAATACTATTATTATTTATGTTCATCATCCATTATTGAAGGCAATCTCTTTAAAATATAAGTATATTTATAGAGGAGGAAATCATATACCATATAATTTAGCAATTGTTGTGTTGATCTTTATCTTGGTGAAATTCAAATTTTAGAAGACAACTTGTCAAGTGAGATTTTATCTCTTAATGAAAATGACATTGATTGTGAAGACATAACACTTTAAGGAAGATGAAGACTATATATATATATATATATATATATATATATATATATATATATATATATATATATATATATATATATATATATATATATGTGGAAAACATCCCAAAAGGGATGCCACTTTCGGGTAAGACCCAAGGAGGTAGGGGTATATATTCCGCCAAAATCGCCCAGGGCTCGCACCTGGCCTACCACCTTTGACATACTCAAGGAGAAAACAAACACACAATAAGATTAAAAATAAATAAATAAATAAATATATAAATAAAAAACATGTTCCTTGAGTGTGTCGAAAATATAAAGCACAACCAAACACACACAATAAGATAAAAAAAAACCACAACACGAACCACATAGAAAAAACACAAGAATAACATAACAAAAAACAAACATGAAAAAAACAATAGAACACTACAAAGACATAACCAACAAAAACATGAAAAACAAAAACAACCAAAACCTAAAAAATTAAAAAATTAAAATAAAAAAACAACCAACAATAGACAATAAACAAAAATAAAAAACATAGAAAACACTCACACACAAAAAAATGAATTAATACAAACATACATAAACACAAGAACAAGAACAAAAAAAACACAAGAACAATAACAAAAAAACACAAAAAAAAACATAAAACAACAAAAACACAAACAACAAAAAACAACACAAAAAATACAAAAACAAAACAAAACAAAAAAACACACACACCTCAAAAAACTTAAAAAAAAAAAAAAAATTGAACACAACAATGACCTTTCTAGACCAAAAGACTTTTAAGGCAAGAATCAACAGAGGAAACAAAAGAAAGAAAAGTTTGAGCTAGGGAACTAAAATACCTTGATCGAACCAAAGAGAAGCAAAAATAAAGCAAGAAGAAACTAGGTACCTCCAGAACTAGAGCCATCCAAATAAATGATAGAAAGAAGAGCTTCCCTTATTTGTGAAGCCCACCATCTAGGAGGGTGGCCATAGCAAGTATGATCAACTTTGTTCAAAGCCCAATTAGATAAAGCACTAACACTCTTATTTTGATCTCTGGCCACATGATTGTAATCAACTTTCAAAAATCCGATCTGGATTAATTGAATCTTCTCAATAATTATTTTTATTCTCCAATCAACCTATTGTGGCTGCTCCACAACGTACCCCAAAATTGGGGACCCACCTTTTTTGCATGTTTTCCAAGAAGACCGAAGTGGCCCATATGCTAAAGATCAAAGAAAAAGCAAAACACCGCAAGGAGAAAAAGTGTCGCGATATCGCGACATGTTGCATTTTCGCGGTCCAAAGCAAAAAGAAAAGGCAAGGAAGAAAAAGTGTCACGATATCGCGACATGTTGCATTTTCACGGTCCAAAGCAAAGAGAGAGAGCAAGGAGGAAAGAGTGTCACGATATCGCGACATGTTGCATTATCGCGGCCAAAAGAGAAAAAGTGTCGCGATATCGCGACATGTTGCATTTTTCCATTGTCACGACCAAAAGAGAAAAAGTGTCGCGATATCGCGACATGTTGCATTGTCGCGGCCAAAATAGAAAAAGTGTCGCGATATCGTGACATGTTGCATTGTCGCGGCCAAAAGAGAAAAAGTGTCGCGATATCGCGACATGTTGCATTGTCGCGGCCAAAAGAGAAAAAGTGTCGCGATATCGTGACATGTTGCATTGTCGTGGCCAAAAAAGAAAAAGTGTCGCGATATCGCGACATGTTGCATTTTCGCGGCCAAAAGAGAAAAAGTGTCGGGATATCGCGACATGTTGCATTTTCACGGCCAAAAGAGAAAAAGTGTCGCGATATCGCGACATGTTGCATTTTCACGGCCAAAAAAGAAGAAAAGATGTCACGATATCGCGACATGTTGCATTTTCGTGGCCAAAAAGAGAAAAAGTGTCACGATATCGCGACATGTTGCATTTTCGTGGCCAAAAGAGAAAAAGAAGAACAAGAAAGAAAAAGTGTCGTGATATCGCGACATGTTACATTTTCGTGGCTAAAAGCAACAAAAGAGAGCAAGGAGGCAAAAGTGTCACGATATCGCGACATGTTGCATTTTCGCCAAGGGAACAGAGTAGTTGACAGTGCGTCTGATATTAGTGATGAACACCAGGATAGTGAAACTGAAGACTACATAGTGACGTGGACATAAGGACAAAATCCAATGAATAAGACAAAACATTACATAAGGAATCTTTAATGATTTGAAATCATTTAAGATGGTCGTTACACACGGAAGGAAACGGACGCAAGCCCATGTGGAGAAAATGAAACGAAGGGCCACAAAATAGAAACGAAAAGCCTTTTTGGAAAACAAAACACATGTATGCACAAGGGAAGGTGAAACGAACAACCATTGGAAAATGAAACGAAAAGCTTCCTGAAAGTTTTAAATATGCCAGGCAAGGATGCTTTGAAGGGGGTTGGAAACTACTACGAGCAAAGTTGTAGATTTGAAGGCAAGAGGGCCATTTTGGACCTATTTGAGTCATTTTTCTTCCATGGACTGGTTTGGGAAAACCAGAAATTCTGCTATTGTAAAATGACACATTTTTAATGCAAGAGTTTTCAGAAATTTGCATCTTGTGGGAAAGAAAGAAGGAGATTCTCTTTGCATGCTATGGATTTAATGTCTATTTCTTTTCTCTTTTTTAGATTTTGAGGGAGTTAATGCAAATTTTTTTGGTTGCTTCATGTGAATGCTTGAACCTAAAATTTATTTTAAACCCTAGGAACTAGCACTTAGTGTATGGGGATTGTGCTTGTTTTGCAAGTCCAATAGGTTAGGTTGCATGCATGGAAACCTCACATATTCGGTTTTGTCGAAATAGGATAGCATCATACTGAATGCATTTTATTTTCAGTTTTTTGCATTTCATTTTCATTTCTCTACATTTTATTTTTCCAGAAATTTTAACTTATTTTAAATTTTCAGGCATTAAAATAAACATTTAAAAATTTTCAAAATCCAAAAACAATTTCACCATTGCGTAGGCTATACTTCATACTTCCAATACGCACTTTGAAATTTCATTTTCATATTTGTTTAGTATTTTTAAAAATTCATCGAAGTTGCTGTTTCTATTACAGATTTTGAAAAATCCGAAAATAGAAAATTTCCATTTTTGGGCCGAATTTCATTTTTTCAGTTTCATGTTTCATTCAATGAGCCTATGATGACATTCCCTTCATGAAAATTCTAATTTCAACGAAGGAGTCATGTTTTATGGCACTTTGCAAATTACCATTTTGGGAGCAATCAAAGCACTAAATTATTCGTCTTGATGAAAATCTGATTTCATTTAAGAAGGATAATTATAGTGATATTTTGAAGCTATATTTGAAGACCATATTCATCATTGAGGATTTAATGCAAGATAAAATCTATTTTAAAACCCTCAAGATAAAAGGAATTAAGGCACTACATCTTGGTCATATGAGGGCCAACTCACATTTGCTTTATTTTGGTTCAATGAACAATCATTGAAGTTTCATGGTAAAATAAACCAACATTGCCCCTTGTTTACAGTTACTTGCAATCACTAAGGTGTTCCAAGCATTCAAATTGAATATCTTTATTTGAGATTACTAATACACATATGCAAATGCTAATATAGCGAAGACCTTGGAGAAGTTGTTTGTTTAACTTCTTTGCAAGAGGGGATTTGGAACCCAAATCCTAAAGGAGAGTGTACTTTCACAGTTGGGTGAAAATACCACTCAAAATATTTGCGCTAGAAGGATGGCCTGAATTGGTTTATTTTAGTGTGATTTAAATGCTTTAAGAATTTAAATTTTGAATATTTCATGCCCTATTGATTATTATCTTTAGCCCTCTTTTAACAATACAACCTTGTAGTGTTAAAAGGGGGACATGAATCGCTATGCATTGTTCTAATGCTTTTGACTGTTCGTACAGGAATAATGTGTTTTGATTTGATTCTGAAAATTTTTGGTCTCGACTAACGAGGTTGTCTCCATGCAATTACTTTCATTTGATTTTAATGGATACATCTCTTGGTTGATGTTAACATGATTATTAATACGTTACATGCTTGATATTTTCTAGTCATTTCATGCTTATTTGTAAGGAATTATTTTGTCTAAAATGTATTTGTTCCGTCGGTATTATGCTCTTCACTTGCATGTAATACGATCTTGTGAATTAGAAAGCCTTCAACATTAGGAGTATGCTCTTCACTTGCGCATATGCGATCTGGTGAATCAGAAACTAATTTACATTTTTTAGAATATTGCTTTGTCATGGTTCCTTCTTTTATTCATGACTAACAAATTGGTTTTGAAGTTATATTTTGAGTTTTACTAATGACGACATACGATATAAGAGCCGAAGTAGCATCTCTAAGAGAAAGAATGGTATCTACGATGGAGGATCATTATAAGGGTTTGTCTATACATGGGATACCTTATCAAATTACTAAAATGTTATTGGAGTTTCTACGACATTTTAATCAAGAGGTGCCACTAGGATACTTGCAAAAATTGTATGTCTACAAGAATACATTATGTCAATTACAAATTTTCTATGAGGAGGTGGCTTGTAAGTTATTTGCATACATTATGGATGATAGACCATTCTTTTGGTATGGTCAACTACCCATGGAGGTTAGGACTTCTTGGATACAACTAGAAGCAACCTATATTTATCATTTTGGTAATCAGGTTGACTTAGAGATGTTGAAAAATCAGTTTACCTCCATACGTAATGAGCCTAATGAATCCTTGAGTCAATTCAATGGAAGATTTCATGAGTTGCACTCCCAAATGTGGGAAAATTTTAACACATCAGAAGGGGAAGCTATTCAAGTATACATGGGAGCCATACACCCCAAACTTGTTACATCTTTAAAGAAAAACTTGGATGACCTGTCTCTAGAGACAATCTATGAGATCTTGGAAAAGGTAGAAAAAGTTTTTGAAGAAGAAAATACACATGTTCACATGAGAGATTGTTCTTTTGGATTTAGTGATGCCAACCTACACCAACCATCAAATGTAGCACCCTCCACTCCAATGATACCTAAGGTAAATGATCAAGGGGATGAATTTGAAGGTCCAAGTGTTACAACCACCTTAGATGTAGTCCAAGAGGAGGTGCAAATTGCTAAATCTACATCCACCAGTGAGGATTATGCAGAGATGATATCATTCATAGAGATACATGATTATTTAGATGAAGGGGTTCTAAATTCAACAATGTTTGAAATATGTGATAGGACGGAACCTACCATAAAATTGGATGAAGTGGTTGAAAGTGAAATTGGAAGAAAACCAATAAATGAATTTGAAGATATGATAGAGTTTCACCACTTGTTCTTGGAAGATACTATTGATGAGATGTTTGAAATTAACGACCAAGAAATTCTTCACCCTCCAAATTGTGATGAAATGAAATCATGGGTTACCAAGTTGGACTATGATAGCCTTATAAATTGGAATTCAAAAAATGACCAACTTTTGGAAATAATTGAACCATATAAGTTTTTTTTTTTTTTTGAATTTTTTTTTTTTTTTTTTTTTTTTTTTTTTTTTTTTTGTTGGTTTGGTTTTTTAGATGTGTAAATAAAATTGTAGAGTTTTGTTGAGGAAAGGTTTTTTTTTTTTGTTTTTTGTTTTTTGTTTTTTTTTTTTTTTTTTTTTTTTTTTTTGATTTTTTTTTTTTTTTTTGTTTTGTAGTTTTGTTTGTTTTTTTTTTTTTTTTTTTTAAAAAAAGAACATGGAAAATGAATTGGCTTTGAAATTTTTAGAAATAGGCTCTTGCTTACAAAATTTCATTTTGGATAAAGAAAGCCTAGTTCTACATCATGAATGGAACTATGAAATTTGCACCTTAAAGAATAGACAAGAAAGAATTTAAAATCAACCATTGTCTAATCAATTTGGTAATTTGAATCTCACCTATGAGAATACTAATGGAACTAAATCTAATTGGTGGGGTGAGAGAGGAAAGTTGAAGTTGGTTGCATTGTTTGATCTAGTCTTGTTCTTGTTTGATTCCTTCCACATTTGGCATGTGTATCACGTCATATGTCTTTTAAAGAATTCTAATCAGGTTTGGGATCCGGGAAAATGATAATCCAAAATTTGCACCATATTGTATTATATTGTACATTTGTATATACATTTTGGTTTTCGGTTTTGGTTTGTGTTTTCGGTTTCGTTTTTGGGATTTCTTTTTGGATTTGGTTTTAAATTTGTGTGTGTTGGTCCTTTGGACACTTTTGGTTTGTCTTAGAGCCTTATGTCCTTATGAATGTTGACTAAGACTAGGAGAATATGAAACATCAGAATTGTATTGTAGAAAGCTCCACGAGTATCGCAAACACATTAAAGAATATCGTTTGGAACTTGTGATGCATGAAGTTGTTAGTTTCACAAATTATGGTAAAGTAGGTGATATACTCCATCCGCATTTCAAAAAGAGCAATGCATTCATCCATATCTCATGTTACATTCCACATTGCATATACATTTCATCTTAGTTGCATCTACATTTCAAATACAATCATTGAAAATGTGTCGAATCCTCTTAGGGTTATTATATAACGTATATTAAAAGGATCCTAAGATTGGGAACTGATGCCCGAACTATTTTGAACCAAGCATGTTCTACACATATTAAAGAGGATCTTGAGTAAAATGGTCAAAACCATATTTGGAAGAAAAGGTGAGGCGAAAGGAGTATTTCGTGTCTATCCTATTATGCAACATAATCCTTAAAATAGTGGTTTTTACCACTCCCATAGTGCTTAAAGCCTAAAATCAGAGTAGTAAGGATAGGGTTAAATCCTCATCGAACTTAGGTTGAGGATCCAACTCCCCAAATATTTGATTTGACCTTCATGGAGTAGTAAGGATAGGGTCTAATTCTCATCTCGCTTAGGTTGAGAATCCGATTCCCCAAAGCTTCTATTTTGCCCACTCAAGAACTTGAAATTCCAAAGCAAATATTTTTCATTCTACTTTCATTGCATCATTGATATTGGATTAGAAGGATCATACTACATGTCCCTTGCAAGGATGGGTAGTCATCCCCAAGGTTCAAGTAATCAAAAGTAAAGTCAAATCCTAGATTATGAGGTTGATCTCCACCGAGGCTATAGACGCCTGACTGGTAGTGGAGTATGCTCATGCGTGGCAACATGTATTGTCTAAAGGCAAGACCAGTGACTACTCAAATGGACAGACTAGCCTGATAGTTTCATCCATAGCATGTTAAATCATTTTGTTCAAGATGAGGTAATGAACTCCAAATCAGAGTAGCAAGGATAGGGTTAAATTCCCATCTTGCTTAGGTTGGGAATCCTATTCCCCAAAGCTTTGATTTCACTCACACTTGCACATGGGTTCAAGATGGTAGGGGCACATAACCAACTTTGGGATCTAGTAAATTAATTCAATATACATATATTTGGTCCTAAGAGGGTTTGACAGTTTTAATATGTTTGTTCATGATACTAGAAATTTTGAGCCTTTGCAAAGCAGGTTGTTATATCTCTAACATAGTTGTCATACATCAAATCCTGCACAAATCATTCATAGCCTTGCATACGAATCATAAGTGAAACTGACAATGGAAAGTTGAACGAGTTTCAAATGATAGGGAATGAAGCACATTGCACACACCAAGTTGATGCTTAATAATTTTAATGCTTCATGTATTTCTCTTCTAGTTTCATTCTTGGGATATTTGCTGACGCTTGTATTTGAGTTTGTGTGTTTTCAGGTTGAGTTTTCACCTAAATGCTCAGGAGCATTTCCCAGCAGAGTCACCATTTGTCGTGGCTGCTCCACAACGTGCCCCAAAATTGGGGACCCACCTTTTTGCATGTTTTCCAAGAAGACCGAAGTGGCCCATATGCTAAAGATCAAAGAAAAACAAAACACCGTAAGGAGAAAAAGTGTCGCGATATCGTGACATGTTGCATTTTTGCGGTCCAAAGCAAAGAGAAAAGGCAAGGAAGAAAAAGTGTCGCGATATCACGACATGTTGCATTTTCACGGTCCAAAGCAAAGAGAGAGAAAGGAGAAAATTGTCGCGATATCGCGACATGTTGCATTGTCATGGCCAAAAGAGAAAAAGTGTCGCGATATCGCGACATGTTGCATTTTCACGGCCAAAAGAGAAAAAGTGTCGCGATATCGCGACATGTTGCATTTTCACGGCCAAAAGAGAAAAAGTGTCGCGATATCGCGACATGTTGCATTGTCGCGGCCAAAAGAGAAAAAGTGTCACGATATCGCGACATGTTGCATTGTCACGGCCAAAAAAAGAAAAAGTGTCATGATATCACGACATGTTGCATTTTCACGGCCAAAAGAGAAAAAGTGTCACGATATCGCAACATGTTGCATTGTCGCGGCCAAAAGAGAAAAAGTGTCGCGATATCGTGACATGTTGCATTTTCACGGCCAAAAAAGGAAAAAGTGTCGCGATATCGCGACATGTTGCATTTTCGTGGCCAAAAGAGAAAAAGTGTCGCGATATCACGACATGTTACATTTTCACGGCCAAAAGAGAAGAAAAAAAAGTTTCGTGATATCGTGACATGTTGCATTTTCGCGGCCAAAAGAGAAAAAGTGTCGCGATATCGCGACATGTTGCATTTTCGTGGCCAAAAGAGAAGAAAGAAGAACAAGAAAGAAAAAGTGTCGCGATATCGCGACATGTTACATTTTCACGGCTAAAAGCAACAAAAGAGAGCAAGGAGGCAAAAGTGTCACGATATCGTGACATGTTGCATTTTCACCAAGGGAACAAAGTAGTTGACAGTGCGTCTGATATTAGTGATGAACACCAGGACAATGAAACTGAAGACTGCATAGTGACATGGACATAAGGACAAAATCCAATGAATAAGACAAAAAGTTACATAAGGAATATTTAATGATTTGAAATCATTTAAGATGGTCGTTACATATGGAAGGAAACAGATGCAAGCCCATGTGGAGAAAATGAAACGAAGGGCCACAAAATAGAAACGAAAAGCCTTTTTGGAAAACAAAACACATGCATGCACAAGGGAAGGTGAAACGAACAACCATTGGAAAATGAAATGAACATCTTCTTGAAAGTTTTAAATACGCCAGGCAAGGATGCTTTGAAGGGGGTTGGAAACTGTTGCGAGCAGAGTTGCAGATTTGAAGGCAAGAGGGCCATTCTGGACCTGTTTGAGTCATTTTTCTTCCATGGACTGGTTTGGGAAAACAAAAAATTCTGCTATTGTAAAATGACAAATTTTTAATGCAGGATTTTTCAAAAATTTGCATCTTGTGGGCAAGAAAGAAGGAGATTCTCTTTGCATGCTATGGATTTAATGTCTATTTCTTTTCTCTTTTTCAGATTTGGAGTTTGTAGATGGAGTTAATGCAAGTTTGCTTGGTTGCTTCATGTGAATGCTTGAACCTGAAATTTATTTTAAACCCTAGGAACCAACACTTAGTCTATGGGGATTGTGTTTGTTTTGCAAGTCCAATAGGTTAGGTTGCATGCATGGAAACCTCACATCTTTGGTTTTGTCGAAATATGATAGCATCATATTGAATGCATTTTATTTTCAATTTTTTGCATTTCATTTTCATTTCTCTGCATTTTATTTTTCCAGAAATTTTAACTTATTTTAAATTTTCAGGCATTAAAATAAACATTTAAAAATTTTCAAAATCCAAAAACAATTTCACCATTGCGTAGGCTATACTTCATACTTCCAATACGCACTTTGAAATTTCATTTTTGGAGTTGTTTAGTATTTTTAAAAATTCATTGAAGTTGCTATTTCTATTATATATTTTGAAAAATCCGAAAATAGAAAATTTCCATTTTTGGGCCGAATTTCATTTTTTCAGTTTCATGTTTCATTCAATGAGCCTATGATGACATTCCCTTCATGAAAATTCTAATTTCAACGAAGGAGTCGTGTTTTATGGCACTTTGCAAATTACCATTTTGGGAGCAATCAATGCACTAAATTATTCGTCTTGATGAAAATCTGATTTCATTTAAGAAGGATAATTATTGTGACATTTTGAAGCTACATTTGAAGACCATATTCATCATTGAGGATTTAATGCAAGATAAAATCTATTTTAAAACCCTCAAGATAAAAGGAATTAAGGCACTACATCTTGGTCATATGAAGGCCAACTCACATTTGCTTTACTTTGGTTCAATGAACAATCACTGAAGTTTCATGGTAAAAGAAACCAACATTGCCCCTTGTTTACAGTTACTTGCAATCACTAAGGTGTTCCAAGCATTCAAATTGAATATCTTTATTTGATATTACTAATACACATATGCAAATGCTAATATAGCGGAGACCTTGGAGAAGTTGTTTGTTTAACTTCTTTGCAAGAGGGGATTTGGAACCCAAATCCTAAAGGAGAGTGTACTTTCACAATTGGGTGAAAATACCACTCAACACAACCTTATGATTCTTAGGAGTCTTCAAAATATTAATCATGAGTTGAGAGTCAGACTCAACTAGCACCTTTTCCCATCCAACCTTATTAGCCTCTTGAAGGCCTCTGAGGATACCATACCCCTCAACAAGGTTATTGGGAAGAATACCCAAATTCTTAGTAAAATTAAAAACCAGGGAGCCGTATGAAAGTCTACCAATTCCTCCCGCACTAGCTTTTCCAGGGTTCCCTCTAGAGGCTCCATAAGTATTGACTTTTCCAAAATTCTTAGGAGGAGGTTGCCAATTTCTTGTCCTATCCATATTACAATTACTCACATTCCCTTTAAGTTGGTTGCCCTTAGAAGATTTAATATTCAATATTTGCATCACTTGATCCCATCTTTGGTGGGAGTTTTGGGGGTGATTAAGGAGTTGTTGGACTGATTCAACTAAGTTGGCAATGGTATTTTGCAAAATATAGTGAATATCCTTCCTATCTTGATTAAAAATTTGGTTGTTCCTTTCATTCTAGATATTCCAAAGAAGAATGGTAGAACCCATATAAACTAACTACCTAATAAAATGATCAACACCCTCTTGTTTAGGTCAATCCCTCCAAAGTTGTTCAAAAGTAGAAAAATTGGACTATTGTAAGTCAAGTAAAGAGGCCATTCTCCTCCATAGCTCAGAGGCTGCTAAAGTACACTCAATAAAAATATGACTGAGAGTTTCTACATTCTCTCCACATATTTCACATCTAAAAGGGCCATGAAAACCATGCTTCATAAGTTTCTCACCACTAAGCACCCTACGATGCAATATAATCCAAGTAAATAACCTCACCTTAGGCTAGAGCTTTGAGCTCACAACTGAGAAAATATGTCAGATGATTGGTTGGGATTATTATGGCATAAGGTCAAATAACCTTGAGCAATTGAATACTCACCCTTAGTAGTGTTGTTCCATCCAAAACAATCTTTTTCATGGGACCAAGAGAGAGATCTCATATGAAGGATGCCTTGGATATCTTTTCTTTGCCTTTTTGGGATTTGAATAGGCCAGTCCTCAATAGGGATCCAATATCTACCAACCTTTGAATTACCAGTATGTTACCAACAATAATTAGCCACATTTATCCAATTATCTCGATGAAGCTCCTCCATCCAAGGCCTCCAATCGGGAAACTGAGTTATCAAAGGCTTGTGACCATCCCAAGAATTTGTCCAAAAATTTACCTTTTTACCATTATGAATGATCCAAAATAATTTTTTCTTTATCAAATTCTCACCAGTCTTAAGAACTACTAAAATAGGAGAATCTTTGGTAGGCAATTGATAGCGAACAAGGTCTTCAGGACTTTTGTTCTCAGCATATTTAACACGAAGATTATTGGTCCAAAGAGCATTGGGGTTATGCAACATCCTCCAATATAATTTAGCAACTAAAGCTTTGTTGTTATTAATAGAAGATCAGAATCCTAACCCACCTTAATTCTTAGGAAGACATAAAGTGCCCCATTTTACCAAGGCCTATTTTCTTTTCTCCTTAGTACCACTCCAGAGGAACCGATGGCTGATTTGATCCAATTCTCGAGGAACAACCTTTGGGATATTCAACACGGAAGTAACATAAATAGGAATAGCTTGAAGGACTGATTTTACCAAGGTGATTCTACCCCCAGAAGAAAGCCACTTGTTGGTCCACCTTCCAATTTTCTTCTTGAATTTGTCCAACAACCAATTCCAATCTTTTTTTTCTGCCTTTGAATATTGATGGTAATGCCTAAATAAGTGATCGGAAAGGAGGTCTTCTTATATCTTAATTTATCCAAGAACATGGATTCCTATCTGGCAGAGAAGTGAAAGAAAATGACTTTAGATTTGTCTTCATTGATCAATTGCCCAATAGCCTTAGAAAAATAGCTAATGATTTGCTTAATATTAGAAGTTTCCTTAACTATAGCTTTACTTAAAAGAGTAGAGTCATCAACAAATTGAAGATGAGAGATAGGTCTAGCTCCATGAGCAATGGTAACTACCTCAAGGGTTTTGTTTTCTCTCTTTTTGGTTATAGTCCTACCCAAGCATTTAGCAAGAATGATGAATAAATAAAGGGATAGTGGGTCACCTTACCTAATACCTCTGGATCTGGGAACAACTGAGAAGGCCTGCCATTGATAAGAACTAAGAAGGAAACTGAAGAGATACATCCCATAATCCAATCCATACAATCCTTAGAGAAATCAAATTGCCTCAAAAATTTGATAAGGAAGTGCCAATCCACTCTGTCATAAACTTTGTATAAGTCTAACCGAATGAACATGGAAGGAGATTTTTGCATATCCATGGAATGGATGGGTTCCTGAGCAAGAACCATCTCATCTACTATTTGACGCCCTTCCACATAACCCCCTTGTTCAGGGAAAATAATCTTATGCAAAAGAGGCTTCAACCTTTCCGCCATGATCTTAGTAATGATTTTGAGAAGAACATTACATAAAGCAATAGGTCTAAAAGTTGAGATATGATCAACCTCTTGAGCTTTTGGAACAAGATTAATATAAGTTTTATTGCTAACCTTAAAAATTTCTTTGGCTTTCCTATATTCTTCCACCACCTCTAATAAATAAACATGAAGGATATCCCAAAACTCTTGGTAGAACCTAATGGGAAAACCATCAGGACCTGGGGTTTTCCCTTTTTGCATTTTAAAAAATGCCTGTTGAAGCTCATTGATAGTAACAGGAGCAGTCAAAATAGAGTTCTCCTTAAAAGTGATAAGAGAAGGTATTGCTTGAAGAACATTTTTTTGAGAAGCTGAGTCAAGAGGAGTAGTAGCAAAAATATTGGAAAAGTAATCGACAACAATAGAGTTCATGTCATCCCAAGTGTAGACAACATCTCCAGAATTTGATTTCAGTGAAGAAATAAAGTTGTGAGATCTTTGAGCTAGAAGATATTTGTGGAAGAAATTTGTGTTTCAATCTCCTTCTTTGAGCCATTGAATTCTAGATTTTTGCTTCCATAAGAGTTCTTCTCTTTTTTCCCATTCCTCTAACTGAGTTGTGAGTTTAATTTCATCTGCACTTCTACTCTCTGTGAGGCCATCTAAACAGATTTTTTTATTCAAATTTTCAAGTTGAGCAATAACTTCATGTTTTTTTATGAACATCCCCAAACTCCTTCCAGTTCCAAGTCTTGATTTTGGATTTAATGTATTGCAGTCTTTTGGAAAAACATAACATCTTAGTTCCGTACCTAGGCTTACCTTCCTTCCACAATTGTTGCACACAAGGTCTAAAGGAACTGTCTCTGAGCCACATTAATTGAAAACGAAAAGGAGAGAAACTCACATTGGTTTTCTATATTTCCACCATGATTGGCTAGTGATCTGAACCAACATTGTTTAGAGTATTAAATTTAGGAATGTGACCATGGATTAAGAAATTTTCAGAGAGCAAAAACCTATCCAATCTCTCCATTATACAAGTTGAGCCTTACCTTATGCTAGACCAAGTCATAAGGCCACTATCTGGTTGGATTTCCATAATATGGAGGTTTGCAATATATTCTCTCATGAGGTCAGTGCTTCTACCCAAATTTCTATTTCCTCCCATTTTTATCATCCAAAGAGAGGATGGTATTGAAATCTCCTCCGATCAAGATCCAAGCTTCAGGAAAATGAGAGATAATATAAGTTATATCCTTCCACTGTCTTCTTTTTTTCTCCAAAGCAGTCGGAGCATAAAGAGTAATGCAGAGCATAATTTGGTTGGAATGTCTACTTTGAATAGTTATAGCCAAAAGACCCCAATTGCCAACCATATGGTGAATAACTACCTCTTTTGGGTCACAAATACAAGCAATGCCACCAAAAGTCCCCTAGGAACCGAGGAAAACTACTTTTCCAGTTGGCCAAATTTTACTAGAAATTGAGTCCATATCCTCTATTGACATTTTCGTTTCTTGAAGGAAAACAAGATGTAGATGATTTATCTGAATCATTCTTCTAATTTCATTTTGTTTTAAAAGACTCCCTTTGAGTCCTCTAATATTCCAAGTGATGATCTTCATTAATACCAGGGCTAAAAAAGTTGGGAAGGGCATTAATCTTACATTTCTCTACAAGTTTTTCACCTTCTTTTACCATATGATATTGATTGGTCTTGTGACCTGCATTTTAATTAGAATCCATCTTCAGTTTTTTTCCCTGTTTCTTGACTTACTCCAATTGAATCTGAGATAGCTTCAAACCTTGAAGAATGCTCGTACACAGCCAAAATGTTACTAGAGGGTTCAACAGAGCCTAGATTGGGACCTGTATTATTTGAAGTTTTGACATTTAAAAGATTGTTTTTCTTGTGTAAATTTTTCCTTTTTTTTCTGTTGAAAACATTTGATTTGTTGGTTTGTCTCTGATTTCTTCCATTCATCTTTAAATTGTGTTTCTAAGATTTTTGTTTCCATTATTTCCTATTTCTCACTTGGGACATCATTTGTGGAAAGGATTTCAAACATATTAGCAGATGACTTTTATTGATCCTTCATAACTGGTTTTTTCTTAGTGTTATTCTTCTTAGGCATTTAGAAACCTAATGAGTTTATATCTTCTTTCTTTTGATTAGGAATTTTATTTGGGCAAGCACTAGCCAAATGACCATATTCATGGCAAATTCTACAACGAAAAGGAATGTTCTCATAGTCCACTACTTGCTCCCAAGTGTCTTCCCCAAATTGTAATGTGATATTTTTAGGTAGGGGTTTGTCAAAATCCATTAAAACACAAATATGAGCATAAATAATATGTTCAAAATTTTGAGTACAATCAGTTGTCATCATAAAATTTCTTAAAGAGTTTCCAATTGAAGAAAAAATAATAAGATTCCAAAATTCAATAGGGAGGCCAAAGAGTCTAACCCACACGAGAGCTGTAGAAGGCATCTCTTCTTTGGCTTTAAATTTAGTATGCCAAGGCTTCATGAAAAGCCATGCCCTTCCAAAGAACCAGGGACCCCCTTGAAACGTTTTCTCCCTATCTTCATTATTAGAAAATAAAACAAGAAAATAACCATTTGGATAAATAGAGATTTATAACTCACCTTTAGTTTTCCAGCTTTTTGTGTCCCAAACTTTGAAAGCAGATAGGCTCGAACGAAAACCCATGAACCGACAAATTAGTCCTTTTTTTCCAAAACTTCAATGCTAGTCTGAATGTTACCCGTATCAAGCTTAACAATAGGAGTTCTATCAGCTGCTTTAAGACATAGACTCTGTTTTCCTGGGATCAATCTTAGGTATTCTTAGAGGTTTATAGGAAGCCCTAAGATTAATATTAGCATTGGGCTGAGGTTGTCCACCATGGAGGGCATCCCTAAAATTCATTTTTGGGGCTGAGTCTTCGAAATTCTTACCCTTGATAGGGGTTTTCACAGTATATTTATTTTGTGGGTGCACCTTAGCACTAGATTCACTTGAGATCTGAGCCATTTTTTGATCAACTGCTTGAAACTTGTTTCGTGATCTCTTTAATCTTTGCCCTAGCCGTCGTGGAAAGGTATGGTTTTCACTTTTACTTTGTGCAACAAATTGGAAGTCGTCACTCAAGTTCATAGCATGATATGTTGAAATATTAATTTCTAACCCATCTTGGATCCCCTGCAACATATCCTGCTCAAATATTGAGTAGAAACCACAAAAATATTGGCCGCTAGGGCCCGAAGGCCCCAAAAACCAACCTCTGGAGCTGCTTGCACTCAACCCAGATGAAACCCTCGCACAACCGCTTGCCAAAAATCTCGTTCACACTTAGGGATACGCTAGGATCTGTGTTGCTCCAAATTATCTGAAAAATGGTGGAGACGTTTTAGGGTTTTTCAAGCATCTACCCTCAAAATTTCAGCTCAATCCAAATCTAGATGAGTGAACTATGACTGAAACAAGTTCAACAATTTGAGCAGTCTTGCCAAAAACGTCCCTCAAGAGAATCTTTTCATATTTTGAGCAATTCTACTATCAAGAATATATTTAATCAAAAATAAAATGAAAAATATTTATGATAAAAAAATTGATGGAAATGTTTTGATTCACCTAACAATAAATATAATATTTTAATAAAAATAAACCCAATAAAAGCCACATACAACTTATTAAAAATGATAATATCGGTCTTAAAAAACAAGGCAAGTGTTTGTACTTTGACTCTTTTTTAAAAGGTCTCATTTCCCGTATTGTAAGCATATGGAGTGGAAACTATTTATTTTTAGTATGTAATGTAAGCCAATCTTATTAGTAAGTCTTCTCTATTCATTTGAATTTTGTTTGCGCCGGGGAAGGTGGACCTAGTTATGCCCCGGCTGTACTTCATATTAAAAAAAAAAAAAAAGAAAAAAAAAAAATGATCTTTTTTTAGCCAGAGAATATGCATATAGTGGAAGACCCACTAGCTGAAGACACCATGTAATCCAAAAACAACCTAACCATGACAGAACAAACAAGATCATGGCAGTTCAATGAATGCACTTTATGAACATAAGCATAAGTTGTTCACATGCTGATTCCTTTCCTATGAGGCCTGCAATTCCTGTAGCTTAAAGCCAAAATTGCATGAAAAGAGGATGCATACAATTCAATGTTGACAATTTAATAATAATAATTATGTATAGTTTTGCAAAGCCTGGAAAATAAAAAAGAGACATCAAGTTCGCATGTGGGCGTTAGACAGGAAATTCGGTTCTTCAACGCTAAGATACGACAGAAAAAATTAGGCAGTATTTCCGTTATCTGTTGTCGGCTTTGTTCTTTGACTCTCCTGCAACTCGAAATTTTCTGTGAGGCATCTTTGCTTAATTAACAGCTAAGTCTTCCGTTTTTTTTCCGAGAAATTGTCGTTTCCGGCAGTTGACGTGAAGATGGTCGACAATAATTCACTAGCATTTACAGGAAAGCAGAATCTGCCGTTATGTTTCAAGATTCAGTTGAATATGGGTGGTTGAGGAATTCGTGACCCATTTGCTAAACAAGGCTGCAGAAGTCTTTGACATACCTTTTTTTTGTTTTAATGTTTGGACAGGGGATTGAGAAGAGATATTGAAAAGAAAAGAAAACTTAATTATACGGTCAGGATAGGAATCACTGTCAACAGACTGTAATAATGTCCATTTCAGAGTCACTTCACAGATCTCAAGAGCACGTGCAAATTGCAAGACAGTCATGATATAGCATTTTGAGCCCTTATGATTGTTGAGTGCCTCTGATGCAAAGTCCATCTGAGTTGGTGCATTGTAAATGATGGTGAGAGTTTCTGTTTTTGCTTTGGATCTACTCTGCACTTTGGTTGGCTCGTATCATTGTAAATGATGGTGAGAGTTTCTGTTTTTGCTTTGGATCTACTCTGCACTTTGGTTGGCTCGTATCATTGTAAATGATGGTGAGAGTTTCTGTTTTTGCTTTGGATCTACTCTGCACTTTGGTTGGCTCGTATCATTGTAAATGATGGTGAGAGTTTCTGTTTTTGATTTGGATCTACTCTGCACTTTGGTTGGCTCGTAGTTATTATTTCCTCCCTATTAATAGGCAGGATGACATAGCAAACTAGAATACTGATAACCTTAAGTAAAAGGTTTATATATTGGTTTGTCTTTGCGAAGATGGTAGGATATATGATTGTGGAATAAAGTAGATGTCTCGAATCAGAGAAGTTTGCTTTAGTGTGGCCAAAGATTCCATATAATTGTATAATACAATTATTTATTGTATTATAATTGAGATACAGTGGTATTTTAACAGTTTGGTTATTATGTATGTATACTTTGACAAGATTTAAACACTGTACAATTTAAGTGGGCCTAGTGATAAGCTTTTGGAACTCTTCATAGGAGGTCCAATGTTCTAATCCAATGGGGTGGAGTTGTACACCATACTTAATTAGCTAGAGTATGTTGGGATAAAAATATGTTTGAGTAAATAACATCTTCTATGAAGATTGGCTCATATAGCTTATGGTCTCATCAATGTTAAAAACTACTTTATCTTTACCTTTTAGCACCAAAGTTGAGGAATTTAACTTGTTAAGTTAATGTCATTTTATAGCTTGCTAAAATTAATATAGTTGGTTGTTAATTTAATTAAATATTGTTATTTTATTTAGTCTTTATATATATAATTTTTTTGGTAGGTAAAATTGATTAAGTGCGGGGTTTAAATGGGCCCCAAACCCAAGTACATAAACTAGTAGCTAAACCAATAGCATAAGATGACACAGGCCTGCATATTGGCCAGCAACAACCTGAAGAAAAAGGTCCAAACAATAGCAGAGAAGGTTGGATGGATGCCTGACGTCAGAAAAAAAAAAAATGCAGTCCGAGCAATACCCACGCAGGGGTTGCTTAAGAGAAGTAACTATCTGAAAAACTTGTAAAGGAGCTATGACAAAAACCCACGTAGGGGAAGCTCACAAAATATCCATAAAAACTATAATAGACACCGTGGGCCAGGGCGTAGGCAGTGACTCATGATCAACAACAACACCCTTCCACTTGAAAATATTTGAATGATTTGGGAAACCCTAGAGCTCAAGTTCCCAATTATGATGATCTCTTCACACCGCTCGCCCTTTCATCGGTAGTTCTATCACCTCAACCATCAACTTAATAGTAACTCTGAAATGGAGGTTACGCACAACAACATAACCATTATTCCATGAAATGACAAAGGCTTCAGTGATATCTTGCTCAACCCCTTTGAACTTGCTTAGAAATGGAATGAGACCATGAGCTTCCAGAAAGGTGTGAGATAGGGGATCAAGTTGAAGGGTAGATGGCTCAAGCAGGGCCATATTGGCAAGACTGAGGAGAAAGGAAGACCACAAAAGCTTCTTACTACCTAGGACACACAACGATGAACAAAACCAGATGACAATGGACTGACATAGACCAAGGATGTAAATATAGAAATTTTTGGTACAATAGATGCCCTTTTCGGAAGCTGAGTTGGTGTGATTGGTAGACCACGTAATAATTCTCCATAGGGAACCGACACTAGAAAAAATAGACATGGCACAGGATAAACTTCACACATGATAGGGCTGGGATAGGATTGGGAGTGCCAAATGACTGAAATAATGAATCTCAAAATTCACAAGACATAAAATTAAGCATCTCAAGACTTGACGCATATTGACATTGTTTGATAACATCCAATTGCACAGCCTAGACCTACTCAGGGACTTGACATGCTTGGAGAAGACAACCACGAGGTAAACCCACTGACAGGGCCTATCTTGGGACATTGCATACTTCACAGAAGGGAAACGGGAGAACCAAATGCCAACACTGATAGCAAGGCAGAGAGTCACGCTAATCAGAAAACTTCCACCATAAGAATTGGAACCAAAGAAACACATCATGCTGAAAAGGGTAGAGTCAGCATTGGAGAAGTTGACCCGCCAAAACCTGTGACCACAACTTTCAAACCAAATCATTATTAGTAGCATTTAAAACTTCTTGGGGAAAGCTTTCTTTCCAAATGGATAGATATTTATGGGTAACTCCCCAATTGGCAAGAATATCTGCAGGTCTGTTAGCTTCGTGGTACACATGGTTGATAGAGATATCATTGAAATTTTGGGACAACTTCTTAGCTTCTTGAACAATAGTTCTGACATTCCAAGAGGACACCCTATTGTTTTTAAGAGCATTTATAATGTTCAAAGAATCTCCCTCAATAAAAAGGTTGCCTTTATAATCCTTGAGAAGATCTAGCCCTCTCCACAGTGCACGACCTTCAGCAAAATGATTTGTTTGGCACCCCAGATACTCAACATAAGCCATAATAACTTGACCACTGCTATCTCTGACTAGGCCACCTGCACCAACATCCCCTAGGTTTCCTTTGGAGGCACCATCAAAATTAAGTTTCAGCCACTCACTTGGGGGAGGAATCCAATGGGCACCCACTCTGGGATGGGGGGTTGGTAAACTAGAACTGGAGTTGTAGGGAATATTTAAAGAAGAGAATAGAATAGACTCCAATCTAGAATCAGGTGGTTTGGGATAAGGGAAGAGCTAGGAATTCTCGACAACAAAGGCAATAGCTTTGTTGGCTACAGATATGGGATCCTTAGAGGAGGAAGAGAAAACCCTGCTATTTCTTTCAAGCCACAATTACCATAAGATATGATGAAGGCTCACTTTCCATAAAGAAGATAATCTGAGATTTTTGAATGGAGCAGGCCATTGGGTGAAAAGGTGACTCAACGAATTAGGAGGAACCCAAGAGATATGAAAAGTGGACATAAGGTGATCCAAAGCTGTCTTGGAGAAAGGGCACTCTAGAAGGAGGTGATTGGTAGATTCCCAGGCATTCATGCACAAATAGCATCTGTTGGGGATAGACATACCCCTTTTCATAATGTTATCAATCATTAGAATCTTATTTTGAATGGCCAACCAGCTGAAATGAGCAACTTTTAGAATGAGGTATTTAATCCACACTCGATCATAAGGGATATGGACCACTTGATAATTAATAGTCAGATCATGAGCAGATTTAATAGTGAACAACCCAGAATCAGTTTCTTTCCAAAAAGGAGAGTCAGGGGAATTACCAGTGGGGATGACTATTGCATTTAGGATGGTTTTGAGAACTTCTGAGGTAGCAGAGATTTGACCATTAGCACATGGAATATGAAAATATTTCCAACACTTGGAATCCGATGAAATGTCAATGAAATATTCAACCTTGCTACCAATTAAAGTGTCCAGGAAAGGTTGTAAGATAACAATTTCATTGTTCTCTGAAAGTGGTTGATTAGAAATCCACCTGTCAGTCCAAAAATTAATTTTGCTCCCTGTGCCTAGTTGCCACCTTATCCCCTTCTGAATAAGAGATCTGGTTTGGATAATTGATTTCCAGAAAGTGGACCCATCTCTGGGAATATCATCATCTAGGAAACAATGGTTTTGAAGATATTTTCTGTTGATAATTGAGACCCATTCAAGGTTGTTGTTGGTGAAAACCTTCCATGCTTGCTTGGCTAACAAGGTTGTGTTCATATTAAAAACTCTTCGGAGCCCCAATCCCCCCTAAATTTTTGGGGAGCACACCTTGTCCCAACTGACTAGATGAAATATTTTCCTATCCTCGGCACCTGCCCACAAAAATCTCTTCTGGATTTGCTCAATTTTCATGCAGACAACAACAAGAACTTTGAATATGGACATGAAATAAATAGGAACACTTTGGAGATAAGCCATTGTCAGGGTGGCTTTGGCTGCTTGAGAGAGGAGGGTCCCTTTCCAACCTGTAAGTTTTTTGTTAATCCTCTCAATAACATTACTCCACATGGATTCCTTTGAAGCATTGGTGAAAAGAGGGAGGCCCAAATATTGAGTAGGTAACTGAGATATAACACATTGAAAAATGTGTGCAATATTTGCTTGTCTCTCTTGGGGAGTGTTGATGAAATAGATTTTGCTTTTAATATAATTTATTTTCTGACCTGCAGCCTCCTCATAAGTATCAAGAATACTCTTAATGGCTTTTGCTTCCCACACAAAAGCATGAGTAGCAATGATGGTATCATCAACGAACTACTGGTGAGATAGGGCTCTTAAATTGGATGCAACCTTAATGCCTAAAATTATGCCGTTGGAGCAGGCATTTTTGAGCGCTCTACCCAAGGATTCAACAAGAATGATAAAAAGGATGGGGGAGAGAGGATCTCCCTATCTGAGGCCCCTATTACTAGGGAAAAACCCTGCTGCAGATCCATTTACCAGGACTGAAAACCAAGGATTAGAGATGCAATTGTGAACAAGATCAACCCATTCCCTATGAAATCCAAATTTGAGAAGGACAACAATCAGGAAATATCTGTTAACTCTATCAAATGCCTTATTCATATCAATTTTGAAAAACATGGCAACTTTTTTGTTAAGGTTGGCAGAATGAAGGACTTCATGTAACGTGATAACACCATCAGTAATATTTCTTCCTTTGATAGAGCTACCTTGACAAGGGTCTATGATCTGAGGAAGGATCTCCTTGAGTCTTGTAGCCATGGCTTTAGTGAGAGTTTTGTAAAGAACATTGTAGAGACTAATGGGTCTAAAATCTGACATAGATTTGCAAACAGGCCCTTTGGGAACCAAGGCAATGAAAGTGGAGTTGATACTTCTGGGTATAGATTTAGTTTGTTGAAGTTCAATGATGGCATTACAAATGTCAGGCCCAATGATGTCCCAAAAGGTCTGGTAGAACCAAGGGGAAAACCCATCAAGGCCTGGGGTTTTATCAAGGTGCATAGAAAAAGGGCCTCTTTAATTTCATCAGGGGTGAGGGGTTTGATAAGAGTCAAATTCATATCTGAAGTGACCAGGCTAGGAATATGGTGGAGCAATTGTCTACCAGCTTGGGCAGTATTTTGGGGGTTGGCTCCCAAAAGGCCTTCAAAGAAATATGAAGCTTCATTTCGGATCTCAAAAATATCCTTGATGATGGTGCCATCACTTCTGGTTAATTCTTTAATTTTGTTCGAACTTCGGTGCCTAAGGGTAGTGGCATGAAAGAATTTTGTGTTAGAGTCCCCCTCTTTGAGCCAAAGGGCCCTTGATTTTTGCCTCCAGAAAGTCTCCTCTTTAGCCAGTACATTATGATAGTCTACAAGAACCTGTCTCTCTTCATTTCTGAGTTGTTCATTGAGCTGCCCATTCTGAATTTGGAGTTCAATACTTTTTAGCTTTTGCAAAATCTTCTCCTTATTTTCAAATATGTTACCAAAAACTTCTCTGTTCTAGACTCGGATATTTTCTTTGACACACTTAAGTTTTTGAGAAACCCTAAAAATAAAGGACCCATGATAGTCAAATTACCACCAGTCAGCAATTTGCATCTGCAAATATGGGTGTTGAGTCCACATAGCTTCAAATCTGAAGGGGATTTTGAAACAAGGACCTTTATCAACTTCAAACAATAAAGGACAATGATCAGATCCAACTCTGGGAAGACAGATAAGAGTGCCATCACCCATCATCGGTATAGCTTCTTGAGACAAAAAAACCTATCAAGTTTAACTTGAATGTGTTGATCCCCAATTCTCCTGTTGCTCCAGGTGTATTTTTCCCCTTTAGTCTGAACATCCATCAGCTCACAATCAGTGACAAAGTTATGAAAATCCTCAATGCTTTTGGAGGGCATCAGGTTCCCTCCTTGCTTGTCAGAAGGAAAAAGGGGAGAGTTGAAATCTCCAACGATAATCCATGGAAGGTTTAAGAAAGCACTTCTCATCTGACTCAAAGTATCCCATAGGCCCCTACGATTGAGAGGATTGTTAGGGGCGTAGACATTGGACAGAACCCAAGAGAAATTACTGCTTTTACAGAAGAACATCATATTGAGGACCCTATCGGAAGAGGAAATGATTCTACCTTCTAACTTGTTTGAGTCCCAAATATAGAGAAGTCCCCCAGACGTACCTTGAGTGGGGAAAAAAGCAAACTCACCATTTTTCCAGATAGAATTTGTGATTTTTTGGATTTTATTTTGGTCAATCTTCATTTCTTGTAGAACTATGATAGTGGGTCTATGTTCTTTCCTCAGAGTGCAAACAAGCCTTTGCTTGACAACACTATTGAGGCCTCTCACATTCCATGAGAGGATCCTCATTTAGAATTTTTGGAAAGTTTTTGGCCTCCCTTAGATTGTTGCAAGGGAGGTTTGGGTCTTTTTGATTCATCCTTCTCCTGTCCGAGAAGATCTTGGAATAGGGTTTTCTGGGTACCATTTGCAATATCATTTTCTATTTCCTTTTTCTTCTGATCATTTATAGAGGGTCTTCCCTTTTTTTCTTTTCACTGTCGATGTCAACAGAAGCTTTCTTGAGACTTCTAGTGTTAATGGGGCTGAAATCATATTTATCTTCTTTCTCCACTTTGTCTGAGATGGGACTGCCAATTTCTATATGCCCCTCGGGGGTGGATGGAGGTTTTGAGATAGTATATATATATATATATATATATATATATATATATATATATATATAATGTATTCTTTTGATGTGTTTGTATAGAAAGATTGATTATTTTTTATTGTTTAAATTTATAAATTTTAATTAACATTATTTTCTAACTTCATTTTTTTGAGTGTTGTAAGAGTTATCTAATCCTTTAAAAGAGCCACAACCATGGATGGTCCTAACATTTAATTTTTTGATCTAATTTTGTCATAGGAAGTGGGATACAACTTCTAAATATTACCTTAGTTCTTATAACAATGGCATTAAACAAAAAATGGTTGTCTTTTATCATCTTAGTAGAGGTTTATTTATATGTTTAGTTTATTTTTGGATATGAATTATTTAACATGTTTTCTAGATCTAATATTTATATAAATAAAATGGCATATATATATATATATATATATATATATATATATATATATATATATATATATATATATATATATATATATATACGAAAAACATACATACATACATACATACACACACACACACACACACACACACACACATATATATATATATATATTATAATATATATAATATATATATATATATATGTGTGTGTGTGTGTATGTATATATGTTTTTGATAGAAATATATTTATAAAAATACAAGCATCATCCTTTATAAAGTATGTTTTCTATTTTATGGAATGTATGAGTTTGGTGAATTTGAGATCATTGAAGAGATTATTAAGTCCAATATACTTATATCCAACCTAAATTTTGCACATGATGTATTATATTCTCTTAATTTGATATATAATAGAAAGCTAGAAGTAAAAGAAAAGCACCCCATGAATTCTTTTATATTCCACAATACAATGACTAGAATATGCAAAGCAATTGTATAAACATGAACAACAAGAAGAGAACCCTCCCATAGTTAATACAACACAAAAATTGTTCACCTTAAGGGAGGTTAAGGAAGGTATTAGGAAGTTGGAAATAAGTATTGTGACATGGATGGGCTAAATGCACAATAATTAAAATATGGAATACAGGACTTAGCCCTAGATATTAAGAGGATATTCAATAACACCATCCAACATGAATCTCTAAGGGATTGGACAATTATAACAATACCTTTGTTAAAGAGTGGAGATGTAAACAATCCTGGAAATTATCAAACTATCATGGTCAATACCCCTATTTCAAAGCTATTTGGGAGTATGAATAATATTAGAATTAGTAAGTGGACAAAAAAAGGGAAAGAGGGTAAAAGGACAAGCATGTTTTAGAATCACACACTCAACTATAGACCATGGCATGACATTAAAAAATATTATTGAAAAAATTAAATGAAAAAGGAGAAGGCTCTTGTTGTTTCATGGACTTTAAGAAAGGTTTTGATACAGTGCATAAAAGTAAACTATGGAGGAGAATGGAGGAATTAGGTGTTCTAAAATAATATAGATCAACAGTTCATATAATTTATGGTGAGGTCTATGTTAAAACCATAACTCAATTAGGCAGTTTAAAATGCTTTAGAAGTGACATAGGAATTAAACAAATGATGTCCACTATCTCCTATATTATTTGGTTTATATATTGACATATTATAAGAATGGTTAAATATGATAGAAGGGGATGTTGTTCATTTGGGATAATATATAGTAAGGCTTGTTTTGTATGCAAATAATATCATTTTGATTGTAAGGTCAACATAGGTGTTGAGAGCACTTAAAGTCCTTAGAGAATATAAGGAGCTAGGCATAAAAGTAAATATGAACAAAACTAAGATTATAATATTCTCCAACAAAATAAAAAGAACTAGTTGAATATTTATTCTAAAAGGGTCCTAAAAGAAGTGATATAATACAATTATCTTGGGATATAATAATCTTAATTGAGAAACATGTAGAAGGAAATAAATTTTTGGAGGATGAACAACACAATTTGTGGTACAAAATAGAAGTAAATATTGAATTATGGGATTGTAAAACTTTACAAGTTTTAGTTTGGTTAATAGTGGTATCAATGGTGCTATATGGATGTGATGTATGGACTGATAGTACATTAGACTTAAAATTGAGATAATTATAGGTGATTTAAAAGGGTATGATTATAAATAAATTCAAAATATAAATTCCAATTTCGTATGAGATTCTTCTAGCAGAAACAAATACCTTCTTTATAGAGGTAGCTACTATGTTGTGTCTTCTAGGATATCTAAAAAGAATCAAATAGATGGATGGAAATAGATTATCTAAGGTTGTAATAGAATAGGATCTAAAAAAGAGAATGAATACATGGATAAAACAAAATAATTAGTGAATGAACAAATGGAATACTAAGCTCAACGAATACCCAAATAATAAAAAAGAATATAAAGGCATTTGTTAAGAAAAAAATCAAAACAACTATGTGGGAAAAGAAATTGGGAAGAAAGAGAAATGTGTTCTTGCTAAATTTAACCCTATATATGATGATCATCAAAATGCACATATAAGAGCAAACTTTAATTGGAGAGTAAATATGTTCATGGCTCAATTTAGGACTAGCTTGTGCATAAACTTAGCTATAAAATAGGCATATGGAAGAGACCAAAAGAGAAATGGGATGAGAGAATATTCAATTTTTATGCACCAGAATCAGTTGAGATAGAGAAACATTTTAATTTAGAATGTGAGGCATGCAATGAGATCCAAGCTAGATATGCTAATAGTATAGCAATAGAATTAATAAAAGATTTGTTTGAAGAGGAGAATTCATCATCAAAATTTGTAGCAAAAGATCAACATTAAATAAAGAAAAACAATTGGGTCATGTTTGGTGGTTCATAACCATGCTTCTTCGTAAAGTCATTGCCCCATACTTTAGGTCTTGCAGACATTAAAAATCATCTATTCTATTCATTAAAAATATAGAATGTCTATATCTTTCTCTAACTTAAAATTTTCAATCTTATGAATATTTCTTAGATGAAAGCATTTATTTTAACCATAGAGCTAAAATAATAGATAAACGATGTTGTAAAAGACATCTAATCATCCACTATCATTTAAAATCTAGAAAATTAAGTTATTTCAATAAAAGGTACTTTTATTATGTGTTTCATTTTTATTTTAACTTATAAAATTATGTAACATATAAAACTAACTATTGAGTATGTTAAATAATTAAAACAAAACAACTCTTCAACAAAAAATACATAACAAAATTAAGATTCTGGCATTCCATTATTTGATATAATTTTGTCATATAAGTTGAATATCAATTCCTCTAAATATTGTAATTGCTTTTTGCATGTAAGTAGGATTGTCCAATCTATCCTACACAATAACTAAGTTTAAACATTAAACACAATTCAGCAAAAAATATGTGCTCCTTCTTGAACTTAATAAAGGTTTATCGATAAACACATTCTATATGTTTATTTAATAAGCTTTATGTGGTTTATATTGGGGCCACTCTAATTAAAATAACAAAATATTATACTATTGTCAAGTCAATTAAACTATATTTAACCTATCTTTTTATCAAATATATTCTTCATCTACCTTCATTTTCCATAAATTGTTTTGTTTTCTTAAGCAACTCTTTAATGTAATTTTTATCAAGAGATACAATCTCATGTGGCTAACTACCCTCTATAATTTAATTTTTCCAAGATAAATATCAACACCATGATTGACTAAATTATCTACTACTTGGTTTCTTTTTTACAGAAATGATGACATTTTCCAAGATACTACCCACAATTCATGCACATTATTTTTATATTATTTTTTATCCAATCATTAGATTTATTTTCTTGATAGAATTAACAATAATTTATGAATTCCCCTCAACTAGAATATATTTTAATTCTTTTAAAATGGTAGTATTGGTCCCTATAAGAAATGTTGTAGCCTTTGCATAGTTATTATTTGAATTTCCACATTATTTTGATTATGTGTAGAGAAATTTGTTTTCATTATTTTGAAAAACACTATACCTCCACCAAAATTTCATAGAGTTCCTTTTAAAGAACCATCAAAATTAAATTTTATAAACCCAACTTTTGTATATTTTTATTTGACCATAAATCAAATCAGATTGTGTGTTAACACTATTGCTGCAGATGACCCTCCCTCCATGTATATTGAAATCTTGTAACCAAGAGAATAACATCTCCTTTTCTACACTTGAGACTTCCTTTAATGAGAACCATGTCTTTAAATATTTTTTAAGAGAGACAATAATATGATTGCAAGCATGGGCATGATTTTGATATTTTTTCAAAAAAATCTATTATTCCTTTCAAACCATAAATTTCAATAACTAATGATAAGAAGTGTAGTGATAAATCACTACACCTTTTGAAAGTAAAATTTTTGGGTCATAGACAAGCACATGAGAAAAGCATGATAAAAAAAGCCCAATTATCGGAGGCTAGATATCATGAGCCAAAAATGTTTAAAAGTCAAAAGCCCTTAAGTTATGGATAAAAGACAAAAGAAAAATTCCCAAAAAAGGTACAAGAGGCAAAAAGTCTCGAAGATATGAAGAGAAGTAGTCCCAAGATATGAAGAAAAAGTCTTGAAGAAGATAACATCGATGCCTTGAAAGTCAAACCAAAGAGGTGCACATTCTTTGAGGAAGATTTTCCTTCTTGCAAAATATATCTTGTATCTTCAACAAAGGACAACAGTAGCATGGAGCCACAACAAAAGTATCTTAAGAAACTAGAATATTAATTAAAGCAATCTTATGCACCCAAGTGATGGGAATTCCTAAAAATTGATAGATGGTAATAAAGGTGGTAGCTACTCATACAAGGGATTGGAATCAATTGACATTCAAATATTCAAATCCAAAGGATCTCAAAGGGACAAATAATCAGACAAGACATGACTCAGTATCTAAAACTACAACCACCTAGAAATCTTTGCATGAGTTTTGGAGGGAAACCCCTCCCCTTGTAATCTATAAATAGAAGTAGTATTTTCTCTGTAAAGGATAAATGAGTTTACAATTGTATACATTTGTAGGTTTTCCTTTCATTTCTCTCTATAAAAATAGTTGTGGTTCTTGAGTGACTTTGTCGGCAATCTCAAACCCCCACTCTTAGCACAATATTTGTAAGATTTTGCTTGTATCAATATACATGGGATATTGTGTCTATTTTTTGGCATTGCCTATATACCCATTACTATGTATGTGTATGTGTTTGTGATATTTTACCTAAATATTGGATTTTATTAAGTGTATGTATGTGTGAGGGGCCTACATCTATTTTCAAATCGAGTCACTTGCTTGGCTCTCCTACGGGACCTGCCTTCTTATGCATGCATATAATTGGTAGATCTCAATTGTACTTCATTATGTTGAGGAGAGGAAGTATTCACCGCTAGCACATAGCATTTAGGCCTATTTTTGTAGGAATGTCTTAGTGGATATCTTGGCACATCACCCCATTTTTCTTTTGTTGAGTTTATTTTTATTTTGTTTACTCTCTCGCACCCTTTCTCTTTGTTTAGAAACTAGTGCCTTTAAGATCACATTCTAACAAGGATATGGTCTTGTAAAAAACTCTCAAAGGCCATCGATTGAGTCAAATATCATGCTCTTGGCCATGGTCCACTATGTCACTCCACACAAGGTACGATTGTCCTCAGAAAATACAATTGAATATGACAATAGTTTAATGACATGCTTAATGGGATCCTAGTGAAATACCATTGGTTCTAAAATCATAAAAAGGAGAAAGGATGAGACTTGGTGAGGCTTGGTCTATTTTTACTTGTTGAAGTTCCTCTTTTCTCATGTGGTGACTTTGCTTTAGAATGAACACCAGAAGAAGTCATTTTTGAAGATACTAGACCAAGGTTCAGATGAAGACCTCTATCTACCCACTTTGCAAAAGCAAGAAGTTGTATTCAGTTAGCAAATCCACTATAATTCGAAGGACCCAAAAGGACTATAAAATATCTACCATGAAGGTAGAATGCTAGACCATGATTTTTTTGTACTTATGAACTTCTCAACATGGAGCAAAAGAAACCCATTGTGACATCTAGTGCTACCAGATGTTTGGGATGACTATCCAATGTCTATATTAAAAAAAATCCATATCACAATGATGAAGGATCGTAAAACCCACAAGAGCATCTACAAGATATGGTCTACTTATACCACTTGCATAACATCACAAAGCAAAATGTGGTCTTGAGATTGTTGGAAGCTTCCTTCCAAGGAAAGGCTTGTAAGGGATTCTATTTACTCTCCTTGCACTCAATTGTAGAATGAGATCAATTTATTGAACTATTTTGAAATGGGTTTAAGAAGAGCTAACAATCAACCCTGACTATCCAAGATGCTACTCCTCAATCCTTGTTCATTCAACAACTGATTATTCCTCATCAGATTATGTTAATTTGCAAAGAGGAAGAAGATTTTATGGAGGTAGAGGTAGCAGTTCTCATCAAGTCCTAGCATCAAAATAAAAATCTAGAGGATCAAAGGACAACAAAGGTCATGAAATCCATTGCCTAAAAAATGTTCAAGCAAGCAATATTGAACATTTATACAAACCAAAAGGAATCTCTCTTCCCCTCCATAAGCACAAAGGAGGTAAAGAATCTAAACTAGAGGAGGAAGAAGCATGTTATCAGGGTCAAATCAAAAGTGAATTTGGCATTGATACCAACCTTATTTTAGAAAGAAAACATTTAGGCTTAGGTACCAAGAAATCTGAACCATGAAAGCTACTCAAAAACTTGAGTCCTAGGATGGTGAAAGTAATTTTCCTATGAAACTAGAAAAAAATAAAAAGGTAGTTGAGACTCGGGTAATAAGTGGAGGTCCTTGAATCCATGCCCAATGGATAAATACCACTCACTTACATATGTATCGTAGATGATATCAGTTTCATGAGATAGTGAAAGTCTTGACCACCTATAAAATTTCAAAGATATGGCTTGACCACTAGAGACTTTCGCTTTTAGGAGAATTTTTCTTGGTTCTAGCCCAATGGCCTAAGACACCAATTTTTTGGATTTTTTTAATCTTTAGGAGGCTAAATATCCCTTGAGAACTACCAAAATTGTAGTGATAAATGAATACACATTTTGACAGTGGAAGTCTGAGTCACAACCAAGTACATGAGAAAGGCCTGATCATCGAAGACCAAATATCATGAGCCAAAAATATTCAAAATTTGAAATTTATTGAGTCATGAATAAAATATAAAAGCAAAAGTCCTGACAAAGGTACAAGAGGTAAAAAGGTTCAAATATCTAAATATAAGCGATCCCAAGAGATGAAGAAAAACCCTTAAATAAAATAACACCAATGTCCAAAAGTCAAACCAATGAGGTTCACATTCTTTGAGGAAGATTGTCACTACTGCAAATATATCATATCTTTGAGAAAGGACAATTGCAACATGGAGCCATAGCAAAAGTAGATCGAGGATCCAAAATAAATACTGTAGATGACGAGAATTTCCAAAAATGGGTAGATGGCAATAAAGATAGTAGTTACTCATCCAAATGGCTCAAGATCAATTGACATTCATATTTTCAAACCTAGAGGAATTCAAAGGGGAAAATAAGTAGATAAGAAATGACTCAGTATCTGAAATGACAACAACCTAGAAATCCCTCCCCTTGTAATCTATAAATAGAAGTAGTCTTCGCTTTGTAAAGGATCAATAAGTTTATAACTGTATACATTTGTAGGTTTTTATTTTATTTCTCTCTATAAAAATGGTTGTGGTTCTTGAGTGGCTTGTGGGTAATGTTGAACCCCTAATTCTAGTATAATTAGTATAATCATTTTCTTACATCTATATATACATGGGAGACTGTGTTTATGTTTTGGCATTGCTTGCAGACCCATTGTTTTGTATGTGTATATGTTTATGGTATTTTGCCTAAATATTGAGGTTTATTAAGTGTATGAGAGGCCTACGTCTATTTTCAAACTGAGTAACTTGCTTGGATATCCTATGGGACCTTACTTCTTATGCATGCATACAACTGGTAGATATCGATTATACTTAACTATGTTAAGGAGAGGAAGTGTTCACCATTGGCATATAGCATTCATGCCTATTTTTGTAGGAAGATCTTAGTATATCTCTTGGTGCATTGTCCCATTTTTCTTTTATTGAGTTTTTTTTTTTGTTTACTCTCTCACACCCTTTCCCTTTTATGAACAACTAGAACCTTGAAGGTCACATCCTAAAAAGGAGCCAACCTTGTAAAAAACTCCTAAAGGCCCATGATTGTGCCAAATCCTATGCTCTCAACCACAACCCACTATGTCGCTCCACCAGGAAGTATGATTATCCTGACCGAGGACAATCAAAGAAAAAAAAAGAACTATCATTCATAGAATGTATAATTATTTAGATTTGAAATAATTAATCCATCTCATCAACTATTTTTTATAGTTTTTTTTATGCCAAAACCTTGAGGTATTAGTTTATGATACAATATTTATATTTGAACACATCATAGGGCAGTTAGTCCTAGGGCATAGGGTGGTGGTTAGTCCACCAAGTCAAATCCCTGAGGTGTGACAATTAGTCCAACACCCCCTCTTTGATGTTACTTAAATGATTTGATCATGGGGTGAGGCTCTAATACTAAATTAAGAGTAAGTATTCCTCAATAAACTTAAACTAGATAAGAAATAAAATAGAATCAAGATGAAAAAATAAGACAAACACATAATACACAATATTTCACCTAGGAAAACCCTTTTGGGTAAAAACCTAGCACATTAACCTTTCTTATTATTGCATAAACTCAAATGTCTCCAATAAAATAATACAATTCTCTATAAACCCTAATGCATATTGCATAAACTCAACCATCTCCAATATAATAATATAGTTATCTCTTATGTATTCAAACCCTAATGCAAGTACAAAATAAAAAACCAAGGCAAACAATGGATTTTACAAAACCACAAGAATAATACTATGGGATAAACAAAAAATAACCCATCCAAAAATATCATTTTACTCCCTTTATAACTATTAAACATGAAAAGTATCCAACACATATCCAATACTCTCCCACTTGTTGAATGCTTTCCTTAGGGGGCAACAACACTGTATTATCAACTATTAAGGGAAATCATACCCATTGATTTTCTACACCAAATGTTTTTTAGCACTCACAACCTTTGTTAATGAATTAGCAATATTTTCTTCTATATCAATTTTTCCAACAACACTCAATTCCTCTTAACCATTTCTCTCACAAAACGATACTAGATATCAATATTTTTTTATTGAGCATGAAAAGTAAGATTCTTGACCAAAAAAATTGTACTTTGGCTATCACTATCAATTCTCACAAGCTTTTATATAAGATTGACTGTTGAGCATAACATTTGTAGCCACACCACTTCCTTATAGGTATGAGTTGTTATCAAGTACTCTGCTTCTATTATGGATAAAGTAACCACTGGTTTCCTTTTACTCATCCAATTTATTGCCCTTCCAAAAATACTTCTATTATCAAGATCTCCAACCCAATAAGAATCCACAAAACCTTGTATATTCAAATTTTTATTTCCTCCAACTTTTCCTTGGTGGAAGATTGCATAATTTGAGGTTCCACATAAGTATCTAAAAATTCTCTTCACAATATTCCAATATTCCTTTCTTGGATTGGACATATATATGCCCACTACTTCCACTACATGTGCAATATCAGGTCTAGTACAAACCATTATATACATCAAGCTTCCCACAACACTAGCATAAGGAACTTGATACATCTCTTGAATTTCATATTTTGTCTTGGGACACTGTTTAGCAAATAGTTTTTTACCAATAGGAAATGGAGTACTCACAGGTTTACTATCATGCATCCTAAACCTTTGTAGTATCAATTCAATATACTTCCTCTAATTGACCCACAATTTCCTGTTTGCACGATCCCTTATGATATCTATAACAAAAGTAAATTTTGTAGCACCAATATATTTCATTTCAAATTAATAAAATAAATGATATTTGAATGAACTAATCATCTCTTTATTGTTACCAATTAACAACATGTCATCCACATACAAAACAATGATAACAAAAATTTTACCTTCTTCTTTGAAATACACACAAGGATTTGCTTTGCTTCTATTAAGCCCAAGTGCCAAAACAAACCTATCAAATTTTTGATTCCACATTCTTGGTGATTGCTTCAAGCCATAAAGGGAATTTTTCAGCTTGCATACCAAGTCCTCCTTACCTCTTACCTTAAAGCATTCCAGTTGTGTCATATATATTTCTTCCTCAAGTTCACCATGTAGAAATGTTGTCTTTACATCCATCTGTTCTATTTCAAGATCAAAAGCAACAACAATAGCTAATAAAAATCTAATAGAAGTTAATTTAGCCATAGGAGAAAAAATCTCACCAAATTTAATTCCCTCAACTTGAGAAAATCCCTTTTCTACTAGGCAAGCTTTATACTTCTCCAATTTTTCTTCTACATTGTACTTCTTAAATACCCATTTACATCCAACAAGTTTTCTTTCAAGAGGTAATTTCACCAAGTCCCATGTTTGATTTTTATCTAAGGACTCCATTTCCTCCTCCATAGCCTTTTTCCAAGATGTATTTTCATTTGAATCAAGTGCCTCCTTTATAGTCTTGAAATATTCATCAATAATGATAAATTTGATAAAGTAAATACATAATGAAAATCAGGGGGACTACACCTTTTGGTATTTTCCTTACTTGATCTGATCTTATCAAAATTGGAGTTTTTTGTTCTACATTTTCAGCTTCCTCCTCCCCTTCTAAATTTTCCTCTTCCAAATCTCTCTCTAATTCATCTTCTATAGTAGCATCCAATTTAGACATAGGTTCCTCCCATTCTAGTGTAACTTGAACTTGTTCAGGTTCTTTGTTTGGTTGTAGTTCTTGTTTAGGGACCCATTTTGTTTCTCTAAAGATTACTTTATGACTATAAAAAATCTTCTATGTTTTTGTGTTCCACAACTTATATCCTTTAACACTGGTACTATAACCTAAAAATATACATTTTGCTGATTTATAGTCTAGCTTAGTCCTTTTCTCTTTCAAAATATACATATAAGCATCACAACCAAAAACCCTTAAATGTCTAAGAGAGGGTTTCTTACCAGTCCACACTTCCTATGTTGTTTTATTGACCAATATTGAGGTAGGAAATCTATTAATGAGATAACATGTAGTTGTTACTACTTCTACCCAAAATTTCCTTTCTAACCCTACATCACTTAGCATGCTTTTGGTCTTATCCATCAATGTTCTATTCATCCATTCTACAACTCCATTATATTGTGGAGTATATAGAGTTGTTTTCTACCTTTCTATTTCACAATCCTTGCAAAACTACTCAAATGCATTGGAGTAGTATTCACCATCATTATCACTTCTCAAAACCTTTATCTTCTTCTCTATCTAATTTTCTACAAGAGCCTTAAACTCTTTAAATTTATTGAAAACTTTAGATTTATTTCATAGAAAATATACCCAAGTCTTCCTTGAAAATTCATCTATAAAAGTAACATAATACATAGATTTTCCTAGTGATGAAACTTTAGCAGGTCCAAACACATCATTGTAAACTAAATGTAGAATCCCTTTTGATCTTGTAGCACTACTAGGAAACTTAACTCAAGTTTACTTTCCAAATACACAATGCTCATAGAAATAAAAATATAATGGGCAATTAGAAATTCCTTCATCCATACATTTTATTTTTAATGCTCAAAGGCCTCTCTCTCCAATATGCCCCATGCACTAATGCCACAACATTGTCTTTTCTACAAGAAGACTAAGAGTCAAATTTGTATATTATTTCCCTCAAAAACCATAGAGCTATTACACCCAATACTTATAGTGCTTACCTCAAAATTGAATAGTATTCCTGTACAAACTCCTATTACCAACACCAATGCTCCATGAGTCATATTGCAGCTATTCTTATTAAATACCACATTCACACCTGCATCATTCATATTACTTATTGACATCAGGTTTCTTACAAAACCTAAATTATGTAGAACACCAAGAAGGGTTTTAATTATTCCATATTTGAACCTCAACTTGACTCTTCCTTGACCTATGATTTTACATGTCAAGTTGTCTCCCAAAAAGACTTCACCTCCATTGATCTTTTCATATTCATTGAACCACTCCTTATGGGGAGTCATATGAAAAGAGGTTCCTGAGTCAATCAACCATGAATCATGGTGTTTAGTTGAGCATGAGGTAGGTACAAATAGATTCCTCGAATCTTCATATGTGGCCTTTGTTTCTACAAAAAGGTCTTCATTATATGACTTACTATTTTCAACCTTTTTAGATATATAGTCCTTTTTATAATGCTTCATTTTACCATATTTCTAGCATTTCCTATTATTTTGAGTAATAGATTTACCCCTATATGTTGATTTCTTGTCCCCTAATTTATTTTTACTTCTTTCTTGAGAACAACCTCTTATGTACAAGGTATCCTTCTGATGATAATCCTCAACAAATTTTTGCCTCATTTCTTTTGATAATAGAGTTCCTACTATATCCTCAACTTTTAATGTAGAAGTAGTATTTGTGATAGCCATAACTAATTTATCCCAAGAATTAGGTAAAGGACAAACCAAAGTGAAAATGTAGAAGTAGTATTTATGATAGCCATAACTACATTATCCCAAGATTTAGGTAAAGGACAAACCAAAGTGATACACTTTCTTTTTCATACATATTTACATTAATAGAGTTTAAAAGACTTACCATAGGGTTGAAGGCATTCAGATGTTCTATCACAGAGTCACCATTATTCATTCAAAGTGAATACAACTTCTTTCATAGGAAGAGTTTATTTACCAGTGACTTTTTCTGGTATAGATTCTCCAACTTATCCCATAGAAACTTTGCAGTGGTTTTCATAAATACATCAACAAAAATAAATTGGAAAAACATAGTTTGATAGAGCTTCTTGCCTTCCTATCAACCTTCAACCAATCCTGTTGTAGGTTTTATTCTTGAGACAACAATCTATTGATATCTATCAACCAATAAATCCTCCATCTTGAGTTTCCATAGCTCAAAGTTCTATCCATTAATTTTTTTTTATCTCTATCCTTATATTTCCTGTCATTTTCCTTCACATAAATTCTTCCACATACAATTCCCACTCAAGAAAAAATTATCATAGGGAAGAAAATCTTACTCTTTTGCCAAAATTATTATTGTAAAAGCTCACCAAATTTATTTCTATTGAATCTCACTAGATCTATTTCTTTTGAAGCTCACTATATGTGCCATTTCCAAAGCTCACCAGATCTATCATTATTGAAGCTCACCAGATATACCATTGTTGAATCTCACCAGATCTACCACTATTGAAGCTCACCATATTTATTGATGTAGAAGCTTACCAGATCTATCACTATCAAAGCTCACCGTTTAATAAAAAATTTATTGTAGGAAATAAACCCTTACGCTTTGAACAAATTTAAAACCTAGCTTTGATACCACTTTAGAGTTATTGTTATGACAAAACATCGAGGAATTAGTGTCTAATATGACCTCTGTATTTGAACACCTCACCATGTGGTTAGTCCCAGGGACTAGGGTGGCAGTTAGTCCACTAGTCAAATCCTTGAGGTGTAGTGGTTAGTCCAACACAATTATTTTAATGTTTATGAAGCTACCTAATATATTTTCATACTTTTTAAAAAGGGGCTCCAAATGGTGTAAAAAAATGGATAATAAAAAAATAAAATATTTGATGCTTCTACATCCTTATCACATGAGGCACACATAAAAGGTCCATGGTTTCCTCCTCTTTTTGCAAACTCTCACTTGTAAGAAACTTCCTTTTGACTACTAACCAAAAGGAATGTTGAGGCCTTTGAAGGGCCTTAGGTGACCAAACATTCTTATAAGGGAAATATTCGGGAGTAGGAAATTTTATTGCTTTAAGTTCTTATATCTCAATTTGACTGAGTATCCACCATATTTTGATAAATTCTAAACCAACTCATTCTTCCATGTAAAAATATCCAAATACATATCTTTAATAATCCTTTCAAACTCACATGTTATTTGCTTGAAGTCCTCTTCTTCAACTAAGTTGATAACATAAATCCATGATCTAGAGTTGTTGCTCATATTAATATAGTATTTTTAATATTTGAACCTTTACAAGCTAAAAATTCCTAATCTAGTGTTACTTTTTTGGATTGGAAATAAGAAGATGAGTCTTCAACCAAGCATCAAACCAAATACTTATAAAACCCCCCCTCATTAACTAACCGTTTAACATGTTTCTTAATCAAATGAAAACTATCTAATATGAAGTTCATTTTCCCCTTTAGATATTTTATTTTTAAATAAAACTATAATTATATGATCCTTACAACATTGATTTATACCACCACAACATAATTATATGGAAGAAACAATAGTTTTGGAGCCATATATACTAAAACTAAAATGGATTTGGATGACCAATATTAAGTAAATCACATATCAATACAATGGGTTTGTGATCTAATCCTACTCATAGTATAATCTCTAAAGAGATTGTATATTTTGTTTCCAACCATATATTAGATAAAAATTGCTTCAATCTATTTACTTTATGACTTTGTCCAATGTGTCCATTATCACTTATGTGTTGAAATCTTGAAGAAATAACATCTCAAAATTCATTTGAATTGAAAAAAAATAAGAGAATTTTTTTTGTATTGATTCAAACCATCTAGGAGCATCACACTTATTTTTTTAATATGATAGAACTATGTTTGAAATTCCCCCAAGAATACATAGATCAAAATTATCATCATTGAATTTTACATAAATAAACGAAGGTCCTTCCAAATTTTTGTACAAGGAGTAACTATAAGTGGGTCATATATGTTTATAACCCCAACATTGATATTTTTCTTCTTTTAATGAAAATACTAGCAACCCAATTACTTTTTGCTTCTAGAAATTTTTAATCCTATTTACATTTGTTCCATATTGGTGCAATGACTCCTAAATATTGTATAGTAAAATTGCTATACAATCCCCCATCATCCAATCATTTTGAATGAATTCCTACATTCCTCATTACTTTAATTTAATTGTTGTATCATGAACAACTATATACTTGTTAGATTTTATAGCACATTCTAAAAATGAATGGAATCAACACATTACCAAACATTGATAAAAAGGAAATACATAGAGAAATAAACATAATATATGAGGGTGTCCATAAACATCAAATAATCTCAATATCAGGGAATATAATTACACTCCAATCGATAATGAAATGGTTGATATGATAGGGTATTTATACCCAAATATAAGTTACCTTTAGGTCAAGGTTAAGTAATTGACCTTTAGGTTTAAAATAATAAAATATTATAAAAATACATTTTTCAAGGTTTACAAGGGCCCAAAGGGCTTATATATATAGTATAATATAAAAGTAAGTCATGGTCTCAAGGGAACATTAGCCACCACATATTCCAACATTCCCCCTTAAGCTAAACAAGGGATATAGATATAGACCGTTATTGTCATCCCCTTTAAGGGGCACTCTCCTACACCAAGTGGTTCATATATATGCAAAAAAGAAAACTTGAGCATGACCTTGGTCAGGATATCTATGATATGCTCTGTTGATGGTATAAAAATAGGATCAAGTATCCCAAAAGCATGATGCCATTGCAAAAAATGAATACAAATCTCAATGTGCTTAGTCTACTGATGAAACACTAGATTGTAAACAAGTTGGATGGTACTATAATCATCAAACCAAAGTATGACTGGAAATATTTGAGGAATATCAATATCCTCATAAATCATAATTATTTTCCAAATATGCTTAGTTGTTTCATTGGTAGTAAAATATTTAGCTTTTGTAAAATATTGAGATATGGTAGACTAGCATTTCAATAACAATGAAATAGGGTCAAATCCTAAATAGAAGACAATACTTTTGGTGGAATTTTGTTCATCCAAATAATTTACCCAATCAACATCTAAAAATTCTTTTAGAATAAAATAAAAACCAATTGAATAATGAATACCCATCTAATATGTCCCTTTGATGTATATGAGAATCCTCTTGGTCATTTTCCAATGACTGTCTTAGGAGACTTGCATGTACTTGGTGCAATAGCTGATAGCAAAATATATATCAATTCATGTGTGAGTAAGATTAAGAAAACCTTCCATAAGAGATTGATATAGACTATCATCCCCCAAAGAATTTGTATAATTATCCTAAAGCTTTAGTCTTTAAGAAAAAGGAGTCCAAGTGGACTTGCAATCCTCTATCTTGAAATGCTAAAGAAGGTCCAATATATACTTGGGATATGAAATGGTGTTGTTGAAATTTGTTTGATCAATCTAAATCCCAAAAAAAATAGTGCAAGAGCCCCAAATTTTTCATCTTAAATATAGAAAATATCTATAACTTAATGTCCTAAATCAAGGCAAGAGAGATGCGAGTAATGAAAAGATCATCAACATAGAGAAAAATCACTAAAGTATCCCCATCCTAATGTTTGATGTAAACATTATGTTCAACCTCACATTATCAAAACCCACAACTAAATAAAAAAGTGAATCTTCTCATACCAAGTATAAGATTTCTACTTAAGTCCATACAAGTACCTAGTCAATTGACAAACCAAGGGAGTGAGATCCTCAAGATTAGAACTAGGTGGTTGTTGCATATACATCTTGTCCTAAATATTATCATGTAGGAAGACACTCTTCAAATCTATTTGATCTAACTTCCATCCAAATAAGCCTACTATAGAGAGAATCACATTGACATAATCCATCCTAATAGTTATAACAAATATCTTAGAATAATCAAATTCCTTCTGCTAAGAGAATCTCTTAACAAGTCATTCCTTGTGCTTTTCCACTTGACCATTTGAGATGTACTTAGTTCTTGTTGTAACAAAATATGCCATATTTGTGGATAGGCTATGTGCCCTAGACTGTAGCCAATGTTTATTATTGGATGAAATTAGATTTCTCTCAATTTCAATCTATAGAGAAGACTAACTCCTTAATATGATTGTGTATTTATAAGGAAAAGATTTAAGGAGTAGGGGTTAGAGAGATTTAATAAAATATGGATGAGATATAGTGTAACAACATTGGATTTCACTAAGCAACATGCTAAAAAAACTAATTTACATGATACTTAACAAACTAGCCATTATCAAATACAACTATAGATTCATTCAAATTTAAGAATTTGCTTTAATCATTCCAAGGACTTAAACAATTAGTAATCCAATAGCAATCCAAAAAGCAGAATTTGCTTTAATAGAATAGACTAAGAATTTAAGTGTAATAGAAATAACTTAAAGCAAGAAACACATTCATAAAAACCTGCAATTGAATAGTAATGGAGGCCAAAAAACTATCACTTCATTAGTTGAAAATAATGTTACATAGCAATACCAGATAAGGACTTCAGATCCAACCCTTGTATTAGGAGTATCATGGCTTATTTATAGGCTGCATCTTAAAACTTTTAGCATAATATTTTACAATTAGCTACATGGTCATTACAAAAACATCTTAGAAAAAATTTCTAGAAGCTAAGGTGGTTGTCTCATATCTTGTTCTATGTTTGAATTTGAATTCTTGCAAAGCCTACTCCATAAATATATAACTATCCTCTACACATGGCTTAATGGTTGTAATAGATCTATTAAATCTATCACTTTCATTATTGGGTTGTACTAGGTTGGCTAGATGGAGAGCATTGAAGCGGTTACAATGCCTTCTTAGAATCACTTTGACTTTGAGCATAATTGTTTTAGCTTTGTCCAAGGGGTAAATATAGTTTTATGTATTCTATTCAAAGTTGGACTTGAAATTTGAGGCATTGACATCATCACTGGGGAGAAGTCCATATTTTCACATCTAAGTTCTGTACATTATGACTTTGAATTCTTCACTTGCACATTCTGAAGTTTTTTATTTTTAACGCTAACTTCACTGCTGAGGTAAGCTCATCTTCATGCATCTTGCTATCATGCATCACGACTTTGTGCAATAATATTCTAACACATCCTTTTTTACTTATGTTTATTTCATTATTTACATAATATTGGCTTTGTGTAACCACACTTTCATGGATTGAGTCTTTACATGTTACTAGAGTTTTATGAATTCATATTGACATTATTTCCAGGAGGGGCCTAGTTTTGTGCAACCATGACTTTATGTGCTTTAATTGTGGAGATCTTGATCTTGTGCAATGACTTTGTGTAGTATTGACTTATAGTATGGATATGCTAACATCACTCTAAAACGAGCCCATATTTGTGCATCATAGCTTTGTGCAGAACCTGAAGCCGTGAAAACACTTAGTCAATTTTATAAAAAAGAGCCAAACCTTTTAAATTACAAATGGGATCATGAATTTGACCTACATTCTTGGTGCCTCAAGATTTTTTGATTTTGCAGAAAAAGAACCTAGATAACTTTATTTTTAGATTATAAAATTATGAATAAAGGAATGAGAGATAAGATAAGCTAACAAAATTTGGAAGGGGGAAGATGATTCTATGTGCAGTATTTACTACAAGAGGTAATAAATATAAGGATCATAGAAAGTGGGAGAACTAGAGTTGATGGAGAGATACATAGGTAGATAGAAGAAGAAGGAGTGGTACAAAGGGGATTAAGGGAATAAAATAGGGGGAGATGATGAATGGGGACACTTGGTCTATGATATCCCCAAAGAAAAAGGTACCTCCATGAGCATATTCTATCATACTTGAGGGTTGCTTCAGGTTGAGGCATGATGCCTTAGGCAAATATTCTAGCCACTTGTATTCCAGAGTTTACCATTATTGTGTTGCATTCTTATTTTCTTCACATAATCACACAAGAATTATTTTTCACTTATAGCAATGTGATGCTTCAAACTTTTCATGAAACCCATGACTACACCAGAGAGTATTGTATCTAGGTTTATTTGAGTCATAACATATTTATTTAGAGCTTGAGGGGTAACTATGTCAGCTAAAATTTCCATAATGATTGCTTGATGCTTTCTTCTAACTTGGATTTTTCCCAAAAACCTAGAGCTTGTGTGAATGGTTTGTTTATGTGCAAAATTCATCTCTTACTTCCATTAAGATCCTTTTTCTCAGTCATATTGCATTTTTCTTTTGTCATGTATTGGGCAGAGCATTTTATGGTGCATCTCACGCATCACTTGCTAGCTCAACTCGTGTCATACCATAATAGCTAAGCACTTTTCTTACCATATATCAAATTTTCTTATCTTATCCATGGGGCTATGAAGTCATGATGGGCAAAAATATGGAGGAAAAATGATAAATGAAAATATGTTATTAATGGAGTAAAATGGGGTGGGTGAGAAAATGATTATGATATTTAGGAATGTGTACTATAGGAAGGGAATGTTAGAGAGGTAATACCTAAGGATTGTTATAAATAGGCTATCGCATCATTTGGATTATGTAAATGTACCTTTCTTGGTACATACTTAGGATATTAGATTACTTTAGGGGGAAGTTATCTTATTACTACATGCAATGTAATAAATGCACAAGTGTCAAAGTGCAAGTTGTACATATGTAAGCTATCCCTTGTAAATCTAGGTAGAGTGTTTTCCAAGGAACTGATTTCCTATATAAAGGGCCATAGGTATAGATGTCAGATATTACATGATATAGTTATAAGTCATATCATTATGTGGTATAGACCAGAGTGGTATGATGTAGCAATGTGATGTAGTGATAAGGTGTAATATGTTCAATGACCATTCTTGAGATGTAGCTATATTTATGGAGTGTTCATTTCCTCCACAACTACTTTTGTAAACATCTCCATCATTTCTATTTATATTATATTTTCAATCATCTAGTAGATTTACTTTATTTCATATTATTTTGCATCTTGTATTTTTCTATCTCCCATTACTATTGCATTAAAAGCTAAAAGTGGTATCAAAGCCATGGTAGATCAATAGGGAAACCACCATCATTATTGACTCTGATTTTTTTGATAACTTGACATGCCATTGGACCGGTCATTGTAAAAAATACTCAGTAGTCTTGGTGGTAGAATTAAGGAGATCCAAAATTAAGGATTGAATGAAATCTCAGATTATAGAATATTGAGATTGCATATGGCTAAATTATTTTCACAGAGTTTCAAGGGAAAACTTGTGAAGACTAGGAATAAACACTTGATCCACTAGGTTGATGAATCAACCAGTGAAGCCCATCTAAGAGATATGGAGAAACTAACCTAAATGTTCTTTTATTGTAGGAAATTAATACTTAGATTATTGGGACACCTCCTACAACATAAATTTGGGAGATTTCAACTTCATTTCCCGAAGGTCAGAGTACCTTCATAGTGTAGAGATTAGTTGTTTCAAGAGAAGATCACTATAGAAGAAACTTCTGGAGTAGAATTGTAGTGAAGTTTGGATATCTCCATTGATAATATTGGAAACTTCACAAGAAGGAAAGGCCACAAAAGTCTTGATCTATAGGGAAAGGCCATAGAAGCCTTGAATAGAATGCCATAAAAGCCTTGAATAAAAGGCCACAGAAGCCTTGAAGAAAATGCCACCAAATCCTTGATCCTAAAGAACACTCTAGGAGAGAGTATCTAATTCAAAATTAGATTTCAGTACTAATACTTTGTTGTAGTAATACGTAGATTTAGTGAATCGAAAAATCTTCCTACAAAAATGTTAGGAAGAGTATCTTCTTCAAAATCAATCCAACACCTGAAGCAAAAGAGATCATGATAAGATCTCATTTATGAAGAAGGACTAAGAGAGTCCTGCTCAAATATAGGGGAAAAAAACTTAGAGATCCAGGAGAATATCTCACCACCAACACTTCCAGGAGTAGAAGGTTGAAGACAATATCTCAAAGAAGACCAAAATGAGCTACAAGGCCTTGGAAAGGCCTCTACGAGCATCCAGTAAAAGGTTTGGAGAGCCTTGCCAAAGAAATAATCAAAGGAGTTCCAAGGAGAACTCATTGGAGAAATTCACTATTGGAGATAGTGAAATATTTGGGGTAATTGTCATCATTCGACAACAAGCCTAGGAAGAAGAATTTGGTAAGGAGTGACAAATCTTAAAAGACCTCAAGATATTTAGAATATTGAGAAGAAGATCCTTTTTGAAGTCAAAATTTGACAAGAAGCTTGAAGGACCAAATCCAAGATATTTTGAGACTGCTTCTCATAGTAAGAAGGAACCACTTAATAATCAAATATATTGTCCAATATGCAGTAAAAAAAAGGAGGCTACAAGAGGAGAACAAGATACTAAACCTAGGCTCGTGAAAGATACTTGGAGACCATATTTTGGTGAAGACAAAGTTGTTCAAGGCAGCCTATAGAGAGCTACAAGATCTTCCTCAAGATATCAACTTGGTGATCTTAAATACCAAGATCTACATCCTCTACAGAAGTGGCAAAAAGAGCTTTCATAAAAAGGTAAGCAACTATTGGTGCAAGTAAATTCATTAAGTGGATTACTTTTCAAATTTGTTTAAGCACCCTGATTAGAGTAAATTTGCAAAAAGAAGAGTTTAATTAAGAGTCTTCAAATGTGCAAAAAGAAAGGATTCTTTAAGGCTCATTTGCACTTTAGGATTTGATTAATTTTTATAATCTTAAACTATCTATCAACTACCTATCATCTACTTTGGAAATAAAATGGAGACTAACTCTTATTACCTTGCTTATAAAGAAATTTTAGAATAATTGTTGAAGATTCATTTTATATTATTCTTGATTAGATGCAATAAATTATTTAAGTGCATTACTTTTGAAAGTTGATTGGAGTGATAAGGTGAAATTGTTAGTGTAGTATCATTAGATTTATTTTGAACTATTATATTGCTCTCAAATATCATTGTTTGTGTTTCATTAGAAGGACACAAAAATTAAATAACACAAACTTATACTGAGAGGGGGTGAACAATATAAGACCACTTTTTACTTTTCTTTCCCAATCAATATTATGCAATGTATAGATAACAATATCAACAATAGTAATAAAATAAATGCACAAATCACCACACACAATAGAGACACCAATTTTATGTGGTTCACCCAATGTGGGCTACTCCACGGAGAAAATATTTCACTAAATTTTTGTCAATCAATATATTGGGAATATTTTCCCTATTACAATGTTTATGGACCTCTATACAAAGGAGACACCAATCCCCTAATCAACTTCATGGATCTCTATCCACAGGAGAAATCTTTCTCCTTAGCTCTGACTGGTGATCTTCTAGAAGAACTACTACCCACACTACTCTGGCTAATGGATATATATCCACTGAAGACACCTATCCTCACTGCCCTGGCTAATGGATATCTATCCACTAGAGACTGTCATCCTCTATACTCTGTCACCTTCAAATATCTATCTCAAATCTGCACTAAATGCATTCCTTCGATCTAGCAAAAATATGCTCAATCTCTATCTCTGGTCTGTCACAAACCTATACTCAAATTTGCACCAAACTCTATCCTCAAATCTATACTAAACATAGTACTTTGTTCTAGCATAAATCTGTCCTCAATATCTATCCTCTGATCTGCACTAAACACAATCCTTCGGTCTAGCACAAATTTGTCCTCAAACCTTAACACAAATCTTGAATTAATCTCAAATCAACTCTGCTAGATTTTCCCCAAACCTTAACCCAAGGTCTGAACAAATCAATCAATCAACTTTGCTCTCAAGTATTCTCAAAGAATTGTCTCAAATATACCTTGTAAGCTTCCACAAAATCTCACACTAATCTGTCTACAAGTCCTCTCTAGAACTTGTCCAAATCTGCTCAATAAGTCCTCACTAGAACTTATCCAAATCTACTCTCAATATCTGTTCTCAAATTGTATTGTAAGCTTCCACAAAATCTCACACAAATATGTCCACAAGTCTTCTCTAAGACTTGCCTCAAATCTACTCAACAAGTCCACACTAGAACTTGTCCAATCTCATAGAAACATAAAGAGAATTGTTAGAGACTCAATATGCTTCACATTCACCATAATGCTCAATCACTTTCAATCACTCTTTTACCATAGAAACATATAGATAATTGTTAGAGACTCAATATGCTTCACACTCACAACAATGCTCAATCACTTTCAATATTTCTTTTACCATAGAAACATATAGAGAATTTTTAGAGACTCAATATGCTTCACACTCACAACAATGCTCAATCACTTTCAATATTTATTTTTACCACAGAAACATATAGAGAATTGTTAGAGACTCAATATGTTTCACATTCATCAACACTCAATTTCTTTCTCAACTCAAATCAGAATATAGAACAATTTTTTTCACAGAATTTAAAATATCACTTCAACACATCCACTTGACTAGGCGTAACCAACTCTACTCAACCAATCCACTCAATGAATTAATTCTTGCTTACAAATCCTAGTCCAAGCATATGAACACTCACTCAAATGTTTCCAACAATGCTTATCAACCAATATCACATAACAATGATACTCATGATATTTGCAAACCCTAGTTCAAGTTCTTCACTCAATCACTCACTTCAACAACAATTCTTATAAAATAATATTCACATAACAATGATACTCATGATCTTTGCAAACCCTAGTTCAAGTTCACTCAAATAATCACTTCAACAACAATGCTTATCAAACAAGGTTTATCAACAAATATTTATTCCAAAAAACCTTGAAGCATTAATTCAAAACACACTCAAAAATGCTTACCAAACAATCCTTTTTACTCCAAATTTACATTTACAACATTCAACAATCACTCACTAGGAAGATGTGCTCACACCTTTTTGTTTGATGTAAAAGTGGCCTTAGAAAACTTGTCTCAATCATAATTTCCTTCTTTCCAATTTCAATGGTTAGATGGCAAAATATCACTCTTAACATTTTCTCAAATATTCCTTAGACACAAAAATAATCAAAGCTCAAATACACCTTATTTCTCCTTTGTGGAATTAACATTCATCAAATCATACATGAAAAATAATTATTTGGATACACCTTATAATCTCCAACTTAAAATAATATCCAACACCACAAAAACTCAAACAATATTCCTAACACACCTTATTGCTCTTTTCAAACACTAAAGCAAATAACACAAAAAATTTATTTTGCATCAACCTTATAACTCCCCTTAAAACCTTACAAGCCAAATAAATTATGCAAAAATTATTTTTTAATAGCTCAACTAATTCCTCCAAAAATTTTGGCACTCAACTAATGCATACCTTTGAATTCTCCCCAAAAGGGTTTCAGCGTGATTCAGACCGTTGTCTCCCCAAGCGCCAAGTGCCTTAGTGCTTTAGTGCCCACCGCATGGGCTATAGACGCCCACGCAAAGGAAGGAAGACTTCCTTCTTTTTCAACCTTCGTCCACCATTGATTTCAACATAAAACAAAAATAATCCTCCCATGGATTTGAACCTGTGCCAATCGTTGCCCTCACGTCTTACTCATGCTACAGTTGCAAACTACGCTACCAACGCTTGGTGACCAAGGCTCCCTTCTTGGTGGGTGAAATACTTCTGCCTCCTCTAAGCACTTTAATAAAAATAAAAACCTCTTGTTGCACAACACGATTTGCACAAGCTCGCATAACATTAAAATTAATTTGAAGGCATAAGAGACTTTGGCTAAGGTGGGGTAGTCCCCCTTTTATACACACTTGGTTAATTTTCTCCCCACGTCGGCGCTCGATGTCGAATTTGAATTTTGACTTAATAACCCACCTTAGGGTTATTAAAATTAACATAAATTAACTTATAACTAATTTTAAAATTAATTAATAAATTAATTCATAATAAAAATTATATTAATTAATTTATAATTAATTTAAAATTCCTTGTATAATATTATAAAGAAATATTATAATATTATTCACTTGGGCTTTCTTCTTTACACTTTGGACCACATTTGACTTCCTGGAACCTGGTCTTGATCAACTGAAAACGAACTATCATTTTGCACTTATTGGAGAACCTGAAACTAATGTTGCCCACTAAAACTATCACTGACTGGTGCTAAAAGCTTGACATAAATGACCACTCACTCTTGACATCAATGAAAAATCATCTACTCAAAAATGTCCAACAATCTCCCCTTTGTCATTGATGGCAACCCAAATTCCTTTTACCAAAACTTGACCTTTTTTCTGTTCTGCTCCTGGAAAATTGCTCCCCCTGACTTAATGCTCTCTTCTTAAATCAAATCTGTCAACCTTACTCAAATATCTCCCCCTTTGAAATCAATGGCAAAGGGTCACCTTTGGAGCTCGGGGCTAATAATGAGTCTCTTAGCTTAGCCCCTCCCCCACCTCCTCTTGAGGTGGTTAATTTTGGGTTGGGATTATTTATACTCCCAGCAAGCATTGGTATTTACCTTTTTCCTCTTTCCTTCTCATCTGACCCTTCTGATTCCTTTGTCTAGTCATGTTCATGTTTATTTTCATGTTCTTGTTCATGTCCATATTCATGTTCATGTTCCTTTCCATATTCTTGTTCCTATTCATGTCCATATTCCTAATCCTGTTCCTGTTCCTGTTCCTATTCCTGTTCCTATTCATGATTGATTATAGAATGTCTGCTCTACACAACTTTGATGTATATCCATTAGTATTGTACTTATAACACTTAATTTTATTATTCCTTAGAGGTGTAAATATCTTGGTATTTCTCATAATGAAGCCATGTTTATTCCTATCATGAACCCTATAATTCATTTCCTTGTGACCAAATTGATTACATGAGTAGAAATACCCATGAAATAACTGCCTGTTCCTGAAGTTTCTATAATCCAATCTTTCATGTGTCCTACACTGTGAAGCAATGTGCCCAAATTTATGACATGAGAAACATCATCCATTGAAATTTACTTGCCATGACATCATTGGTCTCTTAGTCTCTTTTTCTTTGTATTGGTTCCTGTCCATCTGTTTCTTCTTTGTGCATTGTTCCTTTCCTTGTTGAAATTTCTATTATCCAACTCTTCCTCAGAAGTCTCACTTTCTCTCACACTATCTTCTTCTAAAGTTTCTTCTTCTTCAGAACTTGAGGTTGACTCTTCTTGTTTCTTTTGAGCCTGTTCAAAACCAAGACCTATCTTTCTTGATGTAGGCTTTTGTGCCTTGATAATATTATCCAAATTCTTTGAGCTTCTTCCAAACTTATGTAGCTTATCCTTAGACTTCTCTACTTCTTCCCTTAGAAGGGCTACTTCTTGTTTTAACTTTTCACATTCTAAGACCTTTGCTTCTAAATTATCCTTGCACTTCTTTGTCTTAGTCATTAACTTGTTTAGATCCTCTATAAGCTTTCCTCTCTCTTCATCACATTCTTGAAACTAAAATTCAAGTTGGGAGTTTTTCTTTCTTACCTTATTTAAATTTTTAAGAGTATAAATAAGCTCTCCCTCAATATCAACTTCTCATATTTCTTATTCTTCCTCTATTTTTTTGCCTTTAATAACATCTTCATTCTTTTCTGACTTGTCTTCTATAGGATCACCTCCTTCTTCTTCTTCTAGTGCCATTAGAGTATTCTCTTCTTTTCCTTCAGGTGTATCTTCATATTCATCATCACTAAAACTAAAACCATTCCTTGTACAACTATCTTCAAGATGTCCAAAATTACCACATCTAAAACACTTGAGAATTATTGGTGATCTTTTCTTATCTTCTTCTTTTTCTTCAATCAAAAATAGAAATTCATATTTATCATTGTCTAAGAAACTATTATCACTATCACTTGAGTACTTACTTGCCTTGTCTGCATAGTAGCTCCTCTTTTGTATTTGAAAGAAATTTTCTTGTTTGCCTTGTCCATCCTTGCCTTTATTTTGGTACCTATTTCTTTCTGATTCTCTATTTTTGTGATCCTATTTTTCTTCATCATTGTTATTTTTAGCTTCTTGACAATCAGTTGCATAGTGACCATACTTTCCACAATTGAAACATTTAATAGATTTTGCATCTTTAAATCTTATTGAATCCTTATTCCTTCTACCATAATTAGCTTCTTTGTTAGAGTTACTATAGTAATTCTATATTATTACTTTATTTATGTTGTTAGGGTAGTTAGTTAACTACCTAGGTTAGTTACGCTATTGTTAGCGTATATAATATTGAGTCTATATTATTATTTTATTTTAGATCTAAGTTGTTGATTAGATCCTATGATTACGAGCTAATCTGGGCTCTACAATGTATTATTTATATTGGTTCTAATCAATGGAAAGATGTTTGTTTTCTTCTACATGGCATCAGAGACAGAAGTCTGAGAGTGAGAGGAGGCTGCATTTATTTTTTTTTACAGAGCTGGTCTGAGGAAAAAATTGCGCAGTGGAAGCTTGCTGGAAAAGGAAGTGAATTTTTTTTTTTTTTTTAATTTTCCTTCCCAGCGCCGTAGCACTGAGGCTGCAACACTCAGTTTTTTTTTTTGTGCACATTTTTTTGTGCATTCTGTTCCTTCCTCAACATGCATGTTTTTCAGCGCGTGTCTCCTACCCCCCCTACGCTGCGTGACTCCCGTGTGACTCCTGTGGACCACCACCCCCCCACCCCCCCATGTCGCACAACATCGCGGACCAACCCCCTTCCCCCCCACATCGCGCGACTTTCGTCGTGTGATGCAGGCGACATCCAACCGTCGCCAGCAGCGGAGGCAGTAGCAGGCACCACCCAGCCATCACCAGTAGTGGAGGCAGTAGCAGGTGCCACACTATAGCTGCTTGCAGTCGTGGCCACTTGCCACCACCTACAGCAGAAGCAACCACAGCCACCTATCGTCGCCTATAGCAAAGGCAACCGCTGCCACCTGCCACCACCTACAGCAGCGACAACCGTGACCTGATGTCGTCACCAGCCACGGAGGAAGCCGCGGCCAAGAGGCCATGAGGGGGACGGGCTTTCGGGACCCTCCTCAAATAGGAGGGGGTCCCTGATCCTTTTGGATCAGCCCGCTAGACCACCTGGTGGTGGACTGAGCGGTAGGGCTCAGGGAGCCCGCAGGTCATGGGTTCCAATCCTGTCGACCCCCCCTCTTGATAAAAAGGTAAAAAAAATTTCTTCTAAAGTTTTTTTAATTATTTTTTTTAAGTTAAAATTAAAATTTTTGATTTTAATTTATTTTTACATAGTTTTTAAACTATATAAATTAAAATTTAATTTTAATTTATTTTTTAATAGTTTTTAAACTATATAAATTAAAATTAATATTTTTTTTAACTTTAAAACTATAAAATAATTATCAAAAACTTTGTTGAGAGAATTTTTTTTTTTAAAGGGGGTATTTTTTTTCAAAAAAATCAAAGGGGGAAAGTGAGTAATTTTTTGAAAAGCAAATTTGACATTATTGTAAAGGTCCATTTTCGGCTGCACCCGAAACCTAGTGGGTCATTCCTGTGGGAACTTTTATGTTGTAGGTTGCATTTTTTTCTATTTTGCACTACTTCATTAAAAGTTAAAAAAAAAAAAACAAATTCACTCCCTAAGTCCCCAGAATAATTAAAATTCATCCATGCAATTTATTGCACTACAACGTTCGGTATTTGTGATACCTCTGGCCAGCACTTATAGGTAAAGCTGTCATGATTGCGCTACTGTATCTGCCACCTAATATAGCTGCCAAAATGACGTCTGAGCTTGTTTTATATAAATCGTCGGGGAGATATAAGTTTACCATTTTGCATTTTTTTACTCCATCCATTACCCTAATAGTTCTTGTGTTTAGGCATAAATCCTGACGAAAGTTCTGGAATCCAAAGTATTTATGGGAAGTTACGCCCCACGCATGAGGATTGTAGACTTTCTATGGTAGGTGACATCAACAAGACTATTCCCTTTCAGTACTGCTTAAGTACCACGTATCGTATGATCTCTAAAAATTACCTATAGTTTCCCTCATGTAAGGGCGGGTGATTTTTTTAATCTTTCTAAATACCTATAGTTTCCCTCATGTAAGGGTGGGTATTTTGTACGGTATAACAGCCTAGCAAAAGGTATATCGAAAGGGGGACCAATTGGTGTTATAAATAACCTTCACCATGTCTGCACAATTAATGATTGATTCTCATCAGTTGTTGAAAGGTCCTAATTACACACCATGGAAAAACAATATGAAGGTCATCCTAGCAATGGATGACTTATGGGATGTTGTATCTAGAGAAAAAACAAGACCTTCATTTGCTGCTGGTTCTACAACTCCATATACTGCTCAAAAAGACTTTGACAAGAAAGACAACAAAGCAAAAGTGCTCATTTTGCTTGCTATGTCTGATGAAGTTCAACCCCATATTGTTGACTGTGAAAATAGTAAAGAGGCATGGGATGCCCTTAATACTATATATGAAGGAAATAATGATTCCACTATTCTATTTCTTCAATCTCAATTACACAATCTAAGCATGAAGCAGGGGGAGACAGTTGAATTTTTTATTTGCAGAGTGTCTAAATTGAAAGCAAAGTTGAATTCTTTAGGAGAACCAGTTGATGACAAGCTCCTTACCTCAATTGTATTGAGAGCTTTACCTGATTCTTATCAGGTGTTGATCACTTCCCTTCAGGTATCGCAACAAAAATTTACTTTTGTAGAATTGGTTAATATGCTTCAAGAGGAGGAGGCACGCCAACTACAGTGAGATGATTCTTCTAACACTGCCCTCTACATCAATAGGAAATGGTAGAACCAGAAGAAGGGTAATTTTCATAAGGGAGGGAATTCACAAAAGGATTCAAAAGGGAAACAAACTCAACAACCTCAACATAAAAAGAGATATTGCAAGATCTGTGACAAAGAAGGTCATGATACAAATAGATGTTGGCATAAGAATAAACAATCAAAACAGAAAGGCCGGCACAAACCACAAAATAACAAACAACAAGTGAATGTTGCTATTGAAGAATATAACACGAATTCTGAGAGAGCCCACAAAGTTCTCATGACTACCATAGTGCTAAGCAGACAGATCCTATATGGTATGTTGATTCTGGAGCCAGTAAGCATGACTGGTGACAAATCATGGTTTGAGTCTTTTGAGGCCAAAGAGGGCAAACCTGTCACTATTTTTGATGATAAAACCTACAAGGTTTAGGGAGAAGGTACTATTTCAGTCACTCTTCCTGATGGCAAGTGTTAGATTGACAAAGTTCTCTATGTTCTAGGATTGGCAAACAATTTGTTGTTAGTCACACAAATTCTGGACAAAGATATGGTTGTGAAATTTAGTGTTGAGGGAGGCAAGAAGTGTTGTTCTATTACCAGGATGGGTAAGAACATTGCAACTACTTCATATAAGCATGGCTTATTTGCCTTAGATGCTATCTCTACTCCACATATAGCCATGACAGTCTCTACAAAGGAGGAAACTTCCATATGGCATAAGAGATATGGACATTTGAGTTCTGGTTACTTACTTGAGTTAAGTAAGTATGAAATGGTAAAGGGTCTTCCTTCCATTTCTACCACTTTACTAGTTTGCTCTGACTGCTTGGCAGACAAGCAACATAAAGTGCCTTTTGAAAAGAGCTCTAAAAGAGCTAAGAAACCTTTGGAGTTGGTTCAAACCAATCTGTGCGATCCCTTCACTCCCAAAAGTTGTGGGGGTAAGAGGTATTTTTAGTTATTCATGGATGATTACTCATGAAATATGTGGGTATTCTTTCTTCAACTGAAATTTGAGGCATTTGGATTTTTTCAGCAATTCAAGAAATCTGTTGAAAAGGAGTCAAGGAATTCTATCAAGACCCTCCGCTCAGATCGAGGGGGGGAGTTCACTTCTAAATAATTCTCTGAGTTCTTTAAATAAAATGGGATCACATGATAGTTAACTATTGCTTATACTCCTCAGCAAAATGGAGTTTCTAAAAGGAGGAATCGTTCCATCATGGAAATGGTTCGTTGCATGCTCACAGGAGCTAGTCTTGAGGAACTATATTGGGCAGAAGTTGTCACCACAACAATATATGTGTTGAATAGGGAACCCACAAAAAATCTACAAGGAATGACTCCACAGGAAGCATGGAGTGGTAGGAAACCCTCCATTTCTCATCTACACATTTTTGGATGTAAAGCTTTCATGCACATACCAAAAGAGAAAAGGAAGAAACTAGATGAGAAGACATTGAAGTGTATTCTTCTTGGGTATGATGAGCACTCTAAGGGTTATCGTTTGATTGATCCCTTGACCAAGAAGATACACATTAGTAGAGATGTAGTTTTTGATGAGGCTTTCACATCAGAAAACACATCAGATGTATACCTAGACCTTGTGGAAACTAAGGTTGATAAATCTCCTTCATCAAAGGTTGGAGGTCCTTCTTCATCTTCTGCAAAACCTCAAAAGAAGAATCCAAAGTGGTATAAAAATACAATCAAAGACTCTAAGCTATCAACTCCACCATATTTGACATTGGATAGGCCTCGTACTCACAGCATGGCTCGACAGGAGAAAGTTGCAATAAATAATACTGGGGTTGATGATCTGTGTCAATATTTTGAGGAACTTTTTGTAGATCTAGAGAGATACAGAATATATGGATATTGATAATGATAGGGTGTTTATGTCTTCCATAGATGATCTTGAACCTGCATTAGTGCAATATGCTCTTGGTGAGCCTCAGTGGAAGGCCACTATGGATGTAGAGTATAAGTCTTTGATGAAAAACAAAACTTGGAAGCTTGTCGATCTGCCATACGAAAAGAAGCCCATAGGCTGCAAATGGGTGTATAAAGTTAATTATAAGGCATATGGGATAATAGATAAGCATAAGGCCTGACTTGTTGCAAAGGGCTATGATCAAAGAGAAGGCATTGACTACGAGGAAACTTTTGCACCTACTACTCGAATGACAACCATTCGAGTTCTTTGTGCTATGGCAACATAATATGGGTGGAAAGTACACCAAATGGATGTCAAGAGTGCTTTTCTAAATGGTTATCTCCAAGAAGAAGTCTACATAACTCAACCAGAAGGATTTGAAGTGGAAGGCCAACAACAAGAAAGTTTGCAAATTGGTAAAATCCTTATATGGTTTGAAACAGGCCCCTCGGGCTTGGTATATAAATATGGATAATCACCTTCTACAACATGGATTTAAGAGATGTCCGTTAGATGCAAACCTCTATTTTAAGAAATAAGGTTTTGAAATAGTGTTGCTTGTACTCTATGTTGATGATCTGATCATTATAGGGAGTTCAGAAACTATGATTTCTACTGTCAAAAGAGACTTGTGTCAATATTTTGAGATGTCAGATCTCAAACTTCTCCATTATTTTCTTGGTCTGGAAGTCAGCCAGAAGGAGCACTACATCAAAGTGTCTCAAAAAAATATGCGAAGACCCTATTGGAAAAATATCGCATGACTGATTGCAAGCCAATGTCAACTCTGATGGAAACAGGAATTTAGTTATCACGATATGATGATTCACCTCAGGTATATGGTAATCTCTATCGATAGTTGATTGGGAGTCTCATATATCTGACCAACACTAGGCCAGATATCGTATTTGTTGTCAACTATCTTTTGAGGTTCATGCAAGAGCTTAAGACTACACACTAGAAAGCAGCAAAGTGAGTACTTCACTATGTCCATGGCACAATGGAATATGGCCTAGAATATAAGAGGAACAACAAATTATTCTTATAGGGATACACGGACTCTGACTATGCCGGATCATATGATGATCGTAAATCAACTTTAGGATATTTGTTTCATCTTGGATCTGGTCTTGTCTCTTGGCATAGCAAGAAGCAATAGGTGGTTGCTATTTCATCAACAGAGACAGAATATCACACCGCATGTGAAGTTGTGTGCGAAGTGATATGGTTGCGTTGCATCCTAACAAGTATGGGTCTTCCATAAAAATCTCCAATACACTTGTTTTGCGACAACATGGGTGTTTTTGAATCTTGTCAATAATCCAGTACATCATGAAAGAACCAAGCACATTGACACACAATGTCACTTCATTCAATACGAAGTTCCAAGGCACCGAATTCAACTTCAGTACATTCCCACCAATGCTCAAGTTGTAGACATTTTCACTAAGGCACTTGCACGTGTCAAATTTGAATTGTTTCGCAGCTCTCTTTGTATTACCAAATGATGTAATCAGGGGGATGTTAGTACAACTAGTAGTTATTAAATTACATAAATAATGTAATAAGGGGGGATGTTAGAGTTACTATAGTAATTCTATATTATTACTTTATTTATGTTTTTAGGGTAGTTAGTTAACGACCTAGGTTAGTTACGCTATTGTTAGCAAATATAATATTGAGTCTATATGTAATCAGAAATAGAAATTCATATTTATCATTGTCTAAGAAACTATTATCACTATCACTTGAGTACTTACTTGCCTTGTATGCATAGTAGCTCCTCTTTTGTATTTGAAAGAAATTTTCTTGTTTGCCTTGTCCATCCTTGCCTTTCTTTTGGTACCTATTTCTTTCCGATTCCTTGTTTTTGTGATCCTATTTTTCTTCATCATTGTTATTTTTAGCTTCTTGACAATCAGTTGCATAGTGACCATACTTTCCACAATTGAAACATTTAATAGATTTTGCATCTTTAAATCTTATTGAATCCTTATTCCTTCTACCATAATTAGCTTCTTTGTTAGAGTTACTATAGTAATTCTATATTATTACTTTATTTATGTTGTTAGGGTAGTTAGTTAACTACCTAGGTTAGTTACGCTATTGTTAGCGTATATAATATTGAGTCTATATTATTATTTTATTTTAGATCTAAGTTGTTGATTAGATCGTATAATTACGAGATAATTTGGGCTCTATAATGTATTATTTATATTGGTTCTAATCAATGGAAAGATGTTCGTTTTCTTCTACATTCTTCATCATTGGATGACTCATTGCTTGAATCTGACTTCTTGCCCTTTGTATTCTTAGTAGCTTTGAAAGCTAATTCCTTCCGGATATTAGGTTCCTCTTTTGTTCTTAACTCAAAATTTGTAAGAATACCAAGTAACATATCTCTTTTCAAAGAATCACCATCTTTTTATTCCTCTATAGCAGAGATATTTTCACTAAATCTTTTTGGAAGAGATCTTAAGACCTTATCACAAACATCCGATTCTTAAACCTTAAGTCCAAGTCCTTGCATGGCATTAACAACCTCATATACCCAAAGTAGATAAGTGCTAATGTTTTCTTCATCCTTCATTATTAATTATCTAAATTGTCCTTTGAGATTTCGTATCTTTACCTTTTTGACACTTTTATCTCCTTCATATATGCTTTGCAACTTATCCCAAATTCCTTTTGCATCTTTACAATGCATAAATTTTATGAATTTTGTTCTATGCAAACCTCTCAAAATTTAATTCATTACTTTTAAATTTTAATTTTGTAGAAGCTTACCTTCCTTATATTTAGGTGGATCAACTGGTGGTATGTATCCATTTTCAACTGCTTCCCAAATTTCATTACCAAGTTCCATTAGGTAAATTTTCATTCTCATAATTCAAAATATATAATCACTTCCATCAAAAACTGGTGTTGAATTATCTAAGGATCCATTATTAGAATCTATTGTGTTCTTGAAAGCTTTTCCTTCAAGATGTTAAACTCTTTCAAAGGAACCCACTCTAATACCAATTGAAGAACAAAAGCTTATACTGAGAGGGGGGTAAATAGTATAAGACCACTTTTTACTTTTATTTCCCAATTAATATTATGTAATGTGTAGATAACAATATCAAAAATAGTAATCAAAGCAATGCACAAATCACCACACACAATAGAGACACCAATTTTACGTGGTTCACCCAATGTGGGCTACTCCATGAAGAAAATATTTCACTAAAATTTTCTCAATCAATATCTTGGTAATCATTTCCCTATTACAATATTTATGGACCTCTATCCAAAGGAGACACCAATCCCCTAATCAATTTCATGGATCTCTATCCATAGGATAACTATTTCTCCTTAGCTCTGACTAGTAATATTCTAGAATAACTACTGCCCCCACTGCTCTGGCTAATGGATCTCTATCCACTAAAGACACATGTCCTCACTACCCTGGCTAATGGATATCTATCCATTGGAGACTGACATCCTCTATACTTTGTCACCTTCAAAGCCCTGTCTCAAATATGCACTAAATACAATCCTTCATTCTAGCACAAATCTACTCAATCTCTATCTCTAGTCTAGCACAAACATGTCCTCAAATCTACACCAAACGTTGTCCTCAAATATGTACTAAACATAGTACTTCGGTCTAGCACAAATCTATCCTCAATCTCTATCCTCCGATATGCACTAAACAAAGTCCTTCATTCTAGCACAAATCTATCCTTAATCTCTGTCCTCAATCCTTAACACAAAGTTTGACTTAATCTCAAATAAAATTTGCTAGATCTACCCAAAATATTAACACAAGGTTTGAATAAATCAATCAATCAACTCTGCTCTCAAGTCTTCTTAAATAGTCTCAAATATGCCTTGTAAACTTCCACAAAATCTCACACTAATCTGTCTACAAGTCCTCTCTAGAACTTACCCAAATATGCTTAATAAGTCCTCACTAGAACTTATCCAAATCTACTCTCAATCTCTATTCTCAAACTGTATTGTAAGCTTCCACAAAATCTCACACAAATCTGTCCACAAGTCTTCTCTAATACTTACCTCAAATATACTCAACAAGTCCACACTAGAACTTGTCCAATCTCATAGAAACATAAAGAGAATTGTTAGAGACTCAATATTCTTCACATTCACCACAATTCTCATTCACTTTCAATCACTCTTTTACCATAGAAACATATAGATAATTGTTAGATACTCAATATGCTTCACACTCACAACAATGCTCAATCAATTTCAATCTTTACTTTACCATAGAAACATATAGAGAATTATTAGAGATTCAATATGCTTCACACTCAACAATTCTCAATCACTTTCAATATTTATTTTTACCACAGAAAAATATAGAGAATTGTTAGAGACTCAATATTTTTCACATTCATCAACACTCAATCTCTTTCTCAACTCAAATCAAAATATAGAACAATTTGTTTCATAGAATTTTAACTATCACTTCAACACATCCAATTTACTAGGCTTAACCAAATCTACTCAACCAATCACTCAATGAATTAATCCTTACTTACAAAACCTAGTCCAAGCATATGAACACTCACTCAAATGTTTCCAACAATGCTTATCAACCAATATCACATAACAATGATACTCATGATCTTTGCAAACCCTAGTTCAAGTTCTTCACTCAATCACTCACTTCAACAACAATGCTTATAAAAAAATCTTCACATAACAATGATACTCATGATATTTACAAACCCTAGTTCAATTTCACTCAACTAATCACTTCAAAAACAATGCTTATCAAACAAGGTTTTATCAACAACTCTTTATTCCAAAAAACCTTGAAGCATTAATTCAAAACACACTCAATAATGCTTACCAAACAATCATTTTCACTCCAACTTTGCATTTACAACATTTAACAATAACTCATTTGGAAGATGTACCAATCTACTTATTGTGGTGCAGTGGTAAATTCCCTGGGTGCTAGTAGAGGCCGAACCAAGTTCCATTCCCCTTTTCTCCATCCTGCAGATATATGGTATAGTTAGGAATGTCCTATGTGCTGGTAGAGGCCGACAAGGTTCCATTCCTCCTATGCCCAACCTGTTGAAAGTGGCATCTTGAAAGGGTGTTTTCCACTATAAATTAGTTTTTTATCTAGGTGTTGTAGGTGAGTTGGAGAGGAGAGGGCAATCCTCCAAGGGAGGTCCCAGGTTCGAATCTCCACCCTACCAAAAAAAGTTGAATTGGGTACCAAAAATCCAATTGATAATGTTGGTGGGGGCAGGGCTAGGTGCGACTCCCGAGTGACTTTGACGGTGTAGAACCCCATGTTCATGGTCTCTTAGACCAAGGTGGCCTCGCAAGGGGTTTTTTGCTTAAAAAAAAAAAATTAGGAAGATGTACCCATATATTTTTGTTTGATGTAGAAGTGGCCTTAGAAAAACTGTCTCAATCACAATTTCCTTCTTTCCAATTTCAATTTTTAGATGACAAAATATCACTCTTAACACTTTCTCAAATATTCCGTAGACACATTAATAATCAAAGTTTGAATACACCTTATTGCTCCTTCTTGGAATTATCATTCATCAAATAATTACATGAAAAATAATTATTTGGATACACCTTATAATCTCCAACTTAAAAAAATATCCAACACCACAAAAACTCAAACAATTTTCCTAACACACCTTATTGCTCTTTTCAAACACTAAAGAAAATAACACTAAAAATTTATTTTGCATCAACCTTATAACTCCCCTTAAAAACCTTACAAGCCAAATAAATTATGCAAAAATTAATTTTTAATAGCTCAACTAATTCCTTCGAAAATTTTGGTGCTCAATTAATGCATACCTTTGACTTCTCCCCAAAAGGGTTTTGACGTGATTTGAACCACCGTCTCCCCAAGCACCTTAGCACTTTGGTGCCCACCGCATGGGCTATAGACACCCATGTGAAGGAAGGAAGACTTCCTTCATTTTCAACCTTCGTCCACCATTGATTTCAACACAAAACAAAAATAATCATCCCACGGATTCGAACCTGTGCCAATCACTGCCCTCACATATTGCTCATGCTACGGTTGCCAACTACACTACCAGTGCTTGGTGACCAAAGCTCCCTCCTTGGTGGGTGAGATCCTTCTACCTCCTCTAAGCACTTTAATAAAAACAAAAATCTCTTTTTGCATAACATGATTCGCACAAGCTCGCATAACATTAAAATAAATTTGAAGGCATAAGAGACTTTGGCTAAGTAGTCCCCCTTTTATACACACTTGATTATTTTTCTCCCCACATTGGTGCTCGATGTCGAATATGAATTTTTGAATTTTGACTTAATAATCCACCTCATGGTTATTAAAATTAACATAAATTAACTTATAATTAATATTAAAATTAATTAATAATTAATTTAAATAACTTATAAGTTAAGTAAATTAATTAATAAATAAATTCATAATAAAAATTATATTAATTAAGTTATAATTAATTTAAACTTCCTTGTATAATATTATAAAGAAATATTATAATATTATTCACTTGGGCTTTCATCTTTGCACTTTGGACCACATCTGACTTCCTAGAACCAGGTCTTGATCAACTGAAAATGGACTATCTTTTTGCACTTATTAGAGAACCTAAAACTGATGCTGCCCACTGAAACTGCCATTGACTGGTGTTGAAAGCTTGACATCAATGACCACTCACTCTTGACATCAATGATAACTCATCTACTCAAAATTTCCAACAAAAATAAGGTTTTGTTAAAGTGTCTATAGACAATGTTAATGCACTATGAGCTGCAACTTTGAAGTGGCCTAAGGAAGCCACAAAATTTTCTCAATCCTCCAAGCATTGGATAAGAATGTAACCACTGTAAGAGCATCAAAATAAGGCTCAAAAGAGACTTGGTGAGTCTCAAGTTCAAAGCACAAGAAAAAAATTGCATAAAAATAAGCTTCTATCATATGGTTACAAGATTAAATTCTCTTATAAAACATCCAAGATAACAGGAGAAGGTGTATAATCCATAAACAACCTCAAAACCCCTATATTGTACTCAATATTCTACCTAAAAAGTTAGAATTTATGAACAACAAAGAGGAGTGCAAAATAAAGTGCAACAAGTTCATATTGTATTAATAATATTGTACATGATAGTGCACTTGATCTAATATGGTTATACAAGTAAAATAGGCAGATTCAAAGGTGCCTAAAGGGCACTACTCTTGCTGGAAAAACTAGTCAGTCGTACATAAGTAGCCATTCAAACCTAGCTTGAGATCCATTCAAAGGGCTCATACTCCTCATATTCAAGAGCACCGAACCTAAAAAACATACATACAAAAGTATGGAAGCAAAGAGTTATTAAAGTGCAAGAGAGTTTATGTAAGGAGGGAAAAAATCATGTACAAAGAAAGAAAGTTGAAGCACGATTTGGAGTACTACTTACTCCACATAAATTTATTGAAAGAGGTGATCAAAGGCCTCCATAATACTACTCCATATCCCAACATAATATTGTGCAGATGAATGAATGCAAAGGAGAAGGATTGTAAGACTAAAAAGGTCTCAAAGGATCCATTCGAACTAGACATAGGATCTTCATCCATGTAGAGAAGAAAGTGACACTTATCACTCAAGGGAAACCCTAACACTCGATTCAAGAGAGAACTTATCTTCAAGAGGGCATTACGTATATAACCTGGAGTATTTGGTGCATTGGATACACTTATCAAGAAGGAATACCAAGCGTTTCACTAAAGAATATAACATCCTTATGTTACAAGAAGGAGATGAATCGTTCATTGGCACCAAAATCCCCTCAAGCACTCAAAGGTAAAGGTTGTGCCACTTGGTGCATAAGATATGGATCATCCTTATTTAAGAACATCAACAACCAAAGTCAAGCATTCTTTGATTTTAATTTTACTCTCACACTATCTGAGTGATAAAGGGTTGAGTTGCAGTAATCAAGAAGGTGTTCGAGCCTTTAATGCCAAGGCAATCAAAGTTAAAGGAATATACTTGAATATTCCATATTTGGAGTGCATTAATCATATAAGGAATTTCATTAGAAGACACATCCAAAGCATCCACGATGTCTACATATTTCAACATTCCAAACTTCTCTAAAATCAACAACAAATAGTGCATGAAGAAAGGTAAAATCATTTCCATTAACATGTGCTTTATTTTCTTGGATTTATAAGGGTTAAATCAAAGGAATTTATTTACATTGGAAGCCATATATATCAAGGGAAATATTTTATCAAATCAAGTCAAATATTTGCAATAAAACCTCTCAACATGTGAATTGCCCATAGTAAGAGCAGATGTATCTTGCATTATTGAACATGATACCGATGATATTGTAGATTAGTCTAAATCTGTCAAAAAAATGAATTACATCAGCAACTGGAGTGAGTATTCTAAAAAGCATTTTGATAATATGGAAGTATATTTAGGAGAAATTCAATCAGAATTACAGAAGATAAATGAAAATCTAGTAGCAGTTAGATTATTCCAAGAAGAACAGAAAAATGCAGTAAAGACAAATAGTAAAAAAAATAAATTCTAAGGCAAAAACAAGTATCCCTATAAGATTGGCTAAAGCATCTAAGACAATTAACATAACTACTACAGGTTGCCAAGCCCTACAAAATAAATTAGGGAAACAAAAAGAAACAAAATTATCTTCTGTTAAACCACAAATGAACATGGCTAGAGTTGAAGGAACAACACAACAGTCTAAGTTTATGTTCCCTTTCAACATAAATTAAGGTGCATTTATTATAAATATTTATGGAAATCCTAATCCTCAAGACGTTATCCATATCTGGGTTAACCATTATAGCTTTCTGTAAGTAATACATAATTTTGATAACAACACAATCATTGAGTTGTGCACCAGACACTTTGCTGGCATGGTATTACAATATTTTATATTTGCAAATATTAATTGTGATCTAATTTTTCCAAATATTAGGGAGTCATAAGGGCTACTACATCAAATCATTAATTGGAAAATTTGATACACATAACCTAATTCCCAAAGGGTTATTCATAAATATAGCTTTCTCATAAGTTGGATATTCATAATATTATTGTCTCATTCCTTTAAAAAGGAGACAAAATATCCAACATTATAACCTCTTTAAAATATTGGAACAATGCTTAGTTCAATAGGAGTAATAAGGGATAATAGGAATTGATTTTGGTATTCTACAAAACCTTAAAAAATCAATCAATATTGAACTATAATTCTACAAAAGTACTATATCTTATCCATAGAATACTAGGGAGTCATAAGGCATTCTAAATACTTGGTAATATCAAGCATGCATCATATATTATCAAGTTACAAAATATAAGCTTTCCTCAGAACCTAAAAATCCTTAGGAGTATATACTCACTTTATTTGGGAGACATAAGGTAGTCTACAAAACAAGGATTATTATTATAGGTTTTATCAAATCAAGCTTATATTTCTTCGTCAGGTATCATATAGGGAGTCACAAGATAAACTTCAAATATTCTTGCAAAATCTAGGAGGATCTATCATGGATGGTATCTTGAGAAATACCTTCAATAATGAAGAATTACTGCATGAAGTAGAGTACTACTCCCAAAACTTAATAGATACTCTAGAAGGATATGAGTATCTATCCATTAGTGACAAAGAGAAATTTTTCTTGTTTCTTAAATAAGCTAAAGAAGGTCACTTTACAACATTAATTGGTTATATTCATGATATTATCTTCACAACATGGTGGAATTCACAAAGATTGGTTATATTTTCACTAGAATAATGTCTAATGGTGTATCTATCACTAATTGTGTTTGTACTTGCTCGACACAAGGAGAAATATAAAGAATAATATTATTGTGATGATAAACTATCTTGTCATGAAGCAAAAATTTTACCAGCAACAATGCAAAATCTCAAGAGAAGAAGAAGAAGAAGAAAAAGGAAGAAAAAAATTCTAGAAAGAAATTTGGCATCATGAAGACTGAACCAGCTAAACACATACAACAACCATAAGAACCTCTAGCTACAACTTACTTTGCATCATATGAAGACACAAATTATATACTGACCCTGATCATAGTAACCAATGAAGGAGAATACAAATTCCATTATCCTGTGGAAGAAGATCCACATTAAAGACTAAAGTCCTCAATATCCAATTAATGTAATACAAGGGGTGCTAGAAATAGGCTATTAAATTATGTGGATAATGTAAGTGTACCTTTCTTGGTACACTTACATTATCCAAATAATGTAACAAATGCACAAGTGTCAAAATGCAAGTTGTACATGTGCAAGCTACCCCTTGCTGATCGAGAGCCAAAATTACTAAGAAGAAAAATAGTTGTATTTTATTCAAATGCGGCAAAGAATTACTGTTACAATAGAATATTACAGTCACAACAGAATTTTATAGTAGTCGCAGAAGAGTTGCGCTCTACAATATCTTAATTCTAGAATTACAAAAATATATTATCGTTCCCAAAGTTTCCAGCCCCCTATGCATGCCTTTGCTCTCCTTTATAAAGGTTCTTAGGTGACGCTCCATTTCCAGCTGGCGGCCCTTCGTTTACTCTTCTAGAACCTTTCGTTTTGCCTCCTTGTGTCGCTTCATTGTCCAGATATTCGACACGTCTCCCTTTCTGACTCTTCGTCTTCGGCTCGTCTTTTGGCGCGAAAATACGACATGTCGTGATATCGCGACATTTTGGCTTCCCTGTGCTCTTTCTCCCTTTCGGTCGCGATATCGTGACATGTCGCGATATCGTGACGTTTTCTCTTCATCTCTGCCTTCCTTGCCTTTGGGTCGCGATATCGCGACATGTCGTGATATCTTGACATCTTCTTCGAACGCCTCCTCTTTTCTGCTCCAGTCATGATTTCATGATATCGTGACATCTTCCTTCGAACGCCTCCTCTTTTCTGCTTCGATCGCGATTTCGTGACATGTCGTGAAATCGCGACAATATCCTCGGCACCTTCTTCCTCCTGCTGTTGGTCACGATTTTGTGACATGTCACGAAATCGTGACATTCTCATCGCCATCACCTTTCGGCTATTTTTGGTCGCGATTTCACGACGGTCACGATTTCGTGACCCTCCGTCTACTGCAACCTCTGTTCTTTGCTTTGGTCATGATTTTGCGACATGTCACAAAATTATGACATGTTGCGATTTCGCGGCCCTCTGTCCGCCGTAGCCGCTGCTCTTTGCCTCGATCATGATTTTGCGACCCTCTGTCCGTCATAGTCGCTGCTCTTTGCCTCGATCACGATTTTGCGACCCTCCGACCTCCGCGCCTTCTGTTGTCTTGGCGACGTCGTGATTTTGTGACATGTCACAAAATCGTGACATGTCGTGATATCGCGACCTTCTGCCCGTCGCATCTTCTTTCCCTGTTTTGGTCACGATATCGCGACACTTTTTGTGTCGCGATATCGTGACACATATATTATTTTATTTTATTTTATTTTATTTTTCTTTGCAAAACACTTAGAAAAATTTTGTTTGATGCAAGATTGCTCTACTGCCATCGGATGCTCCTGCATCAGACACCCGGGGTAGATTGAGAAGTGATCCTCACTTCTGAACTGTTAGAGGGAGACCCAGGCGGTCAACCTCCGTTTTAGACAACCAAGTTGCATCTTCTACCGGTCTGCCCTTCCACTTGACCAAATATTCAAAATATTGTCTATTTCTGGTACTTCTACCTTCTCTTGTGTCTAGTATTTCCTCTATCTCATCTATGGTTGGAGTAGATGCTGGAATACTCCACAACTCTGCACTTGGTGCCTCACTACTATCCCCTTCATGGTATTTCACCAAATCTAAAATATTAAACACGGGTGATATGTTTAACCCACTTGGCAATTCTACCTCATACGCATTGCTTGAATCCCGTTTTGCTAGGATTCTACACGGTCCAAACTTCTTCATCTTTAGTTTGTTATAGGTTTTAGTAGGAAATCTTTCTTTTCTCAGATGGACCATCACTTCATCTCCCACTTCGAATTCCTTAAACCATCGCTTCTGGTCTGCTTTCATCTTATATTGCGTATTCATTTTAGCAATATGCCTCTTCACTTCTTCATGTAGGTTCTTCAGATGCTCTACCAAATCCTCAGCCTCGGCACTGCACTTTTCCCCTGTATTCAGCTTCCTTAACTCAGAAACATTTCTTGGACTACTTCCATATATTATTTGAAATGGAGATTTGTTGGTACTCCTATTGATAGAATTGTTATATGCAAACTCCGCCTACGGCAAAATCAGATCCCATCCTTTGGGCTTATCTCCTATCAAGCACCTCAATAGGTTACCCAAACTTCTGTTTACCACCTCTGTTTGCCCATCTATCTGTGGGTGGTATGCTAAACTGAATTTCAAATCTGTCTTTAGTTTCTTCCACAGGGTTCTCCAGAAATACCCAACAAACTTGGTATCTCTGTCGAAAACGATACTCTTCGGTAGACCATGCAACCGTACCACTTCTTTGAAAAACAAACCTGCAATATGCACTGCATCATTAGTTTTCTGACAAGGAATAAAATGTGCCATCTTTGAAAACCTGTCAACTACCACAAATATGGAATCATTTCCCTCTGTGTCCTTGGTAGACCTAAATGAAATCCATGCTGACATCTTCCCATGGTTTCTCCGATATAGGTAACGATTGATATAATCCGGTGTTCTGTCTCACACCTTTCGCCATCTGACAGACTCTACAACTCTGCACAAATTTTTGCACATCTTGTTGTAGTTGCGGCCAATAATAATTCTCACTCACAAGGACAATGGTCTTATCTCGACCAAAGTGCCCAACCAATCCTCCACTATGTTTTTCTTTGACTAGGTTTTCCCTCATGGAACTTCTTGGAATGCATAACTGGTTTCCTCTGAACAACATTCCATCTTGGATCAGAAAATCCAACCACTTGGTTCTGTCCAAGGTAACTGGTGCCAAGCAAGCCTTCCAGGCTTCTGCAAAATCAGGATCTTCAGGGTACAAACCCTTCAATTCATCAAATCCCAACACTTCTACCTTCATTTCTGTCAGAAAACTCTGCCTTCTACTCAAGGCATCTGCAACTCTGTTGGATTTTCCACTCCTGTGCTTCAACACAAAGGAATAACTCTGTAGAAACTCAACCCACTTCAAGTGTCTCTGGTTCAGTTTTCCCTGGCTATTTATATACTGTAAGGCCTGATGATCAGTATATAACACAAACTCTTTTGGCAGCAAATAATGTCTCCACTTCTTCAGGGACTGAACTATTGCATAGAATTCTTGGTCATACATCGAATACTTCTTCCTGGCCTCATTGAGTTTCTCACTGAAGTAAGCAACAGGCTTGCCTTCTTGACTCAACACAGCTCCTATGGCATTGCCACTGGCATCACAGTCTACCTGAAATACCTTGTTAAAATTTGGAAGTGCTAAAACAGGTTGCTCAATGACCTTCTTCTTCAACATATCAAAGCTCTTGTCTGCTCCTAGGGTCCACTTAAAGTCTTTCCTATCCCCTCTCATTGTTTCCATAAGGGGTGCACAAATACTGCTGAAATTTCTGATGAATTTCCTATAAAAACTGGCTAGGCCATGAAATGATCTCACTTCGAAAGTGCTTCTTGGAGTAGGCCATTCAATGATGGCCCTCACCTTTTCTGGGTCCATTTTCAGACCTTCAACTGAGATGACAAATCCCAGGTATACCAACTCCTTCTTCACAAAATTGCACTTCTTCAAGTTGATCAACAATTGTTCTTCCCTCAGCTTCTCAAAAACCCTCCTGATATGCATCAGGTGCTCTTCCAGGGTTCTGCCTGAATATCAAAATGTCATCCAAATAGACAATAACAGACTTGCCTAAAAACTCCTTCAAAACTTCATTCATCAACCGCATGAATGTGCTTGGTGCATTGGTTAGTCCAAATGGCATGACCAACCACTCATACAAACCTTCTCTGGTTTTGAAAGCATTTTTCCACTCATCTCCTTCTCTGATCGAAATCTGATGGTAGCCACTCTTTAGGTCAATCTTGGTGAAGTATTGGGCTCCACTCAAACAGTCCATAATATCATCCATCCTTGGTAATGGAAATCTGTATTTTATGGTGATCTTGTTTATAGCTCGGGAGTCTATACACATCCTCCACTCCCCATCCTTCTTTGGTGCTAGTACTACAAGTACCGCACATGGACTCAAGCTTTCTTGAATCGGTCCCTTTTTCAACAACTCATGGACTTGCCTGCTCAGCTCCTCACTTTCCACAGGAGTCATTCTATGGGCTGCCTTGTTGGGTAAACTAGATCCCGGTACCAAATCAATATGGTGATTGATCTTCCTCATCGGTGGTAAACCCTCAGGCACATTATCTGATATGATGTCTGGAAATTCTTCTAACAGGTGTTCGGCCTCTACTGGAACATCTGTGTACTGTTCTTTCTTAACAGTAGGGATTAATGCATAACACATTGAATCCCTCTTCAGACCATCCAAAAACTGTCTTCCATCCACCAGGCAGATTCTGGCACTACTGCAGACTTTCTCATCCAATTCTTTTAGTGGCTTCAATTTGTGACGTACTCCATCCTTTGTCAGAGAGTACGTATTTGCATGCCCATCATGCACTGCACGTCTATCAAATTGCCATGGTCTTCCCAACAGCAAATGGCAAGCATCCATCGACAAAACATCACACAAGACCTCATCTTGGTAATTCCCAATGTGAAATTTGACCAAGCACTGTTCACTGACAAGTGCTTTGTGGTCCTTCTACAACCACACAATACGATATGGATGCGGGTGCTTCCTCTTTCCCAACTTCAACTTAGTAACCATCTCTTCTGAAACTAAGTTGTCTGTGCTACCATTATCAATGATAACATTGCAGACCTTCCCTGCACATTTGCACCTCATGCGAAACAGGCTCTTCCTCTGTTCTCGTTCTTTTTCGTCATTCAACAGTGCTCTTCTCGTCATCAGCACTTCTCCTCCTTCTGCTTCTTCAAAGTGCTCTGACTCAGCTCCTTCATCTACCACAACAGCTCTGGCATGACCCTCGGGTCCCCTATCCATCCCATCTTGGTGCTGGGGACACTCGTATGACCGATGTCCCTCTTCTCCACACTGGAAATAGGTTCCACGGAATGCTCCTCTTCCATACCCACGTCCTGGTCTACCTCTTCCTCTTTGGTAGCCATTGTTCTGTTCACGTGGGTGGTAGGTATTCTCCCTTTTATGTTCCTGGGTTTTGCTTGTTTTGCCAGTCTTCTTCTGGTCTCGGTAATTTCCTCCACCGGTTCTTCCACCACGATCCCTTCCTCTCTGTTTGCCTTCGAATCTTCTGTTTAGTTTCTCTTCTACCTTCAAGGCCAACTGGTATGCATCTTCTATGGTGGCTATTCTGATCAAGTTGAGTTCTTCCTGAATGTTCATTCTCAACCCGTTGATGTATCTGGCTACTTTCTCCTTATTAGCCCCTGAATGGCCAGTTCTAATGGAGATCTTGTAGAATTCTTCTATGTATTCTTGGACAGACTTGCCTGACTACCTCAGACTCTGCATCCTCCTTAACAGATCCAACTCGTAATCTATAGGAACAAATTGCCTCTTCAGCTTCTCCACCATTCGGTCCCATCTGGTTATCTTTTCTTTTTCATTCTTAATTCTTTCGAGTTGCACTCCTTTCCACCATAAACTAGCATGGCCTTTCAATTTTGTTTTTGCATACTTGATTCGGTCTGGATCTGCCACCTCTTCATACTCAAAGTATTCCTCCATATCGTTGATCCAATCAATCAACTCTTCTGGGTTGAGATTCCCAGAATACGTAGAGACATCAAACTTTGGCCTCTTCCTAGCCTGAGATAGGGCTTTAAGCAATCTAGCTTTAGAAGGATCCAATGTTTCTTCATCATCTGATGGGTCATCAGTTACCCAGGCTTCATCATCACTATTGTCTTCTCCTTTTGGCTCGACCCCTCTTCGCAACTCCTCTTGCAGGGCTTGCACTTGCCTCTGCAATGCTCTAAAATCTTTGTCCGGCACCATATTTTTTCCACGACCACGGTTCTTTCTTGGAGGCATTCTGCTCACTACTCTCACAAAGCTCTTCCACAGATCCTGGTGCAAGCTGCCTCACGTTCGGCGCTCTGCTTACACACTCAGAATCTTCTAGCTCTGATACCACTTGATCGAGAGCCAAAATTACTAAGAAGAAAAATAGTTGTATTTTATTCAAATGTGGCAAAGAATTACTGTTACAATAGAATATTACAGTCACAGCAGAATTTTATAGTAGTCGCAGAAGAGTTGCGCTCTACAGTATCTTAATTCTAGAATTACAAAAATATATTATCGTTCCCAAAGTTTCCAGCCCCCTGTGCATGCCTTTGCTCTCCTTTATAAAGGTTCTTAGGTGACACTCCATTTCTAGCTAGCGGCCCTTCGTTTACTCTTCTAGAACCTTTCATTTCGCCTCCCCGTGTCGCTTCGTTGTCCAGATATTCGACACGTCTCCCTTTTCGACTCTTCGTCTTTGGCTCGTCTTTTGACGCAAAAATATGACATGTCGTGATATCGCGACATTTTGGCTTCCCTACGCTCTTTCTCCCTTTTGGTCATGATATTGTGACATGTCATGATATCATGATGTTTTCTCTTCATCTTTGCCTTCCTTGCCTTCGGGTCACGATATCGCGACATCTTCCTTCGGACGCCTCCGCTTTTCTGCTTTGGTCGTGATTTTGCAACACGTCGCGAAATCATGACAATATCCTCGGCACCTTCTTCCTCCTGCTGTTGGTCACGATTTCGTGACATGTCACGAAATCGCGACATTCTCATCGCCATCACCTTTCGGCTGTTTCTGGTCGCGATTTCATGATGGTCGCGATTTCGTGACCCTCCGTCCGCTGCAACCTCTGTTCTTTGCTTTGGTCATGATTTCGCGACCCTTTGTCCATCATAGCCACTGCTCTTTGCCTCGGTCGTGATTTTACGACATGTCACAAAATCATGACATGTCACGATTTCGCGACCCTCTATCCGTCGTAGTCACTGCTCTTTGCCTCGGTCATGATTTCGCGACCCTCCGACCTCCGTGCCTTCTGTTGTCTTGGCGACGTCACGATTTTGCGACATGTCATGAAATCACGACATGTCGCGATATCGCGACCTTCTGCCCGCCGCATCTTCTTTCCCTGTTTTGGTCGTGATATCGCGACACTTTTTGTGTCGCGATATCGCGACACATATATTATTTTATTTTATTTTATTATTTTATTTTTCTTTGCAAAACACTTAGAGAAATTTTGTTTGATGCAAGATTGCTCTGCTGCCACCGGATGCTCCTGCATCACTTGCATATCTAGGTAGAGTGTTGGTCAAGGAAATTATATCCTATATAAAAGGTCATATGTATAGATGTCAGATATCACATGATATAGTTATAAGTCATAGTCATTGTATGGTATAGACCAGAGTGGCATGATGTAGCAGTGTGATGTAGTTATGGTGTGTAATATTCTCAATATCCATTATTGAGTTGTATCTATATTCATGGAGTGTTCATTTCCTCCACAACTACCTTTGTAAACATCTTCATCATTTCTATTTATAGTATATTTTCAATTATCTTGCAGATTTACTTTATTTCATATTATTTTTGCATATTGTGTTTTGTTATCTCCCATTACTATTGCATCAAAATCTAACAAGGATGGTGAATCTTTCTACCTTGGTTTGATATTTTTCTTCTTTATCAAGCTTACACTTCTTCCTTCTTCATGCTCTAATATACCCCTAGTTTGGTCAAACTCGAAGATTGTTCATAGTTACACTTTTTTGAAGATTTGTTGTACCATGTGTAACTATGAATAGCCCTTAGGTATGACCAGATAGATTTTTAACCATTATTCCTTATGGATTCTTTCTTTTCTCCCTTTATTTCATGCCTTGCCTTTGATCGGTCCATGCAACTTCTTTCACTTTGTATTGTTTTAGGGGGGCCTCAATCTGGTTGAACTCAAGGAGTGCTCATAGTTACACATCTTTGAAAATTTACTTTGGTGTGTAACTTTGAACAACCCTTAGATTTAGTCAAGTGAATTTGTGACCACTTTCCCTTAGAAGAGTATCTAGAATATTCTGATTGACCCATAATTTTAGTGACTATGTTGTATACTCCGTTTATGAGGCTTGCCAAGGAAATGCTAATTTAAGGACCTCTCATATAGGCTTTTAAATTTTTCATGGACCTTACTCTATCAACCAAGAAAGCCCTCTTTTTTTGTGCCTACTTTGTATCTATTTCATAGAAGAAGGCTGCTAAAGACCATTGTTACTTTTCTTGATTAGTCCACTATTGTAGCCATGGAGTCCACCTTTTAAAACCTTATTATGTGTGCTATTTTTCTACCTCATTATATAATTTTCTTATTTGTAAAATTTGTATTCAAATTTTTTATTTACTATATCGGTTAATTACAAAAAAATATGGTATGTTTGCCCATGCCTGGCAGAGGTGATTTCGTGTAATTTATCCTAGGAATATGTAATATCTTGACCATATGATGCCAAATTTGAGTTTCTTTTCCTAATAAATTCTTTGGAACTCACAACTGCCATCAAGGGCCTTTGAATGTTGATTAGTTTTTGCTATGCTTCTAAGTACTCTCTTGCTTTGGGTATGTGTGATGGTTATAGGTGATTATTCTAGATAAAGCCAAGAGCCAAGCTCTATTATCCTAGTCATTGATCTTCCCAATATCAGCAACTGGAGTGAGTATTCTAAAAAGCATTTTGATAATATGGAAGTATATTTAGGAGAAATTCAATCAGAATTACAGAAGATAAATGGAAATATGGTAGCAGTTAGATTATTCCAAGAAGAACATAAAAATGCAGTAAAGACAAATAGTAAAAAAAGTAAATTCTAAGGCAAAAACAAGTATCTCTATAAGATTGGCTAAAGCATCTAAGACAATTAACATAACTACTACATGTTGCCAAGCCCTACAAAATAAATTAGGGAAACAAAAAGAACAAAATTATCTTCTGTTAAACCACAAATGAACATGGCTAGAGTTGAAGGAACAACACAACAGTCTAAGTTTATGTTCCATTTCAACATAAAGTAAGGTGCATTTATTATAAACATTTATGGAAAGCCTAATATTCAAGATGTTATCCATATCTGGGTTAACCATTATAGCTTTCTGTAAGTAATACATAATTTTGATAACAACACAATCATTGAGTTGTGCACCAGACACTTTGCTGGCATGGTATTACAATATTTTATATTTGCAAATATTAATTGTGATCTAATTTTTCCAAATATTAGGGAGTCATAAGGGCTACTACATCAAATCATTAATTGGAAAATTTGATACACATAACCTAATTCCCAAAGGGTTATTCATAAATAGAGCTTTCTCATAAGTTGGATATTCATAATATTATTGTCTCATTCCTTTAAAAAGGAGACAAAATATCCAACATTATAACCTCTTTAAAATATTGGAACAATGCTTAGTTCAATAGGAGTAATAAGGGATAATAGGAATTGATTTTGGTATTCTACAAAACCTTAAAAAATCAATCAATATTGAACTATAATTCTACAAAAGTACTATATCTTATCCATAGCATGCTAGGGAGTCATAAGGCATTCTACATACTTGGTAATATCAAGCATGCATCATATATTATCAAGTTACAAAATATAAGCTTTCCTCATAACCTAAAAATCCTTAGGAGTATATACTCACTTTATTTGGGATACATATTGTAGTCTACAAAACAAGGATTATTATTATAGGTTTTATCAAATCAAGCTTATATTTCTTCGTCAGGTATCATATAGGGAGTCACAAGATAAACTTCAAATATTCTTGCAAAATCTAGGAGGATCTATCATGGATGGTATCTTGAGAAATACCTTCAATAATGAAGAATTACTGCATGAATTAGAGTACTACTCCCAAAAATTAATAGATACTCTAGAAGGATATGATTATCTATCCATTAGTGACAAAGAGAAATTTTTCTTGTTTCTTAAATAAGCTAAAGAAGGTCACTTTATAACATTAATTGGTTATATTCATGATATTATCTTCACAACATGGTGGAATTCACAAAGATTGGTTATATTTTCGCTAGAATAATGTCTAATGGTGTATCTATCACTAATTGTGTTTGTACTTGCTTGACACAAGGAGAAATATAAAGAATAATATTATTGTGATGATAAACTATCTTGTCATGAAGCAAAAATTCTACCAACACCAATGCAGAATCTCAAGAGAAGAAGAAGAAGAAGAAAAAGGAAGAAAAAAATTCTAGAAAGAAATTTGGCATCATGAAGACTGAACCAACTAAACACATACAACAGCCATAAGAACCTCTAGCTACAACTTACTTTGCATCATATGAAGACACAAATTATATACTGACCCTGATCATAGTAACCAATGAAGGAGAATACAAATTCCATTATCCTATGGAAGAAGATCCACATTGAAGACTAAAGTCCTCAATATCCAATTAATGTAATACAAGGGGTGCTAGAAATAGGCTATTAAATTATGTGGATATTGTAAGTGTACCTTTCTTGGTACACTTACGTTATCCAAATAATGTAACAAATGCACAAGTTTCAAAATGCAAGTTGTACATGTGCAAGCTACCCCTTGCTAATCAAGAGCCAAAATTACTAAGAAGAAAAACAATTGTATTTTATTCAAATGCGGCAAAGAATTATTGTTACAATAGAATTCTACGGTCACAGCAAAATTTTACAGTAGTCGCAGAAGAGTTGCACTCTACAGTATCTTAATTCTGGAATTACAAAAATATATTATCGTTCCCAAATTTTCCAGCCCCCTATGCATGCCTTTGCTCTCCTTTATAAAGGTTCTTAGGTGACACTCCATTTCCAGCTGGCGGCCCTTCGTTTACTCTTCCAGAACCTTTCATTTTGCCTCCTCGTGTCGCTTCATTGTCCAAATATTCGACACGTCTCCCTTTTTGACTCTTCTTCTTCGGCTCGTCTTTCAGCGTAAAAATACGACATGTTGCGATATCGCAACATTTTGGCTTCCCTGCACTCTTTCTTCCTTTCAGTCGCAATATCACATGTCGCGATATCATGACATGTCGTGATATCATGACGTTTTCTCTTCATCTCTACCTTCCTTGCCTTCGGGTTGTGATATTGTGACATCTTCCTTTGGATGCCTCCGCTTTTCTGCTTCGGTCATGATTTTGTGACACGTCACAAAATCGTGACAATATCCTCGGCACCTTCTTCCTCCTACTGCTGGTCGTGATTTCGTGACATGTCACGAAATCATGACATTCTCATCGCCATCACCTTTCGGCTGTTTTTGGTCATGATTTCGTGACAGTCATGATTTTATGACCCTTCGTCTGCTGCAACCTCTGTTATTTGCTTTGGTCACGATTTCCTGACATGTCGCAAAATCGTGACATGTCATGATTTCGCGGCCCTCTATCCGTCGTAGCTGCTACTCTTTGCATCGGTCACAATTTTGTGACCCTCTATTTGCCGTAGTTGCTACTCTTTGCCTTGGTAATGATTTCATGACCCTACGACCTCCATGCCTTCTGTTGTCTTGGTGACGTCGTGATTTCACGACATGTCACGAAATCATGACATGTCATGATATCGTGATCTTCTGCCCACCGCATCTTCTTTCCCTATTTTGGTCGCGATATCACGACACTTTTGAAGAACACAAGCTTATACTGAGAGGGGGGGTGAACAGTATAAGACCTCTTTTTACTTTTCCTTTATACTTCAAAAAAGTAAAGCAACATATCCAAAGCAATATCAAAACAATGCACAAGATCATCCACAAAGTGACACAACAATTTTAATGTGGTTCATCCACAAAACTTTTCTCTAAAAGTTATCTCAAAGTTCTTTGGGAAACCTTCCCAATTACAATGTTTATGAGCCTCGGCTCAAAGGAGATACCTTCCCCCAATCTGAATTTATGAGCCTCTGCTCAAAGGAGATACCTTCCCCTACCTCTGTTCTGGCCTCTCGGGATCCTTCCCCTACCTCTGCTCCGGCTGGTGATCCTCTAGAAGACCTCTCGCCTCCGCTGCCCTTAGCAAATGGAACTCTATCCATAGAAGACACCTGTCTTCCCTACTCTAGCTGGAGACCTCTGTCCTCAACTCTATCACCTCAAAAGTCGGTCCTCGAATTTGCACTAAACACAGTCCTTCGGTCTAGCACAAATGTCCTCGGGTTCTTCTCATAGAACCAATGCACCTCTGTCCTCAAGTTCTCTGATAGAACTATCAAACTCAACTTCACAAGTCCTCTGCTAGGACCTGTCCAAATCTGCTCACAAGTCCCCAATGGAACCTATCCAAAACCTGCTCACAAGTCCCCAACGAAACCTGTCCAAAACCTGCTCACAAGTCCCCAACGGAACCTGTCCAAAACCTGCTCACAAGTTCATCAAGAAAAACTTGCTTGGCATGAACCCACAAAGAGAATGGTTAGAGACCCAATGTGATTCATCAACCTCATAGAAGCATAAAGAGAATTGTTAGAGACTCAATATGTTCTATACTTAACTCCCAATCTCAATCTCAACTCAATCTCAAATCTCATAAGAATAAGATAGATGTAATATGCTTTTCTCAAGAACATGAAACACAACCCAACAATTGCCAACCAAGCAATATCTCATATAACAATGATACTCATGTTCTTTCCAACAACCAATATCTTTTCTCAACCAATTAGGGCTTCAACAACAATGCTCAAAGACAAGGTTTAACCAACATCATTCAACTCAACATTAACCTTGAAGCATTCAACCAATCATCACAAGAAAAGGAAACAAGTAGAAATCCTTTTCCCTCCAAAGATATTTGAACAAAACAACCACCCACACAATATCACCAAATGCAAAGAATAACTTGTTCAAATCAACTCAATGGAGTAAGCCCAATATCATGAATCAAGTAAAAGCAATAACTTGATCAAACAACCTCTATGGAAGCAACTCAACCATCAACCTCAAAACAGCCAACCAAGGGTTTCACCAACTCAAAGCAAGTAGCAGGACTCACAAACATAAACCTTAGTGCACAATGCTTCCACTACCTCAAACCAGAATTATGCATTCACCAAAACTCTCATCAATGATAACAATGCATAAGTAGTCTTCAACAAACCAAAAAATAGGATTTACACCCAACCAAAGGAAACCTAGTTGAATACCTTTTCACTCCAATATTATTTCAGGAAAACATACACCAATCATACTCATAAGAAGAATGTGCCCATACCTTATTGTGAAGATGAAGAAGCCTCTTTGTTAATCTGCCACAATTAAAATCACTCCTTTTGTGCCACTTAAAAGGTTAGCATAGCAAAAACAAATTATCCACTTAAAGGTTCCCTTTTAAACTCCAATAACACAAAACCCCTTAACTTCCAATTTAATACATTCCCCACAATTATTTTAAAACCTTTTTACTCCTCTCACAATTAAGATTATAAAACTTTATGTAAAGAAAAACTTCCTCTAAACCCTTATGTCTCCCGCGTTGTCATAGTTCGCATTTCCAAAAGGTAAGCATCCCCAACATTAAATATAACTAATAAAACAAGCCCTTATGTCTCCCAAGGTCCATGGTACTAACTACTCATGAAAGCACCACTACTACCTAAACATCACCTTAGGCATCAAACAAACATTATGAACCTAGCACCAAGCCTTAGGCCTCAACAAAAATAATATAGGGCACTTACCACCAGAACTGCTGAGGAGAATTGATCCCAACACCTCTCGCTAGCTAACGCACAAGCACTTGAAGAGCCACCAATAGGCCAACCACCCACATGGGTATGAAATCGAAAGGGCAATCACTTTGTTTGACTTTATCCTTCTCGGGAGATGCGAAAACCCTGCATCACCAGATTATCTCCTGGCACTTCGTGCTCAATTATCGTGTCATTCAAAACGTGCCAAAGCCACTTCTCCACTACGGGTAATGTCGGATTTAGTGCGCTTAGAATAGAACAAAATTTATCGATTACTACACTCTCCTTTTTGGTTTTCGAATTGCGTGCGCCCTCATCAAAACTTGCTCTCCTTCGCTGGCGCAGACGATGTCGAAAACGAAATGCACGGAAATTGATATCGAATCCTTCGCTCTCCTTTAATGAAATTATTTGCCTCATTTTATATGCACTATGATGCATTGATTAACACGTCGGCACTTTTAATTTAATTTAAAATTTTAATTTAAATTTTAAATAAATAAAATTTAAACTAAATATTTAAAATTAAATATCTTCATCACCGGGACACCTTTTTCAACGAAACGAAGAGCCAACTTGGGTTTTAAGAAAAACCCATTTCAAATCTGTTGTCCATGGTTTTAAATAAAACCTTTTATTTTGTCTGCCTTGGTTTTCACAAAAACCCTTCCGCTTCTTGACATCAATGACAACATCAACACTTGAGCAAAGGCAATGTACCCAATGTACCCAAAATTGCCAACAATCTCCCCCTTTGTCATTGATGGCAAACCTTTACTGAAAAACACTTCTTAAGAGCCAAAACTAAAACCCACAACTGAGAATCTACCTTTGAAGTTTTGCTCCCCCTGACTTGAAGCTTTCCTCTTCACTTGAAGCTCTCCCCCTTACTCATATCTCTCCCCCTTTGTCATCAATGGCAAAGGGCCACCTTTGGGGCTCGGGACTAAGAATGAGCCTCTTAGCTTAGTCCCTCCCCCACCTCCTGTTGAGGTGATTAATTCTAGGGTGGGAGTAAAACTCCCATTAGGCACTGATCATCATCAGCGTCTATAACTTCCTTGTCGGGCCTTCTCTTGAACTCTTTGTCCATATTCCTATTCCTGTCATTGTTCTTGTTCTTTTTCTCATCCCTGTTCTTGTCCATGCCTTGATCCTTGGACTTGATCATGCCACTGTTCCTGTTCCTATATTCTAGAATTTCAGCTCTACACTGTCTGACTGTGTGACCTTCATTGTTGCACTTATAACAAGTAACAATGTTATTTCTTTTAGGCATACCTGTTCTTTGAATCCACAAGTTCTGACCAAACCAGTTCTGACCAAACCTGTTTTGACCAAACCTGTTCTGACCAAACCTGTTTTGACCAAGCCTGTTCTGACTAACCCAGTTCCTGATATTTGCCTTGCAAAAAATTGCTTTATGCCCAAACTGATTGCAAGAGTAGCAATACCCATGAAAGAAATTACCACTTCTGAAACTGTCATTTACCTTCTTCACTTGAGCCATGCAATGTACAGCCATGTGACCAAATCTATGACAAGCAAAACATCTGCCTTGAAACTTTCCTTTATTTGACCTCTTGGGTCCTGAAAACTTCTTCTTCTTCTCATTCTGAATTCTGTTTTCTATTTCTGTGCATCTATCATTCAAGGACTCATGATCTGAAATACTTTCCTCATCAGAACTCTCTTTCTTTTGGAGTCTCTTACTAGACTCTCCAACTTGTTTCTTGTGAGGCTTAACAAAACCAAGACCTGTTTTATCTGTTGTCTTTCTTTGACCTTTGATAAGAGATTTAACCTTTTTGGAGCTTTCTTGAAACTTGTACAGCCTTATCCTTGTACTCTTTATTTTCCTCTTTCAAAGAAGCCATTTTCTGATCTAATTCACTATACTCAAGCACCTTAGATTCTAACTCATTCTTGAGTTCTTGTGCCTTAGCCATAGAGACGTCAAGACTTTCTATAAGTTTATCTCTCTCCATGCAACATTCATCTAACTTATCCTTGAGTCTAGCATTCTTCTTTCTTTCCTTTTTCAAAACACTAAGAGCATTAGTAAGTTCACATTCAAGATCCTCTATTTGATTGCACTTTGAATTATCAAGGCCTTTTTCAGATTTCTTATCACTAGAGGTGCTACCCTTTTCAAAAACCATACATGCATCTTCCTTATCATTTTTTGAAGCATCCTCATACATACTAGCAACCAAATCATTATTTTTGCAATTATCCTCAAGGTGCCCACAATTTCCATATCTAAGACATTTTGGTTCTTCCTCCTTTTCTGATATGAACAATATCTCATTTTTATAATCACCTGAAGAACTTTCACTATCACTACTAGAACACTTACTTGCTTTGTCAAGGTAGACGCTCTTCTTTTCTTGATTGTTGTGCTCATCTTTGATTTTAAGAGTTGTATTGGCCTCTTCTAGTTGTTTCTTCAATGAAACAATCTCTTCTTTTTGTTTGCAGCAAACAGTCTCTTTCTCATTGATCTGAGACCTGAGAGTTTCTTCACTCTTTTTGAACTCTTCTATTTTTAGCTTCAGATTGCTAACAACTTTGTTAGATTCCTCTTCATGTTTGTTGTATATACCGACTTTATTACTCATTTCTTCTGTCTGCATTCTTAAACCGTCAATTTCTTTTTCTAGCTTGCTACAATACTCTGTTTTCCTGGATGATTGCATTTTGAGATCTTCAAAAATTTTCTTGTAATCTTCTGCTTGTACTTTCAAGCTGGTGATTATATCTTCTGCATCCTCAACCTTTTTACTCAGGTCTGAAATCAGTTTCTGTTTCCAATTTGCTTCTGCATCACTTCCTTCTTCATCACACTCTTGTTCTAAATCTGTTTCTTCACCAATTTTGAATGGATCATCTTCATCTTCACTGCTACTAAACCCATGGCAATGATGATCATTGTGATAGAGTTGACCACAAACAAAACATTCTCTTCCTTGTGAGCAATCATCTACAAAGTGACCGGTCTTCCCACATCTGGTGCAAAACTTTATTAATCTGGCTTGTTCTCCATTGTTTGATTCATCTCTTGAATCTATTTCCATTCCCAAAGCAACAACATTGAGATCATCTTCATTTTCTTTCATGACCCTGTGAGATTTCTTTTTCTTGTGTCTAATGATTTTGCTTTTGCCTTTCCTTGCCATTTGTGTTCTTGTAAGATCTTCCTTCAAGTTGTTTAAACTTTTCGAAGGCACCGGCTCTGATACCAATTGAAGAACACAAGCTTATACTGAGAGAGGGGGGTGAACAGTATAAGACCACTTTTTACTTTTCCTTTATACTTCAAAACAATAAAGCAATATATCCAAAGCAATATCAAAACAATGCACAAGATCATCCACAAAGTGACACAACAATTTTAACGTGGTTCATCCACAAAACTTTTCTCTAAAAGTTATCTCAAAGTTCTTTGGGAAACCTTCCCAATTACAATGTTTATGAGCCTCGGCTCAAAGGAGATACCTTCCCCCAATCTGAATTTATGAGCCTCTGCTCAAAGGAGATACCTTCCCCTACCTCTACTCTTTCCTACCTCTGCTCTGGTCGGTGATCCTCTAGAAGACCTCTGCCTTTGCTGCCCTTAGCAAATGGAACTCTATCCATAGAAGACACCTGTCTTCCCCGCTCTGGCTGGAGACCTCTGTCCTCAACTCTATCACCTCAAAGCTGGTCCTCGAATTTGCACTAAACACAGTCCTTCGGTCTAGCACAAATGTCCTCGGGTTCTTCTCATAGAACCAATGCACCTCTGTCCTCAAGTTCTCTGATAGAACTATCAAACTCAGCTTCACAAGTCCTCTGCTAGGACCTGTCCAAATCTACTCACAAGTCCCCAATGGAACCTGTCCAAAACCTGCTCACAAGTCCCCAACGGAACCTGTCCAAATCCTGCTCACAAGTCCCCAACGGAACCTGTCCAAAACCTGCTCACAAGTTCATCAAGAAAAACTTGCTTGGCATGAACCCACAAAGAGAATGGTTAGAGACCCAATGTGATTCATCAACCTCATAGAAGCATAAAGAGAATTGTTAGAGACTCAATATGTTCTATACTTAACTCCCAATCTCAATCTCAACTCAATCTCAAATCTCATAAGAATAAGATAGATGTAATATGCTTTTCTCAAGAACATGAAACACAACCCAACAATTGCCAACCAAGCAATATCTCATATAACAATGATACTCATGTTCTTTCCAACAACCAATATCTTTTCTCAACCAATTAGGGCTTCAACAACAATGCTCAAAGACAAGGTTTAACCAACATCATTCAACTCAACATTAACCTTGAAGCATTCAACCAATCATCACAAGAAAAGGAAACAAGTAGAAATCCTTTTCCCTCCAAAGATATTTGAACAAAACAGCCACCCACACAATATCACCAAATGCAAAGAATAACTTGTTCAAATCAACTCAATGGAGTAAGCCCAATATCATGAATCAAGTAAAAGCAATAACTTGATCAAACAACCTCTATGGAAGCAACTCAACCATCAACCTCAAAACAGCCAACCAAGGGTTTCACCAACTCAAAGCAAGTAGCAAGACTCACAAACATAAACCTTAGTGCACAATGCTTCCACTACCTCAAACCAGAATTATGCATTCACCAAAACTCTCATCAATGATAACAATGCATAAGTAGTCTTCAACAAACCAGAAAATAGGATTTACACCCAACCAAAGGAAACCTAGTTGAATACCTTTTCACTCCAATCTTATTTCAGGAAAACATACACCAATCATACTCATAAGAAGAATGTGCCCATACCTTATTGTGAAGATGAAGAAGCCTCTTTGTTAATCTGCCACAATTAAAATCACTCCTTTTGTGCCACTTAAAAGGTTAGCATAGCAAAAACAAATTATCCACTTAAAGGTTCCCTTTTAAACTCCAATAACACAAAACCCCTTAACTTCCAATTTAATACATTCCCCACAATTATTTTAAAACCTTTTTACTCCTCTCACAATTAAGATTATAAAACTTTATGTAAAGAAAAACTTCCTCTAAACCCTTATGTCTCCCGCGTTGTCATAGTTCGCATTTCCAAAAGGTAAGCATCCCCAACATTAAATATAACTAATAAAACAAGCCCTTATGTCTCCCAAGGTCCATGGTACTAACTACTCACGAAAGCACCACTACTACCTAAACATCACCTTAGGCATCAAACAAACATTATGAACCTAGCACCAAGCCTTAGGCCTCAACAAAAATAATATAGGGCACTTACCACCAGAACTGCTGAGGAGAATTGATCCCAACACCTCTCGCTAGCTAACGCACAAGCACTTGAAGAGCCACCAATAGGCCAACCGCCCACATGGGTATGAAATCGAAAGGGCAATCACTTTGTTTGACTTTATCCTTCTCGGGAGATGCAAAAACCCTGCATCACCAGATTATCTCCTGGCACTTCGTGCTCAATTATCGTGTCATTCAAAACGTGCCAAAGCCACTTCTCCACTGCGGGTAATGTCGGATTTAGTGCGCTTAGAATAGAACAAAATTTATCGATTACTACACTCTCCTTTTTGGTTTTCGAATTGCGTGCGCCCTCATCAAAACTTGCTCTCCTTCGTCGGCGCAGACGATGTCGAAAATGAAATGCACGTTTAAAATTTGATATCCGAATCCTTCGCCCACCTTTAATGAATTCATTTGCCACATTTTATATGCACTATGATGCATTGATAAACACGTCGGCTCTTTTAATTTAATTTAAAATTTTAATTTAAATTTTAAATAAATAAAATTTAAACTAAATATTTAAAATTAAATATCTTCATCACCGGGACACCTTTTTCAACGAAACGAAGAGCCAACTTGGGTTTTAAGAAAAACCCATTTCAAATATGTTGTCCATGGTTTTAAATAAAACCTTTTATTTTGTCTGCCTTGGTTTTCACAAAAACCCTTCCGCTTCTTGACATCAATGACAACATCAACACTTGAGCAAAGGCAATGTACCCAAAATTGCCAACAACTTTTTGTGTCGCGATATCGTGACACATATATTATTTTATTTTATTTTATTTTTTTTTCTTTGCAAAACACTTAGAAAAATTTTGTTTGATGCAATATTGCTCTGCTGCCACCGGATGCTCCTGCATCAGACACCCGGGGTAGATTGAGAAGTGATCCTCACTTATGAACTGTTAGAGGGAGACCCAGGTGGTAAACCTCCATTTTAGACAACCAAGTTGCATCTTCTACCGGTCTACCCTTCCACTTGACCAAATATTCAAAATACTGTCTGTTTCTGGTACTTATGCCTTCTCTTGTGTTCAGTATTTCTTCTATCTCATTTGTGGTTGGAGTAGATGCTGGAATACTCCACAACTCTGCACTTGGTGCCTCACTACTATCCCCTTCATGGTATTTCACCAAATCTGAAATATTAAACATGGGTGATATGTTTAACCCACTTGGAAATTCTACCTCATACGCATTGCCTGAATCTCATTTTTCTAGGATTCTACACGGTCCAAACTTCTTCATCTTTAGTTTGTTATAGGTTTTAGCAGGAAATATTTCTTTTCTCAGATGGACCATCACTTCATCTCCCACTTCAAATTCCTTAAACCGTCGCTTCTGGTCTGCTTTCATCTTATATTGCGTATTCATTTTAGCAATATGCCTCTTCACTTCTTCATGCAGGTTCTTCAGATGCTCTGCCAAATCCTCAGCCTCGGCACTGCACTTTTTCCCTATATTCAGCTTCCTTAACTTAGAAACATTTCTTGTACTGCTTCCATATATTATTTGAAATGGAGATTTGTTGGTACTCTTGTTGACAGAATTGTTATATGCAAACTCCGCCTGCGGCAAAATCAGATCCCATCCTTTGGGCTTATCTCCTATCAAGCACCTCAATAGGTTACCCAAACTTCTATTTACCACCTCTGTTTGCCCATCAGTCTATGTGTGGTATGTTGAACTGAATTTCAAATCTGTCTTTAGTTTCTTCCATAGGGTTCTCCAAAAATACCCAACAAACTTGGTATCTCTGTTGAAAACGATATTCTTCAGTAGACCATGCAGCCGTACCACTTCTTTGAAAAACAAACCTGTAATATGCACTACATCATTAGTTTTCTGACAAGGAATAAAATGTGCCATCTTTGAAAACCTGTCAACTACCACAAATATGGAATCATTTCCCCTCTGTGTCCTTGGTAGACCTAGAATGAAATCCATTTTGACATCTTCCCATGGTTTCTCTGATACAGGTAACGGTTGATATAATCCGGTGTTCTATCTCACACCTTTCGCCATCTGACAGACTCTATAGCTCTGCACAAATTTCCACACATCTTGTTGTAGTTGCAACGAATAATAATTCTCACTCACAAGGACAATGGTCTTATCTCGACCAAAGTGCCCAGCCAATCCTCCACTATGTTTTTCTTTGACTAGGTTTTCGTTCATGGAACTTCTTGGAATGCATAACTGGTTTCCTCTTAACAACATTCCATATTGGATCAGAAAATCCAACCACTTGGTTTTGTCCAAGGTAACTGGTACCAAGCAAGCCTTCCAGAGCTTCTGCAAAATCAGGATCTTCAGGGTACAAACCCTTCAATTCATCAAATCCCAACACTTCTACCTTCATTTCTGTCAACAAACTCTGCCTTCTACTCAAGGCATCTACAACTCTGTTGGATTTTCAACTCTTGTGCTTCAACACAAAGGAATAACTCTACAGAAACTCAACCCACTTCAAGTGTCTCTGGTTCAGTTTCCCCTGGCTATTTATATACTTGTAAGGCCTGATGATCAGTATATAACACAAACTCTTTTGGCAGCAAATAATGTCTCCACTTCTTCAGGGACTTAACTATTGCATAGAATTCTTGGTCATACACCGAATACTTCTTCCTGGCCTCATTGAGTTTCTCATTGAAGTAAGCAACATGCTTGCCTTCTTGACTCAGCACAACTCCTATGGCACTACCACTGGCATCATAGTCTACCTAAAATACCTTGTTAAAATCTGGAAGTGCTAAAATAGGTTTCTTAGTGACCTTCTTCTTCAACATATCAAAGCTCTTGTCTGCTCCTAGGGTCCACTTAAAGTCTTTCCTATCCCCTCTCATTGTTTTCGTAAGGGGTGCACAAATACTGCTAAATTTTTTTATGAATTTCCTATAAAAACTGGCTAGGCCATGAAATGATCTCACTTCGAAAGTGCTTCTTGGAGTAGGCTATTCAATGATGGCCCTCACCTTTTCTGGGTCCATTTTCAGACCTTCAACTGAGATGACAAATCCTAGGTATACCAACTCCTTCACAAAATTGCACTTCTTCAAGTTGATCAACAACTGTTCTTCCCTCAGCTTCTCAAAAACCCTCTTGATATGCATCAGGTGCTCTTCTAGGGTTCTGCTGAATATCAAAATGTCATCCAAATAGACAATAACATACTTGCCTAAAAACTCCTTCAGCACTTCATTCATCAACCGCATGAATGTGCTTGGTGCATTGGTTAGTCCAAATGGCATGAACAACCACTCATACAAACCTTCTCTAGTTTTGAAAGCAGTTTTCCACTCATCTCCTTCTCTGATCCAAATCTGATGGTAGCCACTCTTCAGGTCAATCTTGGTGAAGTACTGGGCTCCACTCAAACAGTCCATAATATCATCCATACTTGGTAATGGAAATCTATATTTTATGGTGATCTTGTTTATAGCTCGGGAGTCTGTACACATCCTCCACTCCCCATCCTTCTTTGGTGCTAGTACTGCAGGTATCACACATGGACTCAAGATTTCTCGAATCAGTCCCTTTTTCAACAACTCATGGACTTGCCTTCTCAACTCCTCACTTTCCACAAGAGTCATTCTGTGGGCTACCTTGTTGGGTAAACTAGATCCTGATACCAAATCAATATGGTGACTGATCTTCCTCATCGGTGGTAAACCCTCAGGCACATTATCTGATATGATGTCTAGAAATTCTTCTAATATGTGTTTGGGCTCTACTGGAACATCTATGTATTGTTATTTCTTAACAGTAGATATTAATTCATAACACATTGAATCCCTCTTTAGACCATCCAAAAACTGTCTTCCATCCACCAGGAAGATTCTGGCACTACTACAAAATTTCTCATCCAATTATTTTAGTGGCTTCAATTTGTGACGTACTCCATCCTTTTTCAGAGAGTACGTATTTGCATGCCCATCATGCACTTCACGTCTATCAAATTTCCATGGTCTTCCCAATAGCAAATGGCAAGCATCCATCAGCAAAACATCACATAGGACCTCATCTTGGTAATTCCCAATGTGAAATTTGACCAAGCACTATTCACTGACAAGTGCTCTATGGTCCTTCTACAACCATGCAATCCGATATGGATGCGGGTGCTTCCTCTTTTCCAACTTCAACTTAGTAACCATCTCTTCTGAAACTAAGTTGTCTGTGCTACCATTATCAATGATAACATTGCAGACCTTCCTTGCACATTTGCACCTCGTGCAAAACAGGCTCTTCCTCTGTTCTCATTCTTTTTTGTCATTCAATAGTGCTCTTCTCATCATCAACACTTCTCCTCCTTCTGCTTCTTCAAAGTGCTCTGACTCAGCTCCTTCATCTACCACAACATCTCTGGCATGACCCTCGGGTCCCCTATCCGTCCCATCTTGGTGCTAGGGACACTCGTATGACCGATGTCCCTCTTCTCCACACTGGAAATAGATTCCACAGAATGCTCCTCTTCCATACCCACGTCCTGGTCTACCTCTTCCTCTTTGGTAGCCATTGTTCTATTCACATGGGTGGTAGGTATTATCCCTTTTCTATTCCTGGGTTTTTCTTGTTTTGCCAGTCTTCTTCTGGTCTCGGTAATTTCCTCCACCGGTTCTTCCACCATGATCCCTTCCTCTCTGTTTGCCTTCAAATATTCTGTTCAGTTTCTCTTCTACCTTCAAGGCCAACTGGTATGCATCTTCTATGGTGGCTATTTTGATCAAGCTAAGTTCTTCCTGAATGTTCATTCTCAACCCGTTGATGTATCTGGCTACTTTCTCCTTATTAGCCCCTGAATGGCCAATTATGATGGAGATCTTGTAGAATTCTTTTGTGTATTCTTGGACAGACTTGCCTGACTGCCTCAGACTCTGCATCCTCCTTAACAGATCCAACTCGTAATCTACAAGAACAAACTACCTCTTCAGCTTCTCCACCATTCAGTCCCATCTGGTTATCTTTTATTTTTCATTCTTAATTATTTTGAGTTGCACTCCTTTCCACCATAAACTAGCATGGCCTTTCAATTTTGTTTTGGCATACTTGATTGAGTCTGGATCTGCAACCTATTCATACTCAAAGTATTCCTCCATATCGTTGATCCAATCAATCAACTCTTCTGGGTTGAGATTCCTAGAATACGTGGAGACATCAAACTTTGACCTCTTCTCGGCTTGAGATAGGGCTTTAAGCAATCTAGCTTTAGAAGGATCCAATGTTTCTTCATCATCTGATGGGTCATCAGTTACCCAGGCTTCATCATCACTATTGTCTTCTCCTTTTGGCTCGACCCCTCTTCGCAACTCCTCTTGCAGGGCTTGCACTTGCCTCTGTAATGCTCTAAAATCTTCATTCGGCACCATATTTTTTTTTCCACAACCACGGTTATTTCTTGGAGGCATTCTGCTCACTACTCTCACAAAGCTCTTCCATAGATCCTGGCGTAAGCTGCATCACGTTTGGAACTCTGCTTACACACTCAGAATCTTCTAGCTCTGATACCACTTGATCGAGAGCCAAAATTACTAAGAAGAAAAATAGTTGTATTTTATTCAAATGCGACAAAGAATTACTGTTACAATAGAATTCTACGATCACAGCAGAATTTTATAGTAGTCGCAGAAGAGTTGCACTCTATAGTATCTTAATTCTGGAATTACAGAAATATATTATCGTTCCCAAAGTTTCCAGCCCCCTGTGCATGCCTTTGCTCTCCTTTATAAAGGTTCTTAGGTGACGCTCCATTTTCAACCGGCAGCCCTTTGTTTACTCTTCCAAAAAATTTTGTTTCGCCTCCCCGTGTCGCTTCACTGTCCAAATATTCGACACGTCTCCCTTTTTGACTCTTCGTCTTCGGCTCATCTTTCGATGCGAACATACGACATGTCACGATATCGTGACATTTTGGCTTCCCTACACTCTTTCTCCCTTTCAGTCATGATATCGTGACATGTGATATCGCAACGTTTTCTCTTCATCTCTGCCTTCCTTGCCTTCGGGTCACGATATCGCGACATCTTCCTTCGGACGCCTCCGCTTTTCTTCTCTGGTCGTGATTTCTCAACACATTGTGAAATCGTGACACTATCCTCGACACCTTCTTCCTCCTGCTGCTGGTCACGATTTTGTGACATGTCATGAAATCATGACATTCTCATCGTCATCACCTTTCGGCTGTTTCTGGTCGTGATTTCACGACGGTCATGATTTCGCGACCCTCCGTCCATTGCAACCTCTGTTCTTTGCTTTGGTCATGATTTTGTGGCCCTCTGTCCATTGTAGCTGCTGATCTTTACCTCGATCGTGATTTTGCGACATGTCACGAAATCGTGACATGTCACGATTTCGTGACCCTCTGTCTGTTGTAGTCGCTGCTCTTTGCTTTAGTCGTGAAATCGTGACATGTCACGATTTCGTGACCCTTCGACCTCCTTGCATTATGTTGTCTTGGCGATGTCACAATTTTGTGACATGTCATGAAATCATGACATGTCACGATATCGCGACCTTCTACCCGTCGCATCTTCTTTCCCTGTTTTGGTCGCGATATCGCGACACTTTTTGTGTCGCGATATCGCGACACATATTATTTTATTTTTATTTTTTCTTTACAAAACACTTAGAGAAATTTTTTTTGATGCAAGATTGCTCTGCTGCCACCGGATGCTCTTGCATCACTTGCACGTCTAGGTAGAGTGTTGGTCAAGGAAATTATATCCTATATAAAAGGTCATATGTATAGATGTCAGATATCACATGATATAGTCATAAGTCATAGTCATTGTATGGTATAGACCAGAGTGGCATGATGTAGCAGTGTGATGTAGTTATGGTGTGTAATATGCTCAATATCCATTATTGAGTTGTATCTATATTCATGGAGTGTTCATTTCCTCCACAACTACCTTTGTAAACATCTTCATCATTTCTATTTATAGTATATTTTCAATTATCTTGCAGATTTACTTTATTTCATATTATTTTTGCATCTTGTGTTTTGTTATCTCCCATTACTATTACATCAAAATCTAACAAGGATGGTGAATCTTTCTACCTTGGTTTGATATTTTTCTTCTTTATCAAGCTTACACTTCTTCCTTCTTCATGCTCTAATATACCCCTAGTTTGGTCAAACTCGAAGATTGTTCATAGTTACACTTTTTTGAAGATTTGTTGTACCATGTGTAACTATGAATAGCCCTTAGGTATGACTAGATAGATTTTTAACCATTATTCCTTAGGGATTCTTTTCTCCCTTTATTTCATGCCTTGCCTTTGATTGGGCCATGCAACTTCTTTCACTTTGTATTGTTTTAGGGGGGCGTCAATCTAGTTGAACTCAAGGAGTGCTCATAGTTACACATCTTTGAAAATTTACTTTAGTGTGTAACTTTGAACAACCCTTAGATTTAGTCAAGTGAATTTGTGACCACTTTCCCTTAGAAGAGTATCTAGAATATTCTGATTGGCCCATAATTGTAGTGACTATGTTGTATACTCCATTTATGAGGCTTGCCAAGGAAATGCTAATTTAAGAACCTCTCATATAGGCTTTTAAATTTTTCATGGACCTTACTCTATCAACCAAGAAAGCCCTCTTTTTTTGTGCCTACTTCGTATCTTTTTCATAGAAGAAGGCTCCTAAAGACCATTGTTACTTTTCTTGATTAGTCCACTATTGTAGCCATGGAGTCCACCTTTTAAAACCTTATTATGTGTGCTATTTTTCTACCTCATTAGATAATTTTCTTATTTGTAAAATTTGTATTCAAATTTTTTATTTACTATATCGGTTATTTACAAAAAAATATGGTATGTTTGCCCATGCCTGGCAGAGGTGATTTCTTGTAATTTATCCTAGGAATATGTAATATCTTGACCATATGATGCCAAATTTGAGTTTCTTTTCCTAATAAATTCTTTGGAACTCACAACTGCCATCAAGGGCCTTTGAATGTTGATTAGTTTTTTCTATGCTTCTAAGTACTCTCTTGCTTTGGGTATGTGTGATGGTTATAGGTGATTATTCTAGATAAAGCCAAGAGCCAAGCTCTATTATCCTAGTCATTGATCTTCCCAATATCACTTGTATATTTTACAGAAGCATATTCAGCATCAACTCACATTCTATTTGATTTACCCTTTTAGGCCCATGTTGGATTATGATAGACTCTTCTTGATTTAATGGCCAAAATCATAGAATCTCTTGATCCTTAGAAATTTGGAAAGACTTACAACTGATTATTATTTTTTGAATAATTTGAAAAAACTTGTATTAAAACAAAGATCATTTACAAGTTGGGATGAGACTTTTCCCAGCCTTAGTCAGAGAGAACACATGTTTACAACAGTAAAAGAAGATTTGCATTGGAGCCAAATCTCTTAAACCATTACCTAGCTAACAGGGGAGTCGGCGAATCTGACATTCAAGTGTGGAGAGACTCCTTCCCCATTGGCCTAAGGCACGATCCTACAAGTTTCAATGTTTGCACAATGTGAGATGTTGCCAGGGGGATCGGTTTGGTCTGTTGATGCAACTTGTCGCGATATCGCGACACTTTTTCCTTCTTCTCCTTTGGCCACGAAAATGCAACATGTCGCGATATCGCGACACTTTTCTCTTTTGGCCACGAAAATGCAACATGTCGCGATATCGCGACACTTTTTCCTCTTTTGGCCGCGACGTTGCAACATGTCGCGATATCGCGACACTTTTTCCTCCTTTGGCCGTGACGATGCAACATGTCGCGATATCGCGACACTTTTTCTCTTTTGGCCGCGATGATGCAACATGTCGCGATATCGCGACACTTTTTCTCTTTTGGCCGCGACGATGCAACATGTCGCGATATCGCGACACTTTTTCCTCCATTGGCCTGGCTGTCGCGTATGGTTTTTCTTTGCGGGTGATGCCTGATATCGCGACACCTTTTCCTCCTTTGGCCGCGACGATGCAACATGTCGCGATATCGCGACACTTTTTCTCTTTGGCCGCGACGATGCAACATGTCGCGATATCGCGACACTTTTTCCTCCATTGGCCGTGGCAATGCAACATGTCGCGATATCGCGACACTTTTTCTCCTTTGGCCGCGATGTTGCAACATGTCGCGATATCGCGACACCTTTTCCTCCTTTGGCCGTGACGATGCAACATGTCGCGATATCGCGACACTTTTTCTCTTTTGGCCACGACGATGCAACATGTCGCGATATCGCGACACTTTTTCTCTTTTGGCCGCGACGATGCAACATGTCGCGATATCGCGACACTTTTTCTCCTTTGGCCGCGATGATGCAACATGTCGCGATATCGCGACACTTTTTCTCCTTTGGCCACGATGATGCAACATGTCACGATATCGCGACACTTTTTCTCTCTTGGCCGCGACGATGCAACATGTCACGATATCACGACACTTTTTCTCTTTTGGCCGCGATGATGCAACATGTCATGATATCACGACACTTTTTCTCTTTTGGCCATGACGATGCAACATGTCACGATATCGCGACACTTTTTCTCCTTTGGCCGCGACGATGCAACATGTCACGATATCGCGACACCTTTTCTCCTTTGGCCTCGACGATGCAACATGTCACGATATCATGACACCTTTTCCTCCTTTGGCCACGATGATGCAACATGTCACGATATCACGACACTTTTTCTCTTTTGGCCGCGACGATGCAACATGTCGCGATATCGCGACACTTTTTCTCTTTTGGCCACGACGATGCAACATGTCATGATATCGTGACACTTTTTCTCCTTTAGCCGTGATGATGCAACATGTCGCGATATCGCGACACTTTTCTCCTTTGGCCACGATGAAGCAACATGTCGCGATATCGCGACACTTTTTCTCTCTTGGCCGTGACGATGCAACATGTCGCGATATCATGACACTTTTTCTCTTTTGGCCGTGATGATGCAACATGTCATGATATCGTGACACTTTTTCTCCTTTGGCTATGACGATGCAACATGTCGCGATATCGCGACACTTTTTCTCCTTTGGCTACGATGATGCAACATGTCGCGATATCGCGACACCTTTTCTCCTTTGGCCTCGACGATGCAACATGTCGCGATATCGTGACACCTTTCCTCCTTTGGCCATGACGATGCAACATGTCGCGATATCATGACACTTCTTCTCTTCTGGCAGCGACGTTGCAACATGTCATGATATCGTGACACTTTCTCTCCTTCGATCGCGACGATGCATCTTGTCGCGATATCGCGACACCTTTTCCTCCTTTGGCCACGACATTGCAACATGTCGCGATATCGCGACACTTTTTCCTCCTTGCTTTCTCCCTTTGCTTTGGACCACGAAAATGCAACATGTCACGATATCGTGACACCTTTCTCCTTGTGGTGATTTGCTTTTTCTTTGATCTTTAGCTCATGGGCCTCTTTGGTCTTCTTGGAAAACATGCAAAAAAAGGTAGTTCTTATTAGTCTGGTTTCCTTTTTTTTTGTTCTCTCTCCCTCGACCTTTCAACACCCTCCTAATCACCTCATCCTCAATAGCCATGTCACCGTGCCACCGAACCCCTACCTCCTTCTCAAGCACCCATCTTAGCCAGGAAGTCTGCCACTTTATTTAGATCTCTACTCACATAAACTGGAATCACATCATCTAATTCCCTCCATAATTCCTTAATTTGAGTGACAAGAATCCTCAACCTCCATGTTTTCAAAGCAAAGTTCCTCATGCAATCTAGAGCTCCAACCATTATTTGAGAATCTGATTCTAGTATTATCCTCCTGTGGCCTTGTTTTACTGCCCAAATAGAAGCAGATTTGATAGCTAAGGCTTCTGCTTCATTGTTTGTGGCTCTTCCCAAGCCTTGCAGTTCCCAATAGAGCACTGTTCCAACATGATTCCGGCAAACCACTCCAATTCCAACTCTACCTGGATTGCCTTTTGCAGCTCCATCAGTATTAATTTTAATCCAACCTTCTAGGGGTGGTTTCCAACTAGCTCTGTCCTGTCCCTCTTGCACTTCAACTTCCTTTTCCATTGCCCCAATAACAACCCCGAGTTTCCTCTTTAGCATAGACTGCCACAATTTCTGTGACTTTGCTCCAAATGACCTCGCCAAACTCCATCTAAAGAAGAAAAAGTTTCTCTAAAAATTCTAGCATTTCTCTCCAACCACACTTGCCACCAAATAAAGTTTAATCCAAGCTCCCAACCAATACAAAGAGCTTTAGATTTAAATCTACCCCTCTTCCATCTTTCCCAAATATTAATCCGATTCAAATCACCATTAACTTGAATTTTATAATATAAAAACCATCTCTCCCAAATCTAGCGCGTGAATGGGCACTCAAACATCAAGTGATCAGCTGTTTCCTCGCTCTTGTAGCATAAAACACATTGAGATGGACCAATGATTCCCTTACATCTGAGATTATCAAAAGTAAGAATTCCATTATGCATGAACTGCCAGGAAAAAAGTTTACTTTCGGCCAACCCTTGGACTGCCAAATCTTTCTCCAATCCTCAACCTGATATGTATGAGGAGGAGGCTCTGGAAGGATCTTATCATATCCGTCCTTCACTGTGTAGACACCAAGGCTCCCATAGCCCCAAGCTAATTCATCCTCCTCGTCTCTACCTGTGAGAAATATTTCTGCCAAGATTTTAGTCATGATGGGTGTCAAATCCGAAGGGATTGAAATTGGCCACTCATCCAACTTCTTAAACTGCTTAAACTTATAATCCCCCAACTGACTAGTGTTGAAATAACTTTCAATTTGGACCCATCCCTTGGTTTCTATGGCTATTTTTATTGGTTGCAATTCAGGAAATTCAACAATGATAGGTGGGTATTGATCCCATGAATCTGTCCAAAATCGTGCCTTCTCCCCTCTCCCCACTTTCCAAAATAATCTATCTTTTACTACCTGAGATCCTAACTTGAGAGCCTGCCACACTAAGGATCCATTACCATCCAAAGGGAAACGACCCACCTCATTTGGGTTTACATGTCCCAAATATTTACTAGTTAAGATTCTACTGAATAAAGAAGTTGGTTGGGAAATCCACCTCCAATAAAGCTTTCCAGCCAAAGCTTTATTATTTAACTTTGATCTTCTCAGTCCCAAACCTCCTTTTACCTTGGGCTGGCTTACTTTGTCCCAACCTACTAAGGCCCATTTCCTCTCTCCTTTTACTCCTTCCCATAAAAATTTTCTAGCCATCTTGTCCAACTCTTTCCATATAGTATGTGGGGCAACAAGGATAGAAAATTTATAAATTGGCATGGCCTGAATGACTGACTGTAAAAAAGTTAATCTACCCCCATAGCTTAACCATTTGTGAGACCAATGATTAATTCTATCCTTGATACAATCCAAAAGATTCCTCCAGATATCTATTTTTAGTTTTTTAAAATGCAAAGGGACCCCCAAGTATACCACTGGGAGATAAGTCCTTGTGAATCCCAAGATCTCTAAAACTCTATCCTGAAGCCTTTGATCAAGATTGAAAAAGACCACTTTGGATTTTTTATCATTGATGACTTGGTTTGTAGCCCTAAGGTAGACATTAAGTGTATCTCTAATCATTCTTGCTTCCCTGAAGCTGGCCACTCCCACCAATCCCGTGTCATCCACAAACTGTAGGTGAGTCAAAACTTCCTCACCCACCTTGATACCTGTTAGCAAACCTTGTTGTCTTCTCCTCAAGATAAGTCTACCCAATCCTTCAGCCAATATGAGAAAAATATAGGGAGAGCAAGGATCTCCTTGACGAAGGCCTCGAGTAGCTCCAAACGGTTGCGAGGGAAGACCCTTGATTAACACTGAGTATGTCGGAGTAGAAACACAACTCATGACCCATTCTATCCAATCTCGAGAGAAACCAAAGGCTGCCATCATCTTTGACAAGAAGCTCCACTCCACCCTATCATAAGCCTTTGACATATCTAATTTTATGAACATTCCTCTATTACCAGATGTTTGCATTGAATGGATTGCCTCCTGAGCTAGAACCACACCATCCAAGATCCGCCTACCCTCTACAAAACCCCCTTGCTCCGAGGAGATAATGTTATGTAGAAGAGGTTTTAGCCGCTCAGCCATTACCTTTGTGATTATTTTATATATGACATTGCATAAGGCAATAGGTCTATAATCTGAAATATGTACCCCCTCCTCCCCTTTTGGAATTAAGGTAATGAAAGTATGATTTAATGCTTTAAGCATTCTTTTACTACCTTTGGACTCCTCTATAACAACCATTACATCCTCCTCCAAGTTATCCCAAAAGGCCTTAAAAAACTCAATTGGAAAGCCATCTGGACCTGGAGTTTTTCTGGTGCTCATTCCAAAGACTACATTCTTCAGTTCCTCTCTATCAATGGGTTTAAGTAGGGTCTGATTTTCTTCTTCAGAGATAACAGAGGGTATGACAACAATAATGTCTTTTTGAGCCTCTTCATCTTGCACCATACTTTCCTTAAATAGTTTAGAAAAATAATCCATTGAATGGAAATGCATACCTGGAAGTGTATCAAAGGAGTGTCCGTTCTCATCTTGAAGAGCTTCCATGTTGTTCATCTGTCTCCTAGCACAAGCAGTCCGATGGAAAAATTTGGTATTTTTATCACCTTCTAATAACCAAGTGGTTCTTGCTCTCTGTTTCCAGTAGGTCTCCTCTTGGTTGTCAATGTCCTCAACCGCTTTACGCAATGCATCATCCTCTTCTTTGAGCTGCTCTGTAATTGTTCCTTCCCTAAAGTGTTTTTGAACCTCATCCCATCCGGCCACCAATGGAGCTCTTTGGACCTTGGAAGTCTGTCTTGTTAGCTCGCCTCCATTGTTTCAGTTGATCTTTGACATAATGAAGTTGTTTGTGGAATCTAAACATTGTTGTCCCATATGTTGGGCGACCTTCTTCCCACCACTGTGGAATTTTCTTTCGAAGTTCCTCTTTTTGTAACCAAAAGTTTTCAAATTTAAATGGTTTGTGATGCTGCACTGTCTTGATCCCTCCTTCCAACAAAATGGGAAAGTGATCTGAAACTGGACCCTCCAAAATCTGAAATTTTATATTCCATTTTACAAATGCCTCCTCTGAAACCAAAAAATGGTCTAACTTCACCTTCCTGCTATGTGGCTCCCTCCTCTTATTAGTCCAAGTATAGTTGGTTCCAGGGCATTTAATATCCACCAAGTGTAATACCCGGACTTGGGCAATCATAAGTCGATCCCCTGGGTCCAAAATTGGGGTTCCCCCTTCCCGATCTCTAGAGGATAATTTAGCATTAAAATCCCCAACAATAATCCAGTCTAAATCTTCCCTTGAGACTCTCATGTTATGCACAACTTTCCATTGATGCATCTGACCATCTAGGTTTTGAGCCCCATAAAAATTTGTGATTAAAACATGTTCAACTGTGACATTATTTCTAAAATGTGATGTGAGAACACCCCTCCAAGCTATATGTTCTATTGCAGTCCATTCAAGAGAGTTCCAAAGAGTAACTATCCCCCCTGAGGCACCTTGGGCAGCCACTTCCATATGACCAACACCCCTCCAAATTCTGTTAACTGTTTTACACATAAGATCTAACGACATTTTTGTCTCCTGGATAAGCAAAAAATCTGTTTTACATTTTTCTAAGAGTCTTCGAACAACATATTGATGGGTTCTACTGTTTAAACCCCTAACATTCCATGATTGTATAATCATTGGTTACCTTGAGAGCAGTAAGAATCTATTGGCCTCACCGATCCTCCAGTGATCGCTTTGTCTCCTTGAACTCGCTATCAATTCCTTATTTGATTTTCTACCCACTCCTTGAGAGTTGCTATTTTTTGATCTCTTTTCCACCCGAGTTATCCCTAAAGTTGGCCTTTCTCTGTTCTTTTCTGCTATTCCCATGCTGACATCCTTAATTATTGGCTGCTCTTGGTTATGCACTATCAATGCCCCCGCACTCTCCGACTGCGGTAACTCACCGTACTCAATTACCTCGCTCTATGACGGGGGAGATGAAAGAGGAGCTTGAACATGGATGTTATTATTTTCATTATTCCCATCCACTCCTTCCATGAATTGTTCTTCTTGGTCCATTAGTGTCTTAAATATCTCATACCTATTGGAGGGCTTGAGTTGGGTTTGCTCTTTACCATCTTTTTTCTTTTGCCTTCTCCTTCTTTTGGGTTGTTCAAAACCATCTCTCTGTGCTTCTTTACCCCGAGAAATATTGGTTGGTTCTTTGTTTATTGTTGACTTACCCTCCTTAGGAAGATTTGACATTCCTAGAGGAGCCTCCATTTTTATGTTCATATTATTTGGGCAAGATCGGGCCAAATGCCCATATTTGTGGCAAACTCTGCATCTGAAGGGCAATGCCTCATAATCCAGTTGTTGAATCCAAGATAGTCCTGCAAGTTCAAGTTCCACCTCTGCCGATAGAGGCTGGCTAAGATCCATTTCCACACATAATCTTGCATAAACAGCTGTGTTTCCTTCTATTGTGTCTTTGGAAACACCCAAATGTCTTCCAAGGGAATTACCGATAATTTCCAATACCTGCTCACTCCAAAACTCCATTGGAAGTGCATACAAACGGATCCAAACCGGGACAACAGTGGGTTCAATTCGAGGATCAAATCCCACTCTCCAGGGTTGAACAAATAATCCTGTCGGACCATGATTCCTCTTTTCTGATTCGAAAGCCCTATTTCTATCGGCAAGTGAAGAAAAACTAACAATAAAATATCCATTGCTAATAAACCATAAAGAATACTCACCAAGAGGCTCCCAGTTTTGCCGGACCTAGGAATGCAAAAAATTTAGGGTAGGGCGAATACCCATGAATTTACAGATCAAATCATGATTGGCTCTATATAAAACTATTTCTTCAACCATCCTTTGCTCAATGACAATATTTGGCCTTGATTCTGACTGTGGCAAGCATCCATTAACTCGTTGAGATGTTGATCTATTTCCAACAGTCGTAAAGAGCATTTTTAATGCAATTTTTTGTGCTTCTTCAGTCTTTGATGGAGATTTATCCTTTAACAAATCTGCAAAAGAACTATGTCTCTCTAGAAGAGGATCCGGAGGTGTCCCCATTGGACCCTCCTGGGGCAGCAATCTTGTCTTCAAATCCACAGTAACCAAAAATCTCTTCGGCTACCCAACTGATGCCCTAGTTTTTCCCTAGCTCCAGAAACCCTCGCTCCAGCCACCATCCACCTTTACCTAGGTGTACACTCCTTGCAACTAATTGTTGAGTCTGACTATTATTATTAAAAAATTCTAGGGGTTGTAACTATTCTGCCAAGGATTTTTCCATGGTAAGTTTGATTCTTATTTTAGCCAATCATTTATTTCTACATATGTATTCCATGCACCTTTTATTGTAATATTTTATTTTAGTTATTTGTATTTCCTAATATGGAAGGGTTGTAAACCTTGATTAGATATTCAGACTAATTTCTTAACATAAGGAATGATCATGTGACTTCAGTTCTAGATCAAGTATCCTATGATTTGTTCCAAGAAACCTTTGGATAAATACACACCAAACAGAGGAGGTACATCAAAAATCACTATATCTTGTACCACTACAAGATCTAGGCACCCATATATGATCATCAAGAATATTTCCACAAGATTGACTACTTTCATTGATTTCTCTTTGAATTAAAATCATTTAGGTTCCATTCGACTAAAGGTTAATCGCATATTCTTGAAATCTTCTGGAGGCATAAATATAATTTCAAAATTTTAATCTACCAAACAAATATGTATTATATACACCTCCAATAAAAGATATAAATAAAAAAGAATAGGCTAGAAATTTCCATAACTAGGGATGATATTTGTGTCACTAGTCTTTGAGGATTCCCACATTTCATTGAATATTTAAGATCCAACTATGCTAATCTACTACTTTAGCTACTAACAAGTCTCTTATCATATCGTTGACATGCTTTGTAGAGTAATTCTTCATTTCTCCTAAAAATTCTTGTGTCGAGGTAAAGATTTTGAATAAGTTTTGAAACTAGTTTGTTGTTTTAATTCTCTGTATCTAAGTCATAGCTAGGAAATTCAACCTTTTATAAAGTTTAATCCTTGGTTGAATTAGTATTTATACCTCTTAGCTTGATATCTGAGCATATGACTACATTTATCTTTTCACTTCGTGTGTATGGACCTTGTTCATGATAAGGACTATTTCCCATTTCTTGTTGGCTATAGGTGAGAGATGTTTCCTTTAAGCATGGTCATTCTAACCCTATTGCAAAAGCCACCATGTCTTCCATCATTGGAAACTCTTGTAAGCACAAGGGACATGAATATCTTCTATCAGTATGAATCCTACTAGGCAACAAAAGGTTTTATGTAGTGATTTTTATTATCTCTTACATGTTATCATTAAGACATTTCTCTATATTATCTTCTATGGAGCACTTGTATTGAGACCTTGTCTTCAGCTGGGAGAGTCCCTCCTCCATATTTATGACATCTTCAGTTAATTTCTAGATAAATACCTTCAATTGTTATTTTTTGGAGCTAATCTACTTGCATAGTGGAGGTGCAACTTACTATGGGAGGGTGGGATGAATATGACCTAGACTCTTCATAGTATGATGTGTAAGACACATTTAGAGATGAGTTGTATGGGAATACACTATTTCTATGAGGGATTTTTCTTGTCATGATGAGCATACTTTTTTCTAGTATGGCTTCTTGAAAAACCTATGGGAACCTTTTCTCCTTAGACTATCGGATTAGAATATTTATGTTAGGATGGAAGGTATGAATATAATAAAGGTATGCTTGGGTATGAGAAGGTCAAAATTATTGAAGGATTATCCTCTAAGTCCTTTTAAATTGAATATTGAAATAAATAAAAAAATTCGTGGAAGATTCTTCCGATAAATGGAAAATGGGTAAGTAGAAAAAATGGATCCCTAAGATCATCAAACTCAATGATAAGATATTTGGATAATTTAACCCAAGTACTAATGCTTTTATCTTCTAAGGATTGATACCATAACAATACTTTACCCTTGAAATATTTGACAAGTAGCCTAGACATTATGTCTTCAAAGAAATTATCATACACAATAGCTAAATAAGCTACATCTTGACAATGCTCATAAGCTATATTTCATTGCCATCATAACTGAGGAGGGATTTCAAGATGACTTTTGGTAATTCATGGTATATTGAGATATTAAGTGGATCGATATCCTACCAGGCTAGACATGATTGTTCATCCATGAGAATTCTCTTAAGGTTTCCAATGCAAAGAGGCTAAAATTCTTTAGATAATTCTTCAATTCTCTGTGGAGTTGCTATATGAGAATACATTCTTCATAAATGAGGTCAAGATTGTTCATCAAATATTGAGCTCTCTGAGTAAGTGAGACGAAGCAACATGATTCAATTTATCAAGCCTTCCAAAAATTACTAAATTGTTGTACCAAAATTTGCCATATATGTGGATAGGAAATGTGCCCTAGACTCTAGCCAACATTTAGTATTGGATGAAATGAGATTTCTCTTGATTTCAACCTTCATAGAAGGCTGAATTTTTTAAATGATTATGTATTTAGAAGGAAAAGGGTAAGGAGGGTTAGAGAAATATAATAAAACATGGATAGGATATAGTTTAATAACATTGGATTTCACTAAGAAATATACTAACACAACTAATTTACATGATATGTAACAAACCAACCATTATCAAATACAATTACATATTATTTCAACTTAAAGAATTTTGTTTAATATTCTAATAGTGTTCCAAAAAGTAGAATTTGCTTTAACATAATAAAATAAGCATTTAAGTATAACAAGAATGACTTAAAGTAAGAAACATAATCATGAAAACCTACAATTGAATCGTAATTGAGGCCAAACAACTATCACTTCAATAGTTTATAGCAATGTTACATAGCAATACCAGTTAAGGACTACATATTTGACCCCTATATTAGGAGTATCATGTCTTATTTATAGGCTACATATTAAAACTTGCATATTACAATTAGCTATAAGGCCATTACAAAAACAACTTGGTAAAAAAGTTCTAGAAGTTGAGGTGGCTGTCTCAGATCTTGTTCTATGTTTGAATTTGAATTCTTGCAAATCCTACTTTATCGATCTATAATTTTCCTTTGCACATGGTTGAAAAGTTGTAACAAATCTATCAAATTTTTCACTTTCATGTTTAAGTGGCCCTAGGTTGGCCAATTGGAGAGCACTAAAGTGATTATAGTACCTTCTTAGAACTTATTTTGGATTTGAGAATCATTGTTTTGGCTTTATGCAAGGGGAAGCTCTGGTTTTATGAAATCTACATAAATTCAGGCTTGGAAGCTAAGGTGTTGATGATATCATCAAGGAGAAATTTGTCTTTGCATGTCCTAGTTTTATGTATTATGATTTTGGATGCTTTAGTTGTGCATTCTCAAGATTTTTCTTTTTAGTGTCGATGTCACTATTGAGATAAGCCCATCTTCATGCATCCTGATATCATGCATTGCAACTTTGTGCAATTAGCTTCTAACACATCCTTTTTTTACTTTTATTGATGTCATTTTTTGCATGATCCCAACTTTAAATAATCACAATTTCATGCATTGAGGCTTTACATGTTATCAAAATTGCATGAAGTCATGTTGATGTTATTTCTATAAGGGACCCGATTTTTTGCAACCATGAATTTATGTGTTTGATTGTGGGGATATTGGTCTTGTGTAGTAAATTTACATGATATTGGGTTAGTGTAGCTATGATGATGTCAATCTAAAAAGAAACTATATTTGTGCATCATGACTTTGTGCAGCTCTTGAAGCTATGAAAACACTTAGCCATTTTTGTGAAAAAGAGCTCGATTTTTTGAATTACAAATAGGATCATGAATTTGACCTATAGTTCTATAGATCAATTTGCATCCAACCACATTTTTAATTTTTGGAGGATGAAAAAGCTCCCATGTCCTATTCTTAATAAAGACATCATACTCTTTTAGCATATCATCTTCCCACTCTAATCATCCCTTAGACTAATAATATGTAAGAGCATCCCTATAATGAGTAAACGTCAAGAGCAATTCTCAAGAAGGATCATTTAGGTATCACTTTAAAGATTGAATAGGATGATAATCCTTCAAAAGCATCTAAAACCCCTTGGGTTTTGTATTAACTAAAGAATATTCATGTGCACTCTATCGAAAAGGAACATTAGAAGTCAAACCTTAAGGATTCTAAATAAAAATTACAATTTACATCATCATACAAATATGAAGTACTTTGAATTGATATGTCATGCTTAACTTATCCTAAATTTGGAAAAGAAGGTATTTTAGGTGGTGTTGCCCATGAAGGAGTCAAATCTATAGGCAATAAACCATCACTTGAACATGAATTTGAAGAAGATGCTCTAATGAGAATAGATCCTACCAAAATATCTAAATAAGTAGTTGAATTAATTGAAGAGTTAGAAGAATCTTGTGTCAAAATATCAGATGGAGGTCTAGAAGGATCACATGGAAGAATCTCATAAAAAATGACATCTCTTTGAATTAAAATTGCATGTCTCTAAGGGTCATAAAGGTAATGTTCCTTTAAAGTATTTGAATACCCAATAAAAATATAGTTGTGACTCTTCAATATCTCCTTTCAAAGATCCTTGAGTATGTGAGCCCATGATGAAGACCTAAGTATATGGAATTGAGACATATTCGAGTTATTTTCATTTAAGTTTTCAAGAGGTGTCATTCCTTGAACTATTCTAGTGTGAGTCTTGTTGATGATATATGTTGAACAAGTGATGGATTCACCCAAAAATTTATGCCTCATACCATTGGTATAAATCATACAAAGTGCCACCTCCATGATTACCCTATTCTTATTTTTAGCCACACCATTTTGGTCAGGCATAAAGTGAGTAGTCTTTTAATATGTAATCTATTAAAGAGTCAAAAAATAATAAAAATCATTGCTCATGTATGCGCCTCCTTTATCTAATATGAGACACTTGATTTTGCTATCCATCTAATTTTCTACAAGATATTTGTGTTAGCGGTATTACATTATTTGATACCATTAAGTACCATTGAGTAATATTGTAAATATTTAGATTAGGAATTTTGTGTGTCAAATGTATGTGTCAGGATGTAAAGAGTGTTTATGGGTTATGTAATAAAGTGTGAAAGGTGTCAAGTGTGCAAATGTAATTTATGAGTATACAAGGTGTCAAGTATACAAGTGAAGAGTCATAAGTTATAGGTGTCAAGTGTGGAAGTGAAGAGTCATATGTGATGTGTCAAGATGTGAAGTAGAAGGTTATGTAATCATGAGAAGCTTTGTCATAATGTAAGGCATGTGAAAGGTTGCATATCTTGCGAGTTAGAGGAGAGAAAAAGTCAGGATTATTGAAGTGTCTTTTGTAAGGTTATATATTAGAGACAAAGATCCATGCCACAAAACTAGTTTGTAATGTGAAAAATTATGATTTATGAATGTAATAGATATTTTTTCTGCTATGCAATATTTGTGTTACCATTGAATGTCATTTTATGTGTGGGTGATTTTTATCTTAGATAAATTTACATATGAGATATTTAGGCATATTTTCCAATAGTGGTATCAAAGCCATCTTGGCTCAAAGCTACACTGGTGAATGATTTGAGATGAGACCATAGAAGATATATATTGGTGTTTTTAAGGAGAAGGTTTGGTGAATATTGAATGTTGAGGTAAAGCTATGAATTGAAGTGTTGAATGTTTTTGTAGAGAATGTTGGAATATTGGAAGACATGGTTGGAAGAAGTGATAAGGTAGACTAGTGAGCAAACATTTGATAGAGTGCACCAATGTAAGCCAAAGAATGAGAAAGGTTGGAGAAGTTGTCAAAGTGAAGACTAAAGGAGGAGTTTGTGAGAATATGTAGCTATGTGAAGAATGTTTGAAGAGATATGAAGCACTAGAAAGGCTAAGTTGTGTGAATAATGTTAAATCAGAGAAGTGATGAGTTGAATCAGGGAGAATCTATGAGATGAAGTAGAGAGGAAGCTAAAATATGTAGACTTGAGGATGAGAGGAAGCCAGAGGATGAAATTTTGAGTTGTGAGTGTAGAGTGAATCCAAGGAAAGTGTAACAAAATTGAGGATATTTGATCTGAGTCTCTGGAACTAGATCATTCAGACTATTATATAGCTTACTCGAATAAAGAAAAGTGCATAAAATTTATTTTTAATGCCCTAAATTTGATTCAAAGTGAGATGTGATGGAGATTAAGGTAAATTTTTAATTTTTAATATTGCTAAAGGATACATTTGGTTTATAAGTTATTTTTTGGTGCTTGATTTATTGTTTTTATTAAATTCAAGTGTTATAAGGTATTAATAATTAAAAGAATAAACTTTGGGAGTTAAAAGGAATTTTAAAAAGAGAATTCATTAATTTGGAAGTATAAGGAAATGAAATAATTTGTTTGATTTTAGAATTTTGAATGAGAAAGAAAATGAATTAATTGGGATGAAATGAAATGAAAATGAGTTTTTGAATATTAAAATTTGGGATTGGAATTTAAAAGAAAATTTGTGAAATTAAAATAAGGGAGAAATAAGAAGAAACTTAATTTTTTTTAAATGAAGAAGGAATTTGAAATTTGAAGTTTGAATTTGAGAGAAGAATTTGAACTTAAATATTTGGGAGTTATAAGAAGAGGAAAAATTATTTGAAGTATTAACTTTGAAATTGATTGATTGAATTGAAATTATTGGTTTGAGAGAAATTGTGAGAGAATTTAAGTGAAATTGATTTGTGGCAAATCATCATGGAGAAAATTATTAAAAATGCATTTTTATAGGATAGTGAAGAGATGTTGGAAAAGCTAAAATATTACACACAACAATTGACAGATAATTTTGATGAAAAAAGAGATATCCTATTACCCAGGTGTTGTAGGTAAGTTGGAGAGGAGAGGGAAATCCTCCAAGGGAGGTCCCAGGTTCGAATATCCACCCTACCAAAAAGTTGAATTGGGTACCCAAAATCTAATTGATAATGTTGGTGCGGGCAGGGTCGGGTGTGACTCTCGGGTGACTTTGACGGTGTAGAACCCCCTAGTTGTGGTCTCTCAGACCAAGGAGACCCTGCAAGGGGTTTTTCACTTTAAAAAAAAAAAAAATATCCTATTGAAAAAAAGAGTATTGTTAATTCTCAAAGAGGTCAAAAATGAAAAGTTTACAAAATTTTGCAATTATCTACATTCAAAACTTTTTGAAGCAAAAGGAAATTTTAAATATGCTATCATAATACCTATTGATATATGTATAATAGTATATATGGAATTACTTACTTTTGAAATATATAAAGATAAAATATAAATAAATTAAGGATATCAGTTGCGACACAAATGATTTATGGTATATGCTAGCAAGTAATTTTCTTCAAGAAACACATTTAGGTGTATATTAAGAATGTACAAACAATATGGATGATATGTTGATACATTCAACATATATTAACTTCAATAAGGATTCATTGGATTCAAATATTCATAGAATATATTATTGTGATGACTTACTTATAAGAATGATAGACATCAAGCCAGAAGAACATATTCAATGTTTGAACATAAAGTAATACCAAAATTAGAATTAGGAGGATGAAGACATAGATAAAGATAAGATTCAAATGATGAAGAGAAGATGAAGATAGAAGACAAAAATTGAAGGCTAAAATCTTTTCATAGCAAATAATGTAATACAGGGGGGTGTTAGTGATATTACATTATTTGGTACCATTGAGTACAATTGAAGTATCATTGAGTACTATTGTAAATATTTAGATTAGGAAGTGTGTGTGTCACAAGTATGTGTCAATATGTAAAGAGTGTTTATATGTTATGTAATAAAGTGTGAAAGGTACCAAGTGTGCAAGTGTGAGGTGTCAAGTGTGGAATGAAAATTCATATGTGATGTGTCAAGATGTGAAGTATAAAGTTATTTAATCATGAGAAGCTTTGTCATAATGTAAGACATATGAAAGGTTGCATCTCCTATGGGTTAGAGGAGATAAAAATTCGGGAGTGTTGAAGAGTTTTTGCAAGGTTATATATTGGAGACAAAGATCTATGCCATGAAACAAGTTTGTAATATAAGAAATTATGATTTATGGAAAAAATAGAAAAGTTTTTATTGTGTAATATTTGTGTTACCATTGAATGTGATTTTATGTTTGAGTGATTTTTATCCTAAAGGAATCTACTTGTGATATATTTAGGCATATTTTACAATAATTTGAAGGCCTTGAATCTCTAAAAGACTTCATCCTTAGTATAAGTGGTGTATAACCACACATGTCTAGAGAAGTCATAGATAAAAATAAGGAAGTATCTATTTTTACGAAAGGGATGATGTACCCATATATCTACAAATACCATTTTATGATATCCAAGATGTGATGGGTCATAATTCTATCTCTTTTGGAAAAATGTCCATATGATGCTTCCTAGGAATACATTCTTTGCATTCACCACTTGGATAAGGAATGTATGGAAGTCCAATGGTCATTTAACTATGAATCATATATCTCATGGATCCATAGGTAACATGGCCAAGAATATGGTGTTATATCTAACTCTCATCATATACATATGCAACCATAGTTACAAAGTATTTATGCCTAAGGGAAGAAATAGATTTAACCTTTCTAATAAGTTGTACATTTGGTTTGACTAATCATAATAACAAGAAGCAACAATTTTAATTCTATTTTATCTATTTTTAATTACCTAATGATTAGACCACGAATTCTACTTTATAATTTGTGTGAGTAATATGACACATATAAGACATTTAGTCCAATATTAGGAACATGAAGTACCTAATCAAAGGAATAATAACCAATGATTGTCCCTCCATATCCTAAAAAATACAAATAAGAGTCATCTTCAATGAAAATATACTCCCCTAAATGCAACTTATTGTATTCTTATAGAAGATGTTTTTGCTCTATCATATTCCTTTTTACCCCTAAATCTACAATCCACTCATCTAAAGAAGTCAATATTTAATATGTTGAATGAAAAACTACATGTGACTATAAGGTTTTCCATCAAAGTTGTCCTCACCCTATGCATAAAAGAGAGTAGTATTAACAACCCTTTTTTGTGTTGCCTCCTCAATTTTCTTGATATGAATATGGTTTTTTTTTCCTTTATATCTTTCCTTATTACAATATGCACATGTTGGCTTTCTAAAGATATTTTTAGGCTTATTTTTATTTTGTTTTGAATTTTTGTCGTTTTTAGCTTTGGTAAAATCTTCTTTTAGATGGGTCTGATTGATGATAGAGCTACCCTTATGCCTTTATATTCTAGCCTAATTATGCAATAAATACTTGTATATATCATCAATTGGTGGTGCAAGAGAATTATGGAAGTAGACTCAAAGCACTTCAAACACAACAACAAGTATCTCTTATGTCTATGAAACATTGTTAAAGACTATATTGAGTAGTTCAATGTTCTTCTCCTTATCTACAACTTCTTGAGCTTCTCATGTTACCTTTGGTATTTCTATTATAGCTTAGATATCTTATTGTAATTTATTAAAATGACCAATGTACACACCATTAGTGTCAAAAGAGTCCATAGTAAAAGTAGCAAGCTTAGCCTCCTACCTACTAATCTATGTAGAATCAATGTGATCACATATTCCCTAAAATTTATCAAGTAACTCCTTAGGATACATGGTTCTCATAACATGGGTCTCTTAGATATTATCAATGTGAAGATATATAATACCAAGAGCCTTATCCTTCATATCCTTGTGAACCTACTTCCATTCTTCATTATCAATAGCATGAGGGTTTTTATTCACATATTTTAGTAAACCCTTACTCTAAAGCAAAGATTCAATATTATTTTTTTAGATAGAATGATTTGGACCATTTATTAAGGTCACATGTCAACTCCATAACTATCCTACCAAAATACAAAATATTATGTGCATTTATGACCAAAAACAACAACACCATACAAATATCTTAAAAACATGCGATTGAAAAAATGGGCTCAAAATGCTTTCATATGCAAAAGTAATGGCCCAAAAATATTTGGCCCTAAAATCAGTCAAAATGACTTCAAAACCTTTGAAAAATAAAAGTATTTTAGTACTTTTAATGAATTTGAGGCCACCATATGTCATTATGTAAGTGACTTAAGGGGTCCCAACTGTGCAATAATTATACAACATACCAATAAATAGGATGATACCACTTGTCATGATAAGGGAGTTTCCACATATATGATGACTATGTAGGCCATTGGATAGGGTACCAAAAAACCACGTTATACCACTTGTCATTCTTTGATTTTCTCCACAATTTATAAACCAAATTGTGCCACTTATTGCTCATTGATTCACTATGAAATCTATGCCTTTTCAAGTCTATTTTTAATTGTGTGATTGTATGGTCATTGGGTTCTATAATATTGAAAAACATGATTGGTTGAACATAATTTATATGTACCAAGTGGTAATTTTCATTCCACATTGGATGACATTTCAGTGTTTGCCATGTTGGTTGTCACCTTAGCTACCACGTCTCCTACCATGTTAGCTATATGGACTACCACGTTAGTTGTATGGATGTTAGGACCCTATCCTAACATAAATACCATTATATTTGTTGTATCTTGGGTTCCTATTGTGTATGGTCCTATTATAATATAACCACTAATGCGAAAACTAGTAATAAAGTAGGAGAATCATGTAACAATTACTTGTGTAAGTAGAAATTATTTGAATGATGTAGCAATTACTTATTTGTAAATACGATTCTTTATAATGATAGGAAAAAAAGGAATGTATCCTCTCATACTTTCATATATTAATGAAGCTCTACTTCTAAGAAGTTTTCCCCCTCAAAGAGACCTTGAATAATATAAGTTTGTTATATTTTATTTTAGTGATATTTATAAGCACTTGTGTTATTTCATTTTTACATTTCCTTAATTTTTGTATTGTTATTATGGATTGTGATTATTTATTATTTGAAGGTTCCTAAAAAATCATATTAGTGCTCTTTCCAGAGATATTTTAGGTAGTAGCAACAACAACTCTTATCCTTCCAACTATTTTCTATTTTGTAAAATTTCTATTATATTATTTTCCATTAAAAAATGCCATATAATCATAATTTTATTCTTTTTTTTGTGAGTGGATTATGTTAAAAATGCTATGATAAAGGATTAAAAATATCATGGAGGATCTATTATTATTTTTAATCTATAATACCCATAAATAATCTAGTGAAGTGAGGAGTGATTAGAATCCAATACCAGGTCTCAAACAACACTTGTATATGTATGTGAGCTCCCACATACCTTTGGGTATATAGGGAGACTACCATAGGAATAGGAGAAGTCTTTATCCATGGGAAGATATTGACCATATAATTTTCCACATTGCATTGAGAACAACACTCAAAAATATACCCTCACATATTATTGTTGTAGTATATTAGAGGACTATAGGAAGTACACACACGTTGATCTATAATGTCCCTATTAAACTTATTTTTATTCATTTACCAACCTAAATTAAAACTAAAATTAAGCATACTATAGAGAAACTATTCTCAACATAGATTTATGGATACTAAACACTAAGTGTGGCATATCATACAATATATAATTTATAGTTGTTAGAGTATATTACATCATTTGGGTCATGTAAATGTACCACCTTTGGTACATAACTAGAGTAGGAGTTTACTTTAGAGTAAAGTTAGTTGGTTACTTCAAGTATTGTAATAAATGCACAAGTGTCAATGTGCAAGTTGTAAATGTGCATGTAGTCCACATGTACATGAGTCTTAGGTAGAGTAAGGACCAAGGAATCTATCTTCCTATATAAATGCCTCATAGTGAGTGATTATAGAGAGGATAGTAAATATAGAGAGTGTGTGGTATAGTTTAGTAGTATGGTACAATGTAGTCTTTTCATATATTTTCATGGAGTGTTCATGTCCTCCATTATATAGCATTGTACTATTTTCATCACTTTCATTAATGGTATATTTTTGAGTTATTTGCAGATGTTCATCTCATTATTTTCCTACATATTATTGTACCATTAGTTTATAGTTATCTCATATTAGTTATCTTGCATCTTGTGGTTGTTATTCCTGTAATAATGTCCCATCAAAATATAACAATGGTATCAGAGCACATGGTAGATCAGATAGGAATTAGGGAGAGCCACAAAGAGAGACTAAGAGGAGTTCAAAAATCTCAATTCTAAAATTTTTGAGATTACATTTGGCTAGAGTATTTCCACATGGTTGTAGAAAAACTCGTGAAGACTAGGACTCAACATAAATTCCACTAGATTGATAAATCAACTAGTGAATATTAATTATCTCTAGATTTAAAATTTCTTCCATTATAGTCCTAATACTTTGTTGCAGGAAAAAGGAGATTCAAAGTGAGTTGGGAAGCTTCCTACAAAAGAGCTAGGAAGAATATCTTCTTTAGAATCAATCCAACACTAGAAGCAACAATTGAAAGAATGAATATTTGGAGGCCTAAAGAAAATGTCCCATTACTAGAGATTGTAGACCTACAGAGTGTAGAAGGAGAAAAGGCCATAGGAGCCTTGTTACAAATTCAAGGGAGAAAAGAAGACTCTAGTGAAGAGTCCTGATGAAGATAGGAGATTGGTGATCTCTAGTGCATATTGAAGACTTCACCCTGAAGAAGCTAAAGATACCCTTAGAAGGTCCAGTTACAAAACTCCCAGATCTGGAATATTGGAGGTTGGTGATCTCCATTAAAGCCTACATATTGTAGAAGTGAAGAAGGACTAGCAAGGTCCTATTCTATATTCTAGTAGTAGTAGATTTTAGAGATCTAAGAGGAAGATCTCATTACCAACACTTCCATAGTAGAAGGTTGAAGGAAAGGTCTCATTTGGAAGACCATAAGAGCTATAAGATTGAAGACCTTGGTGAGGTCTCAAGGAGAAATAAGGAGGAGGCTTGGTGAGCCTCATTAAAGGAGATCCATAGAAGGCCATTAAAGGAGTTCTTAGGAGAACTCATTGGAGAAATTTACCACCAAGGAGAAGTTCCTGATAAAGGAAGATTTTGGGACAATTGTCACCATCCGACAACAAGCCCAAACTGAGATAGATTTGGCAAGGAGCTTGCCAAATCTTAGAGGAGATTGGTGAAGACCTCAAGACTTTTAGATTCTTGAGAAGAGGGCCTAGATTGAAGTTATAATTCGACAAGGAGGTTGAAGGAGAAAGGAACCAAACATTACTACCAAACCTAAGAGGTTTGAAGATTGCCTTTGAAGGCTAGAAGGCTCATTTGAAGATAGGGGTTTGCTAAATCTTTAGAGAAAATTGAAGGGTTCTTGAAAAAACTCAACTACAATTTGGGGAATTCCCTACCAAATTTTTGAGTTTCAAGAACAATATTTCAATGCAAAAATTGACTACAAAAGGGTAGCAATTAGGACAATATTACTAGTTATAGAAATTTAGATTTCTAGGATACATCTTGAAGGAGAATCAAAGTCACCTACTACAGTTAAAGGGCAGCAAGTTAGAGGTTTTTCGGAGCTACAAAAATGTGAGTTAGAGAGCTATTTTAGACAGCCAATAATAGTTGCAAGTTCATCTAGTTAAAGGGTAACAATTTGGTGAATCGAATCACCAAGAAATCCTTCATCTACGTAGATCATTAAGGTAAGAAACTTGGGTGCAAATAGGTTCATTAATTGAACTTTAAATTAATTCGTTATCAAGTTCCATTAAGCACCATATTAGAGTTTTAAGAAGTTGCAAAGATAAGGTTGCATATTATAGTCTTCAAAAGAGTGCAGAAGGAATTTTATTTTAAAGGTTTATACCTACACATTAAAATAGGAGTTAGATATATTTTGATAGAAATAAAAATATCATCTTCCTATTATTTAGTTACAACAAATAAGACTACATTAAGTTACAAAGATTATAGTGCATTTAGGAGCAATTACTAGTGCATGATTTAAGGTTAATTTAAAGGAGTAATAAGGTGAGATCAATATTGCACTATACTAATTGTTCTTAAAGAGTTTTAAGGTGCACTAAGTGTTTTAGTGAAGGTGAAAGTTAGTGCAAAGATTAATCTCTCAAGAACATATTGTTTACATGATTATTAGCTTGGATTCATTGTTACTAAATTATCCAAGTGAAGGAGTTAGATACTAGTGTTTTCTAATAAGAAAGGTAACAATACATTGCTCTCAAGGATTAGAGCAAGTAGCAACCATATCTAAGAAGCAAAGGAAAAGCTTCAGATCTATCTACATTTATCCTCAAGCTATACAATGAGGAGCCATCATATCATAGGAGAAAATAACATCAAAAGGAGACAAGGAACTCTCAAAACTTCGGTGCAAAATAGAGTTTCTTATTTATATTATATTGGTGCACCATATCCCTCCTAAAGAGGATAAAATATAGAGTGTCTCAAGACACTAAGATAATAGGTATTCTATATCCACTATTGGTGAATCATCAAAGGTAGAAGGTGCAAACTTTGGGTAGAGAAGGTGAGCCAATCTAGGGCTCATAAGCACCGGTTTTGGGTGTCTAGAAACACCATCTCAGTTTCCAAAGCAAGCACCCATGAACGATGTCAACCTGCAATAACATAAGGAAGATTTACACCCATTACATACCTATTGTAAAGTAAGGAGAACAACAAGCTAGGAAAGCTACGTAAAAGCAAGTTGAAGGCTACAGAGTATTACCTCAATCAAGCATCGAACTTCTATCTAGGAAGTGAGCCATCAAAGCAACCAAGAGCATCAACTGATTGATGACATATCATCTACCAAAAGGGTAATTTTGGATTCATAGTTGGAACCAACCTTGAAGAAATAATCACTGGAAAATGCAAGCTTGCACTCACTGGCAAGAAGGAGGAAAGCATTGGAGAAAATATTGAACAACTTGCATCTGCTAGAGAAGATATAAGGATAAAAATAATGTTGAGGACAACCTCACATGCAAGTGCCACTTGGCACAACGTAAAGAGGTATTACACATTTCAATAATGCCCATGCAGGAGCCTAGTGAAGGAGTAATGCTTATCTTGAAGCATTGAAGGAAGGATCCTAGCAAAGAAGTAATGCCCACCTTGGAGCATTGAGGGTAGAGACAATCATTACATCTTGGAGCATTGGAACCCAAGTTGTAACCTCTACAAAGTAAGTGCCACATGTTCAAAGCATCAAGAAGGCATTATAATGCCTCAAGAAATCCACGTAGGGGAGATAACACTATTAATAACCCAGGTTGAAAGATGCACTCACATCAAAGTGAGAATATTGAAGCAAAAGCATGCGGTTTCAATAGGGATGTTCACTCGCACAGAGAGGTCAAAGCAAAGATGATCATGGTAAGACTTTCATGAAAGGAAGAGCATTGAATGCTCATCTTCATATAGAGAACATAGTTCCTAGAGATCCATTGAAGAGAGTAAAGTCTTAAGCAACTCGACGTACTGCATTACTAAGGTAATTTCAAGATTAAATTGCTTGCTTTAATTAAAGTGACATAGGAGTTATAAGGTGATCAAATTTACTACTACATTGGAATAACAAGCATTAACCAAGCATTAGTAAGTTATAAAGCAAGTTCAAGGTACTATAATTGAAGTACATTCTCATATTATAATATTTACAAATAACCAAGTAGGATATATAAGGTTTTCAACCTTGGTAAACTCAAATATCAATTTGCAAATACTATTATCATTATTTTCTAATATTCCAAAGTAGGGAGATATAAGGTATACTACATCAAACATAGATTATTGGAATTTAGAAATATTAAACTATTGGATATTAAAGGATGTAAAAGGAAGTTCATTATTTACTTAAAGGAGTTGGAATTATTTACTTACACTTGTCTCATACTCATACTAAAGGGAAAAAAGAAATCCAACCATAGAGAACTTCAAATTGATAAGTGCATAGTTCATTAGGAGAGATAAGGTAAAATAGGAGTTGATTATTGATTTACAAAATATTACAAAATCAACCCAAAAGGTGAACTATTACTTACTAAGCACTTTATCAAACTTATAGCACATTCCAATCACTAGGGAGACATAAGGAATCCTACAAAACCTAAGTCTAGAAAGGTTTTATCAAATTGGTTCATATACTCTAAACTAGGGAGTCATAAGGTAGTCTACTACAAAGGACCCATAAAAAGTGTTCTTAAAACATAAAAGAGCTAAAACTAAGAAAATGTCTACCTCAAAGGATACAATGAACAATGATATGAACAACACCATTAGAAAGGAAAGAGCAAGTGTCATAAAAATTGGAATCAAGAATTTACTTATAAAGTATGAAGGAGACTTAGACCTTACTTCAAAAAGGATTCATAGATAAGATTTAAAAGATAACTTTGAAACCATGGAATATTATCTACATGCTTGACTCATCGAAGCATTTTATAATGGAAATAGTGGTATTCAAATTCCTTTAGAATTTGTTAGCATATTATATATGGTATAACTTAAATTCAAATGTTACAAGGATGAGAATGTAGAACAAAGAGGATTGATAGAATTACTTAAACTAAAAACAGAAATGGATGAGTCAAAACTAAAGAAGATATTTCAATCCTCATGTAGTATTAATACTTCAAGTTCAACTAACACAAAATATTATCATGATGCCTAAAGTATTTATTCAGAAGCTTCTACACAGAACCTAAAATATGATAAAAGGACAAAGGAATAAAGAAGATACTTTTGTAAGAATCAGATGATTGTACGCCCACCTATGAAAGTACCAATTCCAAAGATAATAATAAACAAGAATAAAAAGAAGAATAACCAAATCAAGGAGGCATACAATGCAATGTGAATTAAATATAATACAAAGGACCAGATCAAGTTGAATAACATATGAAGATCAAAGATCCATATTGAAGACTAAAGTCTTCAATACCCAAATAATGTAATACATGGGATTTTAGAGTATATTACATCATATGGGTCATGTAAATATACCACCTTCGGTACATAACTAGAGTAGGAGTTTACTTTAGAGTAAATTTAGTTGGTTACTTCAAGTATTGTAATAAATTCACGAGTGTCAATGTGCAAGTTGTAAATGTGCATGTAGTCCACATGTACATGAGTCTTAGGTAGAGTAGGGCTAAAGAATCTATCTTCCTATATAAAGGTCTCATAGTGAGTTATTATAGAGAGGATAGTAAATATAGAGAGTGTGTGGTATAGTTTAGTAGAATGGTATAATGTAGTCTTTTCAAATCTGCTCATGGAGTGCTCATGTCCTCCATTATATAACATTGTATTTTTTTGTCACTTTCATTAATGATATATTTTTTATTTATTTGCAAATGTTCATCTCATTATTTTCCTACATATTATTGTGACATTAGTTTATAGTTTCTTAGATTAGTTATCTTGCATCTTGTGGTTGTTCTTCTTGTAATATCGTCCAGTAAAAGTTAACAATAGCATAACATAATGATAGTTCAACACATCTGACAACCCATGGAATATATTAGAGTAGTTAATTTTTAGTGTCAGGAAATATGTATGCATAGTTAGTTGTCAATTATTCAAGAGTAATCAATTGTGTGTAGTCATTTGTGATTAAAAAATAACCAAAAGTCATCATTTTATGGTATAGCCCATTCTAATACTTTTTTGTGCTAATCATTTTGGTATCACATCCATACACTTTTTAGGGACCCTAGATTAATTATTTTGTGGTATAGCCCATTTTTATCCTCTTTTCAAGCTTATTTTTTTGGTATATAACACCCATACACTTTTTCAAAACCTACAAAGTGCTTGCAAATGACTGGAGGTACTTGAGCTTTCCAAGAAATGGAGATATTGGGAGAATAAGTGAGATTCTTGGAAGAGCAATAATAAACATTCTAATAGCTACTACACAAAATTGACAAATTGAATAGATTAGGTGACATTGAGAATAAAGTAGAAGGCCTATATACTGCATATGCAAATAGTGGATAGATCAACTAGAAATCAAGAAGGTACTTCTAAAGGTTGAGTGTGAAATAACTTGTCCAATGATATAAATTAGAGAATTACAAAGATATATTTTTCCAAATATGATGGAAAAAACCCTATAAATTAGTTGTAGAGGGCTAAATAGTATTTTTCTCTTCATGTCATTTCCCAAAATGAAAGGCTTATGATGGCATACTTCAACCTTGATCATTTAGCCATAAAATGGTACCTATGGTTGGAGAATATGTACCTGCATCTTACTCAGGGTGAATTTTGTTAGAAATAGAGTTTATTCCATCATTTGGGTTATGTAAATGTATCTTCCAAGGTACATACTTAGGACATTAGATTACTTTAGGGGAAGTTATCTAGTTACTTCATGCAATGTAATAAATGCACAAGTGTCAATGTGCAAGTTGTATATGTGCAAGTTGTCCCTTGCACAACTAGGTAGAGTGTTGGCCAAGGAACCTATCTTCCTATATAAGAAAGACCTCATTGTTAGATAGATATAGAGTCAGGGGACATAGTCAGATAGTGTAGCTTAGAGCATAGTACAATTTTGTGTACATCACCATCCATTGGTGATGGGTGCAATGTAGTTCAATAGCTTTATTAATGGAGTGTTCATTTCCTCCATAGCTACATTGTATTCTTTTATATGATTTCTATTTACAACATATTTCAGTCATCTAGCAGATTTACTTTCTTTCATATTATTCTGCATCTTGTGATTGTTATCTCCTAGTGCTCATTACATCAAAATCTAATAATGGTATCAGAGCTATGGTAGATCTAGCCATAGTAGGTCAATAGGAAAACCACCATTATTATTGAGCCTAAGTTTTTTGTCAACTTGATGCGTTACTGGACCAACCATTATCAAAAACTCTCAGAAGAGTCTAGGTGGTAGAATTAGGGAGAGTCACAAAGTTAGGACTGAAAGAAATCTCAGCTCTAAAAATACTGAGATTATATTTGACTAGAGTCTTTTCCATAGAGTTGCAAGAAAAACTCGTGAAGACTAGGACTCAACATTCAATCCACTAGATTGATAAATCATCTAGTGAAGATCATCCAAGATATCTAGAATTTTCTAACTATTGCCTAAAGTTTCTTTTGTTGTAAAAAATTAATTCTTAGAGGATTGGGACTCCTCCTACAATAGAAATCTAGGAGACTCCAACTTCATTGCCCGAAGGTCGGTGTGCCTTCATAGTGTAGATATTAGTTCCTTGTGCAAGAGAAGAATACTATGGAAGAAGACTTCTAGTGAAGAGTCATGGTGAAGTCAAGAGACTGAAGATCTCCATTGCTGGATTGAAGAACTTCATAGTTGAAGAATATGCCATAGAAGCCTTGATACAAAAAGCCATAGTAGCCTTGAATAAAAGGCCATAGAAGCCTTGATATAAAATGCCATAAAAGCCTTGATACTGAAAAGGCCATAGAAGCCTTGATACTAAAAAGGCCATAGAAGCCTTGATACTAAAAAAGGCCATAGAAGCCTTGATACTAAAAAAGGCCATAGAAGCCTTGATCCTGAAGAAGAATTTAAAGAGAATATCTGATTCAGAAGTAGACTAAATATTTTAGTACTAATATCTTTGTTGTAGGGAAAGAAGATTCAGTGAGTTGGGAAACTTCCTACAAGAAATTTAGGAAGAGTATCTTCTTCAGAATCAACTCAACACCTGAAGCAAAAGTGAAGAGATCAAGAGAAGATCTCATTGAAGAACTTCCAGTATTGGAAAGAAGAAGAAGGACTAGGTGAGTCCTACTCGAATCCAGAAGTAGTAGAATCAGATATCTAGAAGAAGATCTCACCACCAACACTTCCAGGAGTAGAAGGTTGAAGAGAAGGTCTCAAGGAAGACCATCAAAAGTTGCAATATCGAAGACCTAGGAGAGGTCTCAAGAAGAATCTAAAAAAGGCTTGTAGAGCCTTGTTGAAGATCATCAAAAGAGTTCTTAGGAGAACTCATTGGAGAAATCCACTACCAAGGAGAAGCCCCTGATAGTGAAGGACTTGGGACAATTATCACCATCCGACAACAAGCCCAAGAAGAAGAATTTGGTAAGGAGTGCCAAATCCATGAAGAAGAATTTGGCAAGGAGTGCCAAATCATGGAAGAAGAATTTGGCAAGGAGTGCCAAATATGAAGAATAATTTAAGGAGTGCCAAATCCTAGAATAAGATCCTCTTGAAGTCAGAATTCGATAAGAAGACTTGAAGATAGAAGAAGCTCACCAAATCTTGGAGATTTGAAGATTACCTCTCATAGCAAGAAGGCACCACTTTAGAGACAAAGACTTCTCCAAATCTACAGCATAAGGAGGAGAACACAAGAGGAGAACAAGCCACCAAATCCTAGGCTCATGAAAGAAAGTTTGAGACCATCATTTGGTGAAGAAGGAGTTGTTCAGGATAGTCTACAAAGAGCTGCAAGATCCTACTCGAAGCAGCAACTTGGTGATCCTAGACACCAAGATCTACATCCTCTACAAAAGTGGAAAAAGAGCTACATAAAATTTCAAAAGGTAAGCAAATTTTGGTGCAAGTAGATTCATTAATTGGATTACTTATCAGATTTGTTAGAGCACTTGAATTTGGATTAAAGTTGCAAGAAGAAAATTAGATTACAGTCTTCAAAAGTGCAAAAGAAAAAGGTTCTTTTTAAGGATTCATTTGCACATTAATTAGGAGTTGATTAGATTTTAGAATTGCTTCTATCAACTACCTATCATCTACTTTGGAAAAATAAAAAGAAGACTAAGTCCTACAATACTAAATTGTAGTGAAATTGTAGAATAATTATTGAAGGTTCATTTCAGATTATTCTTGATTAGTTGTAGTAAATTTGATTAAGTGCATTATCTTGAGAGTTGATTGGAGTGATAAGGTGAAATTGTTAGTGCATTAAAAATAAAGTCTATTAGATTTATTTGCACTATTATACTACTCTCAAAAGAAATTAGTTTTGTGTTTTTGAAGGGCACAAAATCTGATTTGTATCAAGTGTCTAAAGACACTATTAAAGCACAAAAATCTGCAACACATAGTGGCCAAGTGAAGCCACCAAAATAGGTTAGAATCCTCCAAAATCTGGAGAAGAACACAACTAACCAAAAATAGAAATAGAAGCTTCAAATATTGAGACTTGGTGAGTCTCAAATCCAAAGCATTACAAGGTTAGATGCAAGGAAAGAAAGTGCAGAAAATTGCATCAATTAAAGAGCTTCTATCTACTGTTATCTAAGCTTGGATTTGTTATCAAAGTGTCCAAGAAAAAATGGGAAGGTGTCTACTCATAAAAGACAACCTCAAAACCCTTATATTGCAGGAAAAATCTGCCACAAAACCAGAATTTCAGATCTGGAAAAAGAGTGCAAAAGAAGGTACATTAAAGAAGCCTTATATACAATTTATGATACATTTTATTGCACTACTCTAATATGGTTTTTACAGCAAAATAGCATATTTGAAAGTGCCTCAAAAGACACAATAACTATAGGGTAAATCATCCAAGGAAGGTCGAACATCAACACTCTTCTTCCCAAGAAAAAGGAGCCACTCAAAGGGCTCATCTTGGATGGACGAACCTACAAAATCAAAGCCCACATAAGGCTATCATCAAGCTACATTTACGTAGATAAAAATAGTGCACATCTACTATGAAAAGGCATCAAAAATCTACACAGGAATCAACACGTTGGAGGCATAGAAGACAAGGAGCAAAGGTGCTACATTCAAGGTCTTTAACTTGGAGAAGATCATCCACCAAAGGAAGCACCAAAATCGACATTCAAAGCTCCATAGCACCTCATCAATCCACCTACAAAAGAAAAGTTTGCTTGCTGCCCAAGAAACATAGCAAAGCAAAGGAATGGCATACAAAAGGATTTGAGGAGTTATAATATTCTCCTTGGAAGATGTTACAGGGAAGGACTTCATGCAGAGAGTTTGAATGCCACTTGGCATAAACTTTCTAAGGCACCATTTCATCTCTCAATGCTCAAGAAACCTCACATAGGAGTTACAAGGAATATCAAGGAAGTGGTGACACTTGTTATCCTCCACAAGCTTCACACAAGTGCCCACACGAGTGCCCATACATTATAGAATGATCAAGAAGCATTGAACAAGAAATTGGTATGTTAAAGAAGGAGAGGAGCACTCATTTGTAATGGGTGTGACACATGTCACAAAGCCCATGATTATTCCTCCATAAAATGTGCTCAAAGTCCAAAGTTCAATATATAGTAAAGCACGGTCAAAGCCATCCAAAGCACAATGTGGAAGGAAGGAAGAAGGAGCATTAAAGGCTCCTGGTCTTGAAGGTCAAACCTTCCTATTTTTATAGCGCCTACATTCCAACATTGAAGACAAGCAATTCCAAGGCATCTCCATTGATTCTAGCACCAAAGGTGACCTTAATATTGTTGTTATATCCAGCCAAAGAAAGCACTGAATAGTGAGGAGATTTAGCATCCAAAAGGTAAGGTTTAATCCCATTTTATTATTGCTTTCATGTTTGGAGATATAAGGGTTATAAGCTAAGGTTAAATCTTAGATTTTGAAAGCAAAATCTATAAGGGATAACTTATCAAATTGAATTAATATTTGCAATTTAACCTAGGAGAAATAAGGAATTCTACTTGGATTAAATTCTTTAACATTTTTGCAAATATTATTAATTTTCTAATTTTCCAAATTTGGGAGCCACAAGGGTTACTACATCAAATTAATTTATTGGAAATTAGAAACAATCCAAGGGATATAAAAAGAGGTTATTAGGTTTTTTACTAAGGTTGGAAAATTATAATTTTCTTGTCTCAAAACTTCTAAAAAGGGATAAAAGAAATCCAACATTAAAACCTCTTCAAAAATTGAAAAGTGCTTAGTTCAATAGGAGTAATAAGGTGTTAAGAAGTTGATTTTTGATCTTTACAAAATTTGTACAAAATCAACCAAAATTGAACTATATTTTTACAAAAGCACTATATCATACTCCAAAATATCTAGGGAGACATAAGGAAGTCCACAAAATCTAAGAATTGATATTAGGGAAATTCAAATGGCATCAAACAAATTCTTCCTAGCAGAATCTCAACTACTCAAGGGTCCAAATTATTTCTCTTGGAAAAATAAAGTGAAAGCAATCTTAGTATATGAAAAACTTTGGGATATTGTCAAAGGGAAAACATAGAGACCTACCATAGGTGAAACTAAAATCCTAAAGTTTGAAGAAAATGATTCAAAGGCTTTAATGATAATAAATTTTGCTATCACTAATGAGATTCAACCATATATCAGTTCAGCCAAAACATCTTCAGATGCATGGACAAGCCTAGAGAAATTTTTTGAAGGAAAGAATAAGGTGACTATCCTTCATCTCCAAACTCAACTTCACTCATTAAATATGAATAGTGGAGAAAGCATAGAACTATTCCTAAGGAAGGTAGCAGATATTAAAGGGAAATTATTGACCTTAGGAGAATCAGTTAAGGATGAACTTCTCACTCAAGTAACCATGAGAGCACTTCTAGATAACTATAAACATTTGGTCACATCTTTACAGGTTTTAAGCAAAGATACTTCTTTTGATGACCTAGTCAATATACTTCAAGAATATGAAGTAGAAAATACTGTGAAAGATGAGATGACTAACACTGCATTGGCATCAAAAGATAATCCACAGGGAAATATTGCTTCTTCAACAAGAGGATAGAAAACATGGTATTGTCAGATATGCAGAAAGAAAGGTCATAGTACCAGCTATTGTAGATACAATCCCAAAAATTGAAAGCAAGGAAATCAGATGAATAATGGGAATCAATTTCAAACTCGACAATATCAAAGGAACCCTCATCAGTAGCAATTTCAGCGACCAACCAATTATCCTCAACTGGAATATCAGAAGAGAAATCAGAAGGGACACCTGGTTTAGAGGATAGAAGAAATTGAAGAACTGGAAGAACCCATAGATGCCTATGAGGTGAAAGCTCTATCAACAAATGCTACATATTATAGAGACACTAATTATTTGCTTGAACAGGTTACAAAGAATACAAAGGAAGAGTACAAAGATCAAGATGAAGAAGAAGATCCATATTGAAGACTAAAGTCTTCAATACCCAAATAATGTAATACAAGGGGGTGTTAGAAATAGAGTTTATTCCATCATTTGGGTTATGTAAATGTATCTTCCAAGGTACATACTTAGGACATTAGATTACTTTAGGGGGAAGTTATCTAGTTACTTCATGCAATGTAATAAATGCACAAGTGTCAATGTGCAAGTTGTATATGTGCAAGTTGTCCCTTGCACAACTAGGTAGAGTGTTGGCCAAGGAACCTATCTTCCTATATAAGAAAGACCTCATTGTTAGATAGATATAAAGAGTCGGGGGACATAGTCAGATAGTGTAGCTTAGAGCATAGTACAGTTATGTGTACATCACCATCCATTGGTGATGGGTGCAATGTAGTTCAGTAGCTTTATTAATGGAGTGTTCATTTCCTCCATAGCTACATTGTATTATTTTATATGATTTCTATTTACAACATATTTCAGTCATCTAGCAGATTTACTTTCTTTCATATTATTCTGCATCTTGTGATTGCTATCTCCCAGTGCTCATTACATCAAAAGCTAACAAATTTGAAAAATAATTACTCTTTCAGTTTGGACCGAGTGAGTATAAGGAATTCACTAGTGTTCTCACTAAATTAAAATAGATAATCAATATTTGAGAATATCAAACTCAATTTGAAAATTTGACAAACTACATAAGGGGATTACATGCATATTTTTTCTAAAGTTGTTTTATTAATTGGCTAAAGGAAGACATCTATGCAAAAATTTAAAATGTTCAAACCAACTATAATGATGGTAGTAGTAGGGTTGGCTAGATTGGTTGAAGATAAATTCATGGTACAATGACATACTTTTAAACCTTCTCAAGCTTAACCATGACTTCCATCCTAAAATCCATCAAACTTGGTCAAAAAATACCTCCAATAAAATACCTAACCCAAGAATAAGTGGATGCATGGTGTTCACAAGGGTTGTAATACAATTGTGATGATAAATACTCCTTGAAACATAAATGCATGCAACAAAAAATATATTTACTCAATGTAGATGAACCTTACACTATAAAATCTCATGATGAAGAGGAGGACCCTATAGAAGAGGATAAACTAAAATAGTCTAAATTGAAAAAGGATTAACCATAGAATATCATAGTACATGATTTAATAGGAATTACTACTCCAAAAACCATGAAATTAGTTGGGCACTTCAAGGGGCAATGACTCATCATACTCATCAATTCTAGTACACAATTTTATTGATCCTCGATTGGCCAAAAGAGTATATTATTACATTTACTTGTACAATTCTTTTGAAATTTTGAAAACCTATGGGGGTGCCCTTCTATACAAGGATAAATGTAGAAATTTCAAGGTACATATGGGTGAATACACCATCAAGGATGAAATGTTTGCACTTCCTTTAAGAGGATGTGACATTGTTTTGGAAACACAATGACTTCATACATTTGACTTGGTATTTTGTTACTTTTCTAAACTCTAGATGAAATTCACTTAACATGGAAAATAATACACTCTTTATGGTATGGTTGTAGGTTCCACCCAACTTATTAGTTCCCATCGTATGGATAAAATTTTGAATAAATCATCTCATAGGGTGGGGTAATTTTTTGCAATACAAGCCCTAACTACCAATGAAATAATTTAGTTGATTAAATTATAATAAATTATGGATAAGCATGCATTTGTGTTTGTAGAACCCCACAAATTACCACCATGGTGCACCCATGATCATTGTATCTAGCTTATCCCAAAAATTTTACCACCCAACATCTACCCCTATAGATACCCATAAGTACAATTGACATAGATTGAAAAATGGTCTAAGAATTATTAGCTGATAGCAATATATATATATATATATATATATATATATATATATATATATATATATATAAAACTATAAACACAATGATAAAACAATAAAAATATGGGGCTCTTTTTGTATTAGATATTTGCTTTTCAATGTGTTACAATCAAGTTCCCTCTAAGGGGATGCTACCCATGATACAATGAATACAAATAAAATATCCAGGTACACTAAACAATCTTCTTGCAATCACAAATTATTTAGGGGCAGGTTTTCAATGATCACCGCAATGAGTATGGTGTGGATCCTATGATTCTTTTTCATTCATTGAATCTTGTAATATGCACACAAAAGAACTAGAAAATAAATCAAAAGCATATGTGTGATAAATGAAATTGAATGCGATGAAATAAGATAAACCAAAACAAAGAATATGAAATATGAAATATATCTAAATGTAGGAATGATAAAAATACTGATATAAGCTATGCTAAAAGAAAATAGTGAAAACCATATCTTTGTCTAGGACCATCTCAAAGTAAGACGACCTTGCGTGCAAGCCATCTCAGGGTGAGACGGTCGTTTTCTCTTAACTAAATTTTCTCGAAACCAGTCCTGCGAAATGTACGAGATGTACTAGATGTGTTATCAAAGGATTTCACACTATGAGAGTGACTTGGTGGGTTAAATTGATAATCGAAGCAAGGGTATTCAATTGCATAGAATATGGGAGCTCAACTTCCTATCCTTTTTAGCAATATGATTGCATGACTTTCAGAAGCAAAATGGCTTGGAGGATAAAAATGGAGGGCACTCCGTTATTTGAAAGCTTGAGCTTGAGGTATGATTTTGGGGCAGCACTTAATTTCTCAAATTCAAATATTCTAGATTCTTAAAACTAAGGGGTGAGTGCCATTTTATAAATTCTTAGTAAAAATCTAGGGCACTCTACATGAAAAACAAATAGGTAGTGCAAATTAAGAAAAATAAATGCCTATCTCTAAAATTTCATGTGATTGATATTTTTCATGCATTTTTATGTTTTAGCCCATGCGAGGCATTTAATGTATTTCTCAATATCATACATGGGGTTAACTAGTAGTTTCGACTACCAGTTATGTACCTTTTTATTTTAAGCTTACTTTTGGTGGTCGTCTCAGGGTGAGATGACCATGGTTTTGTGAACATCTCAGGATGATATGGACACAATTTAGAGACCATATTAGGGTGATATGGCCACATTTTAGTGGTCATGTCAAGGTGATATGACCACGGTTTAGTGTCCATATCAAGGTGAGACAACCATGGTTTATGGGGAACTATACCCATTTAAGTGGTGAAAACCATTGTTTTAGCCCTGAGGCTACCCAAGGTGGGTTAGGTGGTCTAAAAGGAGTCCATTCAGGTAGTCTCCTCAATATGACCTATTTTAGGTGTCTATAGATTCCCATTTTTGTGATGCTTTATGTGATAACAAAATGCAGAGCAAAAATAAATCACCTAAAAATTGTTGATTTAAAGGTCAATGATTTTCATTAAAAAAATCAACGTAAGATGCCCCAATCATGGAAATATCATGTGCTTTTTGAATGTGCTTCCAAAACTTTGATGAATTTGGTTTGATCTTGATTTATTCTCAACCATGGATAGACGGTAGTGGTCTAGCGGTAGTGGTTTTACAAATACCAAGTATCTATTTTGGTCTTAGTTTCTTCTCAACCATGGATAGATGGTAACGGTCTAGTGATAGTGGTTTTACAAATACCAAGAATTTGTTTGATTTTTATTTTTATTTGTTATCTACCCCAACAAAAGGGGACATGATTGTCTTTGGCAATGATTCTTGAGCGAACACAATTTGCATTGTTGAGTGTTTGATTATTGATTTCATTATGAATTTGTAATAATATGACTGCCCCCTTAAGCGATGAGTCTATAGAGGAGTTGGAAAATGATGAAAGTGATGATTTTATTGACCAAGATAACCGTACTTGGGTTTAATCGGGTTAATGCTATGTGTAAATGGATTTTAGAACCCATGACAAGCTTTATTTTGACCCATTTTGATTTTTTTTAGATTTTTTAAATGAGTGGCCTTATGGTAATTGAATCATCCTACCATATTACGTGGATAACCAATTGTTTCAACCACTAGGTGACTAGAGAAAACAACTAGATACAAGGTTCATTCGATGTGTTTTAAAAATGGTTTAACCAAAGGAGTTAAGTGCCTTTAGAGCCTTTTGATTTGATGTGACCAAAGGGGTTAGGTAGATTTGGAGATTTTTGAATTGAAATGTGACCAAAGGGGCTAGTCACCTTTGGATCCTTTGTAATTGATATGACCAAAGGGGTTAGGTGCCTTTGGAGCATTTTGAATTGATTTGACCAAAGAGACTAGGTTCCTTTGGAGAGTTTTAAATTGATGTGACCAAAGGGATTAAGTGCATTCATTTGGGGCATTATACATTGGATTTGGCTTTGTTGTGATTTTATTTTTATTTTTATTTTTTTAATTTTTTGCAATTTTGGTACAAACCATGATCGTCTCACCCTAAGACGATCATGTGTGTGCCACATGGCCATCTCAGATGGCTACCTTTTTGAAAAAATATAAATAGAAAATTAGGATTTTTTGACATCACTTTTGCTATTTGCAATGAGGGAAGAGAGATATGGAGGAGGAGAGTGATTTATGATGTGAAGCCTTGCCAAAAATTTACCAAACCTAACCATGGACCAACCCAAGGCTTCTTCGAGTAGAGGAGACGGAGTGAGGAGGGTAAGTACCTCATTTTCACTATTTTATTTATTTTAAGGATAAAATGAACCTCATTAAATAAAATGGTTAAGGAACATCACATTAATGTTTAAGGTAATGAACCTAACCTAGATTAGCTTAGATTTAAAGGTTTTATCCTTTTTGTCTTTTTTTTTTTGCATTTAATTTTTATTTTGTACAACTATGTTTTTTTGTTTTGAAATTGGGGGTTGTCTTAGGGTGAGACGACCCCTATTTTTGAACTTTATGATTGTTGGGTCCAATAGTCAAAAATGTTAACCATTGCGGTGGCCATCTCGACTTGAGACAGTTGCACCTAGGGGCCATATCGATATGAGATGGACTCACTTAGGGATCATCTCAAGTCTAGATGACTACTATGGCTTAGGATTTGGCTTTAATTGCTTGTATTTTTTGTTTTCTTTTATCTATTTTGATTTATTGTAAATTTTATAATTTGTTTTTAGCTTCTTAGAGTGTGACATAAGTCTACCCATGTCTTTAAGAGGGCACGTAATAATCTCTTTAATGATGATTGGGAGTGGCTTAGGGTCCTTCGCCTTATGCATGTAACTAAACTAGAGCTAGTATACATAGACCAAGCCTATCTGATGGCCTTGACCGATCGATGTGATAGTCAAACTAATACCTTCAAATTTTTGACTTGCAATATGACCATCACACTAGAGGATGTTTACAGGATTCTTTGCATTTCAATAGAGGAAGAGCCCATTTTATCATCGCCCACTGAACAACATTTGAGAGCACTTTAGAGAGTCTATCACTAGCACTAGCAAAGTGTAGAGCATGATCTAGAGAGATATGGGGTGAGGGTGGAGGATTAAGATTCATAGCTCCTAAATTGTAGGTATATAGTGCTTATGTCACTCATGTCTAGCATTTTTTATCTTATTCTTTGAGTGTGAGATTCCCATGGAACCTGCTTGATCTTGTTTAGGACTTGGTTGAGTGTATAGTAGAGAATACATAAATTATGGCTTGGGGACTACCCTATTGGCACATCTCTATGATGAGGTATTTGAGATCAGGCACCATGGCTAACTTGGATTAGGGTGTTATTTCCTATTGCAAATATGGGGTTGGGAGCACATTCATATAGATAGACTGAATGGGCTACCATGGTGGACACAATGGTAGATAGTAGATAGGCTATGCCATCCTCTGGAGATGGGATGAGGAGCTAAAGAACACAAGCTTATACTAAGAGGGGTGTGAACAGTATAAGATAAACTTTTACTTTTATTTCCCAAATAATACTATCCAATATTATCAATTGCAATATATTTCCAAATTAGTGTTAACCAATATCATCAATAGTAGCAACAAAGTAATGCATAAACCATCACACACATGAGAGACATAGATTTAAAATGGTTCACCCAATGTGGGTTACATCCATGGAGAGAATATTTCTTCTAAATTTTCTTAGTAAATATCTTAGGAACCAATTCCCTATTACAATGTTTATGGACCTCTGTCCAAAGGAGATCTCAATCCCCTATGCTTAAGTTTGTGTACCTATATTCATAGGATAATTTTATCCCCTTAAATCTAGTTCATGGAACTCTATCCCCTTAACTTTGGTTCATGGAACTCTATCCATAGGAGAACTCTATCCCCTTAACTTTGGTTCGTGGAACTCCATCCATAGGAGACACATGTCCCCACTACTCTAGCTAGTGGACCTCTATCTATAGGAGACCTTTTTCCCTATTGCTCTGACTAGTGGACCTCTATCCATAGGATACCTTTCTCCACATTGCTCTAGCTAGTGGACCTCTATCCATAGGAGACCTCCGTCCCCACTACTCTTGCTAGTGCACCTCTATCCATAGGAGACCTTTGTCCCTACTACTCTAGCTAGTGGATATCTATCCATAGGAGACCTATATACCCACTGCTCTGGCTACCTATAAATATAGTACACACCTCTATATAACTCTACTATAAATATGTACATACTACATGCAAAAATATATCTCAACTCTATCTCATATCTGCACACATTACATGCACAAATTTGTCTCAATTCTATCCCAAATATTCACATATTACATGCACAAATATTTCTCAACTCTGTCCCAAATCTACACACATTAAATGCACAAATATGTCTCAAATCTATCCTAAATATGCACACACTACATGCACAAATTTATTTTAAATATTCTCACAAGACTTGCTCAAATCTACCTCAAATCTGTTTCAAGTCTTCTCATAAGACTTGCTCAAAACTCCCTCAAACCTATTTCAATTCTTCTCACAAAACTTTCTCAAAAAACATACTCAACCAATCCAATATCTTCCACACAAATGATGTTCATCTATTTCTAGATCTAGCATAATAGTGTCACCAAGTGCTTTATCTAATATTCAATGTGATTTCTTTAACTTGAAGCAGTTTAGACATATTCTACCTAGAATTCATTTAACCTATTGAACATATAGAGAATGATATGCACTTGACAAATTCTCAATATGTTCTACACATTCATTAAGTTTGTTGCTTTTACATGTCTCACATTTATTTCATTCTAAAGGTAGCTCTAGTCTAGCACTTGATAACTGACCTTTTTATGTATTTTCCACAATCAAAACTAATACACACACTTGCTTCATAAATCTAATTTCTAACATTTGCACATTCACTTCCAATGTCACTCAAACCAATGCCTACAAGATTTACAAATTCATTCAAACAATGAAGCACAATTTGTTCTTAAACTCTAGCACATGTGGTTCCAACTTCATCCATCAATGGAGTTCAAACAATGAAGCATAACTTATTTCACAAACCATAGCTCAAATAATCCAAAAAATGCACATATACAATCCTTATTTATCCACCTTAATATTTAGAAATATTTTCTCAACCAAACACCTTAAATAAGGAATGATATCACCATACCTCTTGACTTGCTTTGATGAAGAAGTGTCCTCAAAACCTGTCTCAAAATATTCTATCTTTATTATGCAACATTCAAGGTTTAGTTACCATAGAACTTTTCAATAATCCACATGATAAACCTCTCTTCAAAAATGTGTACAAAGATATTACTTTACAACTCCATTTAATTTCTCAAAACAAGGATTTTTAATCAAAGAACAAAACCCTTCAAACTTTATTTCACCATGCATAAATACACACAATAATTAAACCACAAAACACCTTATAAATCCTACTTGTAAAAGCCACAAATAATTTTCAATGTCATCACCCAAAAACCCTAAGTGCAAAATACATATTTGATTTAACTTTCACACACTTTATTACTCCTTTATTTCTAAAATTATTTCAACCTTATAAAGCCACAATGAAAATCTGAATTATCATTATGCACACAGAATATTTAATTTCAAAACATCATCCTTATGTCTCCCTATATCAAGAAATATGCACTCCTTACAAAGAAAAAATTAAAATTTATGTCTTCCTATATCAAGCACTAACATACCACAAATTTTAATAAAAAATTTATGCCCTAATTGCATCTGCCATCGCCATCACTGCCAAGAGTAAAAAATGAAACCTCATAGAGCCCTTGCTCTAGTATGAGCTAGAGTGCCAGCTAGGCTGACCCAACAGCTAGAAATGAATGTGCACAAAAATATATTTATCCCTTTCTTCTTCCCAAACAAAAATCGTAAAAAAAACTACCACAATGATTCAAACTTGAAACCTATCTATTACCAACACCTTATGTAGGACCCACTTGCCACTTGGGTTAGTTGACCTATTGGAACAAAGTCATGCGTTGTCTTCCCTTTGATTCGTTATCCTTGCTTTGAAATATATGCACTTTGAATTTCCTTCTCCCTCTTCCCTCGACGAATGGACATGTCTTCTCCTCACTCTTTGCCCTCAACGAATGGCTACGAATCGTGCATATATTCTCCAAAAACTTTACAAAGTGATTTTATTTTTATCCTTAAATATGCATTTGGAAGATTTATAAGGAAACGTCAGCACTTTTGAAATAATTAAATATTATTAAGCTCTCCACGAATATGTTACCTCCAACCTTTTCAAACTTATATTATAATATCTCAAATATTATAATATTATTTTTAAAACCTTTGGCCTTTGCAAAATAAATATTTCCTATGATTTATTTTTCCTAATAAATCCTTTTGACCCAAGTATTATAATAATAAAAATACTATAATATCATATCTTCTCTCTTAAACCATGGTCTTTATTTTAAACCTTGCCTTTGCATAATTATCCAACCATAGAAGAATGTTTCTGCCATAACAAGCTCTCTTTGACATCAACCTTTAACACCAATCCTTTGACATCAATGAAAACTCGATATACTTAATATTTCCAATAATATCCCCATTTTTCATTGATGGCAACCCTTTCTAAAATATTCTTTTAGTGCAACTAGATACCAAAACTGCTCTCCTTGAGAAGCTGCCCCCCTGACTCAATTATCTCCTCCTTAATGAAATCTTTCCCCCTTTGACATCAATGGTAAAGGGACTCCTTTGGGGCTAAAAAGAAATAAGACTCTTAGCTCATCCCCCTCACCACCTCCTCTCCTTGAGGTGATTAATTTTGGGGTGAGAGTAAATATTCTCCCAACTTACAATTCTCTTCTCCTTTCTCAACCTTCTTCCATACCTTTGTAGTCATATCATTTTGATCCTTTTGAGCATCCCTATTCTTGCTTGTCTTTGGAAGTTCTGGAAACTTTTTTCTACACCACTTTGCTTTTTACCCAAACTTATTGCAATTGTAATATTTTATGTTGTAGTTTCCAATAATGTGCAACTGATCTGAAATTTCTCTTGGTGAAGTCATCACCATTTTTGCCATGAACCCTACAATGTATAGCTTTGTGACCAAAATTATTACATGAGTAGAAATAAACTTGGAAGTAATATTCATCTTCAAATGAATTGAAGTTCCTCTTGGTGAAGCCAAAATCATTTTTGTCATGAACTCTGCAATGTATAGCTTTATGACCAAAATGATTACATGAGTAACAATAACCCTGGAAGAAATATTCATCTTGCTTAGATGTCATTATTCTTTCTTTGCTTGTCCTGTGATGATCTTTGTCTCTTGATGGTGCGTCATTTGATTCCTCTTTTATACTATCACCTCTTAATACATCAACGTAGGTCTTAGACTCTTCTTCAATTTTTCTCTTTGATGTGTCTATTTTTTATCTTGACTCCTCCTTTTGTTCTTCTTGACCTTCTTTAAAACCAAGCCCATTCATGATAACTGGATATATCTGTATTTTGATAATGTCATATAAGGATTTTGAGATTTTCTCAAACTTATGTAGCTTATCATTAGAATATTTCACTTCCATTCTTAGAGAAACCACATCATGTTCCAGTATTTCACACTCTAGCTATTTTGCCTTTAATGTTTCAGCCATACCTTATTCAATTTTCCTCGCCTCTTCAACCTTAATCTTAAAGTTAGTGAGATATTGTAGAAACTTTGCCTTTGTATCCTCATTCTCTTGTACTTAGGATTTAAATTTTGAGTTCTCTTTTTTTTAATTTTTCAATATCAACAACAATTCTTTCACATTCTAGCTCTTTTACCTTTAACTGCTCAACCATGCCTTCTTCAACTCTCCTTGCCTTTTCAACCTTAAATTTCAAGTTAGAGAGATCTTGTAGAAGCTTTGTCTTAGTTTTCTCATCCTCTTGTATTTGAACCTTCAATTCTAAGTTCTCCCTTTTCAACTCAACAAGTTCCTCAACTGTGGCTTCCTCCTTTTCTTTTTCTAAATCTTTTTCATTTTCTAGGTCTTCAATCACAAGAGCATCTTCTTTATCTTCTTCTTGGTCATAATTGTGCATGTTTTATTTTCCATGATAAAATCTTCTTTGATGTTTCTACTTCTGATCTTCAATAAGAGCATCTTATTTTTCTTCTATTGTCAAAAGTAGAATTTCCTCTTTTTCACTATCTAAGAGGCCTTCATCACTGTCATTTCCAAAAAATATCTTCCTCGCATACCTGATTTGACTATACCTATTTTCATTTTCATATTCACTGCTACTAAACCCGTGATAATAAGTTCAATCATGACCAAGGTTACCACAAATAAAATATTCTTCTTCATTACTACTATATATAAATTTTGAACAAAGATCTGCAAGGTGACTAGTTACCACAATGAAAACATTTGAGTATTCTTAGTTCCTTCTTATTCATTTTTACAAAGTTATATTCTTTTCCACTTTCTTGGATTTCAATTACTGGAGCATCTTCCTTTTATTTTATATCTATGTGTGTTCCTTCCTTCTTATATATAATGGTTCTTCTTTTTCCTTTTCTTGCCATGTGTGTTCTTGTAAGATCTTCCTTCAATCTATTAGGCTTCCCCAAAGGAACCCGCTATGATACCCATCGATGAACACAAGCTTATACTGAGAGGGGGGTAAACAGTATAAGATAAACTTTTACTTTTCTTTCCTAGACAATATTATCAATTACAATATCTTTCCAAAGTAGTATTAACCAATATCATCAATAGTAGCAACAAAGCAATACACAAAACATCACACACATGAAAGACATAGATTTAACGTGGTTCACCCAATGTGGGTTACGTCCACAGAGAATATTTTTTTCTAAATTTTTTGAATAAATCTCTTGGGAACTAATTCCCTATTACAATGTTTATGCACCTTTGTCCAAAGGATATCTCAATACCCTATGCTCATGTTTGTGGACCTCTATTCACAAGAGAATTATATCCCCTTAAAATTGGTTCATGGAACTCTATCCAGAGGAGAACTCTATCCCCTTAACTCTGGTTTGTGGAACTTTATCCATAGGATAACTCTATCCTATTAACTCTGGTTTGTGGAAATTTATCCATAGGATAACTCTAACCCCTTAACTCTAGTTTGTGGAACTCTATCCATAGGAGACACTTGTACCCACTTTTAAAGAACACAAGCTTATACTGAGAGGGGGTGAACAGTATAAGACCACTTTTTACTTTTATTTCCCAATCAATATTATGCAATGTATCAATAGAAATATCAAAAATAATAATCAAAGCAATGCACAAATCACCACACACAATAGAGACACCAATTTAACATGGTTCACCCAATGTGGGCTACTCCACGGAGAAAATATTTCACTAAAATTTTCTCAACAAATCTCTTGGGAATCCTTTCCCTATTACAATGTTTATGGACTTCTATCCAAAGGAGACACCAATCCCCTAATCAAGTTCATGGATCTCTATCCATAGGAGAACTCTTTCTCCTTAGCTCTGGTTGGTGATATTCTAGAAGAACTATTGCCTCCACTACACTGGCTTATGGATCTCTATCCACTGAAGACTCTTGCCCTCACATAGAAGACCTGTCTTCACTACCTTGGCTAATGGACCTCTATCCACTGGAGACTATCATCCTCTATACTTTGTCACCTCCAAAGCTTGCTCTCAGCTCTATCTCAAATCTACACTAAACATAGTCCTTTAGTCTAGCACAAATATGTTCAATATCTATCCTCAAATCTACACTAAACATAGTCCTTTAGTCTAGCACAAATCTTCTCAATATCTATCCTCAAATCTACACTAAACATAGTCCTTCGATCTAGCACAAATCTTCTCAATATCTATCCTCAAATCTACACTAAACATAGTCCTTCGGTCTAGCACAAATCTACTCAATCTCTATCCTCAAATCTACACTAAACATAGTCCTTCGATCTAGCACAAATTTTCTCAATCTTATCTCAAATATGCACTAAACATAGTCCTTTGGTCTAGCACAAATATGCTCAATATCTATCCTCAAGCCTTAACACAAAGCTTGACTTAATCATAAATCAACTCTACTAGATCTGCCCCAAACCTTAACTCAAGGTTTGAACAAATCAATCAATCAACTCTGTTCACAAGTCTTCTCAAAGACTTATCTCAAATATGTATTGTAATCTTCCATAAAATCTCACACTAATCTATCCACAAGTCTTCACCAAGACTTACCTCAACTCTGCTCCACAAGTCCTCACTAGAACTTGTCCAATCTGCTCAACAAGTCTTCACCAAGACTTACCTCAAATCTGCTCAAAAGTCTCATAGAGAATTACCTCAATATGCTTCACATTACAAGTACTAACTAGAACTTGTCCAATCTCATAGAAACATATAGAGAATTGTTAGAGACTCAATATGCTTCACACTCATCACAATGCTCAATCACTTTCAATCTCTTTCTCAAATCAAATTAGAATATAGAACAATTTGTTTCATAGAATTAGAACTATCACTTCAACACTTCCACTTGACTAGGCTCAATCAACTCCACTCAATCAATCACTCAATGAAATACTCCTTGCTTACAAACCCTAGTCCAAGCATATGAACATTCACTCAAATATTTCCAACAATGCTTATCAACCAATCTCACATAACAATGATACTCATGTTCTTTCACAAACCCTAGTTCAAGATAGTTCACAACTTCACATAACAATGATACTCATGTTCTTGCACAAACCCTAGTTCAAGATAGTTCACAACTTCACATAACAATGATACTCATGTTCTTGCACAAACCCTAATCATGCATATGAAGATTCATCCAATGTTTCCAACAATGCTTATCAAACAAGGTTTCTATCTTCAACCTTTATTCCAAAAAACCTTGAAGCATTAATACAAAACCAAACTCAACAATGCTTACCAAACAATCCTTTTCACTCCAAATTAGCATTCACAACATCAACCAATCAATTACTTCAACCAAGGAAGAATGTGCCCATACCTTTTTGTTTGATGAAGAAGTACCCTTAAAAACCTGTCTCAATCACAATTATTCTCTTTGCCAATCTCAAGGGTTAGGTTACCACAACCTCTTCACAAAATAATTTTTACACAAAACATCAAGTCCTCTTGTACACCTTATAATCTCCAAACTCAATATTTTAACTCAAATAATTTCATCAAAAATAACATACATAGCAATTTTCCTTGTACACCTTATAATCTCCAAACTCAATATTTCACTTCAACAATTTCATCAAAAACAACATACATAGCAATTTCCCTTGTACACCTTATAATATCCAAACTCAATATAATAAAATCATTCACCACATACACAAATGTCACAATAAAAATATTTTAATATTTTCACCTTATAACTCCCCTAACACTTAGCATCCATAAAAATTAAAATATTAAACTTGTATACCTTTTATTTCCTCCACAACCTTCGGTGCTTTCGACCACGACTTAGGCCCTCCAAGGGCTGCGTCCTCACATGGGACACTCGGTGCTCACTCCTCAATGACTCTCCATAAAACATGTCGAACGCAAAAAGGGTAAGCGCCAATGATCATGGGAGTCGAACCGTGGTCACACCACAAGCAAAGCCTCAACAATTTCAAACCTTCCACCTACGCTATCACCATCGGTGGGATAGCCAAAGTCCACGCTGTCCAAAAACCTTAAACCCTCATGTGCATGGAATGAAAAAACATTCCCTCCTCCTCGGATGCAGTGAATGAATCAACACAGCGCATGTAATAAATTGGAGATCATCGAGAAAAAATTGCTTGGTAGTCTTTGGAAATGAAATCATTTCCTTATTTATATGCATGCCCTTTGTCTTCAATACATCGGTGGACATTCAAATTCGAATTCGAATTCGAATATTAAAATTAATTTTAAATATTAAATAAATATTTAAATTAAACCTTAGCACCCATCATTATTTAAATTAAAATTTTAATCAAAGATTAAAATATTTTAATTTAAATTAAATCTGCTTGTGGGTCTTTTTCAACTTGGTCCTTGATCTTCTTATGATTTGATTTTTGGCCCAAAATAATAATAATAAAATATTATTATTTAATTTGAACTTGCTTCTCCTTCCTTGGGTCTTCATCCTTTGGGCCCTCCTGGGTATATAATATTTAAAAATAAATATTATAACCTATTGCTTTTCAAGACCTTCTTGCTTTTGGAAGAAACACTTAATGTCCTCAAAGATGACGAACATAGCACAAAAATGCTTTTGACATCAATGACAACAAATCTTGCTCATATTTCCAACAATCTCCCCCTTTGTCATTGATGGCAACCCATTTTCCTTTTACCATTCCTTTTACCTTTTTTTGTTCTACTCCCCCTGATTGAATGCTCTCCCCCTAACTCAAATATCTCCCCCTTTGTCATCAATGGCAAAGGGTCACCTTTGGGGCTCGGGGCTAAGAATGAGACTCTTAGCTTAGCCCCTCTCCCCCACCTCCTCTTGAGGTGGTTAATTCTAGGGTGGGAGTATTTCTACTCCCAGCATGCATTGCTCTTTTCCTTTGTCCACTTTCCTCCTCATCTGATCCTTCTGATTCCTCTGACTATTTATGTTCCTGCTTGTCTCTAGAATTTTTGCTCTACACCACTTTTTTGTATGTCCATCATTATTGCACTTATAACACTTAATGTTATTATTCCTTGGAGGTGCAAATATCTTGGGATTTCTCCTGGTGAAGCCATATCTATTCCTGTCATGAACCCTGCAATTCATTGCCTTGTGACCAAACTGATTACAAGAGTAGCAATACCCTTGAAATAGCTACCTGTTTCTAAAGTTCCCATATTCTTGTCTTTCATGTGTCCTGCACTGAGAAGCTTTGTGCCCAAACCTATGACATGAGAAGCATCATCCATTGAAATTGCCTTGCCTTGACCCCATGGGTCTTTTATTCTCTTTTACCCTATGTTGGTTTCTGTTCCATCTGTTCCTCATTTGTGCATTGTTCCTTTCCTTGTTGAACTTTCTATTGTCCAACTCATCCTCAGAAGTCTCACTTTCTCTTACACTCTCTTCTTCTGAAGTTTCTTCTTCTTCAGAACTTGAGATTGACTCCTCTTTTTGTTTCTTTTGTACCTATTCAAAACCAAGACCTGTTTTTCTTGATGTAGGTTTTTGTGTCTTGATAATCTTATCCAAATTCTTTGAGCTTCTCCCAAACCTATGTAACCTGTCCTTAGACTCTTTCACTTCCTTCCTTAGTGAAGCTACTTCATGCTCCAACCTTTCACATTCTAAGACCTTTGCTTCTAACCTATATTTGAACTTCCTTGTCTTAGCCATTGACTTATTTAGATCCTCTATAAGCTTTCCTTTCTCTTCATCACATTCTTGAAACTGAAGCTTAAGTTGGGAGTTTTGCTTTCTTACCCTTTTTAATGCATCAAGAGCATGAATAAGCTCTCCCTCAAGATCAACTTCTCCCTTCTCTGATTCTTCCTCTATTTGTTTACCTTTGAAAACATCTTCATTATTTTTTGACTTGTCTTCTTTAGGATCACCTCCTTCTTCTTCTAGAGCCATAAGAAGATTCTCTTCTGGTCCTTCAAGTGTATCTTCATATTCATCATCACTAAAACTGAAACCACTCTTTGTACAACTATCCTCAAGGTGACCAAAGTTACCACATCTAAAACATTTGAGGATTATTGGTGTTCTTTTCCTAACCACTTCTTTTTATTTTGCCAGAAATAAAACTTCATCTCTATCATTATCTGAGGAACCATCATCACTATCAGTTGAGTACTTACTTGCCTTATCTGCATAGAAACTCTTCTTGTGCCTCTGGAAAAACTTATTTCCTTGTGTACCTTGTCCATCCCTATTTTTCTTTTGGTACCTGTGCCTTTCTGCATCCCTGTTCTTATGATCCTATTTCTCATCACCACTGCTATTTCTAGCTTCTGGACAATCAGATGCATAGTGACCATATTTTCCACATTTAAAACATCTAACTGATTTTGTACCTTTATATTTTCTTGAGTCCTTGTTCCTTCTGCCATAATTGGCTTCTTCATCATTGGATAGCTCATTGCTTGAATCTGACTTCTTACCCTTAGTCTTCTTAGTGGCTTTAAATGTTGCTTCTTTCTGGGGAATAGGTTCCTCTTTTATTCTTATCTCAAATGTTGTGAGAATGCCATGTAATTCATCTCTTGTCAAATGATCAATATCTTTTGACTCTTCTATAGCTGAAATATTTTCACTAAACCTTTTTGGGAGTGACCTTAGAATCTTATCACACACATCAGGTTCTGAAACTTCAAGCCCAAGTCCTTGCATGGAGCTAACAACCTCATCCACATGAAGTAGATATCCCACAATATTTTCTTCATCCTTCATTTTTAGGTCTTCAAATGCTCTCTTGAAATTTTGCAACTTTACCCTTTTGACCTTTTTATCTCCTTCATATATGCCTTGCAACTTATCCCAAATATCCTTTGCTGATTTGCAATGCATAATATTTATAAACTTTGTTTCACGTAAGCCCTTTTGAATTGCATTCATTGCTCTTGAATTATAATGATGTAGAAGCTTACCATATTTATCTATAGGTGGAGTTTTTGGTGGTGTGTATCCATTTTCAACTGCTTCCCACACTTCATTTCCAAGTGCCATTAAATGAAACTTCATCCTTGTGCTCCATAGTGTATAATTGTTCCCATCGAACAATGGTGCTAAATTTCTTGAGGATCCACTCTGAGAATCCATATGTGTTCTTGTAAGCTTTTCCTTCAAGTTGTTAAACTCTTTCGAAGGAACCCGCTCTGATACCAATTGAAGAACACAAGCTTATACTGAGAGGGGGGTGAACAGTATAAGACCACTTTTTACTTTTCTTTCCCAATCAATATTATGCAATGTATCAATAGCAATATCAAAAGTAGTAATCAAAGCAATGCACAAATCACCACACACAATAGAGACACCAATTTAACGTGGTTCACCCAATGTGGGCTACTCCACGGAGAAAATATTTCACTAAAATTTTCTCAACAAATCTCTTGGGAATCCTTTCCCTATTACAATGTTTATGGACTTCTGTCCAAAGGAGACACCAATCCCCTAATCAAGTTCATGGATCTCTATCCATAGGAGAACTCTTTCTCCTTAGCTCTAGCTGGTGATCTTCTAGAAGAACTGCTACCTCCACTACACTGGCTTATGGATCTCTATCCACTGAAGACTCTTGCCCTCACATAGAAGACCTATCTTCACTGCCCTAGCTAATGGACCTCTATCCACTAGATACTATCATCCTCTATACTCTGTCACCTCCAAAGCTTACTCTCAGCTCTATCTCAAATCTGCACTAAACATAGTCCTTCGGTCTAGCACAAATATGCTCAATCTCTATCCTCAAATCTGCACTAAACATAGTCCTTCAATCTAGCACAAATCTACTCAATATCTATCCTCAAATCTACACTAAACATAGTCCTTCGATCTAGCACAAATCTTCTCAATCTCTATCCTCAAATTATACTAAACACAATCCTTCGATCTAGCACAAATCTACTCAATCTTTGTCCTCAAATCTATACTAAACATAGTCCTTTGATCTAGCACAAATATGCTCAATATCTATCCTCAAATATACACTAAACATAGTCCTTTATTCTAGCACAAATCTTCTCAATATCTATCCTCAAGCCTTAACACAAATCTTGACTTAATCACAAATCAACTCTGCTAGATCTACCCCAAACCTTAACTCAAGGTTTGAACAAATCAATCAATCAACTCTGTTCACAAGTCTTCTCAAAGACTTATCTCAAATCTACATTGTAAGCTTCCATAAAAGCTCACACTAATCTTTCCATAAGTCTTCACCAAGACTTACCTCAACTCTTCTCCACAAGTCCTCACTAGAACTTGTCCAATCTGCTCAACAAGTCTTCACTAAGACTTATCTCAAATCTGATAAAAAAGTAATTTCAACTCAAGATCTTCACACTTAAAATAATGATCAATCACTTTAACTAGAACTCTCCAATCATAGAAACATATAGAGAATTGTTAGAGACTCAATATGCTTCACACTCATCACAATACTCAATCACTTTCAATCTCTTTCTCAAATCAAATTAGAATATAGAATAATTTGTTTCACAGAATTAGAACTATCACTTCAACACTTCCACTTGACTAGGCTCAATCAACTCCACTCAATCAATCACTCAATGAAATACTCCTTGCTTACAAACCCTAGTCCAAGCATATGAACATTCACTCAAATATTTCCAACAATGCTTATCAACCAATCTCACATAACAATGATACTCATGTTCTTTCACAAACCCTAGTTCAAGATAGTTCACAACTTCACATAACAATGATACTCATGTTCTTGCACAAACCCCCTAGTTCAAGATAGTTCACAACTTCACATAACAATGATACTCATGTTCTTGCACAAACCCTAATCATGCATATGAAGATTCATCCAATGTTTCCAACAATGCTTATCAAACAAGGTTTCTATCTTCAACCTTTATTCTAGAAAAACCTTGAAGCATTAATACAAAACCAAACTCAACAATGCTTACCAAACAATCCTTTTCACTCCAACTTAGTATTCACAACATCCAATCAATTACTTCAACCAAGGAAGAATGTGCCCATACCTTTTTGTTTGATGAAGAAGTGCCCTTAAAAACCTGTCTCAATCACAATTATTCTCTTTGCCAATCTCAAGGGTTAGGTTACCACAACCTCTTCACAAAATAATTTTTACACAAAACATCAAGTCCTCTTGTACACCTTATAATCTCCAAACTCAATATTTTAACTCAAATAATTTCATCAAAAATAACATACATAGCAATTTCCCTTGTACACCTTATAATCTCCAAACTCAATATTTCACTTCAACAATTTCATCAAAAACAACATACATAGCAATTTCCCTTGTACACCTTATAATCTCCAAACTCAATATAATAAAATCATTCACCACATACACAAATGTCACAATAAAAATATTTTAATCTTTTCACCTTATAACTCCCCTAACACTTAGCATCCATAAAAATTAAAATATTAAACTTGCATACCTTTTATTTCCTCCACAACCTTCGATGCTTTCGACCATGACTTAGGCCCTCCAAGGGCTACATCCTCACATGGGACACTCGACGCTCACTCCTCAATGACTCTCCACAAAACATGCCGAATGCAAAAAGGGTAAGCACCAATATCGTTGATCATGGGAGTCGAACCGTGGTCACACCACAAGCAAAGCCTCAGCAATTTCAAACTTTCCACCTATGCTATCACCGTCGATGGGATAGCTGATGTAGGAGAATCCAGTAGCACCTGATGCAAAACCATCCAGTGGCAGGAGGGCCACTTTTGAAAAGTTGGCTAAGGAGGAAAGATGTCGCGATTTCGCGACATCTCACGACATCGCAACAGAAGAAGAAAGAGAAGTCAAGGAGAAAAATATGTCAAGATATCGCGACAGAAAGAGTGTCGCGATATCACGACACAAAGTGGAAAGAGAAGCCAACAGGGAAAACTGTCATGATATCGTGACAGAAAAAGTGTCGCGATATCACGACACAAAGTGGAGAGAAGTTTCCCGAGGAAGAATGTCATGATTTCGTGACATGTCGCAAAATCGTGACCAAAGTAGGAGGGAGAAGGTGCCCGAAGAAGAATGTCGTGATATCATGACATGTCACGAAATCGCGACAAGAGGAGGAGAGAGAACATGCCCAAAATAAAATGTCACGATATCACGACATGTCACGAAATCGTGACCGATAGAGGAGAAAAGGCACGAGGGAAAAAAATGTCGTGATTTTGTGACATGTCGCAAAATCATGACCGAAAAAGAACAGGAAGGGCCAAGAAGAAGAATGTCACGATATCGTGACATGTCGTGAAATCATGACCGAAAGGGCAGAAAATAAGCAAGGGAGGAAAATGTCACGTTATCGCGACATGTCATGAAATCACGACGCGAAAGCAGAAAGAAAGAGTGAAAGGCAAAATGTCACGATTTCGCGACATGTCACGAAATCGCGACCCGAGGAAGAAAGAGAAGATGAGGCGAAATCGAAGAGTGAGAAAAGGTGCAAGGTAGAATTATGTCGTGATATCGTGACATGTCGCGATATCACGACCGAAAGGAGACAGGAAATGCCAGAGAAGAAAATGTTATGATTTTACAACATGTCGCAAAATCGTGACCAAAAGAGCAAAAGGCAGGCAAGGAAGAGAAATGTCACGAAATCGTGACATGTCACGTTTTCGTGACTCAAAGAGGAAAAGAAGAAGCAAGGCAGAAATATGTCGTGATATCATGACATGTCAGGTTTTCGTGACCCGAAGAGGAGAGAAGAGGCGATGGAGCAGAAATGTCGCGATATCACGACATGTCAGGTTTTCGCGACCCGAAGAGGAGAGAGAAGGCAAGGGAGCTAAAATGTCACGATATCGTGACATGTCGCATTTTTGTGACAGGAAGAGAAGAAGACAAGGAAGAAGGAGGAGAGGTCGTAAAATCGCGACAGGCTACATTTTCAAAGGCCGTTACAGGATGGCACGTGGCAGCACAGAACAACACGTGGCACCAAGGTGCAATGAAAATAGGCGTAGATGAATAGTTAACGAAAGACGTTATGCTAGTTACAGAGGATGTTATGGATTATAGTTATGGAGCAGACGAAGACAAACAGTCATGGCAGAAATGAATCGAAGGGCTGCCAGATGGAAGACGAAGAGGCACGCCCAAAAATTTATAAAAGGATGAAGTAGAGGCATGTACAGGGGTTGGAAAACTGTAGATGCAGGAGTTGGAAAACCTGTAGTTGCAGAGTTGCATAGTCGAGTTATAGAGTCGAAGGCAGAGGGCCACTCAAACTAGCTTGGAGTACGTTTTCCTTCCAGATATGGAGAGTTAGGGAATTGCAAGTGAGTATAGCTGAAAACTGAGTCGATGTGCCAGTTTCTGAAAAAGCCTATGGGCTGTTGTTGTGAAAGCTAAGCCGAGCGCTAGCTTTTGTAAAGCCTGTGGGCTGTTACTGTATAAAATATTTGCAAGTTATTGAATGGAAAATCGGGTTTCCTGTTCTTGTAAAGTCTGTTTCCAATTTTTTGCATGAAAATTTGGATTTGGTAGATTGCAATTTTTTGTCCTCCATCAAGTGGTATCAGAGCCAATGTTCCTGAGTGTGCAAACAGATCATCGGACATGAGGCAGTTTGCACCAGGATCTGTGGAAGGGTTCTGAGAGAAGAGAGAGTTTAGGGTTTCCTGAGCATGTGAGCAGAGCACCGAAAGTGAGGCAGCTACACCAGGATCGGTTAAGCTTTGTGAGAAAAGCAAAGAAAAATGCCTCCATGAAGAAACCGTGGTGGTGGGAGAGATATGAGATCTGAAGATTCATAGTTATAGACATTCAGATCTTTGTAGAGGCAAGTGCAAGCCCTGCAAGAGGAGCTGCTCAGAATAGATTTGCGAAGGCAAGTGAAAGCCCTGCAAGAGGAGCTACGCAGAAGGCATGAGGATCAACTAAGAAGTAGAGGCCAGGGAAAAATAACTGGTGGAAGAGAATATGGAGTGCGCCAAAAGTTGAATCCATTGAAGGCTATAGACGAGGAGGTGTGCAACAGTGCCAAAATTTGTCTGGAGGAAGATAGGAGTTATTTTGGCCAAGATACGGGGTTTGAGCGGGCTACAGAGGCAGGTGCACATTTGGAGATGTTACCGAAGGCGATGATCGAATAGCACAGAAGTGAAGGTCACTTCTCCACCAACCCCAGGTGTCTGATGCAGGAGCATCCAGTAGCACCTGATGCAAAAGCATCCAGTGGCAGGAGGGCCACTTCTAAAAAGTTGGCTAAGGAGGAAAGACGTCGCGATTTCGTGACATGTCACGAAATCATGACAGAAGAAGAAAGAGAAGTCAAGGAGAAAAATATGTCACGATATCACGATAGAAAGAGTGTCGCGATATCACGACACAAAGTGGAAAGAGAAGCCAACGAGGAAAACTATCACGATATCGCGACAGAAAAAGTGTCACGATATCGCGACACAAAGTGGAGAGAAGTTGCCCAAGGAAGAATGTCATGATTTCATGACATGTCATGAAATCGCGACCAAAGCAGGAGGGAGAAGGTGCCCGAAGAATAATGTCGTGATATCGCGACATGTTGCAAAATCACGATAAGAGGAGAGAGAACGTGCTGGAAAGAAAATGTTGCGATATCGTGACATGTCGCGAAATCACGATCGACAGAGGAGAAAATGCATGAGGGAGAAAAATGTCATGATTTCGTGACATGTCATGAAATCATGATCGAAAAAGAATAGGAAGGTCCAGGAAGAAGAATGTCGCGATATCGCGACATGTCACGATATCATGACATGTCGCGAAATCATGACCCAAAGGGCAGAAAGGAAGCAAGGGAGGAAAATGTCGTGATATCGCGACATGTCGTGAAATCATGATGCGAAAGCAGAAAGAAAGAGTGAAAGGAAAAATGTCATGATTTCATGACATGTCACGAAATCGTGACCCAAGGAAGAAAGAGAAGACGAGGTAGAAAGATGTCGTGATATCACAACATGTCACGATATCGTGACCGAAGAGTGAGAAAAGGCGCAATGGAGAATTATGTCACAATATCATGACATGTCGCGATATCACAACCGAAAGGAGATAGGAAAGGCTAGAGAAGAAAATGTCATGATTTCGCGACATGTCGCAAAATCAAGACTAAAAGAGCAGAAGGTAGGCAAGGAAGAGAAATGTCGCAAAATCGTGACATGTCGCATTTTCGCAACTCGAAGAGGAAAAGAAAAAGCAAGGCAGAAAGATGTGATATTGTGACATGTGAGGTTTTCGTGACCCGAAGAGGAGAGAAGAGGTGATGGAGTAGAAATGTCGTGATATCGTGACATGTCGGGTTTTCGCGACCCGAAGAGGAGAGAGAAGGCAAGGGAGCTAAAATGTCACAATATTGCAACATGTCACATTTTTGTGACAGGAAGAGAAGAAGACGAGGAAGAAGGAGGAGAGGTCGTGAAATCAAGACAGGCTACATTTTCGGAGGCCGTTACAGGATGGCACGTGGCAGCACAGAACAACACGTGGCACCAAGGTGCAGTGAAAATAGGCGTAGACGAACAGTTAACGAAAGACATTACACCAGTTATAGAGGATGTTATGGATTGTAGTTATGGAGCAGACAAAGATGAACAGTCGTGGTAGAAATGAATCGAAGGGCCGCCAGATGGAAGATGAAGAGGCATGCCCAAAAATTTATAAAAGGATGAAGCAGAGGCGTGTATAGGGGTTGGAAAACTATAGATGTAGGAGTTGGAAAACTGTAGATGCAGGAGTTGGAAAACCTACAGTTGCAGAGTTGCATAGTCAAGTTGCAGAGTCAAAGGTAGAGGGCCACTCGAACCGGCTTGGAGTGCGTTTTCCTTCCAGAGATGGAGAGTTAGGGAATTGCAATTGAGTATAGCTAAAAACTGAGCCGGTGCGCCAGTTTTTGAAAAAGCCTACGGGCTATTGTTGTGAAAGCTAAGCCGAGCGCTAGATTTTGTAAAGCCTGTAGGCTGTTACTGTGCAAAATATTTGCAAGTTATTGAATGGAAAATCGGGTTTCCTGTTCTTGTAAAGTCTGTTTCCAATTTTCTGCGTGAAAATTTGGATTTGGTAGATTGTAATTTTCTGTTCTCCATCAATAGCCAAAGTCCATACTATCCAAAATCTTAAACCCTCATGTGCATGGAATAAAAAAATATTCCCTCGTCCTCATATGTAGCAAATGAATCAACACAGCGCATTTAATAAATTGGAGATCATCGAGAAAAAATTGCTTGGCCATATTTGTAAATGAAATTGTTTCCTTATTTATATGCATGCCCTTTATCTTCAATACATCTGTAGAAATTCAAATTTGAATTTGAATTCAAATATTAAAATTAATTTTAAATATTAAATAAATATTTAAATTAAACCTTAGCACCCATCATTATTTAAATTAAAATTTTAATCAAATATTAAAATATTTTAATTTAAATTAAATCTCCTTGTGGGTCTTTTTCAACTTGGTCCTTGATCTTCTTCAGCTTGATTTTTGGCCCAAAATAATAATAATAAAATATTATTATTTAATTTGAACTTGCTTCTCCTTCCTTGGGTCTTCATTCTTTGGGCCCTCCTAGGTATATAATATTTAAAAATAAATATTATAACCTATTATTTTTCAAGACCTTCTTGCTTTTGGAAGAAACACTTAATGTCCTCAAAGATGACGAACATAGCACAAAAATGCTTTTAACATCAATTACAACAAATATTGCTCATATTTCCAACAAGTGCTCTGGCTAATGGACCTCTATCCACATGAGATCTTTGTCCCACTGCTCTGGCTAGTGGACCTCTATCCATAAGATATCTCTATCCCCACTACTCTAGCTAGTGGACCTCTATCCATAGGATACCTCTATCTCCAATACTCTGGCTAGTGGACCTCTATCCATAGGAGACCTCTGTTCCCACTACTCTAGCTAGTGGATCTCTATCCACAAGAGACCTTTGTCACCACTACTATGGCTACCTCTAAATTTGGTACACACCTTTGTGTAACTCTACTCCAAATCTTCACACACTACATGCACAAATTTATCTCAACTCTATCCCAAATCTACACATATTACATGCACAAATCTATCTAAACTTTGTCCCAAATCTACACACATTACATACACAAATATATCTCAACTCTATCCTAAATATTCACACATTACATGCATAAATCTATTTCAATTCTTCTCACAAGACTTGCTCAAATCTATCTCAAACCTGATTCAAGTCTTGTCACAAGACTTGCTCAAAACTGCCTCAAACCTGTTTCAAGTCTTCTTACAAGACTTGCTAAAAATACATACTCAACCAATCCAAAATCTTGCACACAAATGATGTTCATCTATTTCCAGATCTAGCATAATAGTATCACCAAGTGCTTTATCTAATCTTTTATGTGATTTCTTTAACTTGGAGAAGTTTATACATATTCTACCTAGAATTCGTTTAACCTCTTGAACATATAGATAATGATATGCACTTGACAAATTCTCAATATGTTCTACACATTCATTAAGTCTATCACTTTTATATATCTCATATTTATTGCATTCTAAAGGTAGCTCTAGTCTAGCACTTGATAACTGACCTTTTTATGTATTTCCCACAATCAAAATTGATACACACACTTGCTTCACAAATATGATTTCTAAAATTTGCACATTCACTTCCAATGTCACTCAAACTAATGCCCAAAATATTCAAAAATTCATTAAAACAATGAAGCACAATTTCTTCTCAAACTCTAGCACATGTGGTTCCAATTTCATCCATCAATGGAGTTGAAGCATAACCTGTTTCACAAACCATAGCTCAAATAATCCAATAAATACACATATACAAACCTTATTTCTCCACCTTAAGATTAAAAAATATTTGCTCAACAAAACACCTTAGAGAAGGAATGATTCACCATACCTCTTGACTTGCATTGATGAAGAAGTGTCCTCAAAACTTGTCTCAAAATATTCTGTCTTTCTTATACTACTTTCAAGGGTTAGTTAGCATAGCACTTTTCAATCATCCACATGATAAACATCTCTTCAAAAATTTGCACAAAGATATTAATTTACAACTCCCTTTAATTTCTCAAAACAAGGATTTTTAATCAAATAAAAAACCCTTCAAACTTTCTTTCACCATTCAGAAATACACACAATAATTAAACCACAAAACACCTTATAAATCCTACTTGTAAAAGCCACAAATAATTTTCAATGTCATCACCCAAAAACCCTAAGTGCAAAATACATATTTGATTTAACTTTCATACACCTTATTACTCCTTTATTTCTAAAACCATTTCAACCTTATAAAGCCACAACCAAAATCTGAAATACCATTATGCACACAAAATATTTAATTTCAAAACATCATCCTTATGTCTCCCTATATCAAGAAATATGCACTCCTTACAAAGAAAAAATTAAACCTTATGTCTCCCTAGATCAAGTGCTAACATACCACAAATTTTAATCAAAAATTTATGTCCTTACCGCATCTACCACTATTATCGCCACCAAGAGTCAAACACAAAACCTCAAAGAGCCCACACTCTAGTGCGAGCTAGAGTGCCAGCTAGGCTGACCCACCTACTGGAAATGAATGTGTGTAGAAAAATATTTATCCCTTTCTTTTATCCAAAAAAAAATCACAAAAAAAACTGCCATGGCGATTCGAACTCGAAACCTATCCACTACTAACGCCTTACGTAGGGCCCGCATGCCACTTGGGCTAGATTCCCTATTGGAACAAAGTCATGCATTGCCTCCCCTTTGATTCGCTATCCTTGTTTTGAAATATATGCACTTTAACTTTTCTTCTCCCTCTTCCCTCAAAAAATGGCATTGTCTTCTCTTCACTCTTTGCCCTCAAGGAATGACTATGAATCGTGCATATATTATCCAAAAAAATTGTAAAATGGTTTTATTTTTCTCCTTAAATATGCATTTGGAATATTTATAAGGAAATGTCAGCGCTTTTGAAATAATTTAAATATTACTAAGCCCTCCACAATTTCGATGCCTCCAACCTTTTCAAACATATATTATAGTATTTCAAATATTATAATATTGTTTTTAAAACCTTTGGCCTTTGCAAAATAAATATTTCCTTTGATTTATTTTTCTTAATAAATCCTTTTGGCCCAAGTATTATAATATTAAAAATATTATAATATCATTTCTTCTCTCTTAAACCATGGTCTTTATTTTAAACCTTACCTTTGCATAATTATCCAACCATAGAAGAATATTTCTATCATACCAAGCTCTCTTTGACATAAATCCTTTGACATCAATGACAACTCAATATACTTAATATTTCCAACAATATCCCCTTTTTCATTGATGGAAACCCTTTCTAAAATATTATTTTAGTGCAACAAGATACCAAAACTGCTCCCCTTGAGAAGCTGCTCCCCCTAACTAAATTCTCTCTCCCTTACTAAAATCTCTCTCCCTTTGACATCAATGGCAAAGGGACTCATTTGGAGTTAATAAGACTCTTAGCTCATCCCCCTCACCACCTCCTCTCCTTGAGGTGATTAATTTTGGGGTGGGAGTAAATCTACTCCTAGCTTACAATGCTCTTCTCCTTTCTTAACCTTATTCTATACCTTTGTAGTCATACCCTTTTGATCCTTTTGAGCATCCATGTTCTTTCTTGTCTTTGGAAGTTTTGGAAACTTTGTTCTACACCACTTTACTTTGTGCCCAAACTTATTACAATTGTAACATTTGATCTTGTAGTTTCTGAATGGTGAAACTAATCTAAAATTTCTCTTGAATTCATCACCATTTATGCCATGAGCCCCACAATGTATAGCTTTGTGAACAAAATTATTAAAAGAGTAGCAATAACCTTGGAAGTAATATTCATCTTCAAATGAATTGAGATTCTTCTTGGTGAAGCCAAAATCATTTCTATCATGAAATCTGCAATGTATATCTCTATGACCAAAATGATTACATGAGGAACAATAACCCTAGAAGAAATATTCATCTTGCCTTGATCTCATTATTCTTTCTTTGCTTGTCCTGTGATTATCTCTGTCTCTTGATGGTACATCATTTGCTTCCTCTTTAATACTGTCACCTCTTAATACATCAACGTAGGTCTTAGAATATTCTTCAATTTTCCTCTTTGATCTCTCTATTTTTGAGCTTGACTCTTCCTTTTGTTCTTCTTGACCTTCTTCAAAACCAAGTCCATTCTTGATAAATGGAGATCTATGTATTTTGATAATGTCATCTAAGGATTTTGAGCTTTTCTCAAACTTATGTAGCTTATCATTAGAATATTTCACTTCCATTCTTAGAGAAACCACCTCATGTTCTAGTCTTTCACACTCTAGCTCTTTTGCCTTTAATTTTTTAGCCATACCTTCTTCAATTTTCCTTACCTCTTCAACCTTAACCTTAAAGTTAGTGAGATCTTGTAGAAACTTTACCTTTGTTTCCTCATCCTCTTGTAATTTGGATTACAATCATGAGTTATATTTTTTTTAATTTTTCAAGATCAACAAGTCTTTCACATTCTAGCTCTTTTACCTTTAACTGCTCAGCCATGTCTTCTTCAACTCTCCTTGCCTTTTCAACCTTAACTTTCAATTTAGAGAGATCTTGTAGAAGCTTTGTCTTAGTTTTCTCATCCTCTTGTATGTGAACCTTCAATTCTAATTTATCTCTTTTCAACTCAACAAGTTCCTCAACTGTGGATTCCTCCTTTTATTTTTCTATTTTTTTTTCATTTTCTAGGTCTTCAATCACAAGAGAATCTTTTTTCTCTTCTTCTTGGTCATAATTGTGCCTGTTTTCTTTTCCATGATAAAATATTCTTTGATTTTTCTACTTCTGATATTTAATAGGAGCATCTTATTTTTCTTCTATTGTTGAAAGTAGAATTTCCTCTTTTTCACTATCTGAGAGGTCTTCATCACTGTCATTTCCAGAAAATATCTCCCTCCCATACTTGATTTGACTATCCATGTTTTCCTTTTCATTTTAACTACTACTAAACCTATGATAATAAGCTACATCATGGCCAAGTTTACCACAAACAAAATATTATTCTTTATTGCTACTATACCCAACTTTTGAACAATGATCTGCAAGGTGACCAAAGTTACCATAAATAAAACATTTGAGTATTCTTAGTTCCTTCTTATTCCTTTTTACAAAGTTAGCTTCTTTTCCACTTTATTGGATTTCAATTACTGGAGCATCTTTCTTTTCTTTCATAGCTATGTGTGTTCCTTCCTTATTATATCTCATGGTTCTTCTTTTACCTTTCCTTTCCATGTGTTTTCTTGTAAGATCTTTCTTCAAGATGTTAGGTTTCCTTTAAGAAACCTACTCTGATACCAATTGAAGAACACAAGCTTATACTGAGAGGGGGATGAACAATTTATGATAAAATTTTACTTTTCTTTCCCAAATAATATTATCAATTGCAATATTTTTTCAAATTAGTGTTAATAAATATCATCAATAGCAACAATAAAGCAATGCACAAACCATCACGCACATGAGAGACACATATTTAACATGGTTCACCCAATGTGGGTTACATCCATGGAGAGAATATTTCTTCTAAATTTTTTTAGTAAATATCTTGGGAACCAATTCCCTATTACAATGTTTATGGACCTCTATCTAAAGGAGATCTCAATCCCCTATGCTCAATTTCATTGACCTCTATCCATAGGATAATTCTATCCCCTTAACTTTGGTTTGTGGAACTCTATACATAGGAGAACTCTATCCCCTTAAATTTAGTTCATGTAACTCTATCCATAGGAGAAATATATCCCCTTTACTCTGGTTCATGGAATTCTATCCATAGGATACACCTATCCCCATTACTCTAGCTAGTGGATATATTTCCACAAGAGACCTTTGTCCCCACTACTTTGGCTAGTGGACCTCTATCCATAGGAGACCTCTATCCCCACTACTCTAGCTAGTGGACCTCTATCCACAGGAGACCTTTTTACCCACTACTTTGGCTAGTGGACCTTTATCCATAGGAGACCTCTATCCCCACTACTCTAGCTAGTGGATCTCTATCCACAAGATACCTCTATCCTAACTACTCTAGATACCTCCAAAGCTGGTACACACCTCTACATAACTTTGCTCCAAATCTATGCACACTACATGCACAAATCTGTCTCAAATTTGTCTCATTTAAACACATACTACATGCACAAATCTATCTCAACTCTGTCACAAATTTGCACATATTACGTGTGTAAATCTATCTCAACTCTGTCCCAAATTTGCACACATTACATGCACAAATCAGTCTCAACTTTATTTAAAATCTGCACACATTACATGTACAAATCTATTTCAAGTATTTTCATAAGACTTTCTCAAATCTACCTTGAACCTATTTCAAGTATTCTCACAAGACTTGCTAAAAACTACCTCAAACCTATTTCAAGTCTTCTCCTAAGACTTGCTCAAAACACATAATCAACCAATCCAAATATTGTAGATAAATGATGTTCATCTATTTCCATATCTAGCATAATAGTGTCACCAAGTGCTTTATCTAATCTTCAATGTGATTTCTTTAACTTGAAACAATTTAGACATATTTTTTGGCAATTTTAGGTTTGAGATCCTAGCTTCTTGTCTATGAGTTGTCATTGATGTCAAAAGGAAATGGCATTAATGTTAAGAGGATGTGTTGGCTTCAAATGTGGAAGATTCCAATAGAATCTTTTTAAGAGAATCCGGAGAGATTCCATTGGCAAGGGTTTTTCATTAAAACCAAACCGGTTTTTATTAAAACCAAGTTGGATAGGGTTTTTATTAAAACCAAGTTAAATGGTTTTAATTAATTAATTATTTAATTAATTAAGGGAGAAATTATTCTTAATTTATTAAAATTATTTAAGGGTTTTTAAACCCTTTTTGAAAAGACTTGATTAATTTCGAAATGGTCTTTATTTTCGTCGACATCAAGGTGTCTTCGAAGAGACTATTTATTCTCCAACTCCTAAGGTTGGAAGGCTAATTAATTCAAAATTCCTTGAATGCAATTTGTGGTGTTTGTGCTCTGTATTCGCTGCGATCGAAGGAAGACTTAGAAGCACGTGCGGTTGAAAAGTCTTCGAGAGTTTTTTTTTTAGGGTGAAGTGGAGGGAAGTTCACTTGTGAACTTCATAGCCCGCGTGGGCTAGTGGTAGCGAAGGTTGCTATTGGGCATTGCTTTGGCGGAGGTCACATTTTTGAGTCTCACAGGGGTGCTTTTCTAGAGTAACACAATTTTTTATTAAAACGTCTTTATGCCGTGAAATTCGGAGTTTCTTGGACAACAATTTATAAGGTGTGATTAAATTTTATGAGTTTTGGATTTTGTGATTAGCATTGAATAAAAGCTTAGGAGAAATAAGGGCATATTTCTTTGGATGTATTTTTAAGATTATTCTTTGCTATGCTAAAATTAAAAATGGAGGTATAAGGTGTGAGTCTGTGATTGTTGATTTATTGGCATGTTATGGTGGTTGTGTTTAAAGAAGTGGAGCTAAAAGGTGTAATAAAGGAAGTTTATATTATTGCTCATTTATTTTTATTCTAACCCTAACTTGGTTGGAAGTTTGAGAGTTGTGTGTGGTGACAGCTTGAAGGTTCAATTATCTTCTACTCCAATAAGGTATGGGCACATTCTTCTTATGAGTATGATTGGTGTATGTTTTTTGAAATAAGGTTGGAGTGAAAAAGTATTCTACTAGGTATCCTTTGGCTAGGTGTAAATCCTATTTTCTGGTTTGTTGAAGACTACTTATGCATTGTTATCCTTAAGGAGAGTTTTTGGTGAATGCATAATTTCTGGTTTGAGATAGTGGAAGCTTTGTGCACTAGGGTTTATATTTGTGAGTCTAGCTACTTGCATTGAGTTGGTGGAACCCTTGGTTGGATGTTTTGAGTTTTATGGTTGAGTTGCTTCCATAGAGGTTGTTTGATCAAGTTATTGCTTTACTTGATTCATGATATTGGGCTTACTCCATTGAGTTGATTTGAGCAAGTTATTATTTGCATTTGGTGATATTGTGTTGGTGGTTGTTTTGTTCAAATATCTTTGGAGGGAAAAGGATTTCTACTTGTTTCCTTTTCTTGTGATGATTGGTTGAATGCTTCAAGGTTGATGTTGAGTTGAATGGTGTTGGTTGACTAAACCTTGTTTGATGAGCATTGTTGTTGAAACCCTAATTGATGGTGAAAAGAACATGAGTATAATTATTATGTGATTCTTTGCATAGTTGGCAATTGTTGTGGTTTCATGTTCTTGAAAGAAAACATTCTATCCTATCCATTTCAGATATTGAGTTGAGTTTTCAGATTTGAGATTGAGATTGAGATGAGTTGATTTGAGTTGAGTTTTGAGATTAGGATTTGAGTATAGAACATATTGAGTCTCTAAAAATTCTCTTTATGCTTCTATGAGTTTGACAAATCACATTGGGTCTCTAACAATTCACTTTGTGATTTACTACTAAGAAAGTTTTTCTTGGTGAGCTTGCTGAGTTTTGGATAGGTTCCAGTGGGGACTTGTGAGCAGTTCTTGGACAGGTTCCGGTGGGGACTTGTGAGCAGTTTTTGGATAGGTTCCGGTGGGGACTTGTGAGCAATTTTTGGATAGGTTCTAGTGGGGACTTGTGAGTAGTTTTTGGATAGGTTTCGGTGGGGACTTGTGAGCAGTATTGGACAGGTTCCAGTGGGGACTTATGAACAGATTTGGATAGGTCCTAGCAGAGGACTTGTGAGCTGAGTTTGATAGTTCTAGCAGAGAACTTGAGGACAGAGGTGCATTGGTTCTATGAGAAGAACCCGAGGACAGTTGGCAAGTCTTTGAGAAGGCTTGTATGTAGAGGATTGATTTGTTCAAGAGTTGGACAGATCTGACAGACAGAGGAAGACTTGTACTAGATTGACTGACTATGTTTGGTACAGGTTGTTGAGCTGCTGTGGACATGATCATGGAAGGCAGAGGTCTCTTAGGCTAAGCATTGAGGACAAGAGGTCTTTGGTGGAAATGAGTTCCATGTGCTGGAAAGAGGTAGAGGCAGTTGATCTTCTGAGGGATCATTTATAGAGCAGAGGGGAAGGTATCTCCTTTGAGCAGAGGCTCATAAATTTTGATTGGGGGAAGGTATCTCCTTTGAGCAGAGGCTCATAAATTTTGATTGGGGGAAGGTATCTCCTTTGAGTAGAGGCTCATAAATTATGATTGGGGGAAGGTATCTCCTTTGGGCCAAGGCTCATAAACATTGTAATTGGGAAGGATTCCCAAAGAACTTTGAGATAACTTTTAGAGAAAAGTTTTATGGACGTAGCCCAACCATTCTGGGTGAACCATGTTAAAATTGGTGTCACTTTGTGGATGATATTGTGCATTACTTTGATATTGCTTTGGGTATATTGCTTTACTGTTTTGAAGTATAAAGGAAAAAGTAAAAAGAGGTCTTATACTGTTCACCCCCCCTCTCAGTATAAGCTTGTGTTCTTCAATATTCTACCTAGAATTTTTATAACCTCTTGAACATATAGATAATGATATGCACTTTACAAATTCTCAATATGTTCTACACATTCATTAAGTCTGCCACTTTTACATCTCTCACATTTATTGCATTCTAAACGTAGCTCTAGTCTAGCACTTGATAACTGAACTTTTTATGTATTTCTCACAATCAAAACTGATACACACACTTGCTTCACAAATATTATTTCTAACACTTGCACATTCACTTCCAATGTCACTCAAACCAATGCCCACAAGCTTCATAAATTCATTCAAACAATGAAGCACAATTTGTTCTCAAACTCTAGCACATGTGGTTCCAACTTCATCCATCAATGGAGTTCAAACAATGAAGCATAACTTGTTTCACAAACCATAGCTCAAATAATCCAAACAATGCACATATACAATCCTTATTTCTCCACCTTAATATTTAGAAATTTAAGAACACATGCTTAAAATGAGAGGGGGGTGAACAATATAAGACCACTTTTTATTTTTATTTCCCAATCAATATTATGCAATGTATAGATAGCAATATCAACAATAGTAATCAAAGCAATGCATAAATAACCACATACAATAGAGACACCAATTTAACATGGTTCACCCAATGTGAGCTACTCCACGGAGAAAATATTTCACTAAAATTTTCTCAATATCTTGGGAATCCTTTCCCTATTACAATGTTTATGTACCTTTGTCCAAAGGAGACACCAATACTCTAATCAAGTTCATGGATCTCTATCAACATGAGAACTCTTTATCCTTAGCTCTGACTGGTGATATTCTAGAAGAACTGCTACCCCCTCTACTCTGGCTAATGGATCTCTATCCATTGAAGATACCTATCCTCACTACCTTGGATAATGGATCTCTATCCATTGAAGATACCTATCCTCACTACCTTGGCTAACGAATCTCTATCCACTGGATATTGTCATCCTCTATACTATGTCACCTTCAAAGATCTGTCTCAAATTTGTCCTCAAATTTGCACCAAACCCTATCCTCAAATCTACACTAAACATAATTCTTCGATCTAGCACAAATCTATCCTCAATATTTGTCTCTATTCTAGCATAAACCTATCCTTAAATATACACCAAACTCTGTTATATCTACCACAAACCTTAACCCAAGGTCTAAATAAATCAATCAATCAACTCTGCTCTCAAGTCTACTCAAAGAATTGTCTCAAATTTGTCTTGTAAGATTCCATAAAAGCTCACACTAATCTGTCCAACAATTCCTCACTAGAACTTGTTCAAATCTACTCTCAATCTCTTTCCTCAAACTGTATTTTAAGCTTCCACAAAAGCTCATACAAATTTATCCACAAGTCTTCTCTAATACTTGTCCAAATCTGCTCAACATGTCCTCACTAGAACTTGTCCAATCTCATAGAAATATAAAAATAATTGTTAGATAATCAATATGCTTCACACTCATCACAATGCTCAATCACTTTCAATCACTCTTTTACTATAGAAACATATATAGAATTGTTAGAGACTCAATATGCTTCACATTCACAAAACTCTCAATCACTTTCAATCTCTCTTTTATCACAGAAACATATAGAGACTTGTTAGAGACTCAATATGTTTCACATTCATCAACACTCAACCTCTTTTTCAAATCAATTTAGAATATAGAACAATTTGTTTTATAGAACTTGAACTATCACTTCAATACATCCACTTGACTAGGATCAACCAACTTTACTCAACCAATCACTCAATGAATTTATCCTTGCTCACAAACCCTAGTCCAAGCATATGAATACCCACTCAAATGTTTCCAACAATTCTCATCAATCAATCTCACATAACAATGGTACTCATGATCTTTGTAAACCCTAGTTCAAGTTCCTCACTCAACCAATTACTTCAAAAATAATTCTAATCTCACATAACAATGATACTCATGATATTTGCAAACCCTAGTTCAAGTTCACTCAACTTAATCACTTCAACAACAATGCTTATCAAATAAGGTTTTGTTAACAACTCTTTATTCCAAAAAAACTTGAAGCATTAATTCAAAACACACTCAACAATGCTTACCAAACAATACTTTTCACTCCAACTTTGCATTCACAACATTCAACAAACACTCACTAGGAATATGTGCCCATACCTTTTGTTTGATGTAAAAGTGCCCTTAGAAAACCTGTCTCAATCATAGTTTTCTTCTTTCCAATTTTAATGGTTAGATGATAAAATATCACTTCAATATTTTCTCAAAATATTCCTTAGAAACAAAAATAATCGAAACTCAGTTATGCCTCATTGCTCCCTTTTAGAAATAACATCCATAAAATCTTACATAAAAATGAATCACTTTGATACACCTTATAATCTCTAGCTTAAAATAATATCCAACACCACAAGACTTCAAACAATCTTCCTAAAAAACCTTACTACACTTTCCAAACATTAGAGCAAATAACACCAAAAATTTAATTTTGCATAAGCCTTATAACTCCCCTTACAACCTTACAAACCAAATCAAATATGCAAAAATTAATTTTTAAATGCTCAACTAATACCCCCAAAATTTTTGGTGCTCAACTTAAAGCATACCTTTGTTTTTACCTAAAAGGGTTTCGGTGTGATTCAATCTGTCGTCTCCCCAAGTCCAAGCGCCTTAGCGCTTTGGAGCCCACCGCGTGGGCTATTGGTTCCCACGTGAAGGAAGGAGGACTTCTTTCCTCTTATACCTTCGTGTGTCATTGACTTCCTTCCTATTATACCTTCATATGTTGTTGACTTCCTTCCTCTTATACCTTCGTGCGTCATTGACTTCCCACAAAAATAAAAAAGCACTCCTCTTTGTTGTAGCATGATTCACACAAGCTCGCATTAATTAAATTCGAAGGCATGGTAGTTTTGGGTAAGGTGGGTAATCCCCTTTTTATACACACATGGGTATTTTCTCCCCACATTGGTGCTTAAGAATTCGAATTCAAAATTCAAATTTAATTTAATAACCCACCTTAGGGTTAGTTAAAATTAATATAAATTAACTTATAACTAATATTAAAATTAATTAATAAATTAATTTATAATAAAAATTATATTAATTAGGATTACTGATGGGAAAATTTTAAGGGTTTTGGAGGATGGTGGGAGCGGGAGCAAGAGCAAGATCGAACGCAGGACTGGGGACAGGTTCAGATACGGGTGAAGGTTTCTAGACGGGATCAGGATCAGGAACGTTAGGGCCTGGTCCCAGGCCAACGGGACCCTCGGTGGGCCTAGAGGTTGGCTCTACGCCTGATATGTTTGGTGGCTAGGGTGGGGATGACATCTTGGGCCCTGGTCCCCAGGCCAGCCTCGATGCAAGCGCAAGCCTAGGGAAAAAGCCCCCTGATCCTGGGTAGGGCTCTATCCCGGGCGGGCCCAAACCCTCCTATCAGCAGATCTTGGTGGGCACCAGGGCCCCCTCCCGGGCCCTGGGGCTAGGGATTTCCCTCGAGGGCACCCACATTTCTATTCAGGAGGAGGTCTACTCCTCCTTGGTAGCTGGTTCCTCTGCCTCCCTGGTAGGGAAATTCCTGGGAGGGCACCCAGACATGGAAACCATCCGCAGATGGGCGGCTACCAAATGGAAGGTTTCTAGGCATATTCAGCTGGTTGCCCTGACCAAGGGCTTCTTCATCATCAAGCTAAACAACAACGAGGACGCCGAAAATATCCTATCTAGTGGGCCCTAGTTTTTGGGGTGCAAAAGCCTCTTCCTCAGGCGTTATGGAGTTGACTTCCACCCCAGCACCCAAAGCATCAACTTCGCCCCGGTCTGGGTTCGTCTCCCAGACCTTCCCTTCCACCTGTGGCATGAAGACGTCCTAAGACTCATTGCTCAGTCGGTCGAGGACCTGGTGGCCTTCGACCCCGCTACCAAGGCAGGATCCCGAATGGTGCATGCCAGATTTTGTGTCAATGCCAATCTCGAATCCGAACTCCCCTCTTCGGTGACCATCTCGTCTAGGTCCTTCTTTTGGTGCCAGCCCCTGATCTATGAAAACAAACCTGCTTTCTGCCCCACCTGCTGCACTCAGGGTCACCTCTCCCACCAATGCCCGATTTCCAGAAAGGCTGATGGCCCTATCCCCAAACTCCCTTCCCGATCAGGTCGGGCCCCGTCTCGAGGGCCCCCTCACAATGGCCCCAGATCCCAGGCCTGGACCAGCAAGGAGGCTCCCCCTTCTACCCCAAAGGACTCTCTTGTGGACCCCGGTCTGGAAGGCGGTCTTCCCTAGGTTTCCCCTTTCGTTGCTCCCTCCCCTAGGTCATCTTTTGGGGCCCCGATCCCAGGTTCTCCTTCCCTGCCCGCTTCGAATCCCTCCCCGCAGGCCCCTGCTTGCGCCCCCTCGGCATGCGAGCCACTCGAGCTCCTTTCCCCGTCGGCTCCCACCTCTGTTAGGGCTCCCTTATCCCCCCCACTCCCGCTATCCCCCCTCGACCCTCCTGCCCCTCTCGGTGATCCCTATTGGGCTTCCTCCCTTGGAGTGTGGATCTGAGAGGTTAGATGAAGAGATCGAAGCCAGTTCTCCATCCGGGCCCGATGAAGTCAGCCCCAAGATGACCCGGAGTAGGACTTTTGCCATAGACTTTGGCAGCAAACTCAAAAGAGGGCGGCCCACCCTGGGCGACCAGCGGGCAAGGTTCATTGAAGATGACATAGCTAATGGCTCCCAAGCAACCCTCTCTGACGTTGGCACAAGCTTCTCCAAGATGGAAACCATCCGACCCAAACCCCCCACTCAAGCCAAGAAGGGGGGCAAGCGACCCCACAAGGGTGTCAAATGAAGCTCATCACCTGGAATATCAGGGGGCTCAATGGGGCCCCCAAGAAAAGGATCCTTGAACAACTTTGCAAGGATCACCGCCCGTCCTTCCTCCTTCTTTAGGAGACCAAAATAGATGATGCTGCTGCCCGACGAGTAGCCCAAGCTACCTGGCGTAATTGTGAGTCCCTGTCTACCCCTACGGCTGGCTCAGCCAGGGGTTTGCTATGCATGTGGGACCCCCGATATTTTGAGGGAAGACTCATATCTTTGTCTCCCAGAATAATCAACATTCTGGTCCACTACGTGAAGTCAAGGCACTCGTGGATTCTGTCCAACGTCTACGCTCCTAACAACCCCGTCGAGAAAGCAGCCTTATGGAAGGAAATTAGCTCGATGAGAGAAGCCTTTGCCCCCCTACCCTAGATCCTGGCCGGGGACTTCAATAGTCCCCTATTCCTCTCTGATAAAAGTGGGGGCTTAGCGGTTCAAGGCAAGAGCATGGAGGACTTTGGAGCCTTCACCGCCCTCAATGAGCTCATGGACGTCAGCCTGAAAGGAGCCAGGTTCACTTGGTCCAACAGAAGAGCGGGACCAAATCATATCCAGGTCAGACTAGATAGAGTTTTCTTGTCCAAGGAAGCCCTTCCCATGTTTTTTGATGCCACCCTGTTGGCCCTCCCCAAAATCGGGTCTGATCATAGCCCCCTCCTCCTCGAAACCGATCATCGCCCTTCCCCCAAGAGGCCTTTTTGGTTCGAGTCCATGTGGCTGCATCACCCTGACTTTCAGGCCCAGGTAGGCCATTGGTGGGCTCCCCCAGTCCCTGGATGCCCCGCTGAACAAGTTTTCCACAAGCTGAGATGCCTCAAAGAGCAACTCAAGGTATGGAATAAGGAGGTGTTCGGTAATATCTTTGAAAACAAAGCGATACTTAAAGAAAAGCTCGAAAACCTTGAGTCCAGATTTCAAGCAGGCTCCCAAGACCCGGGGCTCAGGGAAGAGGAACGCCTTGCTCTCAGCGAGTATCACAACATTCTGGCCAGGGAAGAAACCTTTTGGAGATAGAAGTCGAGAGCCCTGTGGCTCCAAGATGGCGATGCAAACACTAAGTTCTTCCATGCGTCGACTCTCAAAAATAGGGGTTCCAACAGAATTGATGAGTTGGTGGGCAGCGATGACAGAATCATCAAGGAAGAAGAGGACATCCGGGCTGAAGCCACCCTCTTCTTCTAGGAGCTCCTGGGTGACAGCCCCCCATGTCCTCAGAAGTAGCTGAATCCCTTCTAGAGCATATCCCTTCTTCTATCTCGGCCATGGCAAACGAGATGCTAGTGCAGCCCTTGTCTGACTCCGAAATCCATGCTGCCACTTTTTCCATGAAGGCTGAGGTGGCCCCGGGCCCGGACGGATTCCTCCCCCCAATTTTTCCAATATTTTTGGGACATCATCGAGCAAGAAGTGTGTGCAGCCATCCGGGACCTACAGACTGCTAGCTCCATCCCTAGAGGCATCAATTCCACTTTCATAGCCCTGATCCCCAAGACCTAGGCAGCCAGATCCCTCTCGGATTTCTGCCCCATCAGCTTGTGCAATGTCCTATACAAAATCCTGACTAAATCCATGGCCTCCCACCTCAAGGATATCCTTCCCCTGATTATTGCCCCCTATCAGGGTAGCTCGGTCAAAGGTAGACTGATCACAGACGATGTCATAATCATGCACGAAGCCATTCACTCGGCTATCCTATCCAAAAATGCCTCCTTTTTGCTCAAGCTAGATATGAACAAGGCCTTTGATAGGGTTGAATGGGCTTTCCTATCCAAGGTCCTCCTTAAGTTTGGGTTCCACCCCTCCTAGGTCAGGCTCATCAGCAACTGTGTGTCCTCCCCTTGGTTCTCCATCCTCATCAACGGGTCCCCTGCCGGGTTCTTCCCCAGTTCCAGAGGCCTCCGCCAAGGTGACCCCCTATCCCCGATCCTCTTCATCATCCTGGCTGAGGCCCTGGGGCGTACCATCTCAAGCGCTGTGACCCGTGGTCTCATTTTGGGCATCAGGCCTGCGTCGGGCCTACCCCCTATGTCCCACCAGCAGTTCGTGGATGACACCATCCTCGCCACCTCTACCTCAATCCCTCAAGCCAAGACCCTCAAGCATATCTTGACCCTGTACGAGGAGGCGGCCGATCAAAAAATCAACCTCCGAAAAAGCAATATTTTCTTCATTCATACTCCCTTGGCTAGGTAGATCAGAATCGGGCGGATATTGGGCTGCACCCCTGATTCCCTTCCCTCCTCTTACCTCGGGCTTCCCCTATTCACAGGTGCATCCTCCAAGGCCCTGTGGGGTGGGGTGATTGAGAGGATTCAGAGGAAGTTGGCCCCCTGGAAAGGTCACCTCCTCTCGCAGGCTGGCAGAGCTACCCTCTTGGTGGCAGTCCTGCAAAGCATCCCGATATATTTCATGTCGGTCTTCAAAATCCCGGCCTCCATTGCAGCTCACATCGAACAAATTTAGAAACATTTTCTCTGGTCGGGCAACGAAGATAAGAAGAGGATTCCCCTGGTCTCCTGGCCCCTGGTCTGCCGCCCCAAAGGTGAGGGAGGGATCGGGCTCAGGTGGGTGGTCCTCATGAACAAGGCCCTCTTGTCCAAACATGCCTGGAAGGTGCATACCAATACCCCTGATGAGTGGGTCAGCATCATGCATAGAAAATACTGTCATAACCACCCCTTCCTCAGTGATTCTCAGCCCCGAGATGGATCAACCTTTTGGAAGTCCCTGATCTCCACCAAAGACATAATTCGAAAAGGGACCAGATGGATCCTCGGGGACGGAGCCAAGATCGACTTCTAGGAAGACAGATGGATTCATGATGAGGCCCTGACTGCTGATAGAGAGCTTCTCGTCCTCAAACCAGGGCTTGCGAACCGAGGGCCCAGAGTGTCGGGCTATCTGTCCCAGAACCAGGGGCGAGTTACCTGGAAACCCATCCTGAATCCCAGGCATCCGCTCCAAGCTGCCAGGCTTCAGTGCCTCCTCAAGGTGACGGTCATCCCGTCCTCTAGAGAAAATGATAGATGCATTTGGCATGGTACTCCCAGTGGAGTCTTCTCTGTCAAATCGGCCTACAATCTCCAAAGAGTCCCTAACGAGGCCCCCTTTCCAACCCGACAGGTGTGGGCCAAGAAGCTGATCCCCAAAATCAGCCACTTCGTTTGGGCGGCCATCCAAAACAAGATCCTGACGATCGAGAATCTGATCAGGAGGGGCTTCCAGATCCCAAATAGATGCTTCCTTTGTTGTGTTGCCTGGGAGTCCACTAATCACCTTTTTATCAACTGTCCCTTTTCATCTGAAGTCTTGGGCCTCATTCTTTCTCAATTCTCTATCCAGTGGGTGGCCCCCAACTCCATCTCTGACCTCCTGTCTCAGTGGCCCAACCCCTTTGCCCATCCCTTCATCCACTTCCTCTGGGGCTCCTGCCTTCCTCATATGCTTTGGCAACTCTGGCTGGAGTGCAACAACAGAGCCTTCTCCTCCCCGACCCGTTCCCCCCAGTGGATAGCGACCAAGGCGATGACCTTTGCCCTTGAGAATTCCTGCTCCATCCCCTTGATTGAGGCGCCCCGATGGCTGGGCGAGGCCACCCTCCTATCCTCTCTCAAAATTCAGCTTCCCCCCGGTCCCCCCCCGCCCCCTCCCGTCGATCTTTGACAAGGTGGACTGCCCCCCCGGATGGGTCAAGCTTAACTTCGACGGAGCTTCTAAAGGAAATCTCGGGCCCTCGGGTGCGGGCGGGGTCATCCGCGATAGTCACGGGGCCCTGATCTTGGTGTACGCTGCTCCGCTTGGCATACAGACCAACAACTTCACCGAAGTAGTAGCTCTCCTCAGTGGGCTGACTGCCCTTAAGGAGTCCGCCCCAAAAGTCATCATCGAGGGTGATTCCCAAGTTATAATCAAAGTTTCCCATAGCTCAAGAAGTTGCTCTTGGCACATTCACAACTCCATCCGGGAAGTCCACACCATTCTCCAAGGGCTCCCTGATCACGCCCTTCGACATGTGTATAGAGAAGGCAATAGGGCAGCCGACTTCATGGCCAACCAGGCCACCGCAGTAGAAGATTTCACCACCTAGACCATGAACTTCCCTGAAGCTCTGGCCCAAATAGTATTGCAAGACAATTCCAGCATTGATGAGGGCCCAGGAGCTTAGCCCGCCCCACGTCGGGGCCCCGAAGATGCGTGGTCACGCCCCGTGCTTCCCCTACAGCTTCCAAATCCTAGGAGACCCCCTCCCCCGAAGGCTCCCCTTCCTCAAAAAGGTGCAGGCCCACCCGAAAATGTAGATCTTCGGTCCAGGGCCCAGGCGGGGCCTCGACTCCTGGTGCCAGCTCAAGTCATAAAGACCCGGCCCCAGGTAGTAGCAGGGCTGTTGGAAGCTCCAAGAAGGCCAAGGTGGAGGCCTCGGAGGCCACTAAAGTCAGTTCTGACTCTGGTAGCAAGATGTAGAATTTGACGTCCAGGGCCCTCCTTGACATTACGATTGGCTCCCAAAGCGGCTTCCTCAGTGGCCAATGCCCTGGTCGAACTTCGTCGCAGGTTGGGCGATGGCCCTGACAGGGAGAGGAGCTGATCTGTCAGGTCGGGCCCCGTCTAGGCCAGGCCCGACCACAGGGCCTCCCGGAGCGGCGACGAGCAGGTTTTTGCATTTTTGGCATTTGTTGTTTTGCGGTTTTTCCATGTTTTGGTGGCCTCAGACCAAATTTTGTAGTGCTGGTCTCATAGCTAGTCTGTCTTTTTGTAGGCACCAGGGCCTTGGGCCCCGGATTGTTGCCCAAGGGTGCAACCTCGATTTTTAATCACAATTGTAGCCACTGCTTCCTATGTATCTAAGGTTTTGGGATCCTTCAGCAAAAAACCCACTGTAAATATACTGTTACTTACCAAAAAAAAATTATATTAATTAATTTATAATTAATTTAAACTTCCCTTTATAATATTATAAAAAATTATTATAATATTATTTTTTTTTGGTAAATAAAAGTCTTCATTAATTACCGGGTTTTGCAGGTTAACCCAAAACCTATTACAATATCCAACCTTCTGCTGAGATTGTAGATCCTAGTCATCCTTGAAACTTTCTTACCATAAATTGTGTTGAATCCCCTACAACACCTTACTAACAAAGCACACCCATACCTAAACATAACTGTAAACATTACTTACATTGACAGGAATTGAAGTTTGGAACTTTGCACTTGTGAAACCTGTTGCTTGCCCATTTCCTATTCTCTGTCGGAATCTTCCAAGGCTTACACCCTGTTACCTTCATTTCCAATTTGGTATGATTTAGAGGGAAACCCCATAGTTATTACCAACTCCATGGGGAAAGAACACCCATTCATATTTCTCCTTAATGGGTAGGTTTCTTTTCATGACTAATAATGTTTTCCACTTCACGTGGCACACCTTGTGTCCATGTCACCAAACTACCAACATCAACACCTATGTTGGCTAATTTGTCAGCTGACCTGTTGGCCTCACGGTACACGTGACGAGCCCTCCTATTCTGTCTTGCCGCAAAAAGGATCCTCACTTCATGGATGACTCCCTCGATTCTCCATGGAGGTTTTTTGCCATTGGTTAACAGGTTGATGATGTTCATAGAATCACCTTCAATCATCAAGTTACCTTGAGTTGCTTGGGCTACTTGCAACCCTCTCCAAAGGGCTCTAGCTTCTACTTCATTATTAGTTCTGATTCCCAATGGTTCAGCGAAGGCCTTGACCAGATTTCCTTGATGATCCCTGATTATTCCTCCAGCTCCAGCTCTTCCCGGGTTCTCCTTGGCTGCACCATCAAAATTTAGTTTAAACCAACCCCGGGGGGTGGCTCCCAAGAAATCCCATTTCTGGGATTGGGCAAAGGAATGGAAGGTTTGTCCTCAATACCTAAGGCCCGAGCTAATTGTTTTTCTTGGGGAAGAATTGAGTGGTTCTCATCCACTAAGGTGCTAAGGTTTTCTTTCGCAAAGACAATAATCCTGTTGAGGATGGTTTTTGGGTTGTGAATGGTATCCTTAAAGGCTCTATGGTTCCTTTCTAGCCAAATCTGCCAGAGAAAATGATGCCAACAGATTTTCCATAGGTACTTAAGTTTTAGGCTAACAAAGGGTTGAGGCCATTGATGGAACACTTCGGATATAAGAGAAGGCTTAACCCACGAGATCCTAAAGGCTTGGAAAAGTTCATCCAGGATGGACTCCGCTACCGGACACTCCAAAAACAAGTGTTGGGTTGTCTCCCATCCTGCCCTGCACATGTAGCAATGGTTAGCAATAACCATACCTTTGGATAACATATTGTCCATAGTGAGGATTTTTCCTTGAATCACCAGCCATGAAAAAAAGGATATTTTAGGAATTAAGCCTTTGATCCAAACCAAACTCGGTTGAAATTGTTGACCTTCCACATTGAGAAGCAAATTATAGGCAGACTTAACTATGAAGTCACCACTTTCAGTCTCATCCCAAACAATGTGATCTTCATCCTCTCTAGAGGGAATAATTTGTTGAGTTAAAATGTTATAAAGCTCTTCAGACTCCGCTTCAAAACCCTGTACTCTGATGTGTTTCCACCTATTGATATTTATATCCTGCCACATATAATTTGCAACCTTCTTCCCAATATGTTGCTCCATATGCTCTTGAATCCTAGCCAAACGAGGATTCTGGGATAACTCCTCAGCTCTCACCCATCGATCCTTCCAAAAGTCTATTGTTTGCCCATTTCCTAGAATCCATCTAAGACCTTTCTTGACAAGATCCCTGCTCGTGAGGATTGCCTTCCAAAAATCAGACCCCCTGCTTGCTAAGTTGTCATTAAGGAAGTTCACACCTTGGAGGTATTTCCTCCTAACTATGGCAGTCCATTCATTATCGACCTTAGTCAATAACCGCCATGCTTGTTTGGCTAACAAAGTTGTATTGAGATGAGCAACTCTCCTCAATCCTAACCCCCCATCAGCTTTAGGTTTGCAAACCTTGTTCCAACCTACTAAATGGATCCTTTTCTTATCCTCAGTCCCTGACCAGAGAAATTTTTTTTGAAGCTGCTCAATTTTGTGATACACCTTGCTGGGAGCTCTGAAGACTGATAGGAAGTAAATGGGTATACTTTGAAGTGAAGCCATAGTTAAAACTGCTTTGCCTGCTTGAGATAACAGATGTCCTTTCCAACCTGCTAGCTTTTTTTGGATCCTCTCCAGAACTATGTTCCACATTGATCCTTCAGGTTTCCCCGTAAACAGGGGAAGACCTAAATAGGAGGTGGGAAGGGATGCAATCTGACATTCCATGATCCTTGCTATGCTGTTTTGCCTAGGAATGGGGGTATTGATGAAATAAAGTTTGCTCTTATCAAAATTCACTTTCTGTCCAACCGCTTCTTCATACATTATGAGAATATTTTTAATCCTTCTTGCCTCAACCACAGAAGCCAAAGTCAGTAGCAATGTATCATCAACAAATTGTTGATGTGTCACCGGGGTAGTTAGCGACGTGGCCTTGATACCTGATATGAGTCCAGCTACCGCTGCTGCCTTAATGGTTCTTCCCAAGGCCTCAGCTACAATGATGAACAACATAGGACTTATGGGATCTCCTTGTCTTAGACCACATTTGCTTTGAAAAAAACCTGCAGTAGACCCATTAACCAAAACTAAAAAACAAGGCTTAGAAATACACTCTCTTATTAACTTGACCCATTTCATGTTGAAGCCAAATTTTAATAAAACTGCCTCTAGGAATTCCCAATTTATCCTGTCATAAGCTTTGTTCATGTCTAACTTTAAAGCCATGACTACTTTTTTGGTCTGAGCAGCTGTATGAAGAGCCTCATGAATAGTAATAACTCCATCTAAGATTGATCTTCCTTGTACAGAACTTCCTTGACTTGGATCAATGATAACCGGTAGAACTTTCTTCAAACGGTTGGCTAAAACTTTGGACAAAATTTTATAGGATATATTACATAGGCTAACCGGCCTAAAGTCAGCCATAGTCTTGGGGTTGGGGCCTTTAGGGATCAAAGCAATGAAAGTTGAATTGAAACCCCTTGGAATATGATTTGAACTTTGGAACTCCTTGATTGCAGCAATAACTTCTGCTCCAACAATATCCCAACAAACTTGGAAAAACCACGGTGAAAACCCATCCGGCCCAGGAGCTTTGTCAGGATCCATGTTAAACAAAGCCTCCTTGATCTCTTCATCTAAAAAAGCTACTGTAAGAGACTCGTTAATCATTTCATCAATGAGTTGTGGAATGAATTGAAGGAGAGAGTCCTTTGCTTGGGCATTACAGGCCCGTTCTTCACCCAATAATGAACTAAAAAAATTAACAACCTCGTCCCTGATCTCCTGAATGTTTTGAGTTGAGGATCCATCCACCTTAGTTAAATTTCTAATATTATTGTTGCTTCTATTGCTCAATGTGGTAACATGGAAATTTTTTGAATTAGAGTCCCCTTCCTTTAGCCATAATGCCCTTGATTTTTGCCTCCAATACATCTCTTCACAAGCTAAAATATTATAAAACTCACAAAGGGTTTCCTTCTCTTCAGTCCTTGTCGCCTCATCATAGGTTCCATTTTGGATTTTGCTTTCTATTATTCTCAGTTTTTCCCCCACTACTCTCTTATTCTCAAAAATATTTCCAAAGACTTCTTTATTCCATATTCTAAGGTTGTTTTTCACCATCTTAAGTTTTTGAGATAGTTTGAAGGAAGCACTTCCCTGGATAGGCTGCTGCCACCATTCCTCTATTCGTTTCTTGAAGTCCGGATGTTTAACCCACATTGACAGAAATCTGAATGGCTTTTTAAAGGAGTTAGCCTGAAATGCCTCCCATAGAATAAGATTATGGTCTGAAGCGCATTTAGGAAGGGCTTGTAATGTTGAATCACCAAACATTGTTGTAGCTTCCTTGGATAAAAAAAACTTGTCCAACCTTTCTTGAATCAGCTGACTTCCTATCCTCTTGTTACTCCATGTAAATTTGGCTCCTTTTAGTCTTACATCCATCAATTCATTTGTGTTAATGAATTCATTGAAGTCCTCCATGCTCCTTGAGGGTAACCCGGATCCTCCCTTCTTATCAGATGGGTAAAGGGGGTATTGAAATCTCCCCCAATCACCCAAGGAATGTCTTTAAAAGCTTGGCTCAAATGCCCCAAAAACTCCCACAGTTCAGACCACCCTTGGATAGAGGTGGGGGCATAAACATTTGACATAATCCAATTCTTATTAGTATCAAAATCATGAAATAATACGCTTAAGACTCTTTCATTTGCCTGAATAATACTTCCTTCTATTTTAATAGGATCCCATAAGATCATGAGGCCCCCAGATGCTCCTCTCGCCTATTGAAAGGCCACTTCCCCTTGCTTCCAAATCCTTCTAGCTATAAGTGCTGATTGTGCCGCATCTGTTTTGGTTTCTTGAAGAAAAATAATAGTAGGATTCCAATCCTTCCTTATAGACTTCACCATCCTTTGTTTTGGTGGGCCGTTTAGGCCTCTCAAATTCCATGAGAGAACCTTCATTTAGACTTTTTGATATTATAATATTATTCACCTGGCTTCTTCTTTGCACTTTGGACCATATCTAATTTCTTGGAACCGGGTCTTGATTAACTGAAATCGGACTATCCTTTTGCACTTATTGGAGAACCTGAAACTGATGCTGCCCATTTGTTGTGACTCCTTCACAATGACCCCAAAATTTGGGGATCTACTTGAAATTTGAAAGCTTGTTTCAAATTGTTTCTTACGCTTATTGTTCACCATTATCATTATTGTAATATCAAGAATGCTCATCTTCCTCAAAATAGTCTTATAGCGGGGTTCAGTGTCAAAATTTACCTCATGATCTAAAGATCCTGAAGTTATTCTTGTGTGGTCATTTTTATTATGGTCTTTGAGTTTTATTATTTCTATTTTGCTATGTTTGTGTCAAAGGTGTCTTGTCAAGGGTGTTAAGGGTTATTAATACCTAGTATTTATAGTTTGTTTTGTTATTTTATTTTGTTTTTTCATATATTATTATATACCTATATGTAATTGTTCTTATTATATGTGGTTTATATTATGTTGCGTTATTATATAATGTGTTTCGTAAGTTTACTTTTTGTTACTTTTATTTAATATTATTTTGTTATTCTATGGTTATATGTATATGTTTTGTTTTTATTTGTCTTTTTATATTATTAGTTAAAGTATAATATTATGTTAGAAAAGTGTTGTCCTTTTGTTTGATATATAAATTTTTTAAAAACATTAAAATGAAATTTGCTTTGTCTTTTTTTTAATGGATAAAGGCTTCAGATTATTAATATTCTATTTTTTGTTGCAGGGATTAAAGGATATTTGAGACAAGTGATCATATGAGGTGATCGCCAGTCCATGTAAGACATTCAAGAACTCATTGGAATGTCCAAGCACATTGTTCAAGGTAGGTTCCACTATTTTAAGGTCTTACGTGAGGTAGGTCCCACGGTTTTTACGTAATATTATAAGGAAGGTTTTGCAATTGAAAGATTAAATATGATCCTTATGAAGATTTTATGATTGAAACATGCCGAAGAATTTTATTTGCACCTACCAAAGAATTTTAATGTTGAGCTACTACCAAAGAATGCATTCATCAGTGAAGGCCATCGCAGCTATCGGAAAAAGTTATCATTGAGCTACTATCGAAGAACATCGTCATACATCGAAAAGTTCATCGTCGGATGCCGAGAAAATACAATTACCAGAATAATATCATAGTTGACTACCAGAAATTATCACCACTGGAAAATATTGTCGTCAGGATGCCAGGTGCATGGGGAACATACTATCCTTAGAATCCATTGAAGTAGTTGGTAACACAGTTAAAATAATCATCATATGAAATGTTTGGCGGTTTCACAATGAAATATAGCATGAATTGTTAAAATTACAAAAGCATAGAGACAAAAGTGCAACATTAATTTGGTAGCAAAATATATAGTTGGCAAATGTAGTTTCTGAGTGGGGAAGGTAAAAATTAAGGATACGGGCGCAGATGTGTTCGCAAGAGTGTTAGACAGATTTGCATGTTGGCCATTTCAAGATTTTTTGACTGCAACATGATAAAGATAGCTATGTATTGAAGGATTTTGCCAAGATTTATACTTGACATGGGAGGATTTTGTTGCCATAGGATGATGTTATCGCGTACCAAAAAATGTTGTCACCGTTTGTCGAAGAACGACATCGTTGTATGCCGAAAAGCACATCGTAAATGATGATTGAGACAAAAGCATAATATTATGAGCGCTATATAAGGACGAGTTGGAGAGTTGAATTTCTATGTCAGAAGTGCAATGTAGTTCAAATCCAAGAGACACTAGAATATGCTACCAGGTTACATGAAGTCACAGTTGCTAGAAGACGTTGCCATTATTGGTAACCTTTGTGTGGGTTCTAAAGATAGTACAGGGTGGCATTCGTAGGAGATATGGATACCGAGTCTCATTGGATGTGATGAATTTTGTTATGGTTCCAAGGTTTTAGAGTTTAAATTTTGAGAAATTTACACAGTTGGGCTGTGAATATTATATGGAAGAGATATTAATAAGATATAATAAGGAAAAAATATTTCATCATAATAATGTGGTGGTTTTAATTCAAAGCCACGATATACAATTTTTTTTTAGATTAAATCAAATCAAAACATCCTCATCATATATTATAAAGCGAATATTTTATTTTATTTTATAAAGCGAATATTTTATTTATATTATTCCTTAAATACATTTTATAGTTGTGGTAGAACAAAAAAATGGAACCAATGAAACGAAGCAAACTAATTGAAAGGAACAAATTTCTCAGATTATAAAGAGGAATTTAGAAGTTAAATAGGGGATCAGATAGGTAGAAAAAGAAAGATCAAGAGATTGAAGGAGTGAAGCAAAATATTGATTTGCAGAAGGCTACATTTGTAGAGGAAATACAAAGACTTTGGATTTATTGTAAGATTCATTATATTATATCAAATTCAATTTTTGTTAGAAGCAAGCACAACAGTGGTGTTTTTAATGTATAAGTTGATTGATATGAAGTTTTAATTTCAAATTCCATAGAAGATTGCATCAGATTTGTGTAATATTGTGTGAAATCTGATCTGCACAAGTTTGGTTTTAAAAGTTTGTGTTTCTGTGTTGTAGCAAGTTTGTCCGAGGGTTTTCTTTTAAATTTATTACTTTACCTAAGTCTTTTCAAATTTATTTGAAATATTTAGATTTAAATTAAAACCTAGTTATTTTATGAAAGATTTAAATTTCATAACTAGGTTAGACTAGAAATATATCACCTGAATATTTATTTCTATAAATAATTTGGGTGAATTTAAAAATCATAGTGAACTTTGATTTTTAAATCTCATAAATTTAAAAGTTCATTGTTGCCTTTATAAAATTCTGATCTACAAAGATACAGAGTTACAGAAAGATTATAAAATTTATTACAATCAAATATTTAAGCTCATAAATATTTGATAAATAAATTTTAGAGAAAAGAAGGATTGTCATAGATAATTGATTTTAATAGTATAAAATTGAAAATCTAAAGTTTGAGATTTATTTGTGATAGTAAAAGATTTGTTGAAACTTTTTAAATCTCAAATCATAAGTCCAAAGGTTACTATTGAAGGAATTAAATTTATTTAATTCAAATATTTAATCTCATAAATATTTGAATAAATAAATATTGGATTTAAAGATTATATGATTCTAGATTTTATATTATAAAGTGCAAGCTTTATAATTAGAATTCAAATATTTTGAGTTCTCTATCTTGTGAAAGAAGCAAAGAAATAATCAAGTTTTAAAATATTTAAAAGGCCCTAGCATAAGGTTTTCACATTTTATAATAGGGTTTTGTTTTATCTTGTATTTAAATCTGATTTCAAAAGCTTTATTCATGAGATTAAAGTCAATGCTTTGAAATGCATTCAAGTTATTTTTTAATATAAGTTTAAAGCATTAAAGTTCATACTTTCAAATAAATTTGCATTCTCAAAATATTAATTTTCAAAGGACAAATTTATTCATTTTGAGGAAGTAGAACATAATGCATGATGAATTCAAAATCAATTACTTGATTCCCAGGCCCCTTGTTATCAAGTACTTGCAAACTATTGAGATTATTCAAGCACTTATTTACGCACATATGCATGACACATAAAACATTAAGTGAGAACCTTGGAGAAATGTACTTTCTTTGCAAGAGAGGATTTTGAATCCTAGTTGTCGAGTGGTTTTTGTAACTGGACAAAATCACACCTCAACAAATTGGTGCTAGAAGGAGGGCCCAAAAATGAAAAATAGGTAGTTTGATTTTAGTTTATCATTAGCGCATTTTCAATCATTCATATATTCATTCTTGAAGTTCCATGTTTAAATACATACTTGAATATTGCAATTACATTGTTACATTAAGATCATATTTCAAGTATTGTATATTTCAAATAAGTGGTTAGATTTCATTAAACTGGAGTCCAAAGAAATTATCACAAGGTCAAAATCTACTGGATCTACCATATTTCAAAGTTTATCACCAACTAAGAAACACAGAAGAAGTAAAACTCAAACGGTAATTCTTCCTAGTACTTCTAACATAAGTTCACATTTGATTGTAAATCCACCACTTGTCAATATGGTTGCACCTGTTGCACCAAATATGGCATGGATGGGAAACCAACGAAGTCCATTAAACATAGCTGGTGATGTACATGATATGCCAAAGAATGTGGAAAAGTATTTACCAAAATATAAGCATGATGGTTCTCATTTGGCAGAAGAGCATATACAAGCATATACTGATGCAATGTCTAGATTGCAGATTGAGCACGAAGATGTGGCATGTAGGTTGTTTCCTCTAACTTTGGATGAGATAACCTATGATTGGTATGTTTGCTTACCTTCTAATTCCATTACTTCATGGGATATGTTGAAAAATACTTTCATTACTCAATTCAAGTTTGCTATTGATCCAACAAGTGTTTATTTGCAATTTGCATCTACTCATAGAGAACCTAGTGAACCATTGCGTATGTTTAATACTAGGTTTCATAAGATTTATTCAAGACTGACTGTGCCTTATAATATTGTAGAAGATGCAGCTATCCAGATCTATTTTGGTGCTTTGGATCCATTTACTACAATGTTCGTCAGGAGAACGGGGCAAATAACTACACTTACAGGAGCTTACACTGAAGCGCTCACGGTTGAACAACAGATGATGCAATCAAGTTGTGGATTAGGGCAATTACCATCTATTGGTTATCCTGGTATGCAAAATTAGATTCCTATGATAAATCATGCTTTAAATAATCAAATTCCAATAGTGAATTCAATTCCACAAATTCCAAATCAAATGGCATATGCTCAGTCAAGTAATCCTTTATTTTTAGAAAGTCATTATGTTGCACACAAAACAATGAATAACAATGTACCTAATTTGAATAGTTTTGGGAATGTAGCAGCAATGCAAAATATGAATCCTTTTCAAAATTTTCAAACACCACAAAATAATCCAATGCTTGCACAAAATCAAAATCAAGGTAATCCAATGTATGCAAATTCGTGGTTAAATCAAAATATTAAAAATGTTTTACCTAATCAAAAATGTTCCAAATGTTATGCCCAATCAAAACATTCCAAGTTGGATGAACTCGAGTGTTCAAAATTTTTTACCAAACCAAAATGTGCCAAATATTATTCCAAATCAAAATCAAGGTAATCCTCCTAATGTTGTTAATGAGTCTAATCAATTAGCAGATCTAACGAGGATGTACCAAAAGTTAAGTAATGATTTTGTTCAAATGCAAAAACAAAACACTCAAAATTCACAATCAAATCAAAATTTTACTATGCAAAGACCAAAACATTTCAATACAAAACCAAATAATGGGGGTGTTCCAACTCCTATTGCTAACAATAGTGGTGCTTCTAATAAAATAAGACAACTATTGTTAATGTATCTGAAGTTGTATTGGATAATTGGTGCAGGTTACATCGTACTGGTGAACATAATGAATTTGATTGTAATGAATTTAGTTGTGTTACAAATTGCATTCAACAGGGATTAGATAAAATGGAATGGGTTCCAAATGATGATGTTGATGAAAATATTAAAGGCAAAATTTTTGCTTATTGTCTTGATATTTTTGGTTCAAGCGATGATGATGATGAAGAAGAAGAAGAGGATGAAGGTATTGAAGAAATCCATACACTGAAACAATATAGAAAGGGGAATCATAGTTATAATTTGAGAAGTAAAAGTAAGTCTTTCAAAACTACTTCTACTCCTCCTAACAATGTTGTTATTCCTCCTGATGTTAATGCAAATAATAATATGGTTCCTCCATCTTCTCTCGATACACCTAAAATTGCACATAAGGTACAAGATAACAAAGAGATGACTTATAACATCATTGAATATCTTAAGAAAAATAAGGTCAACATCAATCTGTTTGAAGTTGCACAGTTACCTAATCAACAAAAGTTATTAATGGAGGCTTTTGATAATCAAAATACCAAAGAAATTGGGAAAATCACTGAAATACAATATGTTGCATGAAAAGAAAAAGAGGATGCTCCTCCTTTCTTTTAACTATTAAAATTGTAGGTAGGAATTTGCATAATTGCATGGTGGATTCGGGAGCTTCAGGTAATGTGATGCCTTTCGTAGTTTGTCAAAAGTTAGGTTTTAAACCGACATCTTCAAATAAAATTGTTGTGCAGTTGGATAAAATAGAAGTAAAAGTTATAGGTATGCTTAAGAATGTGCACATACAGTTGTCATCGGAACCTAGAATACAACATTATATAGATATTCATATTGTTGATATTCTTGATAAGTATGGTTTGCTATTGAGCAAGGAATGGAGCAAGCATCTGAATGGATACTTTTCCACAGATTTTTTGCACTTATGGCTGCCTTGGAAAGGCGTAGCTAATCAGATTCATGTTGAAAGGGAGCCTAGGTTAAAGAATATGATCACAAATTATGATAAGGAGTTTAATGAGATTCTTTATAATGATATTGAACTAGGCATATACACACTTGATATTGATTCGATAACAGAAACTTTGGAGTCACCAAAAATGGTTGTAGATGATTTTGAAGAAGAGTTTCTTGAAGAGCTTGAAGATTATGAGGAAGATGCAATAGAATTTCATCCCATGAGTTTAGATGATCATTTTTATGGTTTGAAAAGACATGAAAAATTATTATTTGCTCATGATCCTATTGATGAGATTTTTGTTTCACTTGATGTGCAGGTTATTGAAAATTCTACCTCAAATGAAGATATTGAAATTTGTGTGCAATCAAAAGTAGATAAGGTGGTTGATGAAAATGAAGGGCTACAAGATGACAATGATAGAGCTCATGAAGAAAAGGAAGAAATTGAAATGACTCATCAAATTTTGGTAAATGCTACTCATGGTGTTTTGATCATGGATGACAAGGTAGAATCTTTACTTTTGTTATTGATGGAAATTCTAGGTAATAAGTTGTATGATGTTCCTTTGAGTGTTTATGATTATGATGAAATATCGAGTGTTATTGATAAGGAATTGAATATAACTCCTAAATTTTTGATAGTAGATACAATGAAGGAAAAGGATTTGATTCTAAAATTGTTTCAAATAAGTTCTTACTTGCAAAATTTCATGTTTGAAACAATTAGTCTAATTCTAAGTCAGGAATTGACTTATGACATTTACATTATAAGGATTAGACAAGAAGGAATTTTGAATCAGTCATTGTTTTATTTATCTGCTGATTTGGCATTTCACTATGAGTTTGCTAATGGAATTAAAGTGAGAGTCTTTGTTTGGTTTATTCCATTGTGGTTGGATTTATATGAAATTCGGTATGCATGCCATAAGAGGGATTGTTTGTTCTGTGATGGTAATATTTGGGATCCAGGGAGAGAGTAGTCTTGATTGTACATATATCCATATCATGTACATAGATTTTTGGTATGTTTGTATATACTTTGTTGTTCATCATTTGTTTTATCTGTGTTGTGCATGTTATTCAATTTTGTGAAAAGTTTTGGATGTGTTTGGTTGTTAGTACAACAATAAATTGGCTTTGCCAGATTTTGGGAGTTTCATGATTTTAGTGTGTCATTCAAGTTGGTATAGTTTCAAAGGGTTTTCAAAGATTAAGGTAGTTGTTATTGAGACACTTGTCATTTGATGGCTCTATTTGGTGTTTGATCCTGGGTTGTATAGGATGAAATTACCTATTTTGAAAACCTGTGAAACCTGGAGAAAAGGAAAAGTGAGATGTTAGTCTATATCTTCATGAATGTGAACTAAGATAAGGAAATTTGAAATATTAGAATCATATTGCAAAAGCTTCACGAGTACCACAAACACATTAAGGAATATATTTTGAAATTCTGGATGTATGAAGTTGTCAATTTTACAAATTAAGGTGAAAATTTTATATACTCTTTTAGCCTTACCTGATCTCTAACCCAAGTGGCAGGTGGATTTGTTGCAAAGTACCATATTACCAGATAAAAGAAAGAAAAAAAATGAGAAAAAAAAAAGATAAAAATGAATGATGAATACAGCTGAAAATAAAGTCAAATCTATCACCATGAACTAGATAATCTTCACCGGAGCTATAGACGCTCGGATGGCAGTGAAGCTATGTCTAGAATAAAAGGAAAATGCAACATCTAAAATTCACCTAATATTTGGGAGTTTCAGATAATCTCTACCGGAGCTATAGACGCTCGATTGACAGTAGAGCAATGTCTGAAGAGAATCAGGTGGAGGTATTTCTTCAAAGAGAAACTATTCATAGCTTGAAATGTGAAATTGACAATGGAATGCTAAATGGTTTCAAAATATATAGAATGAATCACTTTGCACACACATATATGATGCTGATGATTCTAATGGTTCATGTCGAATTGGTCTATTCTCATTCTCTGGATATTATTTGTTGTGGTTAATCCACAACACACCCCAAGATTGGGGACCCACCTTGTTGTAGGTTTTCAGAGAAAATCTCACTGACCCAGATGCCAAAAATGAAGAAAAGGGGGCAAAATGTGCAAGTGTAGAAAAGTGTCACGAAATCGCGACATGTCGCAAAATCGTGACATGTCGCACCGTCGCCGCTGAAAAAAGAAAAGTGTCGCGATATCGCGACATGTCGCTCCGACGCAGAGAAAATGGTCACGATTTCGCGACGTGTTTTGACGAAGTGTACGGACGATGAAAATGGCAGCGAAATCGTGACATGTTGCTCCGTCGCGGCCGGAGAGGAGAGAGAAAGGTAGAAGGAAAAACTATAGCGAAATCGCGACATGTCGCAAAATCACGGTCAACATGGTCAACGGCAGGTGGGCGAAAACGTCGCGAAATCGTGACGTGTTTGATTTTCGCGGCTTGAAAGTGGATAGAGGGCACGGTAGGTAGAAAATGGTCGCGAAATCGCGACAAAACTGGGATAGAGGTGCATAGCTTGAAGAGGCATCGCGAAATCGCGACGTGTCACATTTTCGCGATGCAAGTGGATAGAAAGGGCCGAAGGAGAAAATGGTCACGATTTCGTGACGTGTTTCGGCAAAGTGTACGGCTGATTAAAATGGTCGCGATTTCGCGACGTGTTTCGGCAAAGTGTACGAAAAAATGGTGGCGCGGGTTTGGCAAAGTGGCCCGACAGGGAAAATGGTCACGATTTCGCGACGTGTTTTGGCAAAGTGTAAAGAGAAGATGTCGCGATATCGGAGAAAATGAAGACCATGCCCCGAGAAAAGGTAGCGATATCGCGATAGAAATGAAGACCATGCGCAGAGAAACGGAGCGATATCGAAATGAAGACCATGCCCAAATATCGGCGATATCGTGAGATGGAGAAAGCGAGATAGCGATATCGCGACGGGTTGCGGTAAGATGGCCCGATGGGTAAAATGGTCATGATTTCGCGACGGGGTTACAGCCAAAGCGTATGGAGAATGAAAGCCGTCGCGATATCGCTATGAAAGCAAAGAAGCAAGGCCGTGGGCTATTTTTAGTCGAGATTTTTGGGGACCGTTGCTGAGCATGCAGAGAGCGCTGAACACGTGGCAAAATGCATGAGGATCAGAGTAACGCTTCGAATCGACAGTTGTTGGCCGCAGAGAAGATCAAGCGTTGCAAATGCATGCGAAGGGTTAGAACACCAAGAGGCGGGAAACTGAAACGAAGCGTCCTAGAAACTGAAACGAAGCGTCACAGAGCAGCCGAGAGCAGCGACAAAAAAGTTTAAATAGCAGAAATGTAAATGGATACGGGGCTGGAGATTGTAACAAAAAAGGACATTATTTGTTGAAATAAAGGAGTTATTTGGTAAAAGCGACTTTTGTGTGTAAAATCAAAAGGAGATCGAAGCTAAGACTATTGTTTTCATTGTCAATCTTTCCTTTGCATCATTTTTTCTTGTATCTATTCGTTTACGCCATGAGATGGGTTACGATAGGTGAATGACGAGAATGATGCAGTTATGTTCTTTCCTTAGAGTCTTGCATCTGATCTGATTGGATTGTGTGTTAGTACAGGTCCGCTCGGTCGGGTTGTCTTAGAACTTCATCTCTTAACTTGGGGTTTTGCAGGGAGGAGATTGCTAACCAGATTAACATCCTTCTTTGGTTTTCCAGTTGATTTGTATAAGAACATTTTCTGTTTTAGTTCCTGATACGTTTAATCTCATATTAAAGACTAACGTTAAAATAACAGAATGATTAAACAAAGATAAAATGAACCAATTAACATTAGAATAAACCATTAATGTTAGAACATTAGAAGGATTTTTGTTGCATGATTGATTATTTTAACAAATTAGGGTTACAAAGTTGGTTGTGAATCAACAAAGGCCCCTTGTTAACGAGTTACTTGCGGGATCCGAGTTATTACGGGATATATTTGTTTATGTGCATTAAGTTGAAATCGGTTTTATGCATATAGAGATCTGTTCCACAAGAAGCTTGGAGAAATAAAAAATTAATAACTTATTTCTTTGCAAGAAAGAGTTTCCTGTCGAAACTCTAGTTGTGTGGTCATTTTGTTGTGAGACAAAATATTCACTCAACATTTTGGCGCTAGAAGGAGGGCCTTCTTTATTGCTTTGTAATTTTGATTTGTTCTAACAATTAACGTGGGTAGTTTTGTTTCCACCCATTGTGCTTGCGGGTATAACATTTAGATATTTTATTTGGCAAGTGAGTTGAGAGAAATCTTTTAGAGTTCTAGAGTTTCCAAAGCTGGCCCAACCTGAGTACATAGCTACAAGGTCTAAAACCACAGGGGAAACTATCTTCCAAAGCCTTTCTCCCACTGCTAGGAGGCCGAAAAACAAAACATTAGAGGTCGAAATACCACCCAGTATACTTGAGTTAGGGATTTCTTTAGACTCAAGTACGTCTAGCGGGCCTGAGCCCTTAATTTCAAGTGCGACAGTAGCACCGGGTGTATCTGTCTCCACGGTTCCAAGCGGTTCCATTGTTCCCACGGGGTTAACACCTTTGAATAACATGGCCCAGACAACAACAACAACAACAACAGACCACCTGCCCTTTGGTATGGTGCTCAAAGTTCCCCCTTAGATATTCTCGGGGCGAGTCCACGACTTGCCTAGAAACATTGAAAGGGGATTACCCAAATTCATTCATGATGGTCCCACAACAGCGAGAAGATCATGTCCAAATCTACAAAGATTACATGTTTAGGCAAGGGGTTACTCACGAGGACGTTGCTTGCCGAGTTTTCCCTGCTAGTCTAGACCCCACGGCCAATGAATGGTATCGAAATCTGCCAGCTGGGTCCATCACTTCATGGGCCCAATTAGAAACCGCCTTCATAAGCCAATTCAGAATGTTAGTGGATCCCTCCATAATCTATAATTTGTTCGTATCATGCAAAATATTACCCAATGAACCCATACGAACATTCAATCAGAGGTTCCAAAAACTATACACGAATGTGACTCGTCACTTTGCGGTAGATCCTGCGGTCGCCTTGCAATTATATTTCGGAGCCTTAGATCCTTTAACGTCTTTGTTGACTAGAAGGAACCCTCGGGTTACGACGCTTCCTTTGGCCTATGCAGAAACAATGACTCTCGAACAGCGAGATGAACCTTGCCGAGGGCGGGATTGTCTCAATTGATCTGGGATGGGACAATATGGTCCATACGAGTCAATTTGCCATGATGAACCGAGTTAATGGCACCACAGGTCCCTATGATGAATAATTTTCAAACACCCGCTCAAGTGGCGCCATTTCAAAGTTATCCGAATGCCTCAGTCCAAACACAGGGATTAATTCAAAATAGCTCGATGGGTTTGCCTGGGTTCGGCATGGGCGATAATTTGTTGACCATGCTCGGGGTTTGCTCCCATTAGCACGCCAAGCCCAACGACTTATCCAACAGTTACTCCCATTCAAAGTGTGAATCCAGGGTGGAATCCACCTGCCCAGACCCAAGCTATTCAAAATGTGAATCCAGGATGGAATCCACCTGCCTAGACCCAAGCCATTGTACCTATTCCAGAGGTGGCTAATGCAGCAAACACAACTGGACCCGGAATTACAGTGCCTCAACCTCAAGGGTCTGAATCCGCCATAGAAAACATGAAGGAAACCTTGGCCAAAGTTTTGGTCACGGTAGGAAATGTCAATAAAAAAGTGGACCAAGCCATGGGTCATAACCGGCCTCATAACCATAGAGGAAAAGGAACATACAACACGCAGCCGAATAATGGGCGAGTACCCAATCCCGTAGCCAATCAGGCAGATGTCTCGAAATATTTTGGAGAATCGGGACCCGGTGATAACGATTGTATGCACTGTGGCCACGGGAAGCATGAGTCTATATTGACTGAGGTTATACATTCCCAAGAAAGTGAAGAAGAGGAGGATGTAGAATTTTTTGGAAGCGAAGATGAAGAAACCTTGGAAGTTCATGCCAACAAACGTTTTGGGAAAGGAAATCACAAATATTACACTAGGAGTTCTAAGGAGCCCAAAACTTCCTCTACACCTCCAAACAATCAATTACTCCCTCCTGATTTTAAAGGAGAGGTCAATCCCCCTCCTCCATCCATGGTGGAAAAGTCTAAGATGGTGCAAGATATGCCAAACTCAGAAAAACCCACTTATGACTTAGTGGAAGACATGAAGAAGACTAAGGCCAACGTCTCGATGTATGACATGTCCCGATTATTAGGCCAAGAAGTAAGTTCACCAAAGAGATTAAATCCATCTGCCCAAGTTCATGAAGCCAAAAGTGTTGAGTCCCGAATGGTTTTACAAAAGGAAAAAAGAGATATACCTCCTTTTTTGATAACCATTAGAATTGCAAGTAAAAACTTGCACAATTGTTTAATAGACTCAGGGGCCTCGGCTACCATCATGCCCCTAGAAATCTATAAAAAATTGGGACTTACACCAAAGCCCTCTAGAAGCAGGGTGGTGCGGCTGGATAGATCAACCATGGAGGCAGTGGGAGAATTGGGTGATGTGCTTATTCAAGTCAATTCAGAACCTAGGGTTCAACAACGCATAGACATATTGGTGCTCGACATTCCTATCAAATATGGCATGGTTTTGGGAAGAGATTGGAGTAAAAACCTAAACGGTTACATTGTGACAGATTCTTCACATATGTGGTTGCCTTGGAGGGGAGTGGCCAATCAAATTCGGATTGATAGTGAACCCAGGCTCAAAGAGATTATCACAGATTACAACAAATCGAATGAGATCCTGTACATTGAAGCGGAATTGGGAGCATATTGTTTGGACATAGAAACACCTGAAAATACCCAAGATGAAAGGATTGGGTGCAACGTAACTGAGGGACACCAGGACATTTGGACTTTAAGATTTAATGGATCCAAGTCCGAGGCAAGGAGCGAGGAGCCGGTATTGAATTATCATGTTCGGACGAGAGAGCCTACGTTCGCCGCATACGGACTACGAGTTCCACGCCACCAACAATATGGCGAGAATATGAGGCCTTGATTCTCGGACTACAATTGGCCCTTCGAAAGAAAATTAAATATATCAAGGTTCTTGGTGATTCGAAACTGGTGGTAAAGCAAGTCAAGGGACAATACGTATGTAAGGATAGGCGGCTCAGGCTTTATCGAACTAGGGTTAGAGATTTGATAGACGAGTTTCATGCTTTTAACATATCTCTGATTTCTAGGAAAGGCAATCGCTCAGCGAGACTCCCTAGCCGTGGGCTGCGAGTATGTTGAAGCCGGTGGACCATAAGAAATGCAAGAAGTTCTCCATAGAGCTGGTCCCTTGTCCCTCGATACCGAGATAATGTCACGAATTTCCAAGTGTTTGACAGTGATGAGGCACATATTCCATTTTGTCACCAATTACGGTATATTTGAAAAGCGAGGTTATAGATGAGGACGAAAGGGACCTAGAAGAGGCAATTTTGGACGAAAAAGTTACTGGAAATAAGATGCCAGATGAGATGGCTTCATTAGAAAAAACTTTCGACATTGGATACCAACCCAGAGAGGGTAAAAAGGTTCCACCCCCCAGAGAGGCCTGTGATTTAGTTAACATTGGAAGTGCAGAAAATCCTCGAGAAGTATTCATAGCAAAAGCATGTACCAAGCAGGAGAAGGATTCCATCGCCAATGCATTAAAAGAATACATAGACTGCATAGCTCGGAGTTATAAGGAGTTGAAAACCTATGATCAGAATGTCATAATGCACACGATTCCATTGAAGCCGGATTTCAAACCCTTCGAGGCAAAGGCAAAGGCGAGTTAATCCATTATTAGAACCCTTGATAGAGAAAGAGGTGAAGCGAGCTGTTAGAAGCTAAGATCATCTTTCCTGTTAGGCATTCCACATGGGTTGCTAACCTGGTCCCCGTGAGAAAAAAGAGTGGAGAAATAAGGTTATGTATCGATTTTAGAAATCTTAATAAAGCCTCCCAAAAGGACAACTACCCGTTACCCACTATTGATGAAATACTCCAAAAGGTGAACGGGTCGGAGATGATGTCATTCCTGGATGGCTATTCGGGATATAATCAGGTCCTTATCCATCCTAGTGATAGGATGAAAATTGCTTTTACCACAAAGTGGGGCACCTTTGCATACAGGAGAATGCCCTTTGGACTATTGAACGCAGGTGCCACTTTCCAGTGAGCTATGGACTTTGCTTTTAAAGGGCTCATAGGTAAGTGCATCATTGTCTATGTCGATGACATTCCTGTCTTTTCTAAGAACAGGGAAAACCACGTCAGGGATCTTAAGAAAGTTTTTCAAAGATGCAGGGAACACGGTATTTCTCTCAACCCAAAGAAATGCATTTTTGGGGTAACGGAAGGAAAGCTGTTGGGGCATATAATATCTAAGGATGGAATTTCCATTGACCCTGAGAGAATAGAGGCCATACAGTAGATTCCTTGTCCCACTAGCAAGAAGGGGTTGAGATCATTTTTCGGGAAGATCAATTTTGTCGAGAAAATTTATTGCAGATTTTGCGAGAAATAGCAAAGCCTTTGAACGACATGTTAAAGAAAGAAGTCCAGGATCAAGTGGACAAATGAAAGTATAGATGCTTTTAAAAATATCAAGGACGCGATTTCTAAAGCCCCGGTTTTAGTGAGTCCCGATTATACGAAGCCTTTCTATATCTACACCTTTGCTTCAGATCACTCCTTTGCGAGTGTTTTAACTCAGAAGAGTGAAGGCAGCATTGAAAATCCCATTGCCTTCCTGAGTAGTCCTCTCAAAGATGCGAAGCTGAGATACTCTATTTTGGACAAGCAAATGTATGCTCTGGTTAAGACTATGAAAAAATTCAGGCATTACATAGTCCACAGTAGGGTCTTTGCTATCGTCCCAGATCCTGCAATCAAAGCCATGTTCATACAGAATGAATTGGGTGAAAGACGTGGTAAGTGGGTTTCAACTTTGTAGGAGTTTGATCTTGAGATTCGGTCGATGAAGATAGTTCGGGGGCAAGGGTTGGTTAAGGCAATAGCGAGAGCGAGGATCTAGCAATTCCATGTCAACATTATGAAGTCTCGAGATATAACCAAAGATGAGTGGTATGCGAGATGTGGTGTACTATCTACTAAATGGTGAATGTCCACCATATTTGAATGCTACTCAACGAAGAGCCTTGCATTTGAAGTCTGCTAATTTCCTAATTAGATCCGGCACATTATACAAAAAAACCATGAAGGTATTTACCTTCGTTGCGTTGATCAAAAGGAGGGAGTGCAAATCCTCGAGGAATTTCATGGTAAACATGGGACGGGGCATGGGTCCGCTAATGCCACGGCCCATCAAATCCTCGAGAGCCGGTTATTATTGGCCTCGACTGTTCAAAGATGCCCATACTCATGTGAGTTCATGCCATACATGTCAAGCTGCAGCCAATAGAGACAGGAACGCTTCCATGCCTTTACAATCCGTAATTGAGTCTAGACCTTTTGCGCAATGGGGCCTGGATTTTGTTGGGATTATCAGTCCCAATTCATCTGATTCCCACAAATACATTATGATGGCTACGGATTATTGCACAAGGTGGACCGAAGCTATCCCCACAAAGAATGCTACTTCGGAGGTTGTTATTAAATTTTTAGAGGATAACATTGTCACTCGGTTCGGGATGCCTAACTCCATTGTAAGTGATAATGGTCCAGCTTTTTCCTCTCTAGAGTTTGCTAATTGGGCATTTGATAACAGCGTGAGTTTAAAATTCTCTTCCAATTATTACCCGCAAGGTAACGGATTGGCCGAATCATCTAACAAGAATCTGTTAAATGTCATAAAAAAATTGTTGGAAAGAAATCCGCGGGACTGGCACAACAAGCTTAAGTTGGCCCTTTGGGCTGATGGAATCAGAGTCAAAGAAGAAATAGGAACATCTCCTTACCATCTGGTTTATGGATAGGATCCCATTTTTCCTACAAATCTCGGATTACAAACATTGCATTTCATGAAAGATTATTTCGGAACTAATGATAAACTTGAGTCTAGACTAACACAATTAATGCTTCTGGATGAAAAAAGGGATGAAGCTATGCTTCATTTTAGTAAACACCAGGATGTAGTAAAAATATGGTTTGACAAAAAGTCTAGAGCAAAGGCTTTTAAAATATCAGATCTAGTGCTGTTATGGGATAAAAGACATGAGAAGAAAGGGGAGCATGATAAGTTTGATTACCTTTGGTTGGGTCCCTACCAGATTTCAGAAGTCCTAGGGGAAAACAGTTTTAGACTAAGAACCTTGGATGGAAAGGATTTGGCATTACCTATCAATGGGTTGCACTTGAAACACTACTTCCGAGGCTTGAGGCAGCTGGGTTTGTATTATATGTAATTATGCCATGCTTTGTTTCTTTTGTGTGCAGATTTGATACTTAAGTGTGTGTTCTTGACATGTCTAGTTTTGTATTAATGTTGTGCTTGGTTTCTTTTGTGTGTAGATTTGATATTTAAGTTGGGTGTTTTGACATGTTCAGGTCTTTGTATTAATGTTGTGCTTTGTTTTGTGTGTGCAGGTTGGACATTTAGGTGGTGTGTTTATTTGACATTTTTTTCATTGTCTTATATATAAAAAAAAAAAAAGGGAATAAAAGTTTGAAATGTTAAACACATGCCTAAGATTGGGAGAATATGAAGCATTGGAATTATATTGTAAAAGCTCCACATGTAATACAAACAGGTTAATTAATATCGCTTGAGGCTTGTGATGCATGAAGTAGTCGGTTTTACAAATTATGGTAATACTTCAGTTGCAATTTAAAGAGCATTGCATTCATCTTACATCTCACTTTGCATATACATGCCATCTTAGTTGCATATGCATTTCAGATACAAATCATTAAAGTGTGTTAAATCCTCTTAAGGTTATACTATAACATAAATAAAGAAAAATCCTAAGGTTGGAAAGCTGAGCCCCAGGATATCTAGAACCAAGCACAATTTGTACACACTAAAAAAGATCTTGGGCAAAATGATCAAAACCTTCCTTGGAAGAAAAGGGTCAAGCGAAAGGAATATTTCATGTCTATCCTATTATGCAACATGATCCTTAAAACAGTGGTTTTTACCACTTCCATTAAGCTTAAAGCCTAAAATCAGAGTAGTAAGGATAGGGTTAAGTCCTCATCAAACTTAGGTTGAGGATCCAACTCCCCAAAGCTTTGATTTGACCCACATGGAGTAGTAAGGATAGGGCATAATTCTCATCTCGCCTAGGTTGAGAATCTGATTCCCCAAAGCTCATATGTCTCATATCAAGATAAAACTTGGATTGGAAGGATCGTACTACTTGTCCTCTGCAAGGGATGGGTAGTCATCCCCAAGGTCTAAGTAATAAAATAATATTCTTCATTTTCATCTAAGTCTTGGATTGGAAGGATCGTACTACATGTCCCTGGCAAGGATGGGTAGTCATCCCTAAGATCCAAGAAGTAAAATTAACTTTTTCCCATCTCATCTTTATATTGGATTGAAAGGATCGTACTACTTGTCCTTTGCAAAGGATGGGTAGTCATCCCCAAGGTCCAAAGAAATGAAGTTAAGTCATGGATTATGGGGTTAGGTATGCCCATGCACGACAACATGTCTTGTATAAAAAACAAGACCACTGAATTTTCAGAGGGTTGGACTAGCATGACCATTTCTTCCATAATTGGTTAAATCATTTTGCTCAAAGTGAGGTAATGAATTCCAAATCAGAGTAGTAAGAATAGGGTTAAAACCCCATCTAGATTAAGTTGGGGGTCTGATTTCCCAAAGCTCCGATTTCACTTTCACTTACACATAGGTTCAAGATAATAGTGACTCATAACCAACTTTGGGATCTAATAAAACAATTCATTATACACATGGTTGATCCTAAGAGGGTTTGACAATCTTGAATATTTGTATATGATGTTAGAAAGTCTATGCATTTGTAGAAGCAAATCTCTAAGCATTTTTCATTAGGTTTCACAAATCATTTACAATCTCACACATGCATGCATGCAAAGTTGACAATGGAAGGTTGATCAAGTCCAAGCGATGGGGAATGAAAACAAATAGCACACACCGAGCTAATACTAATGATTCCGATGTTTCATGTACTTCTGATCTGTTGGTATTTGTTTATCTTTTATGTGCTAACGCCTGTATCTAAGCTCATATATTTCAGGTTGGGTTCTCACAAAATGCTCTGGAGCATTTGACAGTAGAGTCGCCATTTGTTGTGGTTAATCCACAACACACCCCAAGATTGGGGACCCACCTTGTTGCGAGGTTTTGGAGAAAATCTCATCGACCCAGATGCCAAAAATGAAGAAAAGGGGGCAAAATGTGCAAGTGTAGAAAAGTGTCACGAAATCGTGACATGTCGCGAAATCGCGACATGTCGCATCGTCGCGAAAAAGAAAAGTGTCGCGATATCGCGACATGTCGCTCCGACGAGAGAAAATGGTCACGATTTCGTGACGTGTTTTGTCAAAGTGTACGGACGATGAAAATGGCAGCGAAATCGTGACATGTTGCTCCGTCGCGGCCCGAGAGAAGAGAGAAAGGAGAAGGAAAAAGGTAGCGAAATCGCGACGCGTCAAAAAATCGCGGTCAACATGGTCAAGGGGGTGGGGAAAGTCGCGAAATCGACGTGTTTGATTTTCGCGGCTTGAAAGTGGATAGAGGTGCATAGCTTGAAGAGGCGTCGCGAAATCGCGACGTGTCGCGTTTCGACGCAAGTGGATAGAAAGGGCGAAGGAGAAAATGGTCACGATTTCGCGACGTGTTTCGGCAAAGTGTAGTTGGTGATTTGGAGTGTTTGGAAAGTGGGAAGGGAAAATGGTCAGGATTTGCGACGATGTTTTGCAAAGTGTAGAAATGTGATTTCGGTGTGACATTTTGACAAAAATGAAGACCATGCCAAGCAGAAACGGTAGCGAAATCGCGACAGAAAATGAAGACCATGCCGAAGCGAGAAAGGTAGCGATATCGCGACGAAAAAATGAAGACCATGCCCGAAGCAGAGAAAGCGGTAGCGATATCGCGACGGGTTGCGGTAAGATGGCCCGATGGGTAAAATGGTCACGATTTCACGACGGGGTTACAGCCGAAGCGTACGGAGAATGAAAGCGTCGCGATATCGCGACATGTCACGATTTCGCGACATGTCGCGATATCGCTACGAAAGCAAAGAAGCAAGGCCGCGGGCTATTTTTAGTCGAGATTTTTGGGGACCGTTACTGAGCATGCAGAGAGCGCTGAACACGTGGCAAAATGCATGAGGATCAGAGTAACGCTTCGAATCGACGGTTGTTGGCTGCGAGAGAAGATCAAGCGTTGCAAATGCATGCGAAGGGTTAGAACACCAAGAGGCGGGAAACTGAAACGAAGCGTCCTAGAAGCTGAAACGAAGCGTCACGAGTAGCCGAGAGCAGCGACAGAAAGTTTAAATAGCAAGAAATGTAAATGGATACGGGGCTGGAGATTGTAACAAAAAAGGACATTATTTGTTGAAATAAAGGAGTTATTTGGTAAAAGCGACTTTTGTGTGTAAAATCAAAAGGAGATCGAAGCTAAGACTACTGTTTTCATTGTCAATCTTTCCTTTGCATCATTTTTTATTGTATCTATTCGTTTACGCCATGAGATGGGTTACGATAGGTGAATGACGAGAATGATGCGATTATGTTCTTTCCTTAGAGTCTTGCATCGATCTGATTGGATTGTGTGTTAGTACAAGTCCGCTCGGTCGGGTTGTCTTAGAACTTCATCTCTTAACTTGGGGTTTTGCGGGGAGGAGATTGCTAACCGGATTAACATCCTTCTTTGGTTTTCCAGCTGATTTGTATAAGAACATTTTCTGTTTTAGTTCTCGATACGTTTAATCTCATATTAAAGACTAACGTTAAAATAACGAGAATGATTAAACAAAGATAAAATGAACCAATTAACATTAGAATAAACCATTAATGTTAGAACATTAGAAGGATTTTTGTTGCATGATTGATTATTTTAACAAATTAGGGTTACAAAGTTGGTTGTGAATCAACAAAGGCCCCTTGTTAACGAGTTACTTGCGGGATCCGAGTTATTACGGGATATATTTGTTTATGTGCATTAAGTTGAAATCGGTTTTATGCATATAGAGATCTGTTCCACAAGAAGCTTGGAGAAATAAAAAAATTAATAACTTATTTCTTTGCAAGAAAGAGTTTCCTGCCAGAAACTCTAGTTGTGTGGTCATTTTGTTGTGAGACAAAATATTCACTCAACATTATTGATGCTTATAATTCTAATATTTGGGTTTTTTTTTGTTTTTAGAGTTTGGTTTTTAAATCTAAAATGTCCAGGGACATTTACCAAAGAGTCACCATTTTTTTTAACTCTTTCACAACGACCCCAAAATTTGGGGACCCACTTGAAATTTGAAAGCTTGTTTCAAATTGTTGCTTGCACTTATTGATCACCGTTATCATCATTGAAATATCAAGAATGCTCATCTTCCTCAGAATAGTCTTATAGCAGGGTTCATTGTTAAATTTTACCTCATGATATAAAGATCCTAGAGTTATGCCTATGTGGTCATTTTGATTATGGTCTTTGAGTTGTATTATTTCTATTTTGTTATGTTTGTGTCAAGGGTGTCTTGTCAAGGGTGTCAAGGGTTATGAATACCTAGTATTTATAGTTTGTTTTGTTATTTTATTTTGTTTGTTCATATATTATTATATACATATATGTGACTGTTCTTATTGTATGTGGTTTATATTATGTTGTGTCATTATATAATGTGTTTCATAGGTTTACTTTTTGTTACTGTTGTTTAATATTATTTTGTTATATTGTGGTGTTATTATATGTTTAGTGCTTTATTTATGTCATTTTATATTGTTAGTTATAGTATAATGTTATGTTAGAAAAGTGATGTCCTTTTGTTTGATATATAAAAGTATTAAAAATATTAAAATAAAATTTGTTTTGTCTTTTTTTTTATGGATAAAAGCTTCAAAGTATTAATTTTCTATTTTTTGTTGCAGGGATTAAAGGATGTTTAATACAAGTGATCATATGAGTAGGTGAGGTAGGTCCCATTATTTCCAGTCCATGTAGGACATTCAAGAACTCATTGGAATTTCCAAGCACAATTTTTGAGGTGGTTTCCACTGTTTTAAGGTCTTACGCGAGGCGGGTCCCACTATTTTTATGTAATATTATAAGTAAGGTTTTGTGATTGAAAGATTAAATATGATCCTTATGAAGGTTTTATGATTGAAACATGCCAGATAATGTTATCTTCACATACCGAAGAAGGTTATCGTAGAGCTACTACCAAAGAACGCATTTGTCAGAGAAGGTCATCACAGATGTCGAAGAATTTTGCATAACTTTATTATCATTAACATAAACCATTCACCAATATGCAAAAATATCAAATCATTCATCCACAATACATTATCCACAATAACAATCCACAAATGAGAGAGAGATAGATAATACCCTTAAGGTAGGGAAACACCAATAATAATCCTTAAGGAAGGAATAACTCCACAAGATCTCCCAAGGTGAGAGGCCACTTCATGGGCATAGATGATTACATAAGATTCTTCTTCAATGATGATTACAATGACAAATATCTCTTCTTTATATATCCATATTCTTATTCTACTTTGGGGAGCCTACTACTAATATAATATTATATTATAATATAATATAATATTATAATACAATCAACCTTGGGTTATGTGTGGCCCATGCCAACCCTTATACAATATAATAATATATCCCCAAATATCTATTCCTAGGTACCCTACCATGCCACCCTCCTTACAAATGTTTCATCCTCGAAACATATGAAGAAACATGATAATATGATTTGCTAAGCAAATGTTAGCAACTGGTACCAATCTCGATCATCCATCCATCCAAGTGAAACACGTTGATGTTGGTATGCCATTTTGTTACTTGAGTATCCAAATATGCTTCGTTGGCTCCACGCTTTTGCTGTTGTATTTTGATAACTTGAATGATGGGTCCACTTTTTCCTTGATGCTGATGATCCACTCTGAAAACCAGGATCCCTATGCTTTCTCTGCCAAACACTGCCATAGTTGGTGCCCTTTTGATTCCATGTAGAACCATAATATTGTTGCCTTGAACCATACCTCCAAGATTGTTGATGCTCATGGTGGTGTGGATGGCGATATGGTGCAACCTTAACTTGATGTTCTACCTTCTTTGACTTCTCAACATTTGGCTCCATTGTTTTAAATTCTTCTACACATTGTTCTTTCATGTTCTCTTTGTTTGGTGTGTCCTTGTGCTCTTCTATCAAAGCTTCCTTGGACTCTATTACTATTATTTCCATGGACTCCATTGCTGCTACTTCTTCCATGGACTCTGTTGCTACTACTGCCTTCTTGGATTCTATTTTAGGTTCTTCAATTTGTTTCTCTACAACCACTTCTTGATTTTCCTTGGATCCTTGCTCCTTAAGCTGAGAAATATCCTGCAATGTTATCTTCTTTTTCTGGTACCATAACTTCATAAACTTCTTTTGCACATTAATGTTAATAGTACCCAAAGAATCTAACCAAGGATAACCAAGAACAATATCCTCATCATCCATCTCAATAGCATAGAAATCTGAATGTAAAACATATTTATCCATGGTGATCTTCAAATCTTCAAAAATCTGAACATTCTCACCCTCTAGTTGTATGTCCTTAATTTTTGTTGCTTGAACTTGCAACTTCTTAGCCAAAGCAATATTAATAAAATTATATCTGCTACCAGGGTCAATGGAAATAATAACCTGTTCCTTTTGAATGCTTCCATGAACCTGCAAAATAGACTTTTTAGATTCAAACAAATTCCTTTGTCCATTTTCTAATTTATCTTCTACCAAAGGTATGGTTTCCTCTGTCTGCATACTGACATCTTTTTTATCTTCCCTGACCTTTTCCTCTTTCTTCTTGAGTAATTTTATTTCTTTTTCATAGTCTTCATTCTGTTTCTTGAAAACTTCCCATTCTCCTTTTATTGCATTCCACTCATTTTGAATTCCCTGTAGTTTCTTTTCAAGATCTTCGATGAAATCCATTAGGCTATCTATATAATATGGGTCCCATTTACTCAAGAATGCATGCTCCACTTCATCCCTAGTGTATTCATTATTCGTTTCTTTACAAAAATTTATCCACCAAGATAAAGCTTTCCCTTTAAGAGATAAATTAAGGGAGGATTTCCAGAAAGGATTATTATTAAGGGAGCAAAACTTTTTCCACCATTCTCTAGCATCAATATCATCTTCTCCAGAAAAACTTTGGAGTGCCATTGTTCATGCCCTAATGCAACTAGGGTTTTTTGGTAATATATATCATGCCCTAATGCAAACTAGGGTTTTATGGAAATAAATATCTTCCCACTGATTTGAAGCTAAAAATCCACATAGACAACTAGATCTACAATTTTTCTTCCAAACAAAATAAAGTGCAACTGATTTGCTTACCCGAACTAAACAAATTTCATCTTTTGAAAAATTCATGACTTGAAAATTCGTCACTACCCTTGTTCTATATGGCTGACTTCAGAAGGTCGTATCTCCCTCAATACTACTCGGATTCCTTCATATGACCACTCATTTTAAATCTCTTCAAATTCTGCACAAACTGATCCAAGAATCACCTGAATCGGATAAACTTTCATAGAGATATGGCTTCTGAAAGATGAGATATTTTTCTAGAAAAATCTATGAAATTCGTCACTATCCTTGTTTCGGATGACTAACTTCAAAAGGTCGTATCTCCCTCAATACTACTCGGATTCCTTCATATGACCACTCATTTTAAAGCTCTTCAAATTCTACACAATCTGATCCAAGAATCACTTAAATCGGATAAACTTGCACAGAGATATGGCTCCTGAAAGATGAGACATTTTTCCAAAAAAAAATTGCCCTAATTTTGCAATTTCACAAAAATCCCCACTTTGCCAAAATCGTTGCTCTGATACCACTTGTTGCATAAATTTATTATCATTAACATAAACCATTCACCAATATGTAGAAATATCAAATCATTCATCCACAATACATTATCCACAATAACAATCCACAAATGAGAGAGAGATAGATAATACCCTTAAGGTAGGGAAACACCAATAATAATCCTTAAGGAAGGAATAACTCCACAAGATCTCCCAAGGTGAGAGGCCACTTCATGGGCATAGACGATTACATAAGATTCTTCTTCAATGATGATTACAATGACAAATATCTCTTCTTTATATATCCATATTCTTATTCTACTTTGGGGAGCCTACTACTAATATAATATTATATTATAATATAATATAATATTATAATACAATCAACCTTGGGTTATGTGTGGCCCATGCCAACCCTTATACAATATAATAATATATCCCCAAATATCTATTCCTAGGTACCCTACGAGAGGAAGTTATCATCGAGCTACTACTGGAGAAAACCGCCATACATCGAAAAGGTCATCATCGGATGCCGAGAAAATATAATTACTAAAATAATGTCATAGCTGACTGCCAAAAATTATCACCACTAAAAATGTTACTGTCAATATGTCAGGTGCATGGGGCACATACTAACCTCATAATCCATTGAAGTAGTTGGTAACATAGTTAAAATAATCATCATATGAAATGTTTAGCAGTTTCATAATGAAACATAGCATGAATTGTTAGATTAGGTTTAAGGTTTGAATCCAAATATTGGATTCCTTGATCAGACGTTTTTCACAGGACTGCCCAAACTACCAAACTCGTTTTGGCCATATCTCACTCATCCGGACTCGGATTGAGCTAAAATTTTGAGGGTAGATGCCTGAAAAACCCTAGAACGTCTCCACCAATTTTCATATCATTTGGAGCAACACAGATCCTAGCGCATCCCTATGTGTGAACGAGATATTTGGCAAGCGACTATGCGAGGGTTTCATCTGGGTTGAGTGCAAGCAGCTCCAGAGGTTGGTTTTTAGGGCCTTCGGGCCCTAGCGGCCAATATTTTTGTGGTTTATGCTCAATATTTTAGCAGGAAATGTTGCAGGGGATCCAATATGGGTTAGAAATTTGTCTTTCAATAGATCATACTATGAACTTGAGTGACAACGACTTCCAATTTGCTGCACAAAAGAAAAGTGAAAACCATACCTTTCCACGACGTCTAGGGCAAGGATTAAAGAGATCACGAAACAAGTTTCAAGCAGTTGATCAAAAAATGGCTCATATCTCAAGTGAATCTGGTGCTAAGGTGCACCCACAAAATAATTCTACTATGAAAACCCCTGTCAAGGGTAAGAATTTTGAAGACTCAGTCCCAAAAATGAATTTTAGGGATGCCCTTCATGGTGGACAGCCTCAGCCCAATGCTAATATCAATCTTAGGGCTTCCCATAAACCTCTAAGAATGCCTAAGATTGATCCCAGGAAAACGGAGTCAGGATGTCTTAAAGCAGCTGATGGAACTCCTATTGTTAAGCTTGATATGGGTAACATTCAGATTGGCATTGAAGATTTGGAAAAAAGAGGACTAATTTGTCGGTTCGTGGGTTTTCGTTCGAGTCTATCTGCTTTCAAAGTTTGGGCTGCAAAAATCTGGAAAACTAAAGGTGAGTTACAAATCTCTATTTATCCAAATGGTTATTTTCTTGTTTTATTTGCTAATAATGAAGATAGAGAGAAAACTTTTCAAGGGGGTCCTTGGTTTTTTGGAAGGGCGGGGCTTTTCATGAAGCCCTGGCATACTAAATTTAAAGCCGAAGAAGAGATGCCTTCTATAGCTCCCGTGTGGGTTAGACTCTTTGGCCTCCCTATTGAATTTTGGAATCCTACTATTTTTTCTTCAATTGGAAACTCTTTAGGAACTTTTATGATGACTGCTGATTGTACTCAAAATTTTGAACATATTATTTATGCTCGGATTTGTGTTTTAATGGATTTTGACAAACCCCTACCTAAAAATATCACATTACAATTTGGGGAAGACACTTGGGAGCAAGTAGTGGACTATGAGAACATTCCTTTTCGTTGTAGAATTTGCCATGAATATGGTCATTTGGCCAGTGCTTGCCCAAATAAAATTCCTGATCAAAAGAAAGAAGATATAAACTCAGCAGGTTTCCAAATACCTAAGAAGAAGAACACTAGAAAAAACTAGTTATGAAGGATCAATCAAAGTCATCTGCTAATATGTTTGAAATCCTTTCCACAAATGATGTCCCAAGTGAGGAAGAGGAAATAATGGAAACTAAAATCTTAGAAACACAATTTAAATATGAAGGGAAGAACTCGAGAGACAAACCAACAAATCAAAGGTTTTCAACAAGAAAAAAAGGAGAAAATTTACACAAGAAAAACAATCTTTCAAATGTCAAAACTTCAAATAATGCAGGTCCCAATATAGACTCCGTTGAACCATCTAGTAAAATTTTGGCTATGTACGAGCATTCTTCAAGGTTAGAAGCCATCTCAGATTCAATTGGAATAAGTCAAGAAACAGGGAAAAAAATTGAAGATGGATTCTAATCAAAAAGCAGGTCGCAAGACCAATCAATATCATATGGTAAAAGAAGGTGAAAAGCTTGTAGAGGAAGGTAAGATTAATGCCCTTCCCAACTTTTTTAGCCCTGGTATTAATGAAGATCATCACTTGGAATATTAGAGGACTCAAAGGGAGTCTTTCAAAACAAAATGAAATTAGAAGAATGATTCAGATAAATCATCCACATCTTGTTTTCCTTCAAGAAACAAAGATGTCAATGGAGGATATGGACTCAATTGCCAGTAAAATTTGGCCAGTCTGGAAAAGTGGTTTCCCTCGGTTCCCAAGGGACTTCGGGTGGCATTGCTTGTCTTTGGGACCCAAAAGAGGTAGTTATTCACCATATGGTTGGCAGTTGGGGTTTGTTGGCTATAGCTATTCAAAGTAGACATTCCAACCAGATTATGCTCTGCATTACTATTTATGCTCCGACTTCTTTGGAGGAAAAAAGAAGACAGTGGAAGGATATTACTCATATTATCTCTCATTTTCCTAAATCTTGGATCTTGATCGGAGGAGATTTCAATACCATCCTCTCTCTGGATGAGAAAAGGGGGGAAATAGAAATTTGGACAAAAGCACCGACCTCATGAGCGAATATATTGCAAACCTCCATCTTGTGGATATCCAACTAGATAATGGCCTTATGACTTGGTCTAACAGAAGGCAAGGCTTAGCTTGTATAATGGAGAGATTGGATAGGTTTTTGCTCTCTAAAAATTTCTTAATCCATGGTCACATTCCTAAAGTGAAGACTCTTAATAATGTTGGTTCGGATCATTGGCCTAGTCATGGTGGAAATGTGGAAAACCAATGTGAGTTTCTCTCCTTTTCGTTTTCAATTAATGTGGCTTAGAGACATTTCCTTCAGACCTCGTGTGCAACAATGGTGGAAGGAAGGTAAACCTAGGCATGGGACTAAGATGTTCTATTTTGCCAAAAGACTGCAATACATTAAATCCAAAATCAAGACTTGGAACTGGAAAGAGTTTGGGGATGTTCATAAAAAAAACATGAAGTTATTGCTCATCTTGAAAATTTGAATAAGAAAATCCATTTAGATGGCCTCACAGAGAAGAGAAGTGCAGATGAAATTAAACTCACAACTCGGTTAGAGGAATGGGAAAAAAGAGAAGAAATCTTATGGAAGCAAAAATCTAGAATTCAATGGCTCAAAGAAGGAGATCGAAACACAAATTTCTTCCACAAATATCTTCTAGCTCGAAGATCTCACAACTTTATTTCTTCCTTAAAATCAGATTCTGGAGATGTTGTTTATACTTGGGATGGCATGAACTCTATTGTTGTTGATTACTTTTCCAATATTTTTGTTGCTACTCCTCTTGACTCAGCTTCACAACAAAATGTTCTTCAAGCAATCCCTTCTCTTATCACTTCTGAGGAGAACTCTATTTTGACTGCTCCTGTTACTATCAATGAGCTTCAACAAGTAGTTTTTAAAATGCAAAAAGGGAAAACCCCAGGTCCTGATGGTTTTCCCATTGAGTTCTACCAAGAGTTCTGGGATATCCTTCATGTTGATTTATTAGAGGTGGTGGAAGAAGCCAGGAAAGCCAAAGAAATTTTGAAGGTTATCAATAAAACTTATATTACTCTTGTTCCAAAAGCTCAAGAGGTTGATCATATCTCAGCTTTTAGACCTATTGCTTTATGTAATGTTCTTCTCAAAATCATTACTAAAATCATGGCAGAAAGGTTGAAGCCTCTTTTGCATAAGATTATTTCCCCAGAGCAAGGGGGTTATGTGGAAGGACGTCAAATAGTAGATGAGATAGTTCTTGCTCAGGAAGCCATCCATTCCATGGATATGCAAAATTCTCCTTCCATGTTCATTCGGTTAGACTTATCCAAAGCTTATGACAGAGTGGATTGGCACTTCCTTATCAAAGTTTTGAGGCAATTTGGTTTCTCTAAGGATTGGATGGATTGGATTATGGGATGTATCTCTTCAGTTTCCTACTTAGTTCTTATCAATGGCAGGCCTTCTCAGTCATTCCCAGCTTCCAGAGGTATTAGGCAAGGTGACCCGCTATCCCCTTATTTATTCATCATTCTTGTTGAATGCTTGGGTAGGACTATAACCAAAAAGAGGGAAAACAAAACCCTTGAGGGAGTTACCATTGCTCATGGAGCTAGACCTATCTCTCATCTTCAATTTGTGGATGACTCTACTCTTTTAGGTAAAGCTACGGTTAAGGAAGCTTCTAATATTAAGCAAATCATTAGCTATTTTTCTAAGGCTTCTGGGCAGTTGATCAATGAAGACAAATCTAAAGTTATTTTCTTTCACTGCTCTGCTAGACAGGAATCCATGGTCTTGGATAAATTAAGATATAAGAAGACCTCTCTTCCAATCACTTATTTAGGTATTCCCATAAATATTCAAAGGCAAAAAAATAAATATTGGAATTGGTTGTTGGACAAAGTCAAGAAGAAAATTGGAAAGTGGACCAACAAGTGGCTTTCTTCTAGGGGTAGAATCACCTTGGTAAAATCAGTCCTTCAAGCTATTCCTATTTATGTTTCTTCCATTTTGAATATCCCAAAGGTTGTTCTTCGAGAATTGGATCAAATCAGTCATCGTTTCCTTTGGAGTGGTACTAAGGAGAAAAGAAAATGGGCCTTGGTGAAATGGGATACTTTATGTCTTCCTAAGAGTGAAGGGGGGTTAGGATTCCGGTCTTCTATTAATAACAACAAAGCTTTAGCTGCTAAATTATATTGGAGGATGTTGCATAACCCCAATGCTCTTTGGGCCAACAATCTTCGTGCTAAATATCTTGAGAACAAAAGTCCTGAAGACCTTGTTCGCTATCAACTTCCTACCAAAGGTTCTCCCATTTTAGCAGTTCTTAAGACTGGTGAGGATTTGATAAAGAAAAAATTATTTTGGATCATTCATAATGGTCAACAGGCAAATTTTTGGACAGATTCTTGGGATGGTCACAAGCCTTTGATAACTCGGTTTCCCGATTGGAGGCCTTGGATGGAGGAGCTTCACCGAGCTAATTGGATAAAGGTGGCTAATTACTATCGGTACCATACTGGTAATTCAAAGGTTGGTAGATATTGGATCCCTATTGAGGACTGGCCTATTCAAATCCCAGAAAGGCAAAGACAAGATATCCAAGGCATCCTTCATATGAGATCCCTCTCTTGGTCCCATGAAAAAGATTGTTTTGGATGGAACAACACTACTAAGGGTGAGTATTCGGTTGCTCAAGGTTATTTGACCTTATGCCATAATAATCCCAACCATTCTTCTGACATATTTTCTCGATTGTGGGCTCAAAATCTCTGGCCTAAGGTGAGGTTCTTTAATTGGCTTTTATTGCATCGTAGGGTGCTTCTTGGTGAGCAACTTATGAAGCGTGGTTTTCATGGCCCTTTTAGATGTGAAATGTGTGAAGAGAATGTAGAAAATCTCAACCATATTTTTATTGAGTGTACTTTAGCCTCTGAGCTATGGAGGAGAATGGCCACTTTACTTGGCTTACGATGGTCCAATTTTTTTACTTTTGAACAACTTTGGAGGGATTGGCCTAATCAAGAGGGTGTTGATCATTTTATTAGGCAGTTAGTTTGGATGGGTTCTACCATTCTTCTTTGGAATATTTGGAATGAAAGGAACAACCAAATTTTTAATCAAGATAGGAAGGATATTCACTATATTTGGCAAAAGACCATAGCCAACTTAGTTGAATCAGTCCATCAACTCCTTAATCACCCCCAAAACTCCCACCAAAGATGGGATCAAGTGATGCAAATATTGAAGATTAAATCTTCTAAGGGCAACCAACTTAAAGGGAATGTGAGTATTAGTAAGATGGATAGGACTAGAAATTGGCAACCTCCTCCTAAGGATTTTGGAAAAGTCAATACTGATGGAGCCTCTAGAGGGAACCCTGGAAAAGCCGAGTGTGGGAGGAATTGGTAGACTTTCGGATGGCTCCCTGGTTTTTACTTTTGCTGAGAATTTGGGTATTCTTTCCAATAACCTTGTTGAGGGGTATGGTATCCTCAGAGGCCTTCAGGAGGCTACTAAGGTTGGATGGGAAAAGGTGTTAGTTGAGTCTGACTCTCAACTTATGATTAATCTCTTGAAGACTCCTTCTAAGAATCATAAGGTGGATTGGAGAATAAAAAGAATTATTGAGAAGATTCAATTAATCCAGATGGGATTTTTGAAAGTTGATTACAATCATGTGGTCGAAGATCAAAACAAGAGTGCTGATGCTTTAGCTAATTGGGCTTTGGACAAAGGTGATCTTACTTGTTATGGCCACCCTCCTATATGGTGGGCTTCTCAAATTAGGGAAGCTCTTCTTTCTATCATTTCTTTGGATGGCTCCAGTTATGAAGGTACCTAGTTTCTTCTTGCTTTTTTTTTTTGCTTCTCTTTGGTTCATTCAGTTTTTTTTAGTTCCCTAGCTCATTCTATTCTTTATTTTGTTTCCTCTGTTGATTCTTGCCTTAATAGTCTTCTGGTCTAGATAGGTCATTGTTATGTTCAATTTTTTTCTTTTTTCTTTTTTTTTTTTTGTTTAGTTTTTTAAGGTGGGTGGGTTCTTTTGTTTTGTTTTGTTTTTGTGTTCTTTGTGTTGTTTTTTGTTGTTCATGTGTTTTTGTTGTTTTGTTTTTTTTTGTTTTTTGTTATTGTTCTTGTGTTTTTTTCGTTCTTGTTCTTGGGTTTCTCTTTGTTTGTGTTATTTCATGTTTTTATGTGTGAGTGTTTTCTATGTTTTTTGTTTTTGTTTATTGTCTGTTGTTGGTTGTTTTTTATTTTTATTTTTTTTATTTTTTAGGTTTTGGTTGTGTTTATTTTTCATGTTTTTTTTGGGTTATGTCTTTGTAGTGTTCTGTTGTTTTTGTCTTGTTTGTGTTTTGTTATGTGGTTCTTGTGTTTTTCTATGTGGTTTGTGTTGTGGTTTCTTTTATCTTATTGTGCGTGTTTGGTTGTGCTTTTGTTTTTGACACACTCAAGGAGCATGTTTTTTATTTTATTTTATTATTTTTGTTGTTATTTACTTATTTTTAAATTGGTTTTGTGTGTTTGTTTGCTCCTTGAGTATGTCAAAGGTGGTAGGCCAGGTCCGAGTCCTGGGCATTTTTGGTGGAATGGATACCCCTGCCTCCTTGGGTCTTACCCGAAAGTGGCATCCCTTTTGGGATGTTTTCCACAAATAAAAAAAAAGAAGAAGCATGAATTGTTAAAATTACAAAAGCATAGAGACGATAGTGCAACATTAATTTGGCAGCAAAACATATAGTTGGAAATTACAACGTCTGAGTGGGGAAGGTAAAAGTTAAGGATACAGGTGCAGATGTGTTTGCAAGAGTGTTAGACATATTTGCATGTTGACCATTTCAGGATTTGTTAACTGCAACATGAAAAAGATAACTATGTATTGGAGGCTTTTACCAAGAGTTATACTTGACGTGGGAGGATGTTGTTGTCAGAGGATGATGTCATCGCATACCAAAAAATGTTGTCATCTCCTATTGAAGAGCGTCATCGTTGTATGCCTAAAAGCACAGTGCAAATGATGGTTGAGATAAAATCATAATCTTATGAGCACTATATAAGGATGAATCAAAGAGTTAAATTTCAATGGCAGAAGTGCAGTGGAGTTCAAATCCAAGAGACGTCGGAAGATGCTACCAGGTTACATGAAGTCACGGTTGTTGGAATATGCTACCATTGTTGGTAAGCTTTGCACAGGTTCCAAAGATAGTACAAGGTGGTGTTCACAGGATACATGGATATCGAGTCTCATTAGACATGATGAATTTTGTTTGGGGTCCAAGGTTTTAGAGTTTAAATTTTGAGGAATTTACACAATTGGGTTGTGAATATTATATGGAAGAGATATTAATAAGATATAATAAGGAAAAATAATTTCATCATAATAATGTGGTGGTTTTAATTCATAGCCACAGTATATGATTTTTTTTTAGATTAAAAAAAATCTAAACATCCTCATCATATATTATAAAGCGAATATTTTATTTATATGAGGGAGGATTAAAAGGTTTTATTGTTTCTTAAATACATTTTATAGTTGTGGTGGAATAGAAAAATGGAACTAACGAAACAGAGCAAACTAATTGAAAGGAACAAATTTCTCAGATTATAAAGAGGAATTTAGAAGCCAAACAGGGGGTCAGACAGGTTGAAAAAGAAAGATCAAGAGATTAAAGGAGTGAAGCAGAATATTGAATTGCAGAAGGCTACATTTAAAAAGGAATTATAGAGACTTTGGATTTATTGTAAGATTCATTATATTATATCAAATTCAATTTTTGTTAGAAGCAAGCACAACAATGGTGTTTTTAATGTATAAGTTGATTGATATGAAGTTTTAATTTCAAATTCCATAGAAGATTGCATCAGATTTGTGTAAGATTGTGTGAAATCTGATCTGCACAAGTTTGGTTTTAAAATTTTGTGTTTATGTGTTGTAGCAAGTTTATCCAAGGGTTTTCTTTTAAATTTATTACTTTACCTAAGTCTTTTCAAATTTATTTGAAATATTTAGATTTAAATTAAAGCCTAGTTATTTTATGAAAGATTTAAATTTCATAACTAGGTTAGACTGGAAATATATCACCTGAATATTTATTTCTATAAATAATTTGGGTGAATTTAAAAATCACAGTGAACTTTGATTTTTAAATCTCATAAATTTAAAAGTTCATTGTTGCCTTTATAAAATTATGATCTGCAAAGATACAGAGTTACAGAAAGATTATAAAATTTATTACAATAAAATATTTAAGCTCATAAATATTTGATAAATAAATTTCAGAGAAAAGAAGGATTGTCATAGATAATTGATTTTAATAGTATAAAATTGAAAATCTAAAGTTTGAGATTTATTTGTGATAGTAAAATATTTGTTGAAACTTTTTAAATCTCAAATCATAAGTCCAAAGGTTACTATTGAAGGAATTAAATTTATTTAATTCAAATATTTAATCTCATAAATATTTGAATAAATAAATATTGGATTTAAAGATTATATGAATTCTAGATTTCATATTATAAAGTGCAAGCTTTATAATTAGAATTCAAATATTTTGAGTTCTCTATCTTGTGAAAGAAGCAAAGAAATAATCAAGTTTTAAAATATTTAAAAGGCCCTAGCATAAGGTTTTCACATTTTATAATAGGTTTTTGTTTTATCTTGTATTTAAATATGATTTCAAAAGTTTTATTCATGAGATTAATGTCAATGCTTTGAAATGCATTCAAGTTATTTTAATATAAGTTTAAAGCATTAAAGTTCATACTTTCAAATAAATTTGCATTCTCAAAATATTAATTTTCAAAGGATAAATTTATTCATTTTTGAGGAAGTAAATGAAATGCAAATGATAATTTCAAAAGTTAATTACCTGATTCCCAGGCCCCTTGTTATCAGTTACTTGCAAACTACTAGAATTGTTCAAGCATTTATTTACGTACATATGCATGACACATAAAACATTAAGTGAGAACCTTGGAAAAATGTGCTTTCTTTGCAAGAGGGGATTTTAAAATCCTAGTTGTCGAGTGGATTTTGTGACTGGATAAAATCACACCTCAATACCACTGAAACTACCACTGACTAGTGCTGAAAGCTTGACATCAATGACCACTCACTCTTGACATCAATGACAACTCATCTACTCAAAATGTCCAACAATATCCCCCTTTGTCATTGATGGCAACCCAAATTATTTTTACCAAAACTTGATATTTTTCCTATTATGCTCCCCCTAGGGAATTTCTCCCCTAACTCAATGCCCTTTAATGAAACCAAATATCTCCCCATTACTCAAATCTCTCCCCCTTTGACATAAATGGAAAAGGGTCACCTTTGGGGCTCAGGGATAAGAATGAGTCTCTTAACTTAGCCCCTCCCCCACCTCCTCTTGAGGTGGTTAATTTTGGGGTAGAAGTATTTCTACTCCCATCAAGCACTAGTCTTTACCTTTGTCCTCTTTTCTTCTTATCTGATCCTTTTGATTCCTTTGATTGTTCCTATTCATGTACATGTTCCTGTTCCTATTCTTGTTCTTGTTCATGTCCATATTCCTATTCATGTTCCTATTCATGTTCCTATTCCTATTCATGTCCATATTCTTATTCTTGTTCCTGTTCCTATTCATGTTCATGCTTGATTCTGGAATATCTTCTCTACACCACTTTGATGTATGTCCATCATTATTGCACTTATAACACTTAATGTTATTATTCCTTGGAGGTACAAATATCTTGGGATTTATCCTAGTGAAGCCATCTCTATTCTTGTCATGTACCTTGTAATTCATTGCCTTGTGACCAAACTGATTACATGAGTAGCAATACCCATGAAAAATTTACCTATTCCTGAAGTTCCCATACTCCTATCTTTCATGTGTCCTGCATTGTGAAGCCATGTACCCAAATATGTGACATGAGAAACATCGTCCATTGAAATTCTTGACCTCATTGGTCTCTTAGTCTCTTTTTCTCTATGTTGGTTCCTATTCCATCTATTTCTTCTTTGTGCATTGTTCCTTTCCTTGTTGAACTTTCTGTTGTCCAACTCATCCTCAGAAGTCTCACTTTATCTAACATTGTTTTCTTCTAAAGTTTCTTCTTCCAAAGTTTCTTCTTCTTAGGAACTTGAGGTTGACTCTTATTCTTGTTTCTTTTGAGCCTTTTCAAAACCAAGGCGTATTTTTTTTGTTTACCTTATTTGTATCTTGATCATCTTATCTATAATATTTGAGCTCTTTCCAAACTTGTGTAGCTTGTCCTTGGACTTTTCTAATTATTCCCTTAGTAGAGCTACTTCTTGTCCTAACTCTTCACATTCTAAGACCTTTGCTTCTATATTATTCTTTAACTTATTTGTCTTAGCCATTTTTTGGCAATTTGAGTTATTTTATGTTGTCATTGATGTCACGTGAATCATTGATGTTATATGGATCACATTGAGTTTTGATGGGCAGATGATATTTTGAAAAGCATGGATAAATTTAGGGTTTTTGTGAAAACCAAGATAGGCAAAATAAAAGGTTTTATTTAAAACTATGGATGGCAGATTTGAAATGGTTTTTTCTTAAAACCTAGGTTGGCCTTTTGTTTCATCAAAAAAGGTGCCCCGATGATGGAGATATTTAATTTTAAATATTTAATTTAAATTTTAAAATTAAAATTAAAGTTAGCATCAACGTCTAAAGAAAGAGGAAAAATCAATAATGTGCCGACATCATCAAAAATGAGAAGAAGACTATATAAAGGGGGATCCTAAGGTTCATTTTAAATTAATACTTATGTCTGTTAATCATTGGCTAAGAATCTGAAGAGAGCTCTTGCGAAAATCATTTTGAAAAGGGAGACAACAAATAAATCCAAGGTTGATCGAAAGTCCAAGATATTGTGGGCAGAGTGGTGCATTGGCAACTGATTTTTTGTTAAGGTGTATGGCAGTGCTTTACGTCAAGGTTCAAATCTCCTTGACTGCATTTAAAGGCATTGGAAGGAAAGCTCTCGAAGCACTTTTGGTTTGCATGGAAGGGAGGAAGTACTTAAAGCATGTTGTGCCTTTTCCTTTCAAACGAGTGACTAGCTCGTGTGGCAATCCTAGCCGTGTCTTAGGCACTCGCGTTGTGTGCAAGTTGGGGGTTTGAATCCCCTTAAGGAGGTAATTACATTTTGCTCTAATTAATTTCATTGATGCCCTAGGATAGGAGTTATAAGGTGGTTAAGGAATAATTAAAGTTTTTGATAAAACTTTATTTTATAAGGGTTGTGATTATTATTTCAGAGGTGGATGAGTTGTTGATTTATTTTGATATTCAAATTAAGATTTAGGAGAAATAAGGAGTTGTTATAAAATATTTTTGAGAGCCTTATTGATTATTATTTTTGATAAGGGTTTTATTAAAAATGACTTTGGTGGATGTGTTTATTAAGTTGGAGTAAAAAGGTGTAAATCGAGTTGTGCTTATCTTGTGATTATTATTTGAAGTCCACTAACACTTATTGATATTGGAAAGGAAAGTTGTATTTAGTGTGGCAGATTTTGTGGACAACTTCTTGGCATCAAAAAGGTATGGGCACATTCTCCTATTGATTGTTTATGATGGTTGATTTCTGAAATATCATTGGAGTGAAAAGGATTGATTGTGGTTTCCTTTTTGAAAGTGGTTGGTTAAATGCTTCAAGGTTTTCTGGTTTGAGAGTTGTGTTTAAAACTTATTTTATAAGCATAGTTGTTGAAGCCCATTGGTTGTGAAAGAACTTGAAAAGAACATGAGTATCATTGTTATGTGAGATTTATGGTTGAGCATTGTTGGAAACGTTTGAGTTGGTTGATACATGCTTGGACTAGGGTTTTTGTGAGAAAGAGTAGTTCCTGTGGTGATTGGTTGAGTTGAGTTGATTGAGCCTAGTCAAGTGATTGTGTGAGCTGATTGGTCAAGTTCCATGAAATAAACTATTCCATAATTCTAATTTGAGTTGAGCTAAGATTAGAATATATTGAGTCTCTAACAATTCTCTTTATGCTTCTATGAGTTGATTTGAGTTGAATTGAGTTGAGATTATTGTGAATCATTGTTGTCATCCATTGAAGAGTACATTGTCATTCATTATTGAGTTCATATTTGAGATTTTCCTTGATAGATTTGTGGATGAGATTTGAGTACTACTTGAGCATGATTGATTGAGCCTTTGAGAAGGCCTTTGTGGACAGTTTTGGGACAGCCTTTGTGGATAGTTTTGGGACAGCCTTTGTGGATAATGTTGGGACAGCTTTATGGATAGTTTTGGGACAGCCTTTATGGACAGCTTTGGGACAACTTTGTGGCAGTTTTGGGACAACTTTGTGGATACCTTTGTGGATAGTTTTAGGACAAATTTGTGGATATATTTGAGCAAGTTCTTGGTGAGCTTGCTAGAGCATATTTGGGTAAGTTCTTGGTGAGCTTGCTAGAGTAGATTTGGATAAGTTCTTGGTGAGCTTGTTGGAGCAGATTTGGACAAGTTCTGTGTGAGCTTGTTATTTAGTTTTGGACAAGTTTTGTGTGAGCTTGTTATTCAATTTTGGACAAGTTCTGTGTGATCTTGTTATTTAGTTTTGGATAAGTTCTGTGTGAGCTTGTTATTTAGTTTTGGACAATTTTTGTGTGAGCTTGTTATTCAGATTTGGACAAGTTCTATGTGAACTTGTTATTGCCTAACTTTGATCAGATCAAAGAAATCATTGTATTGGATAAATATCCTTATTTCTATGTGAAATATTATAAGGAGATTATCTGGTGGAGTATCCCACATTGGTGGAACCATGTTAAATATTGTGTCTTAATTATGTGTGGTGACTTGTGCTCTTGCTTACTACTGCTATATGAGTTATTAATGCACACTGCTATATTTGGTTATTGCAATTAAGGACATTAATTGATATTTATTTGGAAAGAAAGTAAAAAGTGGTCTTATACTGTTCACCCCCCTATCAGTATAAGCTTGTGTTCTTCACCATTGATTTTTTTATATCCTTTATAAGCTTTCCTCTCTCTTCATCACATTCTTGAAACTGAATCTCAAATTGGAATTTTTGCTTTCTTACCTTCTTTAAGGTTTTAAGAGCATAAATAAGCTCTCCGTCAAGATCAACTCCTCCTTTTTATGACTCTTCCTCTATTTGTTTGCCATTGATAACATATTCATTCTTTTCTAACTTATCTTATATAGGATCACCTTCTTCATCTTCTAGTGCCATTAGAATATTCTCTTTTGGTCCTTCAAGTGCATCCTCATATTCATCATCACTAAAAATGAAACCATTTTTTGTACAACTATCTTCAAGATTTCCAAAATTACCACATCAAAAACACTTGAGAATTATTGGTGACCTTTTCTTAAATTCTTCCTTTTCCTCAATTAGAAATAGAACTTCATATTTATAATTACTTGAAGAACTAGCATCACTACACTTGAGTACTTACTTGCCTTGTCTACATAGTAGCTCCTCTTTTGTATTTGAAAGAACTTATTTCCTTGTTTGCCTTGTCCATCCTTGCGTTTATTTTGGTACTTGTATCTTTCTGATTCCCTATTCTTGTGATCCTATTTTTCTTCATCATTGTTATTTTTAGCTTCTTGACAATCAGTTGCATAGTGACCATACTTTCCACAATTGAAACATATAACATATTTTGCATCTTTAAATCTTCTTGAATCCTTATTCCTTATGCCATAATTAGCTTCTTCATCACTGGATGACTCATTGCTTGAATCTAACTTTTTTCCCTTTGTCTTCTTAGTAGCTTTGAATGTTGCTTCCTTCTGAATATTAGGTTCCTCTTTTGTTCTTAACTCAAAAGCTATAAGAATACCAAGTAACATATCTCTTGTCAAAGAATCACCATTTTTTGATTATTCTCTAATAGAAATATTTTCACTAAATATTTTTGGAATAGATCTTAAAACTATCACAAACATCCAATTCTTCAAAATTAAGTCCAAGTCCTTGCATGGCATTAACAACCTCATATGCCCGAAGTAGATAAGTACTAATGTTTTCTTCATCATTCATTCTTAATTCTTCAAATTGTCCTTTGAGATTTTGTATATTTACCTTTTTGATACTTTTATCTCCATAAATGCTTTGCAACTTATCCCAAATTCCTTTTGCATATTTATAATGCATAAACTTTATTGATTCTATTCTATGCAAACCTCTCAAATTGCATTCATTGATTTTGAATTGTAATGTTGTAGAAGCTTACCTTCCTTATCTATAGGTGGATCAATTGGTGGTATGTATCCATTTTCAACTACTTCCCAAATTTCATTACCAAGTGCCATCAGGTGAATCTTCATTCTCATACTCCAAAATATATAATTACTTCCATAAAATATTGGTGTTGAATTATCTAAGGATGCATTCTTAGAATCCATTGTGTTCTTGAAATATTTTCCTTCAAGTTGTTAAACTATTTTGAAGGAACCCGCTCTGATACCAATTTAAGAACACAAGCTTATACTAAGAGGGGGGTGAACAGTTTAAGACCACTTTTTACTTTCCTTTACCAATCAATATTATGCAATGTATAGATATCAATATCAAAAATAGTAATCAAAGTAATGCATAAATCACCACACACAATATAGACACCAATTTAACGTGGTTCACCCAATGTGGGCTACTCCACAGAGAAAATATTTCACTAAAATTTTCTCAATCAATCTCTTGGGAATCCTTTCCCTATTACAATATTTATAGACCTCTGTCCAAAGGAGACACCAATCCCCTAATCAAGTCAATGGATCTCTATCCATTGGAGAACTCTTTCTCCTTAGCTCTGACTAGTGATCTTTTAGAATAACTACTGCACCCTCTGCTTTGGCTAATGGATCTCTATTCACTGAAGACACATGTCCTCACTACCTTGGATAATGGATCTGTATCCACTAGAGACTGTCATCCTCTATACTTTGTTACCTTCAAAGCTCTATCTAAAATATATACTAAACACGGTCCTTTGGTCTTACACAAATCTGCTCATTCTCTATCTCTGGTTTAGCACAAACCTATCCTCAAATCTGCATCAAATTTTATCCTTAAATATACACTAAACACAATCCTTCGGTCTAGCACAAATCTATCCTCAATCTCTGTCTTTGGTCTGGCACAAACCTGTCCTTAAATATACACCAAAATCTATTAGATCTACCCCAAACCTTAACCCAAGGTCTGAATAAATCAATCAATCAACTATGCTCTCAAGTCTATGCAAAGACTTGTCTCACATCTACCTTGTAAGATTCCACAAAATCTCACACTAATTTGTCCAACAAGTCCTCACTAGAACTTGTCCAACTCTTCTCTCAATATCTTTCCTCAAACTGTATTGTAAGCTTCCACAAAAGCTCACATAAATTTATTTAAAGCCTTTAATATTGATTTATGCTTAACTGAAATGAGGCAAGTGAATGAAAAATGATTGAAATTAATTAATTATAAAAGAGTTTTTAAACTAATTAATTTTTAAAGGAATGTTTAGGATAATTAATTTATAAATGAATGTTTGAATTATTTGATTTATGGATAAATGTTTGCATCAAATAATATATAAAAGAATGTTTTATTTATCAAAGAAACTAGATAATAAGTATTTAGTTAATTAGGGTTTATGGGGGCCTAGCTAGCTAAATAAAGTAGTTCTTAAGTATTTAGTTAATTAGGATTTATGGGGCACTAGTTAGCTAAAGAAAGTAGATATTAAGTATTTAGTTAATTAGGGTTTATGGGACCCTAGTTATCTAAAGAAAGTAGATATTAAGTATATAGTTAATTACAGTTTATGGGGCCCTAGTTATATAAAGAAATTAGATATTAAGTACTTAGTTAATTAGGGTTTATGGGACCCTAGTTATCTAAAGAAAATTGATATCAAATAATTAAATTAGTTAAAGGTTTATGAGGACTTGATTAAACTAAAGAAGTAAGTTAAATTGGGGGAAAATATTATATTCAAACATGAACCTTGGAATGATTAATGAGATGATATGATGAAATGAATGATGGTTTTCTTATTTTTTTAATGAATGATCTATAAATACTTATTGGTGATTGTATATGCACTAGATTAAATGATCATCTAGTAGATGCATGATTCGTAGTTACATGAGTTGTCCTGATCCCTTAATACCATCAATGAGCAAATGGTGAGATAAAGGACCAGGAGAACATTAGGATCCAAGATAGATATTTACCTATGTTATGATTGAAACTTTACTATAGCAACATTTTTTAACTATTTATCTAATGTTATTCCTTTAAAAAGTATAGACTCCTTTACCATACTCAAAACCATGTAATAATTATAGATTGATGAAAATTTATCTCCTAATTGTAATTTATAATTATTATTATTGATTAATGATGTTATCCTTATTTTTATATACATGATTTAGATAGATCTATTTATTTCAATAATCTCTTTTATAGTTTTGTACCCTTATTCCATGCTTGTTTTAAATTGATAGATTTAAATGCTTTCTCTTTGATGTTGATTCTTTGATGTCTAGAGTGTTATGTGTCACTAGAGTAGGAGGTCCTAGGGGATTATGGGATCCTTTAGGGTCAAATTATGTGAAATTAGCTTAGATGAATAAAATTTTTGACTTGCATCACCTAGCTATTTAAAAATGGGATACTTATCTATGAAAGGATTGGATTACTTCATCATAATTATAGGATAAGTGGTGTATTTTTTGTACACACCAATACCCACACAGATTGGTTTATGTTGAGTAAAGAGATGAATATACCCTTTGACTAATCGAAGGAGATAAGGTAACCCTAACTGGGATGTGTTTATAGTTGTTGCAATATGCGTAGTATACCTACACAGATTGATGCATGCATGGTATGGATATGGGTATATATTGAATTAGATGTTATTTAGGAGGTTTGTGTAGTGTGAAAAGATAGATATCTTGAATTGGGTTAGCTTAGATATATTTACAATCTTATGGTAGTGTTTAGTGAAGAACATGTGCTTATACTGAGAGGGGGGTGAACAGTATAAGATAACAATTTTTTCTTTTTAATCCATATGATAACATCATAGTAAAAAATCACACAAAGCATCACACACATGAGAGACATGATTTAACGTGGTTCACCCAATGTGGGCTACTCCACGGAGAAAATATTCCTTATAATATTTTCTCAAATAAATCCTCTTGGGAATCCTTTCCCTATTACAATGTTTATGGACCTCTATCCAAAGGAGACACCAATCCCCTAATCAAGTTCGTGGATCTCTATCCATAGGAGAACTCCTTTCTCCTCTGCTCTGGTTGGTGATCTTCTAGAAGAACTGTTGTCTCCACTACACTGGCTGATGGATCTCTATCCACTGAAGACTCCTATCCTCACTCAGAAGACCTATCCTCACTACCCTGGCTAATGGATCTCTATCCACTGGAGACTATCATCCTCTATACTCTGTCACCTCCAAAGCTCTATCTCAAATCTACACTAAACATAGTCCTTCGATCTAGTACAAATATGCTCAATCTCTATCTCTGTTCTGGCATAAATCTATCCTCAAATCTATACCAAACTTTATCCTCAAATCTATCCTCAATATTTATCCTTAAATCTGTATTGTAAGCTTCCATAAAAGCTCACACTAATCTGTCCACAAGTCTTCTCAAAGACTTACCTCAAATCTTCTCAACAAGTCCTCACTAGAACTTGTTCAATCTCATAGAAACATATAGAGAATTGTTAGAGACTCAATATGTTTCACACTTACAAACACTTAATCTCTTTCTCAAATCAATTTAGAATATGGAACAATTTGTTTCACAGAACTTGAACTATCACTTCAACACATCCACTCAACTAAGCTCAATCACTTCCACTCAACCAATCACTTCAACAACAATGCTTATCAAGTAATCCTCACATAACAATGATACTCATGATCTTTCAAACCCTAGTTCAAGTTCTTTACAATCCTTACATAACAATGATACTCATGATCTTGCAAACCCTAAACCAATCTTCAAACTCAACAACAAGGGATCTCAATCACACCAACAATGAAGTATGCATTCACACTCAAAATCTCCAACAATGCTTATCAAACAAGGTTTATAGCATTTACTTCCATTTCAGAAAACTCATCAACTCAACAAACTCACAAAGGAAAACTTAACCAAGTCCTTTTCACTCCAATATTGTTTTCAAAAAATCTCAACCAATCAATTATTTCAACCAAAGAAGAATGTGCCCATACCTTTTACTTGATGAAGAATAGACTTCAAAACCTATCTCAATTATAACCACTTTCCTTGCCAAGCACAAAGGTTAGATGACAAGAATTATCACTCTAACACTTCTTCAAAAATATTTCTTCAATACAAAAATAATACTCAAATACACCTTATAATCTCCAACTTTAAAATAATATTCAACAACCTTCAATCTCAAAAATAAACTTCCTTACTACCTTATAACTCCTTAATCACTTAAAAATTCAATTCAGAAATCAAAGTTTTGCATTCCCCTTTTAACTCCCCTAAACAACTTATAATCCAAATTAATTATGCAAAAACTTTAATTAACATAAACCTTTGGAAACAAAAAATATTTTTCCCTTTTTATTTTTTGCAAGCCAAGTCAACCCAAACAATGTGCATACCTCTATTATGCTGCCCAAAAGGCCTTGGCAGGATTCGAACCATCGATGGTTCTCCCCCAAGCGCTTCTATAGCACTCGTGCCCACCAACTGGGTTGCGTGGCTCCACAAGAGCCAAAAGGCATAAATGTGCCTTTGACTTCCTTCTCCCTCGAATGACACAAACTCAAAAATGAACCTCCCTTCAACAAAATGGCGTGCACGAGATTTGAACCCACACCAGGCATCTCGAACACGTCTTACGTAGCCCTTGGCTACCAACTCAGCTATGAGGGGCTTCGAGTAGATTTCGAAGGCCACACACTTTTGTCCTTTTCTCTGCTCAAACACACATGCGAAAAATGCACGTCTTTCCTTTGCACGAGCCAATAAACAATCACATGGATAATTTTTCAAATGCCAAACTTTGGCATTATTTATATGTAAACTATATCATACTCCAACGTCGACGAGTATTCAAATTTTAATTTGAATTCGAATATTAAAATATTAAATAAATATTTTAATTTAAACCTTAGCACCCATCATTATTTAAATTAAAATTTTAATCAAAGATTAAAATATTTTAATTTAAATTAAATCTTCTTGTGGGTCTTTTCCAACTTGATCCTTGATCTTCTTAAACTTGATTTTTGATCCAAAATAATAATAATAAAATATTATTATTTAATTTAAACTTGCTTCTCCTTCCTTGGATTTTTATTCTTTGAGCCCTCCTGGGTATATAATATTTAAAAATAAATATTATAACCTATTGCTTTTCAAGACCTTCTTGCTTTTGGAAGAAACACTTAATGTCCTCAAATATGATGAACATAGCACAAGAATGCTTTTGACATCAATGACAACAAACACTCCTCAAAATGTCCAACAATCTCCCCCTTTGTCATTGATGGCAACCCAATTACTTTTTACCATTTCCTTGACCTTTTTCTTTTCTGCTCCCCTTGGGAAACTGCTCCCCTTGACTGAATGCTTTCCTTCTAACTCAAATATCTCCCCCTTACTCAAATCTCTCCCCCTTTGACATCAATGGCAAAGGGTCACCTTTGGGGCTCGAGGCTAAGAATGAAACTCTTAGCTTAGCCCCTCCCCCACCTCCTCTTGAGGTGGTTAATTTTGGGGTGGGAGTATTACTCCCAATTTTCCTCGAAGATACTCAAACGTCTCTTTCAAAAGTGGCTTAGTGAAGATGTCTGCTATCTGCTCCTTTGTAGTAACATATTCCAACCTGACCTATTTATCTATCACCTGTTCTCTCAGAAAATGATACTTGATCGGAATGTGCTTTGTCCTGGAGTGCATCACTAGATTCTTTGAGATACTTATAGCACTTGTATTATCACATAATATGGGAATAGGATGATCATGTTTTATCTTGAAGTCTTCTAGAGTTCACTTCATCCATAATACCTGTGTACAACTGGCTACTACTGCAATATACTCTGCTTCTACTGTAGACAAGGATACCGATGCCTGTTTCTTACTTAGCCAAGAGACTAAATAGTCTCCAAGAAAGAATGCTCCTCCACTTGTGCTTTTTCTATCATCAATGTTGCCAGCCCAATCTGCATCTGTATATGCTATGAGTGTAAAACTATCACTTTTGGGATACCAGAGCCCAAAATCCATAGTCCCTTTTAGATACCTGAGAATTCTCTTTACTATTGCCACATGTGTTTCCTTAGGTGCTACCTGAAACCTTACCACTAATCCCACTGACTGCACTATGTCTGGTCTTGTAGTTGTAACATACAACAAGCTGCCAATCATAGATCTGTATAATCTCTGATCTACCTCTAGAGATTCATCATCCTTACTTAACTTACATCCTGTAACCATGGGGGTACTTACTGGTTTGCAATCTTCTAACTTGAATTTCTTTAGCATCTCTTTTATATACTTGGTTTGTGAAAGAAATACTCCTTTCTCTGATTGTGAAATCTGAAGTCCAAGAAAGAAGGACAACTCACCAAGCATAGACATCTCAAATTCATTCTGCATGTTCTTTGCAAATTCTTTACACATCTTATCATTATTTCCCCCAAAAATGATGTCATCAACATAAACAACCACAATTAGTAGATTATTCCCTTCATTTTTTATGTATAAGTTGTTGTCCGCTATTCCTTTTCTGAATCCCTATTCTTGAAGATACTTATCCAATCTTGAGTACCATGCTCTAGGAGCCTATTTTAGACCATACAATACCTTTTTCAATCTGCATACATGATCTGGTTTATCTGTTAATATGAATCCCTCTGGTTGTTCAATATAGACTTCTTCTTCTAGAACACCATTTAGAAATGTTGACTTAACATCCATCTGATATACCTTGAAGTTTTTAAAACTTGAGAAGGCTAAAAATATTCTTATGGCTTCAAGTCATGCAACTGGAGCAAATGTCTCATCAAATTCAATTCCCTCTACCTGTGCATAACCTTTGCATACTAACCTTGCTTTATTTCTGACTACCTGTCCATCTTCATTTAACTTGTTTCTGAATACCCATTTTGTGTCGATCACATTTTTGTCCTTTGGTCATGGAACAAGTTCCCAAGTCTTGCTTTTCTCTATCTGATCTAATTCCTCATCCATTGCCTTGATCCATAACTCATCTTCACTTGCCTGATTGAAGTCTTTTGGCTCAATCTTAGATAGCAAAGAAAAATTTACTTGTTGAGATGGTGTTATTATCCTTCTCCTTGTCTATCTTTCATCTGGATTCCCAATGATTAGATCTTTTGGATGATGCTTCTGTACATACCTGGATGGAGTTTTAGGAAGAAGTCTTTGTGTTTCTTCTTCTTCTTCATCTGATTCCTCATGAAACTCTTCTTGACAACTTCCATCTTCTTGATACACAATTTGTTGAACTGGTTCTCTTGAATCTATCTTCTCATCAACTATTACATTTATACTTTCTATAATAGTGTATGTTCTCTTGTTGAAGCATCTATAAGCTTTACTCTTAGTGGAATAACCAAGAAAAATTCCCTCATCACATCTTGGATCAAACTTGCCTAAGTTTTGCTCTTCTCGTCTTATGTAGCACTTGCTTCCAAAAACCTTGAAGTGTTTTAGAGTGGTCGGTCTTCCTTTCCAAAGCTCATATGGAGTCTTGTGATGGTTTACCCTCATTTGAGCCCTAGTGATTATATATACTATTGTGTTGACTGCTTCCCTCCAAAATCCATCTAAAATTTTGGACTCATTTAACATAGCTCTAGCCATATTCTCAATAGTCCTATTTTTCCTTTCAACTACTCCATTTTGTTGAGGAGTTCTTGCAGTTGAGTATTCTCTCTTGATTCCATGTTGTTCACAAAAATCTACAAATTCATTTGAGGTAAATTCTCCTCCTCTGTCAGATCTCAAACACTTAATCCTCTTGCCAGTTTCATTTTCAACCCATTCTTTAAATGCTTTGAATTTTTCAAATGCTTCTGACTTATCTTTCAGGAAAGCTACCCAAACCATTATGGAGTAATCATCTATAAACAATATGAAGTAACTCTCACCCTGAATACTCTGTGTTCTGGTAGGACCACATAGATCAGTATGTATTAGACTTAATGGCTCAGATGACATATATCCCTTTGACTTAAAGCTTGTTCTAGTTTGCTTTCCATGTTGACAAGGTGCACAAATTGTGTTTTGTGGCCTTTTTAGCTTGGGTAAATCTCTGATAGCCTGCTTATTGCTTATGTTGACTATGTTGTCAAAATTCAAGTGACCCAATATTCTATGCCACAACCAACTCTCATCTTCTTGTGATAGAAAGCACTTTTCCCCTTTGATCTCACTAAGCATGTATAGATTGTTTGGAGTTCTTCTTGCATTTGCAATGACTTTTCCAGTTTCTGATTTTCTTATCTCACACCTATCTGGGTGAAATGTAACCATATGACCTTGATCACAAAGTTGACTTACACTTAGCAGATTATGTTTTAACCCTTTGACATATAGCACATTTTTTGTTCTTGTTTTCCCATTATCTAGACTCAAAGTTCCTCTTCCACCAATTTTTGTTGATCCATTATCACCAAAACTTACTGATCCTCTATTGGTTTCTTTTAGTACAATAAATTTATCTTTGTCTCCTATCATGTGTCTAGAGCAACCACTATCAAGATACCATTGTTCTTCTTTATCCTAAGCATGAAGGGTTGTTTGAACTAACATTGATCTAGCCTTTTCATTCCCCCTTTTCTCTTTCCTAGTTGTTGAAATTGTTTTTCTTTTACTAGACTCAGGAAGTATCATTTTACACCATCTAGCCTTGTGCCCAAAATTATTGCATTTGTAACATATAATATCATTATCCATAAGAGGTGCAAAAGAATTGAAATTTCTATTGACATCATTTCTTGCATAACCAATGCAATGTACAACTCTATGACCATATTTGTTACAAGAAAAACAATAGCCATGGAAGAAATTATGTAACCTGTTTGGATGCCTTTGAGATTGTGGTTGAGTGCTTCTCCCTTTGTGATTAACTCTCATCCAAGGTTCTTCTTTGCTTTCTTCCTTCTTGATGTCTTTTCCTTTTGAAGTATACTTTACTTGCCTATCTTTGTTTGAAGTTTCTGCTTCTTGAAGACTTGACTCCTCTTTCTATTTCCCATAATCTATATCTTGTAGTACCTTGGTCCTTTCAACTTCATTCCTTAGATAAACAATTTTTGCTTCCAATATTTCACATTTTGTTTCTCTTGCTCTTAATAGATCTATCATATCCTGCTCAATCTTCTTTCCCTCTTCTACCTTTATCTTGAGTTCTGTGAGACTTTGTAGAAGTTCCATATTTGCTTCTTCATCCTCTTGAATTTGTTCCTTCAAGCTTGAGTTCTTCTCTCTATCCTCTAAAAAAAAATTCTTTTTTTTTTTATAACATATGTGTTCTTCTTCATTTTTTTAGTTTTTTGTGTTTCGATAGGATCCTCCTCCAAGGTTTTTAGTCTTTTCATGGAGAGACCCCTACTCTAATAAAATTTAAAAAATATGTTTTTATAAAGGGGGGGTGAATAATAAGATAAAACTTTTTGTTTTTTAATCCATATGATAACATCAATAATATTAAAGTAGTAAACATCACACAAAGCATCACACACATGAGAGACATGATTTAACGTGGTTCACCCAATGTGGGCTACTCCATGGAGAAAATATTCCTTATAATATTTTCTCAAATAAATCCTCTTGGGAATCCTTTCCCTATTACAATGTTTATGGACCTCTATCCAAAGGAGACACCAATCCCCTAATCAAGTTCATGGATCTCTATCCATAGGAGAACTCCTTTCTCCTCTGCTCTAGTTGGTGATCTTCTAGAAGAACTTCTGCCTCCACTACATTAGCTGATGGATCTCTATCCACTAAAGACTCCTGTCCTCACTTAGAATACCTATCCTCACTACCCTGGCTAATGGATCTCTATCCACTAGAGACTATCATCCTCTATACTCTACCACCTCCAAAGCTCTATCTCAAATCTACACTAAACACAGTCCTTCGATCTAGTACAAATCTGCTCAATCTCTATCTCTGTTCTAGCACAAATCTATCCTCAAATCTACACCAAATTCTATCCTCAATATTTATCCTCAAATCTATATTGTAAGCTTCCACAAAATCTCACACTAATCTGTCCACAAGTCTTCTCAAAGACTTACCTCAAATCTTCTCAACAAGTCCTCACTAGAACTTGTTCAATCTCATAGAAACATATAGAGAATTGTTAGAGACTCAATATGTTTCACACTTACAAACACTCAATCTCTTTCTCAAATCAATTTAGAATATGGAACAATTTGTTTCATAGAACTTGAACTATCACTTCAACACATCCACTCAACTAAGCTCAATCACTTCCACTCAACCAATCACTTCAACAACAATGCTTATCAAGTAATCCTCACATAACAATGATACTCATGATCTTTGAAACCCTAGTTCAAGTTCTTCACTACTTTACATAACAATGATACTCATGATCTTCAAACCCTAATCCAATCTTCAAACTCAACAACAAGGGATCTCAATCACACAACAATGAAGTATGCATTCACTCACTCAAAATCTCCAACAATGCTTATCAAACAAGGTTTATAGCATTTACTTCCATTTCAGAAAACTCATCAACTCAACAAACTCACAAAGGAAAACTTAACCAAGTCCTTTTCACTCCAATCTTATTTTCAAAAAATCTCAACCAATCAATTATTTCAACCAAAGAAGAATGTGCCCATACCTTTTACTTGATGAAGAATAGACTTCAAAACCTGTCTCAATTATAACCACTTTCCTTGCCAAGCACAAAGGTTAGATGACAAGAATTATCACTCTAACACTTCTTCAAAATATTTCTTCAATACAAAAATAATACTCAAATACACCTTATAATCTCCAACTTTAAAATAATATTCAACAACCTTCAATCTCAAAAATAAACTTCCTTACTACCTTATAACTCCTTAATCACTTAAAAATTCAATTCAGAAATCAAAGTTTTGCATTCCCTTTTAACTCCCCTAAACAACTTATAATCCAAATTAATTATGCAAAAACTTTAATTAACATAAACCTTTGGAAACAAAAATATTTTTCCCTTTTTATTTTTTGCAAGCCAAGTCAACCCAAATAATGTGCATACCTCTATTATGCTGCCCAAAAGGCCTTGGTGGGATTCGAACCACCGATGGTTCTCCCCCAAGCGCTTCCGTAGTGCTCGCACCCACCAACTAGGCTGCATGGCTCCACAAGAGCCAAAAGGCACAAATGTGCCTTTGACTTCCTTCTCCCTCGAATGATGCAAACTCAAACATGAACCTCCCTTCAACAAAATGGTGTGCATGAGATTCGAACCCGCACCAGGCATCTCAAACGCGTCTTACGCAGCCCTTGGCTACCAACTCAGCTATGAGGGGCTTCGAGTAGTTTTTGGAGGCTACTACACTTTGTCCTTTCCTCTGCTCAAATACACATGCAAAAATTACATTTTTCTTTTGCACGAGCCAATATACAATCGCATGGACAAATTTTGAATGCCAAACTTTGGCATTATTTATATGCAAACTATAGCATACTTCCCACGTTGGCAATTATTCGAATTTTATTTTAATTTGAATATTAAAGTTAATTTTAAATATTAAATAAATATTTTAAATTAAACCTTAGCACCCATCATTATTTAAATTAAAATTTTAATCAAAGATTAAAATATTTTAATTTAAATTAAATCTTCTTGTGGGTCTTTTCCAACTTGATCCTTGATCTTCTTAAACTCGATTTTTGATCCAAAATAATAATAATAAAATATTATTATTTAATTTGAACTTGCTTCTCCTTCCTTGGATCTTCATTCTTTGAGCCCTCCTGGGTATATAATATTTAAAAATAAATATTATAACCTATTGCTTTTCAAGACCTTCTTGCTTTTGGAAGAAACACTTAATGTCCTCAAAGATGACGAACATAGCACAAGAATGCTTTTGACATCAATGACAACAAACACTCCTCAAAATGTCCAACATTTAGCATTGTTGTGTTGTTGTTTAGTCTTGTATATTTATTGCTAAAAAAAATAGCAATCGCTTTAGTTAGATTTTGGATTGTTACATTTGGTATTAGAGCTCTAGGAAGAAGGGGCTAGATCTTCTTGTTGTGTTAGAAGATAAAGAAGAAGGGAAAATTAATCCCAATAATTAGATGTTGAAGCTACAAACACCTTATGATTAGTAAGTATGGATTTTAGTATAAATGTTTATTTATAGATTAGAGCACAACCTCTCATGGAATAAAAAATGGTGAGTGCATATACGCTCTGAGTTAGTTGTGTAGCATGGTGAAGCAATAATCTACTCTTCTTTTTGGATGAAATTAGAATAAATGACACCTAATATAATGGGAGGGAAGATTGCTCCCTCGAATAGACAACATCAAGGGGATAGTGTTAAAGGAATAACCCAATATAGGGGATCAAGAGACTTAAGCAAGGAGGTAGGAAACCTCATCACCATTGCCACATTACTATAGGAAAAGATAGAACAATAGGGTGAGATAATAGACCAACAAAGTGAACAAATAGAACAACATAAACAGTTGAATGATTCTTATTTTTTTGAACTAACAAAGAAAAACCAATAGTCCCAAAAAGGAAGAGAAAGTGTGTGCCATCTAGAATGAAAGTTCAATAGAAATAATGATTAAGCCAACACAAACCAGCTAAGAATACCTACTTCAAGAAGAGGAAGGGTGATAAACAAGGAAAATGGAGTCCCACTCAAAGAAATGTTTAACTAAATTGGGTTATAAGGAAATTCACGAACAACTAAAAGCACCCTAGGTAAAGAAAATTGAAAGGACGATTAAGAAAATCTATGAAGACCCCAAGGAAGGTTGCCACATATGTGGAGGGTCACATTATACGGTCAAATGCCCAAGTAAGATAAAATTGAGTAATTGGATAGATGGATCAACCCCAAAACTTTCTCAACCTCAATGAATAAGAAATGATTGAAACCATCACATATAAGGTAATGGGGGAAGGAAATTAGGGAAAGACAACCACAATATCCCAAGGGAGGTTTCTACTGGTGTGGAGAACCACATTATGTGGTTGGCTACACAAGTAAAGTGAAACAAGGTATTCAAGCAAGGGTGATAAACCTTGGGGTTCAGGTAATAATAGGAAGGTAGGATTGGAATAACGTACACATGCCATTGATCTAGGAGTGTAAATTTTCTCTCTCTTATAAAAAAATAAAGTAAATTTATTTTAAATTAGCTTTATTTAATTATATCTTCTAGTCTAGCTAGGGATATGCAAAAAATACCAGAGTATTTGGCACATGGGTGAAAGGTTGAGTATGGTTCTAGGTAGACCTACTCTATAGATCAATGTTTCCCTATGGTGGAGATCACTTTAGAAAATGAGTCAACCGAAGGATTCTTGTATGTAGCACCACTACATGCCTTTAATGTCATCTTAGAGATGGATTGGTTAAAGGCTCATAAAGCCTTAATCAACTTTTAGGATAAACGGATAGAGTTTTAAAAAAAAGGTAAAGGAAAAATAAGGATCCATAGTGAGAAAGGATCATTCAAACCTCAACTATTATATGCTATGCAACTGAAAAAGACCCTCAGAAAAGGAGGGATAGTTTATGTAGTAAAAATAAATGAGGTCAAATAAGAAAAAAAGAGGGAAGTTTTTTGAAAACATCCAATTTTGCAAGAATTCAATGAGATATTTCTTGAAGACCTACTTAGACTTCCTCCTATGCATGAGTTTGACTTCACAATTGATTTAACACCTATGTCAAGATAAAAACCTATCCTTAGAGCTCCTTATAGTATGAACCCTTTAGAAATGCAAGAACTAAAGGTGCAAGTTCAAGGAATATTGGAAAAAATGTTTATAAAGCCTAGTGTGTCAACTTAGGGTGCACCAATGCTCTTTTTCAAGTAGAAGGATGGCTCACTGTGACTATGTATCAATTATAGGATGCTCAAAAAATAAACCATTATAAATAGGTATCCTTCACCAAGAATAGAAGATATATTTGATCAGTTTATGGATGCCATAATATTCACAAAGATTGACTTAAGGTCCATATACCGTCAACTAAGGATACATGAGGAGGACACTCACAAAACTACATTTAAAACTAGGTACAGGTACCATAAGTTCATAATACTGCCCTTATGAACCTAATGAATAGTATATTCAAGAGGTATCCAGACCATATTATCCTCATATTCTTAGATGACATCTTAATATACTCCAAGAATAAGGAAGAACATGACAAGCACCTCATAATCATATTAGAATTGCTAAAATAAAATCAGCTCTACAAAAACCTAGCAAAAAGCATTTTCTATGTTTTGGAGGTAAAATATCTAGACACATCATATCTACTAAAGGAATCATGGTAGATCCAAAAAAGATAAGGGTCATTTTGGATTGGCCACTTCCTACCAATGTAACTAAATTAAGCAGCTTCATGGGTATAGCAAACTACTATAGATGATACATAAAGGATTATTCCAAGATAGTCATAGCAAAAAATAACCCTCAAAAGGAAGGGAAATGAGTTCAAATGGATTGAGAAGTGTGTGAGTGCTTTTAAAACACTCAATAAAAAACTCACCACAATGCCTATACTCAAGATTCTAGATCCACAAGAAAATTTTATGGTATGTACTGATAAATTGCTAGAAGTACTAGGAGGAGTGTTATTGCAGGATGATGCGGTCAGAGCTTATACTTCAAGGAAATTAAAGAAGCATGAATTCAACTATGCCATACATGATTTAGAGCTGGAAAAAGTTGTCCATGCTCTAAAGAGTTGACATCACTATCTAGTAGGGAAATATTTTGAGCTCAGAAATGACCACAAAAGCTAATACATATTTACCCAACCTATGCTCAATGCAAGATAAAAGCGGGTCAAGTTCTTAGTAGAGTATGAATTCAAGATTGAATATATCAAAGGAAATTAAAATAAAGTGGTTGATGCCTTAAGCAGAAGAAGGCACATAGCAGTTCTAACCCAAAGTCACATAAGTTTACTTGATCAAATCAGGGGAAAGCAATCTCAATATGAGTATTGCAATGAGATTCGAGACAAAATAAAAGCCAAAAAAAACCAAAAGAAAAATAAGGATTTTTGTGTTCAGGATGGTATATTATGCTATAAAGATAGGATGATTGTACCAAAAATGGGTGACTTGAGGAAACTAATCATGCAAGAACACAAAACCCCTTATTTTGCACATCCAAGAGGGGACAAAATGAGAGAAAAATATGAAAAATCCTTCTTCTGGATAGGGATGAATAAGGACATTACCAATTTTTTTGCTCTATTCTTAGAATGTCAAAAGGTGAAGGTTGAATGTTGACATCTTGCAGGGTAATTATATCCACATGATATACCCACTCAAAAGTGGTAAGTTATATCCATGGACTTCATAGTAGGTTTACCCAAGACCAAGTATCAACATGATGTGATCCTTGTAATAGTCAATAGGTTGACTAAGGTTACACATTTCATACCGAGGAACATCATGGATGATGCTTAGGTAGTGGCTAACAGATTTTCCAAGGACATATTTTGACTTCATGGGTTTCCTAAAATGATGATTTTAGATAGATAATCTAGATTCACTTCTGAATTTTGGAAGGCCCTACATCGTGTTGTAGGCACCAAACTGAATATAAGCTTTGTTTATCATCTTGACATTGATGGTCAAATTGAATGGGTAAATCAAGTATTGGAAGACATGCTTTGAATGTATTACATGGATAAAAATTCTAAATGGGAAGACTATCTACATCTGGTAGAGTTCACCTACAACAATGGGCATTAATCTTCTTTGGGTATGGCCTCATTCAATGCCTTGTATGTAAAGTGATGTAGAACACTATTTTCATGGGAAATTTTAGAAGATCGAGTAGGATCAGACCAAACATGGTCAAATAATTGAGAATCAACTTAAAATAATTAGGAAAAGGCTCTAGGAAGTCGTTGAGCGATAGAAAAGTTATGTTGATCTAAAAAGGACGACAAGGGAATACTTGGTGGGGGAAAGGGTGTTCCAAAGTGTCAATCCAATTAAAAGTGCAATAAAATCCATGAAGTTGGATCCTCGGTTTGTGGGAACCTTTTATATCATTAAGAAGATCAGTTTGATTGCTTACTGACTTGCCTTACCACCTAACCTATCAAAGATCCATGACACCTTCCACATATCCCTACTTAGAAAATATGTTGTTGATGCTAACCATGTGTGGGATGTTTCTAAACTACAAATGGCAAACCCAGAGGCTATTGAAGTAATGCTAGTGAAGATTCTAGAATTTCATTCCAAAGGAAATGGATTCTAGAGTAATGTAAGATCCAATGGGACCATTATTCAAAAAGAAGTACCACTTAGGAGGAAGTGGATTGAAGAACATGTGCTTATACTGAGAGGGGGGTGAACAATATAAGATAAAAATTTTTACTTCTCAATCCATATGATAACATCAATAGTAATAAAGCAGTAAACATTACACAAAGCATCACACACATGAGAGACATGATTTAACGTGGTTCACCCAATGTGGGCTACATCCACGGAGAAAATATTTCACTTAAAAATTTTCTCAATAAATTCTCTTGGGAATCCTTTCCCTATTACAATGTTTATGGACCTCTATCCAAAGGAGACACCAATCCCCTGATCAAGTTTATGGAACTCTATCCATAGGAGAACTCCTTCTCCCTTCTCTGGTTGGTGATCCTCTTAGAAGACTACTGCCTCCACTACACTGGCTTGTGGATCTCTCTCCATTGAAGACTTTGTCCTCACTCAGAAGATCTCTATCCTCACTACCCTAGCTAATGGATCTCTATCCACTAGAGACTACTATCCTCTACTCTGTCACCTCCAAAGTCTGCTCTTACTCTATTTCTCTGAAATATCCTTCGATCTAGCATAAATCTGCTCAATATCTATCTCTGGTCTGGCACAAACCTATCCTCAAATCTGCACCAAAATCTATCCTCAAGCCTTAACACAAATCTTGACTCAATCACAAATCAACTCTGCTAGATCTACCCCAAACCTTAACTCAAGGTTTGAACAAATCAATCAATCAACTCTACTCACAAGTCTTCTCAAAGACTTACCTCAAATCTATCTATAAGTCTTCTCTAGAATTTTAATCATCACAATGTTTAATCTTTCTTTCACAAAAGCTTCCTCAATTCTCCTTAAGTCCTCTCTAGGACTTACTCAAATCTGCTCACAAGCTCTCACAAAAGCTTGTTCAACTCAACTCAACCAATCACTCAATGAAAACTTATTCAATAATGCTTATCAAACAAACTTCACATAACAATGATACTCATGATATTTCACAAACCCTAATCATGCATATGAAGGCTCACTCAATATTTCCAACAATGCTTATCAAACAAGGTTTCTATCATCAACCTTTATTCTAGAAAAACCTTCATCAATCAATATTGGATATCTCAAAACCAAACTCAACAATGCTTATCAAACAATCCTTTTCACTCCAACTTAGCATTCACAACATCCAATCCAACAATATTTTACTCACAAGGAAGATGTACCCATACCTTTTATTTTTATGGAGATATGTCTTCAAAACCTGTCTTAACCACAATCAAATTTTCTTTGCCAACACTAGGGTTAGGTTACCACAACCTATCTCAAGATCTCCACAAAATAATTTTCTCAAAAATTATTTTTCATACAAAATATCAAATCCTTTTGTACACCTTATAATCTCCAAACTCACAATATTTAACTCAATAATTTCACCATAACAAAATACTTAACAATTTCCCTTATACACCTTATAATCTCCACACTTTATAAAACAAGTTTCAATCACCAAAAATCAAAATAAAATATTTTAATTTTTCTTTACCTTATAACTCCCCTAAGCACTTAGCACTCACGACAATCTCAAAGCACTTTTAATTTTCAACACCTTGGAGAATAAAATTGAATGGCATACCTTTAATTTGTTCTACCCACAAAAACTATCTTCGATGAATTCAACCATGTGACCTTGCACTCCCAACACCCTAGCTCCAAGCTAGGCCACCAAGTGGGCTGCATGCCCACATGAGACAAATGGCACACTCTATCCCAAAAACTACCTCACAAAAATCACCGAGCAAATCAAATGAAGGCCTCTTCCTCACGTAAAACATTGATCGCGTGGATCGAACCATGATCTCCTCCTTGCAAGCCTTAACACTCTCCCAACTACCACCTATACTACCACCGTCGGTGGGATGTCAAATCACTTCGCTACCTTTATTGCCTCGTTTCCCTCCAATATCTTTGAAATGCAAATTGTCTTCTTCCTAGATGCAACGCTCGATATTCTCTTTTCTCGCATTCGAAGGTGTAAGTTCAACTTTAGGAAATGGAATTCATTTCCTATATAAATGCACATTATCTTTTGACTTCTCATGTCGGCCCATTTTGAATTTAAAAATTCAAATTTAGTTTTTAAATATTAAATTTAAAAACCTTTGCCTCCATTATTAATTTAAATTAAAATTTTAATCAAAGATTAAAATATTTTAATTTAAATTAAACTTTGAAAATTGCTCATGGGTCTTTTCAATTTGAACTTCATTTTTCTTCATCTTGTTATTTGGCCCAAAATATTATAATAATATAATATTATTATTTAATTTAAACTTGCTTCTCCTTCCTCGGGTCTTCATCCTTTGGGCCCTTTTTAGGCATATAATATTAAAAATAAATATTATATCCTATTCCTTTCCAAGACCTTCTTGCTTTTGGAAAAACCACTTGATGTCCTTAATGACGATGAAATTAAACCAATATTCTTTTGACATCAATGACAACAAAACTACTCAAAATTTCCAACAATCTCCCCCTTTGTCATTGATGGCAACCCCTTTATTTTTACCATTCCTTTTTCTTTTTCAAAAGTTGCTTTCCTTGAGAAACTGCTCCCCTTGACTGAATGCTCTCCCCTAACTCAAATCTCTCCCCCTTTGTCATCAATGGCAAAGGGCCACCTTTGGGGCTTGGGGCTAAGAATGAGACTCTTAGCTTAGCCCCTCCCCCACCTCCTCTTGAGGTGGTTAATTCTAGGGTGGGAGTAGAACTACTCCCAAATTTTCTTGAAGGTACTCAAAAGTCTCTTTCGAAAGTGGCTTAGTGAAAATATCTGCAATCTGCTCCTTTGTAGTAACATATTCCAACTTGACTTGCTTGTCTGTCACCTGTTCTCTCATAAAGTGATACTTGATCGGAATGTGCTTTGTCCTAGAGTGCATCACTAGATTCTTTGAAATATTTATAGCACTTGTATTATCACACAATATGGGAATAGGATGATCATGTTTTATCTTGAAATCCTCTAGAGTTCGCTTCATCCATAATACCTATGTACAACTAGCAACTACTGCAATATACTCTACCTCTACTATAGATAAGGATACTGATGCCTATTTCTTACTTAGCCAAGAGACTAAACAATCTCCAAGAAAGAATGCTCCTCCACTTGTACTTTTTCTATCATCAATGCTGCCAACCCAATCTACATCTGTATAAGTTGTGAGAGTGAAACTATCACTTTTGGGATACCAGAGCCCAAAGTCCATAGTCCCTTTTAAATACCTGAGAATCCTCTTTACTGCTGCTACATGTGTTTCCTTGGGTGCTTCCTAAAACCTTACCACTAATCCCACTACCTGCATGATATCTGGTCTAGTAGTTGTGACATACAATAAGCTACCAATCATAGATCTGTATAATTTTTTATTTACCTCTAGAGATTCATCATATTTACTTAACTTACATCCTGTAACCATGGGAGTACTTATTGGTTTGCAATCTTCTAACTTGAATTTCTTTAGCATCTCTTTTATATACTTGGTTTGTGAAAGGAACACCCCTTTCTTTGATTGTGAAATCTGAAGTCCAAGAAAGAAGGACAACTCACCAAGCATAGACATCTCAAATTCATTCTGCATGCTCTTTGCAAATTTTTGACACATCTTATCATTGTTTCCTCCAAAAATGATATCATCAACATAAACAACCACAATTAGTAAGTCATTCCCTTCATTTTTTATGTATAAGTTACTGTCCACTATTCCTTTCCTGAAACCCTATTCCTGTAGGTACTTATCCAATCTTGAATACCAAGCTCTAGGAGCTTGCTTTAGTCCATAAAGTGCTTTCTTCAATCTGCATACATAGTCTGATTTATCAATCAAGTTGAAACCTTCTGGCTGCTCAATGTAAACCTCTTCTTCTAAAACACCATTTAGAAAGGTTGATTTAACATCCATCTGATATACTTTGAAGTTTTTGAAGCTTGAAAAGGCTAAGAACATTCTGATAGCTTCAAGTCATGCAACTGGAGCAAATGTCTCATCAAAGTCAATTCCCTCTACCTGTGCATAACCTTTGCACACTAATCTTGCTTTATTTTTGACCACCTGACCATCTTCATTTAACTTGTTTCTGAATACCCATTTAGTGCCAATCACATTTTTATCTTTTGGTCATGGAACAAGTTCCCAAGTCTTGCTTTTCTCTATCTGATCTAATTCCTCATCCATTGCCTTAATCCAGAACTTATCTTCACTTGCCTCATTGAAGTCTTTTGGCTCAATTTTAGATAACAAGGAAAAATTTGCTTGTTGAGATGGTGTTATTATCCTTCTCCTTATCTGTCTCTCATCTGGATTCCCAATGATTAGCTCTTTTGGATGATGTTTCTGTACATACCTGGATGGAGTCTTAGGAAGAAGTCTTTGTGTTTCTTCCTCTTCTTCATCTGATTCCTCATGAAACTCTTCTTGACAACTTCCATCTTCTTGATACACAATTTTTTGAACTGGTTCTCTTGAATCTATCTTCTCATCAACTGTTACATTTATACTTTCTACAATAGTGTGTGTCCTTTTGTTGTAGCATCTATAGGCTTTACTCTTAGTAGAATAACCAAGAAAAATTCCCTCATCACATCTTGGGTCAAACTTGCCCAAGTTTTGCTCTTCCCGTCTTATGTAACACTTGCTTCCAAAAACCTTGAAGTGTTTTACAATGGTCGGTCTTCCTTTCCAAAGCTCATATGGAGTCTTGTGATGGTTTACCCTTATTTGAGCCCTAGTGATTATATATACTATTGTGTTGACTACTTCCCTCCAAAATCCATCTGAAATCTTGGACTCATTTAACATAGCTCTAGCCATATTCTCAATAGTCCTATTTTTCCTTTCAACTACTCCATTTTGTTGAGGAGTTCTTGCAGCTGAGTATTCTCTCTTGATTCCATGTTGTTCACAAAAATCTACAAATTCATTTGAGGTAAACTCTCCTCCTCTGTCTGATCTCAAACACTTAATCCTTTTATCGATTTCATTTTCAACCCATTCTTTAAATACCTTGAATTTATCAAATGCTTCCAACTTATCTTTTAGGAAAGCTACCCAAGTCATTATGGAGTAATCATCTATGAACAATATGAAGTAACTTTCACCTTGAATACTTTGTGTTCTGGTAGGACCACATAGATCAGTATGTATTAGTTTTAATGGCTCTGATGACATATATCCCTTTGATTTGAAACTTGTTCTAGTTTGCTTTCCATGTTGACAAGGTGCACAAATTGTGTTTTGTGGCCTTTTTAGCTTGGGTAAATCTCTGACAGCCTATTTATTGCTTATGTTGACTATGTTGTCAAAATTCAAATGACCCATTCTTCTATGCCACAACCAACTCTCATCTTCTTGTGATAGAAAACACTTTTCTCCTTTAATATCACTAAGCATATAGAGGTTGTTTGGAGTTCTACTTGCATTTGCAATGACTTTTCTAGTTTTTGACTTTCTTATCTCACATCTATCTGGGTGAAATGTAACCATATGACCTTGATCACAAAGTTGGCTTACACTTAGCATATTGTGTCTTAACCCTTTGACATATAGTACATTTTTTGTTCTTGTTTTCCCATTATCTAAACTCAGAGTTCCTTTTCCATCAATTTTTGCTGATCCATTATCACCAAAACTTATTGATCCTCTATTAGTTTCTTTGAGTACAAGAAATTTGTCTTTGTCTCCTGTCATGTGTCTAGAGCAACCACTATCAAGAAACCATTGTTCTTCTTTATCCTGAGCATGAAGAGTTGTTTGAACTAACATTGATCTAGCTTTTTCATCCCCCTTTTTCTCTTTCCTAGTTGTTGAAGTTGTATTCTTTTTACTAGACTCAGGAAGTACCATTTTGCACCATCTAGCCTTGTGCCCAAAATTATTGCATTTGTAACATATGATATCATCATTCATAAGAGGTGCAAAAGAGTTGAAATTTCTATTGACATCATTTTTCACATAACTAGTGCAATGTACAACTCTATGACCATATTTGTTACAAGAAAATCAATAGCCATGGAAGAAATTATGTAACCTATTTGGATGCCTTTGAAAATGTGGTTGAGTGCTTCTCCTTTTGTGATTAACTCTCGTCCATGGTTCTTCTTTGCTTTCTTCTTTCCTGATGTCTTTTCCTTTTGGGGTATGAGTAATGAGCTTATCTCTGTTTGATGTCTCTATTTCTTGAAAGTTGGATTCCTCTTTCTATTTCCCTAACTTTATATCTTGTTGAAGCTTGGTATTTTCAACTTCATGCCTTAGAGATACAATTTTTACTTCCAATATTTCACACTCTGTTTCCCTTGCTCTTAATAGATCTATCATATCCTGTTCAATTTTCTTTCCTTCTTCTACCTTTATCTTGAGTTCTGTGAGACTCTGTAGAAGTTCCATCTTTGCTTCTTCATCTTCTTGAATTTGTTCCTTCAAACTTGAGTTCTTCTTTCTAATCCTTTCCAAATTCTTGAGAGTAGTGAAGAATTCCTCTTTTATATCAAACATGGTCTCTTCTTCATTTTCTGAAGTCATGTGTGTTTCTGATGGATCTTTCTCCAAGTTGTTAGTCTTTTCATGGAGAGACCCACTCTGATACCAATTGAAGAACATGTGCTTATACTGAGAGGGGGTGAATAGTATAAGATAAAACTTTTTACTTTTCAATCCATATGATAACATCAACAATATTAAAGTAGTAAACATTACACAAAGCATCACACACATGAGAGACATGATTTAACGTGGTTCACCCAATGTGGGCTACTCCACGGAGAAAATATTCCTTATAAAATTTTCTCAATAAATTCTCTTGGGAATCCTTTCCCTATTACAATGTTTATGGACCTCTGTCCAAAGGAGACACCAATCCCCTAATCAAGTTTATGGATCTCTATCCATAGGAGAACTCCTTCTCCTCTACTCTGGCTGGTGATCCTCTTAGAAGACTACTACCTCCACTACACTGGCTTGTGGATCTCTATCCATAGAAGACTCTATCCTCACTCAGAATATCTTGTCCTCACTACCCTAGCTAATGGATCTCTATCCACTAGAGACTATTATCCTCTACTCTGTCACCTCCAAAGTCTGCTCTTACTCTATTTTGTTCTCTATCTTAGATCTGTACTGAACATTGTCCTTTGGTCTAGCATAAATCTACTCAATATCTATCTCTAGTCTGGATAAAATTATCCTCAAATCTGTCCTCAAGCCTTAACACAAATCTTGACTCAATCATAAATCAACTCTGCTAGATCTGCTCCAAACCTTAACTCAAGGTTTGAACAAATCAATCAATCAACTCTGCTCTCAAGTCTTCTCAAAGACTTACCTCAAATATGTCCATAAGTCTTCTCAAACAAATTTCAAAAGCTTCCTCAATTTCCTTAAGTCCTCTCTAGGACTTACTCAAATCTGCTCATAAGCTCTCACAAAAGCTTGTTCAACTCAACTCAATCAATCACTCAATGAAAACTTATTCAATAATGCTTATCAAACAAACTTCACATAACAATGATACTCATGATATTTCACAAACCCTAATCATGCATATGAAGGCTCACTCAATATTTCCAACAATGCTTATCAAACAAGGTTTCTAGCATCAACCTTCATTCCAGAAAAACCTTCATCAATCAATATTGGATATCTCAAAACCAAACTCAACAATGCTTATCAAACAATCCTTTTCACTCCAACTTAGCATTCACAACATCCAATCCAACAATATTTTACTCACAAGGAAGATGTACCCATACCTTTTATTTTTATGGAGATATGTCTTCAAAACCTGTCTTAACCACAATCAAATTTTCTTTGCCAACACTAGGGTTAGGTTACCACAACCTATCTCAAGATCTCCACAAAATAATTTTCTCAAAAATTATTTTTCATACAAAATATCAAATCCTTTTGTACACCTTATAATCTCCAAACTCACAATATCTAACTCAATAATTTCATTATAACAAAATGCACAACAATCTCCCTTATACACCTTATAATCTCCACACTTTATAAAATAAATTTCAATCACCAAAAATCAAAATAAAATATTTTAATTTTTCTTTACCTTATAACTCCCCCAAGCACTTAGCACTCACGACAATCTCAAAGCAATTTCAATTTTCAACACCTTGGAGAATAAAATTGAATAGCATACCTTTAATTTATTCTGCCCACTAAAAACTATCTTCGATGAATTCGACCATGTGACCTTGCACTCCCAACACCCTAGCTCCAAGCTAGGCCACCAAGTGGGTTGCATGCCCACATGAGACAAATGATGCACGCTGTCCCAAAAATCTACCTCACAAAAATATCAAGCAAGTCAAACGAAGGCCTCTTCCTACAAAACATCGATCACGTGGATCGAACCACGATCTCCTCCATGCAAGCCTTAGCACTCTCCCAACTACCACCTGCGCTACCACCGTCGGTGGGATGTCAAATCACCTTGCTACCTTTATTGCCTCATTTCCCTCCAAGCTCTTTGAAATGCAAATCATCTTCTTCCTAGGGTGCAACGCTCGATATTCTCTTCTATCTCGCATTCGAAGGTGTAAAATTCAACTTTAGGAAATGGAAATCATTTCCTATATAAATGCACATTATCTTTTGACTTCTCACGTCGGCCCATTTTCGAATTTAAAAATTCGAATTTAGTTTTTAAATATTAAATTTAAAAACCTTTGCCTCCATTATTAATTTAAATTAAAATTTTAATCAAAGATTAAAATATTTTAATTTAAATTAAACCTTTTGAAAATTGCTCATGGGTCTTTTCAATTTGAACTTCGTTTTTCTTCACCTTGTTATTTGGCCCAAAATATTATAATAATATAATATTATTATTTAATTTAAACTTGCTTCTCCTTCCTCGGGTCTTCATCCTTTGGGCCCTTTTTAGGCATATAATATTAAAAATAAATATTATATCCTATTCCTTTCCAAGACCTTCTTGCTTTTGGAAAAACCACTTGATGTCCTTAATGATGATGAAATTAAACCAATATTCTTTTGACATCAATGACAACAAAACTACTCAAAATTTCCAACATGGATGAAATTAAGAGACATTTTCCTTTTTGTTTAAAAATTTAATTTGTTGTTTAGGATTTTGTAAAAACTTCTTGTATGAAAACTTGTAATACTTATTTTTTAGTGTGTTTGAAGAGTTTGTAATAACTTTTATGACAGGAAACCCATAAGATTGGATTTAGTCCAAGGGGGGTACTATGTCATACCTCACCATGGAAGGATCTTTTTGGCTGACAAACTATGTATTGTGAATGATTGATGGATGCTTAGTTTAAATGCTTAATGAGTGTTTTTTTTTAATGTATTGAAAAAAATTGTATTAAAACAAATATCACTTACAAGTTGGGATGAGACTTCTCCCAACCTTAGCCAAAGAGAACACATGTTTACAATAGTAAAATAAGATTTGCATTGGAGTTGAATCTCTTAAACCATATTTATTTATTTATTTATTTTTTACATGGTGGAATCGATAGCCGCCACGAATCCGGGCAGGCTGTCCGGCATTTATGGCCACCATAGTATTTTGCGTTGTCCTCCCTAAAAGCCGCAACGTAGATATTCATACAGTCCGCCCCTATAACCGCCATGCCACAATAATTTTAAACCTTTTATGCCACTGAAAGCATGAGGAAAGGGACAAGCGTTCAGTCCGGCAAGGCCCGAGATTTGAACCTTGGACCTCCACCCCCATTATGGGGTTTGGATGAACCAATTGGTCTACACCTCAGACCTCTCTTAAACCATATTTATACAATGGATGTTCACTTATTTACAACTGTAAAAGAAGATCTACATTGGAGCACAAATCTCCTAAACCATATTTTTGGAATGGTTGTCCAAATTATCTAAACACTGGATTTTCTCACCAACCTGCCTAATAATCTCATCCTCAATAGTTATGTCACTGTGCCACTGAACCCCTACCTCTTTCTTAGTGCCCATATTATCTAGGATATATGCCACTTTATTTAGATCTCTACTCACATAAACTAGAATCACATCATCTAATTCCCTCCACAATTCCTTAATTTGAGTGATAAGAATCCTCAACCTCCATGTCTTCAAAGCAAAGTTCCTCATTCAATATAGAGCTCTAACCATTATTTGAGAATCTGATTCTAGGATTATCCTCTTGTAACCTTGTTTTACTACCCAAATAGAAGTAGATTTGATAGCTAAGGCTTTCACTTCATTGTTTGTGGTTCTTCCCAAGCCTTGCAGTTCTCAATAGAGCACTGTTCTAACATGATTTTGGTAAACCACTCCAATTCCAAATCTACCCGGATTGCCTTTTGCAACTCCATCAATATTAATTTTAATCCAACCTTTTGGGGGTGGTTTCCAACTAGCTCTATCCTTCCCCTCTTGCACTTCAAATTTCTTCTTCATTGTCCCTATAATAACATGAGCTTCCTCTTTAGCATACACTACCACATTTTTTGTGACTTTGCTCCAAATTACCTACCAAACTCCATCTAAATATGAAAAGGTTTCTCTAGAAATTTTGTCATTTCTCCCCAACCACACTTACCACCAAATGAAGTCTAATCCAAGATCCCAACCAATTAAAGATCTTTAGATTTAAATCTACCCCTCTTCCATCTTTCCCAAATATTAATCCGATTCAAATCACCATTAACTCAAATTTTATAATATAAAAACCATCTCTCCTAGATCTGGCGCATGAATAGGCACTCAAACATCAAGTGATCTATTGTTTCCTCACTCTTGTAGCATAAAACACATTGAAATGGACTAATGATTCCCCTACATCTGAGATTATAAAAAGTAAGAATTCCATTATGAATGAATTACTAGGCAAAAAAGTTTACTTTTGGCCAACCCTTGGACAACCAAATCTTTCTCCAATCCTCAACCTGATATGCATGAGGAGGAGGCTCTAGAAGGATCTTATCATATCCATATGTAGACACCAAAACCTAGCCATTTGTTCTCCACCCATGTGCCCACTATTTACATATATTTATATAGATTTATTATATATATATATATATATATATATATATATAATTTAATATTAATATTTTATATTATATATATTTAATTAATATATATTTATATAAGTGAATTAGTCCCAATCATCCGATTTCATTTAATCCTTTTCATCCATCCACATCAATCCATGCCACACCCTAAATTTAATATCCACCCTTTGATGTGCTTTTATCTTAGCCAAATGATTAGTGTCATTGAAACCCTAGCATTCCCTAGGTTGGATTATAAATAGAATCCATTTTAATGGCTCAACCCCTAAGTGATTGAATCCTTGAATTCTAAGCACCTTGAGTTTCTCAAGTGTTCATTGCCTAAGATTCCTTGAGGTTCATCTTCCCTTTGATTATCCAAGCACTTTTACTTCCTTCCTTGCTTTTTGTAACCCTCACAACCATCACCACTCATTTTCCATCACCATATTTACTTCTACAGAATCTTTCCTCATCCATTGAATACCTTCAGGTATTTTTTGTCATCTCCTAGAACCTATGGATTCCTCCCTACCAATATTGAGTGCCTATGGGTGTTTCCTACAACTACTAGGCACCTATGAGAATTTGACATAAGCATTCTAAAGACCTCATAGCCTTCGAGCAATTTTAGGGTACCAACATGCCTACCACTTGCAATAAAATTTCATAGATCAGAAGATAGCAAGCAAAGTAAGGTAAAGCTACTGGTTATTGATTTCATTTTATGCATTTTCTTATTTGTTCATGCCATTTGCAACATTTAGTCTAGGTTTTATCATTGCTTATAGAAGGCCTCATATTGTAGAGCCCTCAAAGGTATTACTAACTATTTTTTGTGTCATTGTGTGTAGATCTGAAGGTGCTACATCAACACTGGACAAATTTTTAAGCTGGAGTGGCTCAACATCGGATATCAAGAAGCCCACTAAATTTTATTGGGAGAAAAATACACCTGAAGACACCACAATCTTGTTTGTTAGGGTTTCAGAGAACCCTAACCCCTATAAAATTGTATAAAAAAATATTCAAGGATCCACATTGTAACAATGGAGTTTTTAGGCTCCCCCCGTTAATATAAGAATATCTATTATGCAATTCTAGTTTTCTTGTGTTTCATTTATATAACATTGTTTGGTGTTGCATTTTTGTCTTCACAAATGGCGATCATGGTGGGAACCCCTAAAGGTTTTTATTTATGGTTTGCATTACTAATTTACTTTCTATTTTCTATCATCTTGTAGGGTTTTCAGAAGTGTAGATTTTGTTATATCAAGAGTTTTTGAAAGTTCGTAGAAGTTGTAGAAGGAGTACGAAATTCCCAATGGTGCTCGAAGGTCAGCAAAAAATACCCAGGGTCATTTTACAAAGATATAGGACAAATACATAGATCATTTGTAAGTCTGCAAACCAAACCCTGGTTTTTCTATTTACGTTTTGTCTTTTTCAAAATTTTGATATAAAAATAATTTCATTAAATAATTTGGAAAAGAATTCATCTTAGTTTGCATTTTAGGTTTCTTTTTGCATCCATTCACACATTCCATTTAGGGTTTCTATTTTTGATGTATTCACAAATATAAAATGTTGCATCATGTTTGCATTTGAATTGACAATTGGCATAAATTAGAGCTGCATTTTAGGATTAGAAGTATCTTCTTTTATCTATCTAAGTAGGAATATCATCAGGGTTCCAAGAGTATTCCTACCATTGGGTAATTCCAAGTAGAGGGATGGATGAACCCTCTGACTATTTTGATAGGGGTTTTTATGCGGTGTACTTCACGCCCTTTGGAAAAATTGGAATTATCTTGTTTGCTTCTAACTTAGATTTATGAAATTAGATTCTCCTAACATTTTTTTTCCACATTAATAAACAACAAAATTAAAAGGAACAATTCACACACAACACATTTCACTCAAAACAGTAGTGGATTTCATCACCAGCCATTTTTTGATATTTGGTGACAGTGGATTTCATCTCCATCCATCAATCTCTACCCATAGAAACCATAGGATACCCCTAAGCAAACTTGCTGGATTTCACCACCAACAAGAATCTCACTGCCCTATCTTCATCATAGTTTTTACCTTTTTATCAACAAGATTAGAACATCAAAACACACAAGATGAACACAAAAATTGAATGCACATTAAAAAGGAGATAATCAATTAACAATGTAATCCATACTGGTTGAAAATTAGCATTGGTTGTTTGTTTCCTTTTGGCTCCTTAAATATTTCAATTTTGTGTTACATTTGATAATTTAATCTGCATTTTTATTTATTTGCTTTATGGTTGTAACTCGAAAAAAAAAATAAGCATTAAATCAAAATAATCAGCTGGAACCTGCATCCACCTTCCCCACCACTTCTGTGGTAGAATCCTTGAGTGTGACACAGGCAAATTTTTTTGTAGTTCCATCACATTATTTTCCATCCATAGCCTTCCATATGGCTATGCCCCAAGGGAATTCAACTTCCCATACCATCAATCATCACATTACCCATATAGATATGGCAAGAGTATAATCTCTCATGAAGTCTTACCATCAATAAGTGGGCTATGACATCAACAACTACCATATATTTAAAGACATTATCCAAGATATTATTGATTTGAAAGTCTTTTTCACAAATGGTCAATCCAACCCATTTTATCAAGATATTGGTACCAATCCAATCATAAATCATATTGGGGATTCTCAGGATATCACATCCTCCCAATCATTCACATCATCAACCATCAAGAAAATTGAGGATGCTTAAGGTATTGCACCTTCCTCACAAAAAATAAAAAATAAAAAAAACAAAAACAAAAGGCTCCAAAGGTACTTAATCCCTTTGGTCACATATCAATTCCAAAAGGCTCCAAAGGTACTTAATCCCTTTGGTCACATCTCAATTCCAAAAAGCTCCAAAGGTACTTAATCCCTTTGGTCACATCTCAATTCCAAAAATCCCTAAAGATTCTAATCCATTTAGTCACATCTCAATTCCAAAAGGTTCCAAAGGTACTTAATCCCTTTGGTCACATCTCAATTTCCAAAGGCTTCAAAGGTACTTAATCCCTTTAATAACATGTCAATTTCAAAAAGCCCCAAAGATCCTAATCCCTTTGGTCATAGCTTAATTGCCAAAAATCTCCAAAGGTGCTTAATCCCTTTGGTCACATGCCAATTTCAAAAGGTCCCAAAGGTCCTAATCCCTTTCGTCATATCTCAATTTCCAAAAATCTCCATAGGTACTTAATCTCTTTGGTCACATGTCAATCTCAAAAAGCCCCAAAGGTCCTAATCCCTTTGGTCATATTCCAATTGCCAAAAAGCTCCAAAGGTACTTAATCCCTTTAATCACATATCAATTTCAAAAATCTCCAAAGGTTCTAATCCCTTTGGTCATATCTCAATTTCCAAAAATCTCCAAAGGTACTTAATCCCTTTGGTCACATGTCAATTTCAAAAATCCCCAAAGGTCCTAATCCCTTTGTTCATATCTCAATTGCCAAAAAGCTCCAAAAGTACTTAATATCTTTGGTCACATGTCAATTTCAAAAATACCCAAAGGTCCTAATCCGTTTGGTCATATCTCAATTTCCAAAAATCTCCAAAGGTACTTAATCCATTTGGTCACATTTCAATTCAAAAATCCCCAAAGGTCCTAATCCCTTTGGTCATATCCCAATTGCCAAAAAGCTCCAAAGTTACTCAATCATTTTGGTCACATGTCAAAACAAAAGGCTCCAAAGGTACTTAATCCATTTGGTAGCATCTCAATTCCAAAAGGCTCCAAAGGTACTTAATCCATTTGGTCACATCTCAATTCCAAAAGGGTCCAAAGGTACTTAATCCCTTTGGTCACATATCAATTTCCAAAGGCTCCAAAGGTACTTAATCCCTTTAATCACATGTCAATTTAAAAAATCCCCAAAGGTCCTAATCCCTTTGGTCATATCTCAATTTCCTAAAAGCTCCAAAGGTACTTAATCCTTTTGGTCACATGTCAATTTCAAAAATCCCCAAAGGTCCTAATCCCTTTGGTCATATCTCAATTGCCAAAAATCTCCAAAGGTACTTAATACCTTTGGTCACATGTCAATTTCAAAAATCCCCAAAGGTCCTAATCCCTTTGGTCATATCCCAATTTCTAAAAATCTCCAAAGGTACTTAATCCCTTTGGTCACATGTCAAATACAAAAGGCTCCAAAGGTACTTAATCCCTTTAGTCACATGTCAATTTCAAAAATCCCCAAAGGTCCTAATCCTTTGGTCATATCTCAATTGCCAAAAATCTCCAAAGGTACTTAATCCCTTTGGTCACATGTTAATTTCAAAAAGCCCCAAAGGTCCTAATTCCTTTGGTCATACCTCAATTGCCAAAAAGCTTCAAAGCTAATTAATCCTTTTGGACACATGTCAATTTCAAAAAGTCCCAAAGGTCCTAATCCCTTTGGTCATATCTCAATTGCCAGAAATCTTCAAAGGTACTTAATACCTTTGGTCACATGCCAATTTTAAAAATCCCCAAAGGTCCTAATACCTTTGGTCATATCCCAATTGCCAAAAAACTATCTAATACCTTTGGTCATATCCCAATTGCCAAAAAACTCCAAAGATACTTAATCCCTTTGGTCACATGTCAAATCAAAAGGCTCCAAAGGTACTTAATCCCTTTGGTCACATGTCAATTTCAAAAATCCCCAAAGGTCCTAATCCCTTTGGTCATATATCAATTTCAAAAAGCTCCAAAGGTACTTAATCCCTTTGGTCACATGTCAATTTCAAAAGTCCCCAAAGGTCCTAATCCCTTTGGTCATATCTCAATTTCCAAAAAGCTCCAAAGGTACTTAATCCCTTTGGTCACATGTCACTTTCAAAAATCCCCAAATGTCTTAATCCCTTTGGTCACATCTCAATTTCCAAAAAGCTCCAAAGGTACTTAATCCCTTTGGTCACATGTCAATTTCAAAAATCTCCAAAGGTACTTAATCCCTTTGGTCACATTCCAATTTTCAAAAAACTCCAAAGGTACTTAATCCCTTTGGTCACATTCCAATTTTCAAAAAATCTCCAAAGGTACTTAATCCCTTTGGTCACATTCCAATTTTCAAAAAGCTCCAAAGGTACTTAATCCCTTTGGTCATAAGCTTACCAGGCTAGGGGGAGTAGAAGAACCCGAGCCACTTGACATCATACACTCGAAAGTGTTCCATGCTTAATGTGATTTACATATATGTATATATACATGGCTTATACACAAAAAACAACATTGCATTTCATACATTTCATTTCACACATTGCATTGCATAACATTTCATTTGCACACATTTCATTTCATACATTGCATTTCACATTTTACAAAATTGCATGTCATACATTGCATTCACATCCACATTTCGCATTTCATATTAGGGATCATTTATTAAGTTCAAGGTCTTAATTGGTCAAATAAAATCATGTTGCCTTAATCAGGGGCACCCTCACAAAGTCATCCACACAATTTCACTAAGTCAAATTTCCATTCACACAAACCACACATTCACAAGTCCTAGGTGTTTTCGGTCACTCAGCCACTCCTAGTGTTTTAAGCAAACTTCAAAATACATGTCGAGTTCTTTTTAGGACCATTGCACATATACACTAAGAAAATATTGAGTTTTGGGAATTGACTCCAAAAAATTCTTGAACCAAACACAATTTCACATCTTAAAAACATCTTGTGTCAAAGAGGGATAACACCATACTTGGTAGGAACCTTGAAGTGAAAAGGGTCATCCTTGCTAGTCCCATCATGCAACATAGTCCATAAAAATAGTGGTTTTCACCACTACCACAATTCCAAAAATAAAAGAAAGAGTAGGGAAAATTCCTAATAAAAATTCTAAATATTTTACATCACACACCACTGATCATTGGGTTGTAAGGATCGTACTACATTTCTAGTCAGACGGTTAGGTAGTCATCCCCAAAACTTAAGAGATCAAAAACAAAAATTGTGGACTATGGAGTTAGCCTCCATTGGAGCTATAGATGCTTGACTAGTAGTGGAGTACGCTCATGTGTGGTGACACATCTCTTTCAAAGAGACCTCTGACCGCTCATAAGGATAAGCTAGCTTCTTGGTTTCATCCATAATAGGTTTACCCAATTTACTCAAGATGAGTTAATGAACTCACTTGCACACACATTGGTTCTTGATTGCCTCGAGTCATTACCATACTCTTGATTTGGTAAATGAATTCATTGCACACACATTTGGTCCTAGAAGGATTAGGCAGTGTTAGTGAGTTTGTTTGATGCCACTAGTATGTCTGAGTCTCTGCAAAATAGTCAGTTTTCCATATCAACATCCATATCTTCTTCCATATCAACATCCATATCTTCTTCCATGTCAACATCCATGTCACTTCATGAGCCATTCATCCCATATGCCACCAAGTTTGGTGCCCCTGATTAAACAACAATGCTAGAAAATGGCCAAGCAAGATCTAAATTATAAATGATCATTAGCACATTTGCATTCCAAACCTTGCATTAATCATCCATAACATTCCACTTGCATTAATCATCCATATACACATGCATCCACAAAAGCATTTCCACAACAAGCATTCACATAAAAGCATAAAATTAAAAGCCATGTATATATATCTATATATAACTCACATATGCAAAGATTGCTAGAAAGTGCAAACAACATCACAACTTGGGGGTTCTCAAGGTCTCACACCTTTCCCCCCAATAAAGAAAACAAACATCACAACTTGGGGGTGCTCAAGGTCTCATACCTTTCCCCCCAATAAAGCAAACAAACATCATAACTTGGGGGTGTTCAAGATATCACACCTTCCCCCCCAACCAATTCAACAAGCAATTCAATCACACATACACATCATGTCATCCACACATCAATTGCTAGGTTCAAAAGGGTACATCCTTTTATCAAAGGTTGCACCCTTTTCCTTGCATTCACACCATCCACATTTATAAAAACCTCTTTTTCTGTTAGGGCAAAGAACACACATTCATCGTATTTTTTCCATTTCAAAAACTCCTTCATCTATTAGGGCAAAGAACAAACACACTCATTGCATTTTACTCATTTCAAAAATACCTTCATCTATTAGGGTAAAGAACATAAACATTCATCATTTACTTCTAATTTCAAAAACCCTTTCATCTATTAGGGCAAAGAATAGACACATTCATTTCATTTTTTTCATTATCAAAAATCCCTTCATCTATTGGGGCAAAGAATAGACACAATCATTTCATCACATTTTCCCCATTCTAAAAACCCTTCATCTATTAGGGCAAAGAATAGACACAAGTACAAGTGAATCTTGTATTTAGTGGTTTATCCTATTAACCTAGTGGTTGTAGTGACTAGTTATCCATGCAATATAGTAGGATGGATAGATCACCATAAGGACACTTACATCATCAAAACCCTTCATCTATTGGGGCAAAGCATAGATGCAATCATTTCATTTTTTATTATACAAAACCCTTCATATTTTGGGGCAAATAATAGATGCAATCATTTCATTATTTTCATTATAAAAAACCCTTCATCTATTGGGGCAAAGAAAAAACACAAGTACAAGTGAACCTTGTATTTAGTGGTTTATCCTATTTAACCTGGAGGTTGCAGTGACTGGTTATCCATGCAATCTTGTAGGATGGGTAGATCACCATAAGGACACTTACATCATCAAAAACCCTTCATCTGTTGGGGCAAATAACATACACAATCATTGCATTGTATTTTTCCATGTCAAAATACCTTAATATTTTGGGGAAAAAAAAAACATAATCATTGCATTTTTCACAGTTATTGCATCATACACATGTCAAAAACCCCTTTCATCTGTTGGGGCAAAAATAGACTCAGTCACTTGAATCCATATATTCAAAAATGTAGCTTACCTCCACAAAATCACTCCACATTGCATCCATCAATACATTTCTCATCATCACATCTTCATGTCACCATAAAATCCATCAACAATTGTATTTACATTCAACATTTGCCAAGTTCACCTACAAATTCAAGTGAACCTCGTATCTAGTGGTCTATTCTATCTCCTTGGTGATTGCAATGATTTATGTCCATGCAATTTGGTAAGATGAGTAAACCACCATAAGGACACTTGGCCATTTTCATCATCCACTATCTCCTTGTTCGAAAACAAAATCACTTTTTGGTACTTCATATTTAGAGTGAGACTATGCCAAGACCAATTTGCTCAAAAGTTGTCATTGATGGCCTTGTTCGTGGGGCTTGAAACATGGAAAAAATCATAACTTTTCATCATTTCCTTTGCAATTACACCAGTATTTGAGGATGTAGGCCGGGTAAAGTGATTGAGCAACCGTTTAGGGATTCCATGTAGGAATTGCTGCAATCATGAGTGGCCCCAAGGATAGACTATTTTTATTTTCTTTTTGCATTTGCATACTTGCATTTCAATGACACCATAAGGCATATTCTTCAACAGCATCGAATCACCCCAAATTTGGGGCAACCACATTTGGTTTTGACTTTCCCACAAAGGGATACATCTTACATGATCATGGCATCCACACTTGGCAAAAATCCCTTCATCTGTTGGGGTAAAAATAGATGCATCATTTTTCACAACTCCCTTCATCTATTGGGGTAAAAATAGATGCATTTTCATATCACATTTTCACCAATCCCCTTCCTACCATTGGGGCAAAAATAGTGTCACATCATTAATCATTCATTTGCACATATTTTTCAATTGGCTCGTGAGATTCATATGCAAACTCATTTGCCAATTGAGGGGGTAAGCTACATAAAATTCAAATTCTTTTATTCTTTTATCTTCAAGCTCATGTTTCACATCCCAAGAGAAAGTTGCTTCTACACCTAGCCCAAATAGGTGTCTTGTATTTTTGCACTGCATTGTGTTTCATGCAACGCAGTACAAAAAGGGGCATCTGTAGACACCAAAACCTAGCCACTTGTCCTCCACCCATGCTTTCCCACCATTTTTCGCCCACTATTTACATATATTTATATATATTTATTTTATATATTTAATATTAATATTTTATATATTATATTATATATATTTAATATATATATTTATATAAGTGAATTAATCCCAACCATCTGATTTCATTTAATCTTATCCGTCCATCCACATCAATCCATGTCACACCCTAAATTTAATATCCACCCTCTAATGTGCTTTTATCTCAACCACACGATTAGTGTCATTGAAACCCTAGCATGCCCTAGGTTGGATTATAAATAGAAACCATTTTGATGGCTCAACCCCTAAGTGATTGAATCCTTGAATTCTAAGCACCCTGAGTTTCCTAAGTGTTCATTGTCTAATATTCCTTGAGGTTCATATTCCCTTGGAGTTTCTGAACACTTCTACCTCCTTCCTCACTCACCATAACCCTCATAGCTATTTCCACTCGTTTTCCCTCATCAGATTTACTTTTGCATAATATTTCCTTGTCCACCGAACACCTTTAGGTAATTTTTATCATTGCCTAACACCTCTGGACACCTCCCTACCAGTCCTGAGCACATACGGGATGCTATCACCAGGCACCCGCAGGTATTTTATGTAAGCATTCTGAATATCTCTTAGCCTTCGAGCAATGCTAGGGAACCAACATGCCTAACACCTACACCAAAAATATGGCAAGCAAAGTAAGGTAAAGCTACTGGTTATTAATTTTATTTTATGCATTTTCATTTATGTTCACTCCATTTGCAACATTTATTCTAGGTTTTATCATTGCTTATAGGGGGAATAACATTTTGGAGTCCTCATAGGTATTACTAACTATTTTTTTGTGTCATTATGTGCAGATCTGAAGGTGCTACACCAGCATTGGATAAGTTGTTTAAGCTGGAGTATCCTGACATCGAATATCAAGAAGCCCACTCAATTTTATTGGGAAAAAAATGCACCTAAAGACACCACAACCTTTTTTTTTTAGGGTTTCAAAAAACCCTAACCCCTACAAAATTATATCAAAAAGGATTCAAGAATCCACATTGTAATAATGGATTTTGTAGGTTCCCCTCATTAATATAAAAATATCTATTGTGTAATTTTGGTTTCCTTGTGTTTCATTTATATAGCATTGTTTGGTGTTTCATTTTTGTCTTCACACCATCCTTCACTGTGTAGACACCAAGGCTCCCATAGCCCCAAGATAACTCATCCTCCTCATGTCTACTTATGAGAAATATTTCTGCCAAGTATTTAGTCATGATGAGTGTCAAATTCGACGGAATAGAAATTAGCCACTCATCCAACTTCTTAAACTACTTAAACTTATAATTCCCTAGCTAACTAGTGTTGAAATAAATTTCAATTTAGACCCAACCCCTGGTTTCCATGGTGTTTTTCATTGGTTGCAATTCAAGGAATTCAACAATGATAGGTGGGTATTGATCCCATGATCCTATCTAAAATTGTGCCTTCTCCCCTCTCCCAAATTTCCAAAATAATCCATATTTAACTACCTGAGATCCTAACTTAAGAACCTGCAACACTAAGGATCCATTACCATCCAAAGAAAAATGACCCACCTCATTTGGGTTTACCTCTCCCAAAAAAATTACTAGTTAAAATTTTACTGAATAAAAAAGTTGGTTGGGAAATCCACCTCTTGTAAAGCTTTCCAACCAAAGCATTATTATTTAACTTTGATCTTCTCAGTCCCAAACCTCATTTTACCTTGGATTGGATTACTTTCTCCCAACCTACTAAGGCCCATTTCCTCTCTCCTTTTACTCCTTCCCATAAAATTTTCTAGCCATCTTGTCCAACTCTTTCCATATGGTATGTGGGGTAGCAAGGATAGAAAATTTATAAATTTGCATGGCCTAAATGAATGACTGTAAAAAATTTAATCTACCCCCATAGCTTAACCAATTATGAGACCAATGATTAATTATTTCCTTGATACAGTCCAAAATATTCTTCTAGATATCTATTTTTAGTTTTTTAAAATACAAAGGGACCGCCAAGTATACCACTAGTAGAGAAGTCCTTGTGAATCCCAAGATATCTAAAATTATTTCTTGTAGCCTTTGATCAAGTTTAAAAAATACCACTTTGGATTTTTATCATTGATGACTTGGTTTCTAGCCCTAAGGTAGACATTAAGTGTATATCTAATCATTATTTCTCCCCTAAAGTTGGCCACTCCCACCAATCCTATATCATACACAAACTATAGGTGAGTCAAAACTTCCTCACCCACCTTGATACCTATTAACAAACCTTGTTGTCTTCTCCTCAAGATGAGTCTACCCAAGCCTTCATATAATATGGGAAAAAGATAAGGGGAACAAGGATCTCCTTGATGAAGGACTCGAGTAGCTCCAAACGATTACGAGGGGAGACCCTTGATTAAAATTGAGTATGTTAGAGTAGAAACATAGCTTATGACCCATTCTATACAATATTGAGAGAAACTAAAGGTTGCCATCATTTTTGACAAGAAGCTCCACTCCACCCTATCATAAGCCTTTAACATATCCAATTTTATGAATATTCCTCTATTACCAAATATTTGCATTAAATGGATTACCTCCTAAGCTAGAACCACACCATCCAATATCTACCTACCCTCTACAAAACCCCCTTTCTATAAGGATATAATTCTATGTAGAAGAGGTTTTAGTCGCTCATACATTACCTTTGTTATTATTTTATATATGACATTGCATAAGGAAATAGGTCTATAATAAAAAATATGCACCCCGTCTTCTCCTTTTGGAATTAAGACAATTAAAGTATGATTTAATTGAAGAACACAAGCTTATACTGAGAGGGGGGTGAACAGTATAAGACCACTTTTTACTTTTCTTCTCAAATCAATATTATGCAGTGTATAGATAGCAGTATCAATAGCAGTAATCAAAGCAATGCACAAAACACCACACACAATAGAGACACATATTTTAACGTGGTTCACCCAATGTGGGCTACCTCCACAGAGAAAATATTTCTTCTAAATATTTCTCAAATGATCTCTTGGGAATCCTTCCCAAATTACAATGTTTATGGACCTCGGTCCAAAGGAGATGTTGATCCCCTAATCTCAAGTTCGTGGATCTCTTCCACATGAGAACTCTTTCCCCTTTTGCTCTGGCTAGTGATCTTCTAGAAGACTCTGTCTCTATGCTGCACTGACTGGTGGATCTCTCTCCACTTGAAGACTTCTCACTCAGATCTTGTCTTCAATTGTCCTGGCTACTGGATCTCTATCCACTGAGACTCTATCCTCTATACTCTATCACCTCCAAAGCTCTGTCTCAATACTGTACCAAACATAGTTTAGTCGGTCTAGCACAGTTCTGCTCAATCTCTTGCACTAAACATAGTACAGTCGATCTAGTACAATTCTTCTCAATAGGTTCACTCAAAACCTACTCAAATTTGCTCAACAGGTTCACACAAAACCTGTCTAAATCTGCTCAACAGGTTCACACAAAACCTATCTAAATATTCTCAACAAATCCTCTCTAGGACTTGCTCAAATATGCTCAATAAGTCCTATCTTGGACTTGCTCAAATCTGCTCAATAAGTCCTCTCTTGGACTTGCTCAAATCTTCTCAATAAGTCCTCTCTTGGACTTGCTCAAATATGCTCAATAAGTCCTCTCTTGGACTTGCTCAAATATTTTTAGCAAGCTTTCACAAAAGCTTAACTCAAAATAGTCCACAAGCCTTCTCAAAGACTTGTCTCAAATCTGCTTAACAAGCTTACATAGAACTTGTTCAATCTCATAGAATCATAAAGAGAATTTTTAGAGACTCAATATGTTCTAAGCTCAAAGTACAATCAATATCTCAATTCAATCTCATAGAAGCATAAAGAGAATTGTTAGAGACTCTATATGTTCTATACTCAAATCCCAATCTCAACTCAATAGAAGCATAAAGAGAATTGTTAGAGACTCAATATGTCCTATTCTTAAATCTCAATCTCAACTCAAATCAGAATATAGAATAGTTTGTTTTATGGAACTTGAACAACCATTTCACACATCCACTTGACTAGGCTTAACCAACTCAACTCAACCAATCACATCAAGGAACAACCCTTTCTCACAAACCCTAGTTCAAGCATGTATCAACCAACTCAAAATGTTTCCAACAATGCTTTATCTCAAGTCTCACATAACAATGATACTCATGTTCTTTTCTAGATCATGTTCAAGTTCATTTCATCATCAATGGGCTTCAACAACAATGCTAATGAAACAAGGTTTAAATACAACTCACAAATCATAAAAACCTTGAAGCATTCAACCAACCATCTTCACAAAGGAAACTTCAATTAATCCTTTTCACTCCAATGATATTTCAGAAATCAACCACCACAAACAATCAATAGGAGAATGTGCCCATACCTTTTTGATGCCAATAAGTTGTCCATAAAATCTGCCACACTTAATCACAACTTTCCTTTTCAATATTAATAAGGGTTAGTGGTCTTTTAAATAATCACAATAAAAGCATAACTTAATTTACACCCTTTTCACTCCAACTTCATAAACACATCCACCAAAGTCTATTTTAATAAAAACCCTTATTAAGAATAACCCACAATAAATCTCTCAAAATCACTTTAACAACAACTCCTTATTTCTCCTAAAATCAATTCTCCATTTCCATAAAAATAAAACATAAATAAAATATGCTTTTGCAATAATAATCACAGCCCTAATGATAAAATTTAATTCCCATTAAATACCTTATAACTCCAAACTTTAGGGCTAATAAAAATTATTAAAGGCAAAAACGTAAATACCTCTCAAGGGGATTCGAACTCCCGTCCACCACACACCATGAGCGTCTTAGCCATGACTAAGATTCCAACCGAGCCAAAGTGCTCATTGGAAAAGCAAAGGCCAAAAGGGCCTTTAATCTTCCTCCGCCTGTCGCAAAGGACAAAGCGCAAAAGCGCTTCCCACACGCTATCGTCAAGGGGATTCGATCCCTGATATTTGTGCTGCCCATAGTCTTAGCAAAATTGATACACCAATGCGCCACACCTCATACCATGTTTGAGATTTCCAAATCATTGTGCTTTCTTCTCTGCTTCCTTTTCAACAATTCACACGAGCTCTTTCGAATTCCAAGGCAATTAACACACGAGAGCAAGGATGATTATTTGGTTTAATTGCCACCCCTTTATATAGTGTTTAATAACACTTTGAAGACTTCGATAGAAATATTAAAATTGTATTTGCATGATGACGTCGATGGGAAACTTTCCATTTAAATTTGAATTTAAATTTTAAATAATTAAAATTTAAACCAAACATTAAAACTCAAATAACTCCATCACCGGGGCACCTTTTTCGATGAAATAAAAGCCCAATGTGGGTTTTAAGAAAAACCCAGATCAAATCTGTTGTCCATGGTTTTAAATAAAACCTTTTATTTTCCCTACCTTGGTTTTCACAAAAACCCTTCATAGATCCTTTTGACATTTATTGCTCTATTGACATCAATGACAACATTTCAGCTTAGGGACTCAAAATGTCCAACAATCTCCCCCTTTGTCATTGATGGCAACCCAAATCCTTTTACTGAATTCTGACCTTATTTTTTTCTCCCCCTTGGGCTTTGCTCCCCCTAGCTCAATGCTCTCTTAGATATCAAATCTCTCCTCATATCCAAAAACTCTCCCCATAATACACAAATCTCTCCCCCTTTGACATCAATGGAAAAGGGTCACCTTTGGGGCTCGGGGCTAAGAATTAAGCCTCTTAGCTTAGCCCCTCCCCCACCTCCACATGAGGTGGTTAATTCTGGGGTGGGAGTATTTCTACTCCCCGAAAGCACTGTTCTCTGCCTTTGTCTTTTCCTTTTTCTTTTTCTTGAATTCTCTCACTATTTCTTTCTGAGTCATCATCCCTATTCTTGTTCTTGTTCTTGTCCATGTTCTTGTTCTCATTCTTGTTTTCATCCATGTTCCTGTTCTTGTACTTATTCTTGTTCTCATTATTTTTGAGTCTCTTTTCTTTTCTGAGTCTCTATTCTTGTTCATCTTCTTGTTTCTGTTCATGTTCCTATTCCTATTCCTATTCATATTCATATTCTTGTTCCTGTTCATGTTCATATTCCTATTCCTGTTCATACCTATTTTTGGAATATTTTCTCTACACCATCTTGCTATGTGACCATCATTATTGCACTTATAACACTTAATGTTATTATTCCTTGGATGTGCAATAGTCTTAGGATTTCTCTTGGTGAAGCCATATCCTCTTCTATCATGAATCCTACAATTTATTGCCTTATGACCAAACTCATTACATGAATAACAATATCCTTGGAAAATTTGTTCTCTTCCATATACCTATCTTTCATGTGTCCTGCACTGTGAAGCCATGTACCCAAACCTGTGACATGAGAAGCATCTCCCATTGAAGCTTCCTTGCCTAGACCTCATTGGTCTCCTATTCTGATTGTTGTTCCATCTGTATCTTCTTTGCCCATTGTCCCTGTTGGACCCACTGCAATCTGACTCATCCTTAGAAGTTTCACTTTCACTTACATCTGAGAATCCCTCTTCTGAAGTATCTTCTTCTGATGTTGTTTCTTCTTCTTCAAGACTTGAAGTAGACTTTGCCTTTTCCTATTTCTTTCCAAAACCTAGACCTATTGAACATGATGTTCTTTGTTGTCCATGAATGAACTTATCCAAGTTCTTAGAGCTATTTGTGAAACTCTTCATCTTGATCTTGGAGTCCTGTAAATATTTCTTTAGAGTAGCCACTTCTTGTGCTAACTTCTCACATTCCAAGATTTTTGCTTCTAACTTTTCTCTGAACTTACTTGCCTTGGCCTTTGACTTCTCTAAGTCCTCTATGAGCAATAATATTTCTTCATCACATTCTTGAAACTGACTTTCAAGCTTAGAGTGTTGCTTTCTTACCTTCTTCACCGTGTCAAGAGCATAGATAAGTTCACCTTTGAGATCATAACCATTCTCTATTGAGTAGTCCTCTATTTGTTTGCCTTTGTCCATATCATTTCTTTCTTTTGACTTGCTTTCTATAGGATCACTCAATTATTTATCTTCTAAAGCCATTAGAAGATTCTCATTTGATCTATCAAGTGCATCTTCAAAATCATCATCACTGAAACTATAACCATCTCTTGTGCAATCATCTTCAAGATGTCCAAATTTACCACATCTAAAACACTTGAGAATAACTGGAGTCTTTTTCTTAACTTGATATTTTTCCTTAACCATGAACAAGACTTCATCTCTATCATTGTCTAAAAAGCTAGCATCACTATCAATTTGGTACTTACTTGGATTATCCACATAGTAGCTTCTCTTTTGCCTTTGGAAAAACTTCTTCCCTTGTCTGTTTTGTCCATCCCTATTTTTCTTTTGGTACCTATAATTTTCAGATTCCTTGTACCTATGATCCTATTTTTCTTCATCATTGTTGATCTTTGGCTCTTTGCATTCTATTGCAAAATGTCCAAACTTGCCACAATTAAAGCATTTAACAGATCTCATATCTATTGGTCTTTTGAACCCTTTATCTCTTCTACCATAGTTAGCTTCTTCATCACTAGAAGATTCATTGCTTGATTCTGTCTTCTTACCCTTTTTCTTACTGTCCACTTTGAATGCAACTTCTTTTGGAGGAATAGGATATTTTATTCTTATCTCAAAATTTGTAAGCATACCAAGCAAAGCATTTCTTGTTAGATTATCACTATCAATTGATGTTTCTATGGCAGAAAAATTTTCACTATACCTTTTTGGAAGAGTCCTCAAGATCTTGTCGCAAGCATCAGATTCATCAACCTTCATTCCAAGACCTTTCATCTCATGTATAAGTTCATCAACCTTGTTGAGATAGTCATGAATGCTTTCATCATCCCTCATTCTTAGATTCTCAAATTCTCCTTTGAGATTTCTGATCTTTGCTTTCCTGACACTTTTATCTCCTTCATATATGGTTTGCAAGAGTTCCCACATATATTTTGTTGTTTTGCATTCCATCACCTTCATAGATTCTGATCTACGTAATCCTCTTATAATTGCATTCATAGCTCTTGAATTTGCATGCATGAGAAACCTACCTTCCTTATCTATAGGAGGATTAATTTATGAATTGTACCCAAATTCCACTACATCCCAAACTTCATTGCCAAGTGCCATCAGGTGAAATCTCATCAACACACACCAATATAGGAAGTCACTTCCATCAAATATTGGTACTGTATTATTGAAGACCTCATTATTTTTATCCTTTTGATCCATTGTGTTCTTAGACCGCTTTTCCTTCAAGCTATCAAACTCTTCTGAAGGAACCCGCTCTGATACCAATTGAAGAACACAAGCTTATATTGAGATGGGGGGGTGAACAGTATAAGACCACTTTTTACTTTTCTTCTCAAATCAATATTATGCAATGTATAGATAGCAATATCAATAGCAGTAATCAAAGCAATGCACAAAACACCACACACAATAGAGACATAGATTTTAATGTGGTTCACCCAATGTGGGCTACCTCCACAGAGAAAATATTTCTTCTAAATATTTCTCAAATGATCTCTTGGGAATCCTTCCCAAATTACAATGTTTATGGACCTCGGTCCAAAGGAGATGTTGATCCCCTAATCTCAAGTTCATGGATCTCTTCCATAGAAGAAATCTTTCCCCTTCTACTTTGGCTAGTGATCTTGTAGAAGACTCTATATCTATGCTGACTGGTGGATCTCTCTCCACTTGAATACTTCTCACTCAGATCTGTCTTCAATTGTCTTGGCTACTAGATCTCTATCCACTGAGACTTTATCCTCTATACTCTGTCACCTCCAAAGCTCTATCTTAATACTATACAAAACATAGTTTAGTCGGTCTAGCATAGTTCTGCTCAATCTCTTGCACTAAACACAATACAGTCGGTCTAGTACAATTTTGCTCAATAGGTTCACTCAGAACCTTCTCAAATATGCTCAATAGGTTCACACAAAACTTGTCTAAATCTGCTCAATAGGTTCACACAAAACCTATCTAAATATGCTCAACAAATCCTCTCTAGGACTTGCTCAAATCTTCTCAATAAGTCCTCTCTTGGACTTGCTCAAATCTGCTCAATAAGTCCTCTCTTGGACTTGCTCAAATATTCTCAATAAGTCCTCTCTTGGACTTGCTCAAATCTACTCAATAAGTCCTCTCTTGGACTTGCTCAAATCTTCTCAATAAGTCCTCTCTTGGACTTGCTCAAAAATTTTTAGCAAGCTTTCACAAAAGCTTAACTCAAAATAGTCCACAAGCCTTCTCAAAGACTTGTCTCAAATCTGCTTAACAAGCTTACACAAATCTTGTTCAATCTCATAGAATCATAAAGAGAATTGTTAGAGACTCAATATGTTCTAAGCTCAAAGTACAATCAATATCTCAATTCAATCTCATAGAAGCATAAAGAGAATTGTTAGAGACTCTATATGTTCTATACTCAAATCCCAATCTCAACTCAATAGAAGCATAAAGAGAATTGTTAGAGACTCAATATGTCCTATTATTAAATATCAATCTCAACTCAAATCATAATATAGAATAGTTTGTTTTATGGAACTTGAACAACCATTTCACACATCCACTTGACTAGGCTTAACCAACTCAACTCAACCAATCACATCAAGGAACAACCCTTTCTCACAAACCCTAGTTCAAGCATGTATCAACCAACTCAAAATGTTTCCAACAATGCTTTATCTCAAGTCTCACATAACAATGATACTCATGTTCTTTTCTAGATCATGTTCAAGTTCATTTCATCATCAATGGGCTTCAACAACAATTCTAATGAAACAAGGTTTAAATACAACTCACAAATCAGAAAAACCTTGAAGCATTCAACCAACCATCTTCACAAAGGAAACTTCAATTAATCCTTTTCACTCCAATGATATTTCAGAAATCAACCACCACAAACAATCAATAGGAGAATGTGCCCATACCTTTTTGATGCCAATAAGTTATCCATAAAATCTGCCACACTTAATCACAACTTTCCTTTTCAATATTAATAAGGGTTAGTGGTATTTTAAATAATCACAATAAAAGCATAACTTAATTTACACCCTTTTCACTCCAACTTCATAAACACATCCACCAAAGTCTATTTTAATAAAAACCCTTATTAAGAATAACCCACAATAAATCTCTCAAAATCACTTTAACAACAACTCCTTATTTCTCCTAAAATCAATTCTCCATTTCCATCAAAATAAAACATAAATAAAATATGCTTTTGCAATAATAATCACAACCCTAATGATAAAATTTAATTCCCATTAAATACCTTATAACTCCAAACTTTAGGGCTAATAAAAATTATTAAAGGCAAAAACATAAATACCTCTCAAGGGGATTCGAACCCCCGTCCACCACACACCATGAGCATCTTAGCCATGGCTAAGATTCCAACCAAGCCAAAGCACTCATTGGAAAAGCAAAGGCCAAAAGGGCCTTTAATCTTCCTCTGCCTGCCGTAAAGGACAAAGTGCCAAAGTGCTTCCCACACGCTTTCGTCAAGGGGATTCGATCCCTGATATTTGTGCTACCCATAGTCTTAGCAAAATTGATATGCCAATGCACCATGCCTCATACCACGTTTGAGATTTCCAAATCACTATGCTTTCTTCTCTGCTTCCTTTTCAACAATTCACATGAGCTCTTTCAAATTCCAAGGCAATTAACACACGAGAGCAAGGATGATTATTTGGTTTAATTGCCACCCCTTTATATAGTGTTTAATAACACTTTGAATACTTCAACAAAAATATTAAAATTATATTTGCATGATGACCTCGGTAGGAAACATTCCATTTAAATTTGGATTTAAATTTTAAATAATTAAAATTTAAACCAAACATTAAAACTCAAATAACTCCATCACCGGGGCACCTTTTTCGATGAAACGAAAGCCCAATGTGGGTTTTAAGAAAAACCTAGATCAAATATGCTGTCCATGGTTTTAAATAAAACCTTTTATTTTCCCTGCCTTGGTTTTCACAAAAACCCTTCATAGATCCTTTTGACATTTATTGCTCTATTGACATCAATGACAACATTTCAGCTTAGGGACTCAAAATGTCCAACAATCTCCCCCTTTGTCATTGATGGCAACCCAAATCCTTTTACTAAATTCTGACCTTCTTTTCTGCTCCCCCTAGGGCTTTGCTCCCCCTGGCTCAATGCTCTCTTAGATATCAAATCTCTCCTCATATCCAAAAACTCTCCCCATAATACACAAATCTCTCCCCCTTTGACATCAATGGCAAAGGGTCACCTTTGGGGCTCGAGGCTAAGAATTAAGCCTCTTAGCTTAGCCCCTCCTCCCACCTCCACATGAGGTGGTTAATTCTAGGGTGGGAGTATTTCTACTCCCCAAAAGCATTGTTCTCTACCTTTATCTTTTCCTTTTTCTTTTTGTTGAATTCTCTCACTATTTCTTTCCGAGTCATCATCCCTGTTCCTGTTCCTATTCTTGTTCTCATCCATGTTCCTGTTCTTGTACCTATTCTTGTTCTCATTCTTGTTTTCATCCATGTTCCTATTCTTGTACCTATTCTTGTTCTCATTCTTTTTTGAGTCTCTTTTCTTTTTTGAGTCTCTGTTCCTATTCATCTTCTTATTTCTGTTCATGTTCCTATTCTTATTCCTGTTCATATTCCTATTTCTATTCATATTGTTGTTCTTATTCATTTTCATATTCCTATTCTTGTTCATACCTATTTTTGGAATATTTTCTCTACACCATCTTGCTATGTGACCATCATTATTGCACTTATAACACTTAATGTTATTATTCCTTGGATGTGCAATAGTCTTAGGGTTTCTCTTGGTGAAGCCATATCCTCTTCTATCATGAATCCTACAATTTATTGCCTTATGATCAAACTCATTACATGAATAACAATATCCTTGGAAAATTTGTTCTCTTCCATATACCTATCTTTCATGTGTCCTGCACTGTGAAGCCATGTGCCCAAACCTATGACATGAGAAGCATCTCCCATTGAAGCTTCCTTGCCTAGACCTCATTGGTCTCCTATTCTGATTGTTGTTCCATCTGTATCTTCTTTTCCCATTGTCCCTGTTGGACCCACTACAATCTGACTCATCCTTAGAAGTTTCACTTTCACTTACATCTGAGAATCCCTCTTCTGAAGTATCTTCTTCTGATGTTGTTTCTTCTTCTTCAAGACTTGAAGTAGACTTTGCCTTTTCCTGTTTCTTTCCAAAACCTAGACCTATTGAACATGATGTTCTTTTTTGTCCATGAATGAACTTATCCAAGTTCTTAGAGCTATTTGTGAAACTCTTCATCTTGATCTTGGAGTCTTGTAAATATTTCTTTAGAGTAGCCACTTCTTGTGCTAACTTCTCACATTCCAAGATTTTTGCTTCTAACTTTTCTCTGAACTTACTTGCCTTGGCCTTTGACTTCTCTAAGTCCTCTATGAGCAATAATATTTCTTCATCACATTCTTGAAACTAACTTTCAAGCTTAGAGTGTTGCTTTCTTACCTTCTTCACTGTGTCAAGAGCATAGATAAGTTCACCTTTGAGATCATAACCATTCTCTATTGAGTAGTCCTCTATTTTTTTGCCTTTGTCCATATCATTTCTTTCTTTTGAATTGCTTTCTATAGGATCACTCAATTATTTATCTTCTAAAGCCATTAGAAGATTCTCATTTGATCTATCAAGTGCATCTTCAAAATCATCATCATTGAAACTATAACCATCTCTTGTGCAATCATCTTCAAGGTGTCCAAATTTACCACATCTAAAACACTTGAGAATAACTGGAGTCTTTTTCTTAACTTGATATTTTTCCTTAACCATGAACAAGACTTCATCTCTATCATTGTCTGAAAATCTAGCATCACTATCAATTTGGTACTTACTTGGATTATCCGCATAGTAGCTTCTCTTTTGCCTTTGGAAAAACTTCTTCCCTTGTCTGTTTTGTCCATCCCTATTTTTCTTTTGGTACCTATAATTTTTAGATTCCCTGTACCTGTGATCTTATTTTTCTTCATCATTGTTGATCTTTGGCTCTTTGCATTCTGTTGAAAAATGTCCAAACTTGCCACAATTAAAGCATTTAATAGATCTCATATCTATTGGTCTTTTGAACCCTTTATCTCTTCTACCATAGTTAGCTTCTTCATCACTAGAAGATTCATTGCTTGATTCTATCTTCTTACCCTTTTTCTTACTGTCCACTTTGAATGCAACTTCTTTTGGAGGAATATGATCTTTTGTTCTTATCTCAAAATTTGTAAGCATACCAAGCAAAGCATTTCTTGTTAGATTATCACTATCAATTGATGTTTCTATGGCAAAAAATTTTTCACTATACCTTTTTGGAAGAGTCCTCAAGATCTTGTCGCAAGCATCAGATTCATCAACCTTCATTCCAAGACCTTTCATCTCATGTATAAGTTCATCAACCTTGTTGAGATAGTCATGAATGCTTTCATCATCCCTCATTCTTAGATTCTCAAATTCTCCTTTGAGATTTTTGATCTTTGCTTTCCTGACACTTTTATCTCCTTCATATATGGTTTGCAAGAGTTCCCACATATATTTTGTTGTTTTGCATTCCATCACCTTCATAAATTCTAATCTACGTAATCCTCTTATAATTGCATTCATAGCTCTTGAATTTGCATGCATGAGAAACCTACCTTCCTTATCTGTAGGAGGATTAATTTTTGAATTATACCCAAATTCCACTACATCCCAAAATTCATTGCCAAGTGCCATCAGGTGAAATCTCATCAACACACACCAATATAGGAAGTCACTTCCATCAAATACTGGTACTATATTATTGAAGGCCTCATTATTTTGATCCTTTTGATCCATTGTGTTCTTAGACCACTTTTCCTTCAAGCTATCAAACTCTTCTGAAGGAACCCGCTCTGATACCAATTGAAGAACACAAGCTTATACTAAGAGGGAGGGGTGAATAGTATAAGACCACTTTTTACTTTTCTTCTCAAATTAATATTATGTAGTGTATATATAGTAGTATCAATAGTAGTAATCAAAGCAATGCACAAAACACCACACACAATAGAGACACAGATTTAACGTGGTTCACCCAATGTGGGCTACCTCCATAGAGAAAATATTTCTTCTAAATATTTCTCAAATGATCTCTTGGGAATCCTTCCCAAATTACAATGTTTATGGACCTCGGTCCAAAGGAGATGTTGATCCCCTAATATCAAGTTTGTGGATCTCTTCCATAGGAGAACTCTTTCCCCTTCTACTCTGGCTAGTGATCTTCTAGAAGACTCTATCTCTATGTTGCATTGATTGGTGGATCTCTCTCCACTTGAAGACTTCTCACTCAGATCTTGTCTTCAATTGTCTTGGCTACTAGATCTCTATCCACTGAGACTCTATCCTCTATACTCTTTCACCTCCAAAGCTCTGTCTCAATACTATACCAAACATAGTTTAGTCGGTCTAGCATAGTTCTGCTCAATCTCTTACACTAAACATAGTATAGTCGGTCTAGTATAATTTTTCTCAATAGGTTCACTCAAAACCTGCTCAAATATGCTCAACAGGTTCACACAAAACCTATCTAAATCTTCTCAATAGGTTCACACAAAACCTGTCTAAATCTGCTCAACAAATCCTCTCTAGGACTTGCTCAAATATGCTCAATAAGTCCTCTCTTGGACTTGCTCAAATCTGCTCAATAAGTCCTCTCTTATTTTTTTTTTTTTTTCTTTATCTCAACTCAATAAAAGCATAAAGAGAATTGTTAGAGACTCAATATGTCCTATTCTTCAATCTCAATCTCAACTCAAATCAGAATATAGAATAGTTTGTTTTATGGAACTTGAACAACCATTTCACACATCCACTTGACTAGGCTTAACCAACTCAACTCAACCAATCACATCAAGGAACAACCCTTTCTCACAAACCCTAGTTCAAGCATGTATCAACCAACTCAAAATGTTTCCAACAATGCTCTATCTCAAGTCTCACATAACAATGATACTCATGTTCTTTTCTAGATCATGTTCAAGTTCATTTCATCATCAATGGGCTTCAACAACAATGCTAATGAAACAAGGTTTAAATACAACTCACAAATCAGAAAAACCTTGAAGCATTCAACCAACCATCTTCACAAAGGAAACTTCAATTAATCCTTTTCACTCCAATGATATTTTAGAAATCAACCACCACAAACAATCAATAGGAGAATGTGCCCATACCTTTTTGATGCCAATAAGTTGTCCACAAAATCTGCCACACTTAATCACAACTTTCCTTTTCAATATTAATAAGGGTTAGTGGTCTTTTAAATAATCACAATAAAAGCATAACTTAATTTACACCCTTTTCACTCCAACTTCATAAACACATCCACCAAAGTCTATTTTAATAAAAACCCTTATTAAGAATAACCCACAATAAATCTCTCAAAATCACTTTAACAACAACTCCTTATTTCTCCTAAAATCAATTCTCCATTTCCATCAAAATAAAACATAAATCAAATATGCTTTTGCAATAATAATCATAGCCCTAATGATAAAATTTAATTCCCATTAAATACCTTATAACTCCAAACTTTAGGGCTAATAAAAATTATTAAAGGCAAAAACGTAAATACCTCTCAAGGGGATTCGAACCCCCATCCGCCACACACCGCGAGCGTCTTAGCCATGGCTAAGATTCCAACCGAGCCAAAGCGCTCATTGGAAAAGCAAAGGCCAAAAGGGCCTTTAATCTTCCTCCTCCTGCCGCAAAGGACAAAGCGCCAAAGTGCTTCCCACACGCTGTCGTCAAGGGGATTCGATCCCTGATATTTGTGCTGCCCACAGTCTTAGCAAAATCGATACGCCAATGCACCACGCCTCATACCATGTTTGAGATTTCCAAATCGTTGTGCTTTCTTCTTTGCTTCCTTTTCAACAATTCGCACGAGCTCTTTCGAATTCCAAGGCAATTAACACACGAGAGCAAGGATGATTATTTGGTTTAATTGCCACCCCTTTATATAGTGTTTAATAACACTTTGAAGACATCAACAAACTTAAAAGGTATAGCATAACCAAATTTGAATAGTTGGCCAATGCATTTCTTGAATGCTTCTCCTTCGACATCAAGAAGAATATAAACTTGTCTGATCTGGATGCTCTAATGCAATACGACAATGAGCCGATCATGGATTATCGGAAGAGATGGATAAAGTTAATGGCAAAGTTGCCATTTTTCATTTTGACCACATAATTGACTCAAATATTTACAAAGAGTTGTGCAAAGCACATCTCACTATTGTTGTAGCTGCAATAATACCAAACATTTAGGGAGGCCTTGGCATAAGCCAAGGTAATTGAGGACATCAAGTTATAGGAGGGTAACTTGAAGGTCTGGAATAGGAAGGATTAGAATAAGAAGAACACTAAAAATAAAAATCACCAGGCCAAGCTAACCCATGTAAATCAAGTGGCATTAAACCTCCAAAAAGGGGATAAGGGGCAACAATAGCAAAACTATCAGGCCCAACTTCCTATTGCACGATACGACTAGCATAATAATAATAAGCAGGGTAAGAATAAAGAGCAATGCCCTCCTCACTAGTTCACACCATTTTCAGAGTTGATGAGATCGATATTCCATAAACTAAGCAAGGCTAAGACCATTAACTTACCAGATATCAAGTTGCAAGACCCTAACCAACCCAAACAAAAAGGGTATGGGGATAATCAGTATTGCTTATACCACAGGATGAAGGGACATGACATTAAAGGAAGTTATATTTTTAAGCACATGGTGCAAAACATGATAAAAAAAGGTGAGCTAATTATCGACAACCCTTAGGCTATGGAAAACTAAAATATGGGAATTTTAAAAAATCCTCTTTCGAACCATGAGCCATCAAAGAATAATTTTGGCCAGGTGAACCAGGTGTGTGTTAAACCACCTATGTAGGTTTTTGTTGAAATGGTAAACGTTGTCACAAAAAAATGGAGGTACAAATGACTAGACCTACCTCTAGCTCCAATCAGGGTTCAAGTTGCACCTTCGTAAAGGCCAGCACAAAATAATATTCTAGGCCCACCAACTAGACTGTTGGTGACAATCAGAAGTAGGCTTTTTCAAAGCCTACAAATAACTCCAAAAAATTTGTCAATATATGAACTAATACAGTAGTATCCTAAGCATAGGGAGACACTCATGGACATCTTGAGGTCTATTGAAGTTCAATCCTAGGACCCCAAAGCATTTACAAATTTCGTGGGACATGTGCAACAATGTAGTGAGTCGATGATTCAATTTCATGATCACGAGGTTAAAATAGTTACTACTGCTATAGATGAATCGCTGTTGCATATAATTGCATGTGTTAACCACACACCATTTAAATGGGTACTTATTAACATGGGGTCATAAATCAATATTATTACTACCAAGGCATTGGCATACTTGAAGTTGCCAAAATTACACATCGTACCTTTGACCTTCACTTTGATAGTATATAATGATGCAGTATGCTGAATGGTTGGTACTATAGTCTTGCTTGTTCAGGTCGAACTGAAGACCATCCCTATGATGTGTCACATACTTTAAGGTACTATGCAATATGGCATCCTCTTAAGGAGGCCTTGGATCAAATAAATAGGTTGTGTTCTCTCAAATTTACATCAATGTATCAAGTATATGCATGAGAGACAAATTCACATAGTTCCTTTCGATGAGGAACCATTTAAATATGTGAACCAAGTAGATTTACCTGGAGATTTCATTCTCCCTTCAACGCATCTGATATACGACCAAAGTTACCCATTAAACATCTAGAAGGTATGTAGGCTTAAAATTTTTGCACTCCTTTCCTCTAGGCTAATGGATCTGCGCCTCAGAGGGGAATGGAAAAATGGTAAAGCTACACCTCGGATGAGAGAGACACTTGAGTCGTGTCCTCTTTGGCGATTTGTCGACGGATGGTGGGTTCACCAGGAAGCATTTTGTGGTAGCTTCTGAGCCTAGGTTGAAGGTGTGTTTGATGAATTCATTTTAATTTCAATCACCTAGGTTGGCCAGAATGAAACTAAACTATTCTATATGCGATTTTTGCAATTTATATGAAGACATCAAACAGAGAGATAATTAAATGCAGCTAATAGAGTATTTTAAAGAAATTGGAAATGACTTACCCAGTTCTAGATGTATGATGAAGGTTCTATTTTTGAAGCAGTCCTGAATGTCTACAATTTTTTGTAATCACTTGCAATTCGACAAAATCATCTACAATTGTGTAGGATCGTCCGAAATCGGATGATATCATCTGAAATCAGGCAAAATCATCTAACGATTTTTTCTGAAACTTGCAACTGCACAAGTTGATGCCAAAACATAGAGAAATATCACAAAATATAATATAATCTATTTAACAATATGTAAATGAACATTTTTGATGACTTAGCAATAGATTTTCAGATTTAATCAAGAATAACGACTTATACTAATAGGAAAAGGGATAACAAATTGTTACCTATTGACAACATGAGGTGAACACCAGATGCATTATAAATAATAAACTAATCTAATGCAATTTAACTAAATAAAAGGGGAGAAAATGCAAACTGTAGATCGTAATTACCCCCAAGAGGGCTGCAAACAGGATCGTCTCTAATCCAGCAAGATCACCTCCAATTAGCATAGGATCATCTACAATCGGGATGAGATCGTCTGAGATGATCCGAGCTTCTTCTGACTAATGCACAGTGAAAAACCTGTAAATGAGCTGATAAAAACTATGAAAATGATAGTGCCTAGGATGCTCTTGAAACTAGTAGGATTTGGGTTGTAGGTACTTGATCAGCCAGGGAGATTGCATTAGCAAAGCATGGGTTTTATAGGTCTAGGAAGAAGTTAGAGGGTTGGGATTCATCCCAATCTGGGAGATATCCAGCGGGAGGATAGTTAACAACCCCAACGCACTTATGCCCAGATAAGCCAGGAGGTTGGAACTAATTTGATTGCGCTTCTATTCTTGCAAATTTCTATTTTAGACGAAATCATCTGGACGTTCGACTCCAGACGATTTCATTCAATTAGGGACGATATCATCAAATCGACGATGATATCATCCAATGGTCAAAACAAAGCCTATTTGTGGCATGCAAAAATCGAGGCAAGCTGTTTAAAATATGGTTTTGAGGTAAATTTTGGATTTTTAACCTTATGATAAATTGACTGTGTCATTTTTAGGGTGTTACATTTTACCCCCTCTTTAGCAAATTTTTTGAGGAAAATGTGTTAAAGAAGAGATCGTCATGCTTTACGAAAAAGAAAAAATTTATTTTGATTTTTAGGTGATGATTCTAAATCAAATCGTGCAACTAATTACTATGGTGCCCCCTCCGGGTTTTTTACCCAAATCGGTCGTTTGGTAAAAAAATAAAAAAAAATAGGGTAAACCTAATTTCATTTTTATTTTTACTTTTTACTATTTCAGAGCTCTGTGACAAAAATATGGTGGAGACTGATCATCGGGTGATTGCGGTGCGGCGAGGGATACGGGTAAGGATTTATGACCTATCTTTCAAAAATTGTTATCTTGATTTTTATGTTTCAAATTTAATTTTTTTGGATTTTAGGGCATCACGGTCGTATTTTGTTGTGTTGACGAAATCGAGGCGATCGGGACAAGATCGTCTCGATTTCGACAAGATCGTCCCAATGTTAGCAAGATCATCTCAGATGATCTTGATGAATTGGAGGTGATCACGTCCAATTAGGGATGATTCAGATTTTAGGGCTGAATCGTACTATGTGAGACGACGATGATCTCATCCAATTAAAGACGATATCGTCCAATAGTGGGTGATATCAAAATTTGTTAGATGATTTTATTTTTTTTATTTTATTGATGTTTTTAATAAGGTACTAATCCTATTTTTTGTTTGTTTTTGCAGAAAGGGGTACTAAAAATCCAAGAGTGGAAATACGATGGTTTGAGGGATGACTTAGGTGCATTAAACTCGGTAGAGCGAGATACACTTGATGTCGTTGGTTTGTGACATGTGGCAAAAATACCACAGGTACCTACAGATATGGGGCTATTGATGGCCCTCGTTGAGAGATGGTATCCGGGGTCATCATGCTTTCGATTATCGATATGGGAGATGGCTCCCACACTAGAGGACATGTGGAGGATTCTGAGGATCCCAATTCAGGGATGTTATATTGTTGCCTCGACCAATCTTGGTCGAGCCATGATCAGATTATCCGGAGATGCTAGCTTCATCCTTGAGAAGGGTGGGGTTAACATTGAGCAGTTGAGGCAGACTCCAGGTGTGACTCGGTTGACTAGAGTTTTGGTTGGAGTAGTGGGTGGCCTATTGTTATGCCACCAGAGTGGATGTAGAGTGCCATGGTTGCTTTCAGATGTCATCTATGATATGAGGGATCATAGGTACAGGTTTTCCTAGGGACCTTATGTTCTGTGCCGCTTGTACAAGATCCTCCACGGGATCGTGTACAAGAAAGGTAAATGCATGGTGTTGACATCGCTCCTATAGGTCTGGTGCTGGGAGCATATCATGGTGAGGAGGCCTGTAGGGCTTCCACTGACAGGGGTCGATAGAGAGAGACCCAGGGTGTTCTACTGGTGGTTGTAGAGAGGCTCATAGAGGAGAGCTGATTTACCTACCTCTCGCAGGTTTATAGATGACTTGACTCCAGACCAGATTATCTGGAGGCCATGGAGAGAGCTTCTAGGATGGCTAGAGGATGGATATGAGTTGGCTCGTATTAGGCGAGTGATCTGGATGAGGATGGAGCGGGGTGAGATAGAGCTCCATCGGTATGATAGAGTCCTTCGTCAGTTCGGGCTCCAATAGGGGATCCCTGTGACGAGGGATTATGAGTTTGCATGGATGGTGCGGGATACCATGACACTGAGTGGGTCCCCTAACATGCAATGGTTTATGAGCTACGATGAGGATGATGCCCCCATCCAACTAGTGGATGGAGATGATGCAGGTGTGGCTACGGGGTATGATGCATGGTATGCCACTATTCATCCTCCATGTTTGATGAGGGCAAGGGCATCAGATGATGAGGTAGTGGAAGGTTGCTAGAGAGGCAGGTGCAGGACTGGTCGAGAGAGGACGAATACCTCCGGGACAAGGGTGAACTAGGACATGAGGTGAGCACCTAATCCCCACCGATTCTCATCAGGAGTGAGAGGTGCCAACCAGGGAGAGACAGAGGAGAGAGGAGAGGAGGGAGGAGAGGAGGCAGAGTTCCCCTCCTCAACAGATAGACATACCACCTTCACTCGGTAAGGGCAAAGGTGTAGATGTTGGGGAGAGCAGTGAGATGGCAGCTCTCTGAGAAGAGAATGCCCAATTATAGGCTCGGGTTCTGAGTTTAGAATTTGAGGTTGCATGGCTTAGGGCTCATGGTGGAGGAGCGAGTGTGATAGAGCTAGCATGGTCTATGGCGTAGACCACATTTTATCAGGGGATTTACTTGGCCTATTAGGTTAGGGTCATCATCGAGGTCTTCATCCAGATCGACGACGAGGACCCACACTACCCAGAAACCCATGGGACCACCCCTCCACCTCATGGCGGTAGAGGAGATGAGGCTGAGAGCTCAAGGAGCTCTTGGTATTAGATGATATATTTTGTGTATATCATTTTGGATGATGATTGAGTATGTCGAGTTGGATATTGTGGCATACCAATCGAGTTTTGGTGATGTATATATATTTGATATATATATATATATATGGTTATTTTTGTGATATGACTTGTGGATATTTTTTTGATGCTTTGATTTTTTGATTTGATTGATTTGTTCATATAATCATGTTTTTTTTTAAATAATTATAATTTTTGTCATGCTATAATTAAATGAAAATTGTTTTAACAAAGATGTGTGGATGAATTAATGATAGGAAAAAGGGACTTTTAACAATAAACCTCGAAGGATATTTTTGCCGTTACATGACCATTTTGTGGAGTCGTCGCTCGCTAGGTCATAAAGCTAATCCAAATATGAGGGAAAATATTGCTAAAAGTAAGGTGTGCTTAAGAGTCTATCTTAAGGCTTTTGTAATGGTGGAAAGAGAGATATGATTTATTTTCAAGATTTCACATAATTTTATGCATGAAAATTTTAAAAGAGGATTTTTGCTAGGCATAAAATTCCTAAGTGTGATAGATGATTGAACAATTACCTAGAAATTATGCCATCATCGCAAAAGTCAAGATGTTCAACATGATAAAATGAAATAGTAAATTTTGTTCTTCTAAAGCATGATTTTGTGAAAAATATTTCAGTCATATGGTTTTTGTGGTTTTTTGAAATAAATTGGGAGTAAAAATTTAGAAGGATGACTTGCGCTAGGCATAGAATTCCCAGTGTGGAATTATACCATCATCGCGAAAGTCAAAAAGAATTCAGAATAGTTTTATTGCATGGTTTGTTGGTGATATTTATAATAAACAAAAAATATGATAAATATGACTTGCGCTAGGCATAAAATTCCAAATACATCTAGGAACTATACCATCATCGTGAAAGTATTAATGAAATTCTATTGCAAGGTTTTTGAAGAGATTTTTGACAAATGAAATTTGACAATTGGAAAAATGTGTAAGCTTGACTTACGCTAAGCAAAATTCACAAGTATGAAAGTCAAATTTATAATAACCTAAAAATAATGCTATCATAGCGAAGTCAAAAAATAAAATAAGATATGTATAAATAAATAATTGAATGTTGAAAAATATTTAAAGTTTGAAATTTCGAAGAAATATTTTAATTTATTTCGAAGACAAAATTAAAATTTATCAAGAACCCAGTGTGTGGATATGTGAGTTCGTTACCCATCTTGATTTATCATAATGACACAAAATCTCTCGAAGATCAAATGTGTGTGCTTTGTAATGTTCATCTACCAATTTTGAGTAAGGTATTTTGATGCAAGTAATTTGAATGAACCAATGTGTGTGCAAGTGAAGATTCATTAACCATGATTTTTATGCATGTAACCATACCAGACTACTATGTAAGTCAAGTCATCAAGAGCTAGCTAATCCACAAGAAGACATAGGTCTATACAAAATAAGGTCGCTAATGTGACAGACATGTCGCCACACCAGGAATTACCCAATGTCAAGCAAGTTGGGTACAAATCACTTGTTATGGGGTTTACCTCATGATTTTCGAATAATTGAGAATTCCAAGGATTCAAGCTCATTCACCCTTCTTTTATTTCAAAGGGTAGGGGGGAAATTTTATTGCTTTTCTTGTTCTCTTTTCTTTCTCTTTTTGATTCTTCTCTTTCTAATTTTTCTTGACTTTTTCTATGATCTTTTGATTTTTTTGGATTTCTGCATTTTCTTGGATTTTGAACATTTCTCTTTTCTTTCTTTTCATGCTTTTTCTGATTTTCTTCTTTTCTTCCTAGTCTAGGGATACTTGCTCAGCTTAGATGTGGAGCAAGGGATTTTTATTCCGGGTAGGGGTGAGCTTGTCCTTTTGCCAATTTTCAAAGATTCTAGACCATGTGCATGATAGGATAGTAGGGGAAACTTTTCACTCAAGAGACCACAACTACTATGTAGTACCATTTTTCAAATTTGCAACAATCATTTTAATATGTAAAAAGTGGACTTGGTTCAAATAAATAACAAGATCAGTTCCCAAAACTCAAAATGTTATTTAATGCAACAGTGGACTTCGATATAAGAGAGATTTATAATCATAGCAATAAGATCAAAAATAATTATTATGTGAGCTTAAAAGTGCATGGTTCAAGATGACTTCTAATTTATCTGAAATAAAGGAAAATATAACTGCAAAAACTTCAAGAACTGGTAATGCAAATAAAAACATGTTTTTGATGGTTTTAATGATTTTTTATTTTTGTTTGATTTTGAATTGTTATGTGGATTGCTTGAAATGAGGAAATTATATACAATTATATACAATTATGGGATTTTGGATTTAAGCATAATATCATTTGAGATGCATAATGTTCATGGGTTCCTTAAGATCTTTTCCATCTAAGGTTGCCAATCGATATGCACCCGATCCAAATTTAGCAGTAATGATGTATGGTCCAAGCCAGTTGGGCTGAAATTTACCTTTATGATCTTTAGTGGCATTAGTGTTCTTTTGATTTTCTTTTAAGACTAGATCACCAAATTCAAAAGATCGATTATGAACTTTCTTTGAATATGCTTGTTTGAGCTTGTTTTGATAGGCACAAAGATGTTCCAAAGCATTGATGCGCTTCTCGTCTAGGAGTTCCAGCTGACTAAATCTGCCAGCATGATATTCATCTCCTACTTCAGTGTCCTAAAGTAGCAGAGCCAAAGAAGGAACTTCTAGCTCGAATGGAAAAACAACTTTGGCACCGTACACCAAAAAAAAAGGAGAAGTGCCCATGGGAGTACGAACACTGGTTCGATAGGCCCACAAGGCAGGGTATAATTGCATGTGCCAATCACGGCCTGATTTGTTAACCAATATTTTGAGGATTTTAATCAAGGTTTTATTAGATGCTTTTGCTTGGCCATTACCTTGAGGATAATAGGGAGTGGACCAACGATGTTGAATTTTATATTTTTGACATAATTTCTTAACATATTTATTTTTAAAACAAGTTCCATTATTTGAGATGAGATTTGTAGGAATTCCAAACCTACAAATGATTTGATTGAGAATAAATTTTGAAACTTGAGTTCCCATGCAAGAAGCTAAAGGCATAGCTTCTACCCACTTCGTAAAATACTCGGTGGTAGTTATGATGAATTTGTGACCATCGGATGATATGGGATTAATCTTCCCAATAATGTCTAAGCCCCATTTAGAAAAGGGCCAAGGGGATGAAATAGCTTGGAGTTCTTGTGCAGGAGCATGGACAAGGTCAGCATGTTTTTGGTACTTGTCACAATGGCACACATAATCATGGGTGTCCTTCTCCATGGTAGGCCAAAAGTATCCTATTCTAAGGAGCTTCTTAGCAATGGCACTACCACTAAAGTGTCCTCCACAAGATCCGTCATGGGCTTCACTTAAAGCTTTTCTAGACTCTTCTAGATTTAAACATCTTAATAGGATACCTTCAAAGGATCTCCTATACAAAGTATTGCCAACTATCATGAAGCGAACAACTCGTTTACGTAATAATCGATGTTGGTTCCTATTAAAACCTTCAGGGAAGGTTCCCTTCTGGAGAAAATTGAGGATGTCGATGTACCATGGTTCAAGAGTAATTTCATTGATTAGAAATACATCCAATGGCTCTAAAAATGATTTTGTGAAAGTAGGTTCTTGGAGTCGATGAATAATGATAGTAGCATACTCATCATCCAACTCCAGGGGCAATAAGGAAGCGGTTGCAGCCATAGCATCAACAACACGATTACTAGTTCTAGGAATAGCTTCTAAGGTGACCTTATCAAATAAGGATATCAACTGTAATACATAGGCTTTATATGGGCACAGTTTATCATCTCGGGTCTGGTAAACATTGTTAATTTTATTTATTACTAGTTGAGAATCACCAAAAACTAATAAGTCTTTAATTTTTAGTGCTAAGGTGGCCCGCAATCCAAGGATTAGAGCCTCATATTTGGCAGTGTTATTAGTGCAAGAAAATGTTAACTTAAATGATAAAGGTATTAGGTGCTTCTAGGGGGATATTAGGATGATACCCACACCAACCCCACTCATACATTGGGCTCCATCAAAATATAAAGACCATTGTTCAGAATGATCTTCCTCTAGATTAAGGCATTCATCAGGAAACTCAATGATGAGGGGATGAGTGGCTTCTAAGGGTGCAACATCTAATTGGTCTGCTATGATTTGACCCTTAATGGATTTTTGACCTATAAATGTGAGTTCAAACTCACTCAGAGTGAGAACCCACTTAGTTGTGCGATCGGATAGATAAGGTCGGCTCATGAGATACCTCAAGGGATCATATTTGGCAATGACATATGTCTTTTGACTAAGCATATAATGGCACAATTTTTGCGTAGAAAATACGACCACCAAACATAACTTTTCTAGTGATGTATAACGAGTTTCATAACTTATTAATGTTCTACTAATATAATAATTGGCTCGTTCTTTCTTCTCATCATCAAGTTGAGCTAACATAGCTCCTAAGGCAAATTCTGAAGCAGAAATGTATAAGATGAATGGGCGATCAGTTTTGGGAGGGGCCAACATAGGAGGACTTAAAAGATATTGTTTTATTTGTTCAAAGGCTTCTTTACATTCATCATCCCATTGAAAGAAAGTATTTTTCTTAAGTAATTTGAGAAAAGGTCCAGTTTTGTCCGTCAGCTTATCAATGAAGCGACGGATAGATTGAAGTTTACCTTGTAAACTTCATAACTCAGATATGTTTTTAGGAGTTGGCATATCAATGATAGCCTGAATTTTGAGAGGGTCAATTTCTATGCCATGCAAAGAAACAATAACCCCCAACAGTTTACCTGACTTAACTCCAAATATACATTTTGCTGGGTTTAAACGGATATGGTATTCTCTTAACCGATCAAACACTTTTCTCAAATCATCTAAATGCTCATCTTCTTTAGCAGAATGGGCTATAATATCATCCACATAATCATGCAGAATATCATACATCATATCATGAAAAATGTAAGTCATAGCCCGTTGATAGGTTGCACCTGCATTCTTCAATCCGAATGGCATTACTTTCCAACAAAAGGTTCCCCAAGGGGTAATAAAGGTTGTTTTAGCTTGGTCATCAGGAGCTATCCTGATCTGATTATAACCTGAGAATCCATCCATAAGGGATAGCATCCCACTTTCGGTAGTAAAATCAATGATATGATCCATATTAGGAAGAGGGAAATCATCTTTAGGGCATGCAACATTAATGTCTCTAAAGTCTGTACAAACCCTAATCTTGGTTGCTTCTTTTTTAGTTATAGGGACAACATTAGAAATCCAATCAGCATAATCAATGGCTTGAATAAATGTAACATTTAGGAGTTTTTCTAACTCACCTTTGACTAGTAGGGCAACCTTAGGATGCATTTTTCTAAGTTTTTTCTTAACTGGTCTCGCATCTGGTCGTACTACTAGATGATGCATAACTATGGAAGAGTCTAAACTAGGCATATCTGCGTATGTCCAAGCAAAGACATCACTATATTCTATAAGAAATGCAGTGTATTTGTTTTGTTTTTCTTCATTTAATTCTGATCCAATGTTGACTATGTGAGAATTCTCTTATGTTCCAATATTAACTTTTATGACACTTTCCACTTCCATATGTAAGTCTCTTTCAAAATTGGGAGGGGCGGGTGATACACCCAATTCTTGTAATTCTTCTAAGGTCAACTTAGATAATTCTTCTTGAGGGGTGGTGGCCTCAAGATGAGCTATAGGTGGTATAGACCCATCGAAATAAAAGCCATTATGCAATAATTCTTCAATGGAAATATCATGGAAAATATCGCCCTCTAATTGTTTGTCCAGCTCAACAATCATTTTGGGGTAAGCTATAGACAACATATTACAAGAAAATAACTTACCCATAGACTTAAGGATCTCTTGTTCGTCTAAATAATCTTGATAGGGTATTAAGTGATCATCACCCTCAAATGGGAATGGCTGACACTTACTAGAAAATAGGCCTATACCGCATCGGGCAGGCCATGCTTCGACCTCAAGAGGTTCCTTCATGCCATTCTGGAAAGGTCCCAAACCTTTCCCTTCATATCCTAGTTTAAGCATTATAGGTTTAGCTTTAATATATTTATCGGTGAAATAACATTGAGCATATCCATCATAATTAGTTTTAATATTTCTAGGTATTCTACCCCAATCATATCCCTTATAAATGAAGGCACAACTCCTGACTTGGTAAATACTTCCCATAGGTTGTGGCAAGCCCAAAGTACGAGGAGACGACGGTAATTTGTTTAAGGCAAGGGAATCTTGCATGGAAAAAGGTGTTTCTTCTAATGTTATGAGAATTTTAGATAAATCAGGTAATAGCTCATCAGACAAAGCATATGAAGTAGAAGGAGCCTCTTCTACGACTTTAGATGCAGAAAATATAAATTTAGTAGATGTGGATGGAATAGAGGTTGTAGTAGATGGATTTATTGTGGATTCAGATGGTGTAGGGATAGAACAAGGAGAAGTTATTGTGGGATTAGTATTAAATGTAGATTTTGGTGGAGACTCCTTAGGAGAAGGTTGAGGAGATGGGGATGTAATTGGTGTAGATGGAGGAGATAATATTTTCGGTGTGAGTTTCACACGTTTAGAGGGAAAGGTAGAATTAGGATGAGTAGAAAACAATGTGGGGAAAAATTGAATCCCAATTGGTTCTACCAAGGCACACATATCAAATGGTCTGGGATCACCATGAATGGTGACCAACTGATTCTTGAATTCGAATTTGACACATTGGTGTAAGGTAGAGGGTACAACTCGCATTGCATTGATCCAAGGGTGACCCAAAAGTATATTGTACGATGCAGGGCAATGTACAATAAATATGATCATATCCAAAGTTCTCGGACCAACCTGCAATGGGATTGTAATAACTCCACATGTTTCTTGTGTTTCATCATTAAAGGCTTTTATGATCATATCTATTCTCTTCATCTCATCACTTCTAAATCCAAATCTCTGGTAAAATTCAAAAGTACAAATATTTAGGGATGAACCATTATCAATCAAAACTCTTTTGATAGCTACATCTCCGATTAATGCAGTAATGTACAAGGGATTGTCTTTATGTAAACTATGAAGTGGAATGTCTTTATCTCGAAATTCAATATAGTCAACTTCATGGGGCACAATGGTATTTGCCATGGCTTCAGGTAGTATGTCTTGTGGTACCATCATTTGACTTAATGTATGCATTAATTCTTCCCTATGTGTGGGAGATGATCTTAGAAGGTCTAAGAGGGAAATCCTTGTTGTAATATTAAAAAGTTGTTCATTGATATCATAAGGGGGTTTAGGTTGAGCATTTGATGCATTATTTCCTTTACTAGGAACCTTCAAAACAAATGGGGCTGATTTATCATTATGATTTTGATCTTGTTGAGAATTTTGGGCCTGTTGTCTAGTAACGACTTCGATGGTACCCACAATATTATTGTGTGCATGATGAATGGGTCATGGTCTAGCATTCACGGCTTGCTCATTAGGGAGGATTTTTTGTGAGGATGGTCATGTTGTGATCCTTCTTGGAAATGGTTCCTCTGGAACCATATGAGCTGTGATAGGGAGAATAGGTTCTGACTCATCTTCAGAGCTATTCGATTGACCAAATGTAATATCCAGGTCACTTTCTGTTTCACAATTTGTGTCATTTGGATATGATGTTTGAATGTTGTGTATAGGTCTAGTTGTGACCACAGATAATGTTGTCCCAAATATCTTAAGGTCATGAGAAGGTACATGTCCACTAATGGTTCCCACATATCGAGTTGGATGGGGAACATTATGATGTTCGGCTTGATTAGCCACTTCTTTACCGTGCTTGGGTAAAGGATGTTGAAAAATATCTAATGTTTGATTTGCATTCTGATTCTGATTTTGTTGTGTATCTTTTTGAGCATTGTTTGGAGCATTTTGTTTTGGTTGGAAACTTTGTACTTCCATTTCGTTATTATCAATCAAATCTTGTATTTTATGTTTTAATCTCTTGCAAGAATTTGTTGAATGTCTAGGTCCTCTATGGAAATCACAATGTAGGTCTGCTCTGTATCCAGGTATGGTTGTATCAGGTTCCCGAATATTAGGTAATTGTATTAAACCTCGTTCTAATAATTGTGGCAAGATAGTGGATAAAGGTTGGTTTAACCTAGTAAATTCTCTTGGAGGTCTATCAGGAACCTTCAATACAAACTTCTCCATGGTTTTTGCAGCATTAATATTTGCAATATTTCTACTGTCGGTGACTCCATCACCCACAACTTGTTTATTCTTATATTGATTTTTAGATGTCTTATCATCGTCCTTCTTCTTAAATTGGCCTCTTCTAATGAGGGCATCTTCAACTCTTCATGCTAAATCTATAGCCTAATCGAATGTTGTCAAGGTAGCAGTTGAAAGCTCATAGGATAATTGTTCTTGCAAGTTATTAATAAAAATGTCCAACATCTCCCTATGGGGTAATGCAAAGTGTAATTTTTCTAGTAACTATCTCCATATTGCTAGGAAATCGATAAAGCATTCATCTTTGCCCTGATTCAAGTTGTACAAATTCTTAATTGTCACATGCCTCTCTATGTAGGCACTAAATTGGTGGATAAATGATTCAGCTGTTTCTTCAAAATTTCTCAAAGAATGTTGGCAATTTTGGGTTTGAGATCCTAGCTTCTTGTCAATGAGTTGTCATTGATGTCAAAAGGAACTGGCATTAATGTCAAGAGGATTTATTGGCTTCAAAGGTTGAAGATTCAAAAGAATATTTTCTAGAAGATTGGGGAGAGATTCCATGTGGCAGATGAAAAGGTTTTTATCAAAACCATGGCGAGTTTAAGGGTTTTTATTAAAACCGGTGGATGCATTAAGGGTTTTTCTCAAAACCACTCTCGGCTTAATGCAAAGGTCGGAGACACTTATTAATTAAATAACTTAATTAATAAAAAAAATTTAAGGTTTTTTAATTAATTATTTATTTGATTTAGTGATTAAATTATTTTAATAATTTAATGGGTTCTCCACCTAAGGTCTAAGGTCTAAAATACATTTTATTATTTTTTAAATAATCAAAAGGGTTTCATAAACCCTAAAGTTGTTTCGAAGGCGCCAAAATAATATTAATTAGAAAAGTTTGAATTATCCTCCCGTCGATGTCGTGCATAGCATGGAATTTTGGCTATATAAGCCATAACCTATAGTCCAAAGCAATGGTGTGAAAGAAATTCGAATTGCACAAAATTTGGGAAGTAAAAGCTACGGCTATCATTTTTTCACCACGTTTATCCACCGCCAAAGGGTTAAGGAGAAGGAGACTCTTGCTAGCCTTCAAGCTAGCATCGTTGGCCTAGTGGCAATGAATGTTCTGCGAAGGCACTTGAAGGGAGGTCAAGCGTTCGACTCCCGCCGTGGAGTGTGAGAAGAGTTTTTGTGCTCCGATTTTTTTCGGAGGCACTGTTGACCTGCGATTTTTGGAAGCATTTTTTTTGGTAAGGTTTTTTAAATAAAATCTGCATTTTGTTAAAGAAGAAGTGGTTCGGCATATTTATTTAAAATTATTTTTGAGGTTAAATGCTTCTTTGGAGATATAAGGTTGATATTATGTGGTTGAGATTTTTGGCTTGATTTTTGAGTGAGATTTGCTTAGAAGCTATTATTCCTTGAGCATGGTTTAATTAATTTGGAGAAATAAGGTGTAAAAGGATATATTGTTTGTATGCTTTATATTTTTTTTGGTAGTTGACTTCTAAGGATTGGAGTCATAAGGTGTTTTATGGAATAAATATTTTTGTGGTTACTTTTATGATCTAACCCTAACTTGGTGGCAAAGTTGAGGGTGGTGTTGGTAACGAGGTTGAAGAACTATTCTCTTCTTCCTCAAAAAAGGTATGGGCAACTTCTTCCATGTATATTTTTGATGGTGTATTTTTTGAAATTGAGTTTGGAGTGAAAAGGTTGTCTACTAGGTATTCTTGTTGGTGTAAATCCCATTTTCTGGATATTGAAGATTGTTTATGCATTAAAATCATTGATGAGTTTTTTGGGTGAATGCATAATTCTGGTTGAGGAAGAGGAAGCATTTTTGCACTAGGGTTTATGTTAGTAAGTCTTGCTACTTGCATTGAGATGGTGAAACCCTTAGTTGGATTTTTTGATATTGATGGTTGAGTTGCTTCCATAGAGGTTGTTTTGATCAAGTTAATGCTTTACTTGATTCATGTTTTGGGCTTACTCCATTGAGATTGATTTGAGCAAGTTATTCTTTGCATTGGTGATTTATGTTGGTGGCTTTTTTGTTCAAATACCTTTGGAGGGAAAAGGATGTCTACTAGTTTCCTTTTCATGTAGTGATTGGTTGAATGCTTCAAGGTTAATTTTGAGTTGAATGATGTTGGTTAAACCTTGTCTATAAGCATTGTTTTCAAAGCCCTAATTGGTTGAGAAAAGATATTGGTTGTGGAAAGAACATGAGTATCATTGTTATATGAGATATTGCATGGTTGGCAATTGTTGGGTTGTGTTTCATGTTCTTGAGAAAAGCATACTACATCTATCTTATTCTTTTGAGATTGATATTGAGTTGAGATTGATATTGGGAGTTAAGTATAGAACATATTGAGTCTCTAACAATTATCTTTATGTTTCTATGAGATTTGAGATTGAGATTGGGAGTTAAGTATAGAACATATTGAGTCTCTAACAATTCTCTTTATGCTTCTATGAGGTTGATGAATCACATTGGGTCTCTAACAATTCTCTTTGTGGATTCATGCTAAGCAATTTTTTCTTGATGAACTTGTGAGCTGATTTGGACAAGTTCTAGTGAGGACTTGTGAGCTGATTTGGATAGGTTCTAGTGAGGACTTGTGAGCTTATTTGGACAGGTTCTAGTGAGGACTTGTGAGATGATTTGGACAAGTTCTAGGGAGGACTTGTGAGCTAATTTGGATAGGTCCTAGCAGAGGACTTGAGGATAGAGTTGAAGTGGTTCTTTGAGAAGAACCTGAGGACAGTTTTGACAAGTCTTTGAGAAGGCTTGTGTGCAACAGAGATTGATTTGTTCAAGCTTTATGAGTTGAGCTTGGGACAGATATGACAGAGTGAGGAAGACTTGTGCTAGACCGACTGACTGTGTTTAGTACAGGTTGATGAGTTGTTGTGGAGGTGATCAGTGAGGACAGAGGTCTCTTGAGGCTGAGCATTAAGGATAGGAGGTCTTCTGTGGAAAGGAGTTCCATGTGCTAACGAAATAAGATGCAGGTGATCTTCTAAAGTATCATTTCCAAATCTGAGGGTAAGGATCCTCCTTTGGGCATGAGGCTCATAAATTCGTGTTGAGGGGAAGGATTCTCCTTTGGGCGGGAGGCTCATAAATTCATGAGGAGGGGAAGGATTCTCCTTTGGGCAGGAGGCTCATAAATTCATGAGGAGGGGAAGGATTCTCCTTTGGGCAGAGGCTCATAAATACTTGAGTAGGGGAAGGTTTCTCATTTGGGCTGAGGCTCATAAACATTGTAATTGGGAAGGATTTCCAAAGAACTTTGAGAAAGCTTTTTAGAGAAAAGTTTTGTGGATGTAGCCCATGTTGGGTGAACCATGTTAAAATTGGTGTCTCATTGTGTGTTTCTTTATGCATTGCTTTTATATTGCTATTTTTTCATTGCTTTGCGAAGTTGAAGTTAAATAAAGAAAGTAAAAAGAGGTCTTATACTATTCACCCCCCCTCTCAGTATAAGTCTATGTTCTTCAATTGGTATCAGAGCGGGTTCCTTCAAAAAGTTTAACATCTTGAAGGAAAATATTGTAAAGAACACAATGGAATCTACAAGTGGTAATGCAACACCTATTCTTGATGGGGCAGATTTTGGGCTTTGGAGTGCTAGGATGAAGGTTCATCTTATGGCTCTTGGAAATGAAGTTTGAGAAGTGATTGAGGATCAGTATACCATTCCTGAGCATGGTCCTTCTACTAAGGAAGAAAGGCTCCTACATCATAGAAATTAAAATGCAATGAATGCAATCCTAAAGGGTTTACAGAAGGTAGATCTTACCAAGGTGATTCACTGCAAGACAACTAGTGAAATGTGGAAACAGTTGAAGGTGGTTCATATAGGTGATGCAAATTTTTGAAATGCTAAGTTGAGACACTTCAAAGGTATGTTTGAACAACTCAAGATGAATTATGAAGAAAATATTAGTGACTATATGCTTCGTATGGATGATATTGTTAACTCTATGAAGGAACTAGATCTTGAGCTTGCTGAAAATGATATTTGTAATAAGATTTTGAGGTCTCTTCCAAATAGATTTAGTGAAAATATTTTTGCTATTGAGGAAGCTAAGGATTTGGATAAGTTGAAAAAGGATGAGCTTCATAGTATACTTGCATCATTTGAGTTGAGAACTCAAGTGAAGGTTGATGTTAAGAAGGATGTAGCTTTCAAGGCTACCAAGAAATCCAAGGGTAAAGAGCTTCAAGATAGTGATGAGTCTTCTAGTGATGAAGAGGCATATTACAACAAGAAGGGCAAGTTCTCAAGAAAGCACAAAGGTATGAAATATTTCAAGTGTTTCAATTGTGGAAAGTTTGGTCATTATGCTACTAACTGTACTGCTGCTAAGGATGAAAGTGATGAAGATAAACAAGATTATAAGAGCAAGGATTTTGAAAGGCATAGGCATCAAAGGAAGAATAAATATGAGAAAAGCAATCAAGGAAAGAGGTACTCTCACAAACACAAGAAAATTTTCTACCTAGAGAAGGCAAGTAAGTGTTCTAGTAGTGATAGTGAAAGTTCTTCAAGTGATGTTGGAAATGAGATGTTGTTCCTAACAGAAAAAGAAGAAAAGAAACATAGATTTGTCCTTATGAAATGTTTTAGATGTGGAAATTTTGGACATCTTGAGGATGATTACACAAATGATGGATTGATTTCTAGTTATACTATGTATGAGGATGCTTCAGAAAATTGTAAGGAATATCTTTGTATGGCTTTAGAAAAGGGTAGCACCTCTAGTGATAAGAAATCTGAAAAAGTCATTGATGTTTCAAAAGGCAAAAAAATAGAGGAAGTTATAGAGGATGGTGAATTAGATCTTGAATCTAAACTTGTTAGTGCTCTTAGTGCTTTGAAAAAGGAAAGAAAGAAGAATGCTAGACTCAATGATAAATTGGATGAATGTTGTATTGAGAGAGATGAGCTTATAGAAAGTCTTGACTTCTCTATAGCTAAGACACAAAAACTTAAGGATAAGTTAGAGTCTAAGGTTCTTGAGTGTAGAGAGTTGGAGCAGAAAGTGGCTTCCTTGAAAGAGGAAACTAAATAGTACAAGGAGAAGCTTTACAGGTTTGAAGATAACACCAAAAAGGTAAAGTCAATCATCAAAGATCAAAGAAGGACAACAGATAAAATAGGTCTTGGTTTTGGTAAGAAACACATGGAACAGGTTGGCAACTCTGCTGGGGAATCTAGTAAGATATTTTGAAAGGAAGAGAGTTCTGATGAGGAAAGTACTTCAGAAAAAGAGTCCTTGAGTGATAGATGCAAAGAATCAGAAAACAGGAATAAAAAAAAGGGGAGAAATTTTACAGGACCTAAGAGGTCAAATCAAGGAAAGTTTAATGGAAAATGTTTTGCTTGTCACAAGTTTGGTCACATGGCTTCACATTGCATGACTCAAGTGAGGAAGGTAAATGATAGATTCAGAGGTGGTAATTTCTTTCAAGGGTATTGCTACTCTTGTAAACAGTTTGGGCACAAGGCTGTTTATTGCAAGGCTAATAATAGGAACAGGGTTGGTCAGAATAGATGGAGTCAAAGATCAGGTATGCCTCAAAGAAATAACATTATTAGTTGTTATAAGTGCAACAATGAAGGTCACATAGCTAGACAGTGTAGAGCTAAAATTCCAAGGTACAGGAACAGGAACATGGGTATGAACAGGCACAAGAATCAAGACATGGATAAGAACATGAATGATAACAAGAACAACAACAGTGACATGAATAGGAACAGGAATATGGACAAGGAGAACAAGAGAATACATGGTAAGGCATCTATAGACACTGATGAAGATCAGTGCCTAATGGGAGTTTTACTCCCACCCTAGAATTAATCACCTCAACAGGAGGTGGGGGAGAGACTAAGCTAAGAGGCTCATTCTTAGTCCCAAGCCCCAAAGGTGACCCTTTGCCATTGATGACAAAGGGGGAGAGATATGAGTAAGGGGGAGAGCCTCAAGTCAGGGGGAGCTGATTTCTATACAACAATTTTGAGTTTCAGTGTTGTTGAGAAGCATGGTTTGCCATCAATGACAAAGGGGGAGATTGTTGGTAATTTTGGGTTTGAGATCCTAGATTCTTGTCTATGAGTTGTCATTGATGTCAAAAGGAACTAGCATTAATGTCAAGAGGATTTATTGGCTTCAAATGTTGAAGATTCCAAAGAATATTTTCTAGAAGATTCCGGAGAGATTCCATGTGGCAGATGAAAAGGTTTTTATCAAAACCATGGCAGGTTTAAGGGTTTTTATTAAAACTAGGTGGATGCATTAAGGGTTTTTCTCAAAACCACTCTCAGCTTAATGCAAAGGCTGGAGACACTTATTAATTAATTAATAAAACCTTTTTAAGGTTTTTTAATTAATTATTTATTTGATTTAGTGATTAAATTATTTTAATAATTTAATGGGTTCTCCACCTAAGGTCTAAGGTCTAAAAGACCTTTGATTATTTTTTAAATAATCAAAAGGGTTTCATAAACCCTAAAGATGTTTTGAAGGCGCCAAAATAATATTAATTCAAAAATTTTGAATTATCCTCCCACCGACGTCATGCATAGCATGGAAGTTTGGCTATATAAGCCATAACCTATAGTCCAAAGCAAATGTGTGAAAGAAATTCGAATTGCACAAAAGTTGGGAAGTAAAAGCTACGACTATCATTTTTTCACCATGTTTATCCGCCGCCAAAGGGTTAAGGAGAAGGAGACTCTTGCTATCCTTCAATCTAGCGTTGTTGGCCTAGTGGCAATGAATGTTCTGCGAAGGCGCTTGAAGGGAGGTCAAGTGTTCGACTCCCGTCGTGGAGTGTGAGAAGAGTTTTTGTGCTCCGATTTTTTTGGAGGCACTATTGACCCACGATTTTAGGAAGCATTTTCTTTGGTAAGGATTTTTAAATAAAATATGCATTTTGTTAAAGAAGAAGTGGTTTGGCAGATTTATTTAAAATTATTTTTGAGGTTAAATGCTTCTTTGGAGATATAAGGTTGATAGTTTGTGGTTGAGATTTTTGGCTTGATTGTTGAGTGAGATTTTCTTAGAAGCTATTATTCCTTGAGCATGGTTTAATTAATTTGGAGAAATAAGGTGTAAAAGGATATATTGTTTGTATGCTTTATATTTTTTTGGTAGTTGACTTCTAAGGATTGGAGTCATAAGGTGTTTTATGGAATAAATATTTTTGTGGTTACTTTTATGATCTAACCCTAACTTGGTGGCAAAGTTGAGGGTGGTGTTGGTAACAGGTTGAAGAACTATTCTCTTCTTCCTCAAACAAAGGTATGGGCAATTTCTTCCATGTATATTTTTGATGGTGTATTTTTTGAAATTGACTTTGGAGTGAAAAGATTGTCTACTAGGTATTCTTGTTGGTGTAAATTCCATTTTCTGGATATTGAAGATTGTTTATGCATTAAAATCATTGATGAGTTTTTTGGGTGAATGCATAATTCTGGTTGAGGAAGAGGAAGCATTTTTACACTAGGATTTATGTTAGTAAGTCTTGCTACTTGCATTGAGATGGTGAAACCCTTAGTTGGCTGTTTTGAGATTAATGGTTGAGTTGCTTCCATAGAGGTTGTTTTGATCAAGTTAATGCTTTACTTGATTCATGTTTTGGGCTTACTCCATTGAGATTGATTTGGGCAAGTTATTCTTTGCATTGGTGATTTATGTTGGTGGCTTTTTTGTTCAAATACCTTTGGAGGGAAAAGGATGTCTACTAGTTTCCTTTTCATGTAGTGATTGGTTGAATGCTTCAAGGTTAATGTTGAGTTGAATGATGTTGGTTAAACCTTGTCTATAAGCATTGTTTTCAAAGCCCTAATTGGTTGAGACAAGATATTGGTTGTGGAAAGAACAAGAGTATCATTGTTATATGAGATATTGCATGGTTGGCAATTATTGGGTTGTGTTTCATGTTCTTGAGAAAAGCATACTACATCTATCTTATTCTTTTGAGATTGAGATTGAGTTGAGATTGAGATTGGGATTTAAGTATAGAACATATTGAGTCTCTAACAATTCTCTTTATGTTTCTATGAGATTTGAGATTGAGATTGGGAGTTAAGTATAGAACATATTGAGTCTCTAACAATTCTCTTTATGCTTCTATGAGGTTGATGAATCACATTGGGTCTCTAACAATTCTCTTTTTGGGTTCATTCTAAGCAATTTTTTCTTGATGAACTTGTGAGCCGATTTGGACAGGTTCTAGTGAATACTTGTGAGCTAATTTGGACAGGTTCTAGTGAGGACTTGTGAGCTGATTTGGACAGGTTCTAGTGAGGACTTGTGAGCTGATTTGGACAGATTCTAGTGAGGACTTGTGATCTGATTTGGACAAGTTCTAGGGAGGACTTGTGAGCTGATTTGGATAGGTCCTAGTAGAGGACTTGAGGACAGAGTTGAAGTGGTTCTTTGAGAAGAACTTGAGGACTGAAAAGTCTTTGAGAAGGCTTGTGTGCGAGTAGAGATTGATTTGTTCAAGCTTTATGAGTTGAGCTTGGGACAGATCTGACAGAGTGAGGAAGACTTGTGCTAGACCGACTGACTATGTTTAGTACAGGTTGATGAGTTGTTGTGGAGGTGATCAGTGAGGACAAAGGTCTCTTGAGGCTGAACATTAAGGATAGGAGGTCTTATATGGAAAGGATTTCCACGTGCTAGCAGAATAAGAGGCAGGTTATCTTCTAAAGTATCATTTCCAAAGCTGAGGGGAAGGATTCTCCTTTGGGTAGGAGGCTCATAAATTCGTGTTGAGGGGAAGGATTCTCCTTTGGGTAGGAGGCTCATAAATTCATGAGGAGGGGAAGGATTCTCCTTTGGGCAGGAGGATCATAAATTCGTGAGGAGGGGAAGGATTCTCCTTTGGGCAGGAGGCTCATAAATTCGTGAGGAGGGGAAGGATTCTCCTTTGGGTAGGAGACTCATAAATTCATGAGGAGGGGAAGGATTCTCCTTTGGGCAGAGGCTCATAAATACTTGAGTAGGGGAAGGTTTCTCCTTTGGGCTGAGGCTTATAAACATTGTAATTGGGAAGGATTCCCAAAGAACTTTGAGAAAACTTTTTAGAGAAAAGTTTTGTGGATGTAGCCCATGTTGGGTGAACCACGTTAAAATTGGTGTCTCATTATGTGTTTCTTTATTCATTGCTTTGATATTGCTATTTGTTCATTGCTTTGCGAAGTTGAAGTTAAATAGAGAAAGTAAAAAGAGGTCTTATACTATTCACCCCCCCTCTCAGTATAAGCTTGTGTTATTCAAAGAATTGGTAGGCAATTGATAATACCATTCCAATGCCATGCCTCCCAAGATTTTCGGGAATATTTTTAGCAATAGAAAATCATCATGAGATATATCATGACATGTTATTCTAAAAATATGAAGATGCTCTATGGGGTATTTAGTTCCTTTATATATAGGGATAACAAGCATAGGAAAATGCTTTGGATAAGGTTGGGCAACAACTATGGTATCCAAAGGTTGGCTACACATCTCTCGATAGTTATACAAGGGACGGTAGAGGTCTATCTAGTCCATGTGGGAAAATAATTGTTTCACTATGGTTTCAAGACTGCTAGATTATCCACCATGTTGGTTTGGTTGCATAATAGTTTTGGATCTTTGAGTGTAAGATGGTGTAACATGAGGATTTGATGTTAGGTTACTATTGTGCAAAGTATTACCAAGAAGATTGTTGTGAAGTGGATATGGGATAGTATTATGTTGAAATTTTTGTTGTTGATAGTTGACATTTGGTTTTGGTTTAGGTTTCTGCTGATTTGAAATATGTTTATTAATAGCTTGAGAAAATAGGGCAGTAAATTATGGTTTCTTAGGTGGTGGATTAGTTTTTGGTTTATTAATAGGAACTTAAGAATGTTGATTTGTTTTTTTTTGTTGTATGTTTTGAATCAAAGATGACATATTTGCATTTTATGGCCCTACGTGGTCACTTTATTGATCTATAAATGAAAGAGGGTTTGTATGCATTTGAAATGCATTCTCTAAAGTTACCTGTGTCTCGCTAATTCCATCTTTATCTGCTAGTGCTGCTATAGTAAACCCCTCAAGGTTATTTTTTACAAATTTTAGAAGGTGTTCCATAGATTTAAAATTAACATTTCCTTCTAAAGTCACTCTAGGTGATCCATTTTCATCTTCCCTACCAACTTCTTGTTCATATTTTTCAACAGGACTCCCATCATGGTGGTCCTGAGCAACTTCCTCTTGATCTTGTTCTTCAAGAGGGGGATTTTGAGTAGGTGGTCGCTCTGCTTACTCATAATCTATTTGTTTACCACTCCTTAGTTTAGGCATTATGGTAGATTTGGGTTTTAGAAAATATATATGTTCTTATATATATAAATGCAATGGAATTTAAGGGGTATATATTTTATATTTATACCTAATTAATAGAATATATATATATATATATATATATATATATATATATATATATATATATATATATATATAATAATTTTTAGATTTAGATTTTATAGTTTTAATTAGCAAAAATAAAAGAAAATAGGAAATACACAATATTATAATATAAGTATTATGACTTAGTTCTCCATAAATAACTTGTAAATATCATTGACAGGTTCAAGTTCATCAGGTGTCATGTAATGCTCTTCTTTAAATTGAAAGTTATTTTTAAAAAATTGGACAAAGTGTGCTACAGTGATATGATCAACTTCATAATTAGGCACATAAAAATAGAGTTCATGACAATATTCTCGGTATAAGACAGCTCTAGGAACTCTACTGAATCTTATTCTATCAGTCAAAACAACCTCTTGGTCTTCTATACGTGATAGAAATTTGTATACTACAATAGCATTTTCAATATAATCTTCAAAAGTGTATAAATAAGAGGAAATGAGCACTCATTTATCCGCTAGCAATCTATGGAAAGCCCTCTGAAGCTCATGGTAGAAGGATAAATTATCGAAATCTAGGATTCTATCCAAGTTAAACCTCTTGATTTGTCTAAATTCGGGTGCTCTGGACTCAATAATAATTAACCTTTTATCCAATTCATTCCAATGTGTTTGAGATCTAAATATAGGACCTCTAACTAGGGTAGAAATTTCTATGGTTGCTATTTGAACACCAACATTAATCAAAATACCACGTCTTCTATTGTAATCTACCATCTAATGGACTGATAGATCAGGTGACTTAAAATTTTAAATTCTTTTTTTTTTTTTTTAGGATTTTTGTTTTCAAAAGGGTATTAATGTGTTTCACGTCGGGTTCACCAAATAATGTAGGCTTAAAATTTTCACACTCCTTTCCTCTAGGCTAATGGATCCATGCCTTAGAGGGGAATGGGAAAATGGTAAATCTACACCTCGGACGAGAGAGACACTTGAGTCGTGTCCTCTTTGGTGATTTGTCGACGGATGGTGGGTTCACCAGGAAGCATTTTGTGGCAGCTTTCGAGCCTAGGTAGAAGATGTGTTTAATGAATTCATTTTAATTTCAATCACCTAGGTTGGCCAAAATGAAACTAAACTATTATATATGCAATTTTTACAATTTATATGAAGACAACAAATAGAGAGATAATTAAATGTAGCTAACAGAGTATTTTGAAGAAATTAGAAATGACTTACCTAGTTTCGGATGTATGATGAAGGTTATATTTTTGAAGCAGTCCAAAACGTCTACAATTTTTTGTAATCGCCTGAAACTCGACAAAATCGTCTGCAATTGTGTAGGATCATCCAAAATCGGATGATATCATCTAAAATCAGGCTAAATCGTCTAGTAATTTTATCTGAAACCTACAACTACACAAGTTGATGCCAAAACATAGAGAAATATCACAAAATATAGTATAATTTATTTATCAGTATGTAAATGAATATTTTTGATGAATTAGCAACCAATTTTCAGATTTAATCGAGAATAACGACTTATACTAACAGGAAAAGGGATAAAAAATTGTTACCTATTGACAACATGAGGTGAACACCAGATGCATTATAAATAATAAACTAATATAATGCAATTTAACTAAATAAAAGGGAAGAAAATGCAAACTCTAGATCATAATTGCCCCCAAGAGGGCTGCAAACATGATCATCTCTAATCCAGCAAGATCGCCTCCAATCAACATAGGATCATTTACAATCGGGATGAGATCATCTGAGATGATCTGAGTTTCTTTTGACTGATGCACAGTGAAAAACCTACAAATGAGCTGATAAAAACTATGAAAATGATTCTTGAAACTAGTAGGATTTGGGTTATAGGTACTTGAACAGCCAAGGGTATTGCATTAGCAAAGCATAGGTTTTATAGGGCTAGGAAGTTAGAGGGTTGGTATTCATCCCAATCTGGGAGATATCCAGTGAGAGGATATTTAACAGCCTCAACAAACTTATGCCCAGATAAGATAGGAGGTTGGAACTAATTTTATTACACTTCTATTCTTGCAAATTTTTGTTTTAGATGAAATCGTCTGGACATTCGACTCTAGATGATTTCATTCAATTAGGGATGATATAGTCAAATCGATGATGATATCTTCCAACGGTAAAAACAAAGCCTATTTGTGGTGCAAAAATTGAGGCAAGTTGTTTAAAATATAGTTTTGAGGTAAATTTTGGATTTTTAACCTTATGATAAATTGACTGCATCATTTTTAGGGTGTTACAAGGTAAACTAAAGGAAGTGTGTGTTGGACCTTTGACATCAACACCACGACCAACTGTGCATACAAAAATAGCTTCTGCAAAACCTACAGCATCGACGATGATTAGAAATGACCAGAAGGTCAAGGTAAAACTGAGCAAAAAAGAGATAAATGAAATTCTTGAAGTAGCCAATGCTAATGTCTCTAGTCCCATGGACAAAGGGATATGCACAAAATGGAGTTGAGGAGGCACCTCAGCATACCTCGCATGTTTCTTCAATGGGTCATCTACACCATAGGTGACCATCCATTTGGTTAATCTTGAGCTAGCAGAGTATATAGTGCAGAATGTGACATTCATACCTTTTATCAAGACTACACAAGACATGGGCCGACCTCAAGCCCATTTATTTCCCGTACGAATGGTGGTACCACTGGGGGTGCCATCCAACTAAACAACTTTCATCTATGGAGGTATTTACCAACTTGCTAATCACATGCCCATAGATGAGGATGATGATGAACCATTCTCAGTGAATGTTCATTATTTTTCCAATCCAAATTTTGCCTTGCATTATTTTAAATTTTACCATTGGAATGGTTACGATCTAGACTTATTCGAGCAAGGGTGTTGAACTCTATATTAACCACAATATTAGTTTTCAACTGATAGGTTTGGATTGTGCTACCATATAAGAGGACAAGATGATATTTTAGTAGTATCTCTTGATCGTTTGAACCTCATTTTAGGGGATAACATGGATTAGAATCCTTTTCATCCTAACCCTTCCTACATACGAAGGGATAATAGGTTGGTGACTTATGTCTCTATAGAATCACCTAAGATATATCATGACAACATCATGGTAGGGGTCAATCTAGGAGAAATTCCAAGAGCCAACTTGGAGAATGAAAGTCATGAAGCTATCGATGACACTGGCAGGCAAATCTAGAATCTAAGCGTAATAATAAACACTAAATCAAAAGTTTCTTCTAAGGAATTTAAAGCATAGTCCATCTCTGAAAGCGATGGACCAAATGGTGATTCTAGAATATATGATGATGAGGAGTCCTTAAACGATGAATAATGTGAGTATGAAACTGAGTTGGCCTACTTAGGCCCTCTACATTTACATCATATGTTACCCGTGGAGCCAGTGGAAATGGATGAGGGATTCATCATTGATGATAGTATCTTTGAGGAGAGGGCCTACCTTGGACCTCATCTCGCTCATCACTCAATTCCAATAGGTAGGGGTGAAGGACTCATATATGATAGCGATGATAAGGATGAGACTGAGAGAGCCTATCTTGGGCCTCACTATTTACGTCATCATCATAAAACGGTTGACATCGATGAGATGTATCGGAGAGTCTATCCTGGACCTCGTCTCAAAGGGAGACCATCCAATTTGGATGTGACTTATCACATAGTATTCCCTAATCTACCTACATATCAGTAGCTCCTTGAGCCTAACGATCCCATGTTCTAGTCTATCAATAGTCCAGATTCAAAAATCCCCATACCCCAAAGCCACATCTTGGGTATGCGAGTAGCACTAATAATGTAGAGTTGCAAAAATGTGGTCTTGGAGATCTAAACCATTTTAAACATGGTCTCCATTTATTTGACCACTCCACTCCATAATCCAACCATCCCTTCTAAACCATTGTGTCTTAATCTAGACACTATTGATTGGGATAGCACTGATTCACCTCTAGAGCCTACATATTTCTTCCCTAACGAAGAAATGTTATAACTATTTCATTTTGCACTAGGTTGCACACATGATGTTTATCACATTGAGAGTAATTCTGATGTAGGACATTTAAAATCATTTGATGACACCCATCTGATCCCTACACCTCATCAGCTTGAGGAGGGATCACATATGTCAGTAGAGGAAACCTTTGATGTGGATATCAATGATGATCCCACTAATCCTAATAAGGTTAAATTCAAAGAGATTCTATATCCTGATGAGCATGCCATTCTCATCCCTCTACTAAAATAGAGACCTAATATTTTTTTCTCGGACATATAAGGATATGTCAGGTCTAGATTCAAAATTGGTTACTCATAATATTTGGCTATACCCCTCTAAAAGGCTTGTCAAGCAGAAGCTTAGGAAGATACATCCAACCATCATTTTAATGGTTAAATACGAGTTGCAAAATTTGTTGTATGTGGAGTTTATTATCTCCATTGACTATCCAAAATGGGTATCAAACATAGTACCTATAGGAAAACCTGATGGAAGGATCTATATTTGTACAAATTTTAGAGACCTCAATAAGGCAACACGAAAGGATTCATTCCCATTTCCCAACATAGATGCAATTGTAGGTCATGAGATTCTCTCCCTGATGAACAGTCTGTATGGGTACAACCCAATTTGGATTAAAGCTGAAGACCAGCACAAAACCGCGTTCACAATGCCATGTGAGACATTTTTTTATAAGGTTATGCCATTCGGTCTTAAAAATACTAGTGCCACATATCAGTGAGCCATGACATACATATTCCATGACTACATGTAAAAAATTCTCAAGGATTACATCGATGAATTATTGGCAAAGTCATTACTATGAGAAGAGCATGTTGAGGTCCTGAGAAAGGTCTTCGATCACCTGATAGAGCATAATGTTAGGTTGAATCCCAAGAAGTGCATATTTGGCATAACTTCAGGAAAACTCTTGGGATTCATCATTTCTAAACGAGGGATCTAAGTTAACCCAACAAAGGTCAAGGCCATTCTTGAAATGCATTCTCCCACCAATATCAAAGAGCTAAGAATTCTATAGGGTAAAGTAGCATCCATAAAGTGATTTATTGCACAATTATCAAATAAATGCCAACCCATGAATTGAATACTACACAAGGGGGTCTCCTTTAGTTGGGATGAGGACTGTCAGAAGGCCTTTTATGAAATTAAGTAATACCTAGAAATGCCACCAGTGCTAGCTCTACCAAGACCAGATGTGCATTTCTTGCTATATATCCACTATTAAATTTGTATTGGGAACCATGTTGGCCCAAAAGAACATGCAAGACAAAGAGCAAATGATATATTACATCAGTTGCACCTTGGTGAGTTATGAGCTAGGGTATGCATATGTGGAGAAGCTATTTTTAGTAGTGGTGTTTGAAATTAAAAAATTGCATCATTACATGCTAAGTCATACTATGCATGTGATATCCAAACAAAATCCTTTGTAGTATATGATGAGCAAGACCTATCATAACACATGTACTACAAAGTGGATCATACTATTGACAAAATTTGATTTGGAATTGATCATCTAAAAGTTCATCAAGGGACAAGTCATAGCTGATCAGCTGGCAGAGGCACCTCTTGAAGATAGTAGACCTCTTGTCATAGAGCTTCCTGATAATGCAGTCTTTGCGTTATCGCAATCTCCCAAATATGAAGAACAAGATAACAAAGCTAACATGACTTTATTCTTTGATTATTTGAAGTGTGAGCAAGGGGGTGGTGCAAAAATTGTCTTCTTCATGCCACAAGGTTCTCCAATTACCTTGTCATTTAAGCTAGACTTTCCTTGTACCAATAAAAATGTTGAATAAGAAGCCCTAATCTTAGGCCTCCAAACAAAAATCACCATGAAGATTAAAATATTAAACATATTTGGTGACTCCCTTCTCATTGTTAATCAGGTTAAGGGACTATTTCAATGCAGGTGTCCTATCCTAAAATATTATAAGAATCTTGTTGACACTTATCTAGCCTAGCCAGAGTGGTATGATATCGAGGTAATCTCTCGTACGTCGAACATATTCGTAGATACTATGGCATCTTTGGGATCGCTAATCCCTCAGAATCCATCTACTAATTTTACTACCATTCATGTAAAGATGCTCTCGCATGCTGCAATGCAACGTGAGGCTTCTAATAACAAATAATTAGTCAACATGATTCATATAGAACCAAACCATGAGTGGTTCTATAAATCCAGAGACTTTCTCAAGAAGGTACCCTAGGTATTTTTTATCTTGCAAGGTCCTATGGGGAATGGCACCACCATTCACCACAAGGTTGTATCCCGGTTTGCATTTGCACATAGCAAACAAGGGGAATAAGTCATCTTGTCAATTGAGATATAAGCTTATCATAATTGGATGTCACAATTACATGACTTCCTTAAGCTTGGTTTAATCCCTCAAGGATTTTTGCGTGTCACAAAATGCACATTTAAATATAAAGCGACAAAGTATGTCTTGCTAGGAGACATCTTATACCATCGAAGCTACGATGGAGTTCTATTTTGTTGTCTTGAGCCTCAATAATCAGCTTGGGAAATATCACAAGCTCATGACGGTACATGTAGTGGCCATTTTAGTGGCATGGCCATCATCAAGTGCATCCTTTTAATGGGCTATTATTTGCCCACTATAGAGAAGGATTACACCGCGTATGTCAAGAAATGTGTTAAATGTCAGCATCATGCTAATCTTATGCACTTGCCATCATAGGCCTTACAACCCATTGAAGTGGCTTTGCCATTTGCTCAGTGGGGTTTGTATCTAATCAGTAAGATCTCTTCCTCATCATCAGGCTAGCATACATTTATTATAATATCTATTTAGTATTTTACAAAATAGGTGGAAGAAATCCCTTTAACAATGACAATTGGAGCACGTATTGTGGAGTTCATACTTCATAATATCATCAGTCATTTTAGGATACCATCCAAGATAATATTGGATAATGGAACGTCATTCAAGAAAAAAATTGTAAGGGCTTTAACATCCAAGTATAATATGCAACATATATTTGTGACTCTATACTAGCTACAGGCAAACGAGTAAGTTGAGGCTTCAAACAAGATAGTGGTAGCCATATTGAAAAATATAGTATAATATAACCACAAATATTGGTATATAGAGCTACCCCTTGCATTATGGGCTTACATGATTAGCATATGGACACCCACTAGGGCAACCCCATTCTCACTAGTATATGGTGCTAAGGCCATTATGCCCTTAGAGTTGGAGATTCCAACCCTGCGCATCGTAGTGAAAGAGTTCATCAATGATGACACTACGCGGTAAGCTCACCTCAATCAACTGATGCTTCTTGATGAACATTGTGTGAATACCCTTGAGCATCTCCACGTTTATCAAGAATGCCTAAAACAAGCTTATAATAATAAATTCCATCTAAGAGACTTTAAAGTTGGTGATCTTGTACTGAAATAGAACCAATAGAACTCAAACCTGCTACTGCACTTTTGAGATAAATTTACAACTAACTGGTTAGGTCCATATATCATCTTAGAGAAGATTGGACCTGGAACATATCGCCTAACATCGCTCAAAGGTGTTGAAGAGCCTAAAACTCTCAATATCCTTCATCTTAAGGCATTCCACACATAAATTCAAAAAAATCAAAAACATGGAAAATTTTAAAATCCATAAAAATAAAAAAGCAATAAAATCTAAAAACAATGCAAAACATAAAAATTCAAAAACATTTGCATCATGTATGTTATGTTGCACATACATTCATTTAATTGCATTGCATTAGGCATATCCATTCATTGCACCTTACATTAGGATAGGTTGTGTTTGCAATCTTACAAATGACACCACGTTTATATTTCAATCATTCATCTATGCATCATCATCATCCATCACCCTTGTGAGTAATTATGTTTCCCAACACAACCCCTCCCGTTGCTATGAGGAATATACTAGGGTTTTTCGATCACTCAACCATACTTAGTGGTCTTCTAAAATTTTTGTAGAAATCTTGCTTTGCTTTTGAGGATAAGGTCTAGTTTTGATAGCACTTAGCATATCAAAATCCCATCACTAATCAAACACATTAACAATCCTAATTAGGGCAAGGAAATATAAACACTACAAAGTGGTCCTGGTCACCTTAAGTGAAAGGTTTTGTTACTTTCTTATTTTGTTATGCGCAATGGTCTAGAGTGTTAATCATTGGCAAAAGGACAAGTTTCCCCTACCCAAGAAATCCCTTGCTTACAAAAAGGAGCAAAATCTAAAAGTCAAATAAAATCCCTTGCTCAAAACAAAAGAAAAACAAAATACAAAATAAATAGTGATTTTTATCACTATACATGAGCAAGTATCCCAATAAATCAAAAGAAAAGAAGGGGGTGAAGAGCTTGAATCCTTGGAATGGTCAATACTCAAAAATCATAGAGTGATCCCCAATATAGCAATGGGTTGAATGAATCTTGCCTGACATTGGGGTAGGTCTAAGCAATTTACAATTGAGCTAGCTTTAGGTGGCTTGTATTGCATAGTGGTCTAGTCCAACTAAGTCCAAACCTAGTATCATGGTGAACATTTGGTGATCCTCATTACAAAAATGGGCTGAATGAATCCCGCCTGGGAATGAGGTAGTCTTATGTATTATCTAATATATTCATTTGTACACATAGGGATAATGAATAGCTTGGTCTTCATTACAACAATTTTATCTTTCAAAAGTCTAGTATAGTTATTATACAACTTTTGATAAGTCAACTAGGGTGTTTGAGTTTCATGGAAAACCTCAAAAATTTCCAAATAGCAACAAATCATCAAGCAATCAATCATTAATTTCAATTTTATTTTTATTAGATTTTATTTATTAAGGGGTGTTCATAACATAGAACATATACCAGATGAATATCAACAATGATATTTAGACGACCACTAACTATTTTGTGCATATATTTTAACTTACAAAAGCTTATAAAGGAAATAATATTTTAATTTACATCGCACATATAGATGTTTAATTGGTTAATTATTATGATAATATTTATCAATTACATTCATAATTGTTATAAATTATGTGGTGTCATCCATTATATTGTTAACTCGCATTGCATTAATTCCTTACGTATTAAGTGATTAAAGTATATAGTTTCATTTACATCAGATTAAATCATGTAAATAATGCATCACATACAATGGCATTCATCACATCGTAACATCATAAATTAAATGCATACAAGTAAATAAAATTAAACATGCATTTAACATCTAACATTGCATCCATATGCATCTCATAAAAATAAAACAATAAAAATGTACACATATAATGAGTCATAATATAAAATTCTGATCATATATATATATATATATATATATATATATATATATATATATATATATATATATATATATATATTATGTGTGTGTGTGTGTGTGTCAAAAAGGAGTACATAGATGTCTCAAATGCCCGTAGTCTACAACTGCGTAGGCACTCAAACCTTAAACTAAAAATTATACAAATATATGATAAATTTGTACTACATAGGGATTGTGCCCCCTGTCTGTGAGTCTCCTCAACCAACTCTACCCTCCCTATGAGTCCACCTATAATTGGTGTCTATGGACCTCTCTGTCATGTGAGTCCCGTGACTAGATCGTGTAGATGACTGCCCTATCTCCCGTGTCCTGGTCTACTGTAATCCTGTAGTTGAGGGTCTCTTTGGCACTACACCATCGAGCAGTATGACCTCTCCTATTGAGAGAGTTATGTGAGCCACGTCTAGTGCATGCTACCTGGTACCCTCCTAGATGAGGGCATGTAGTATCCAAATCTCTGCTCCCATATCCAATCCTAATCGTACCTGTACAACTAGAGTGATAGGAGCAACCTAATAAGTTGAGGGACCTACCCTCACATATTGGAGCAAGTCCTACTCTATGGTCATAACATCCAACTGAGACCAGAGAAGATCACACTGCCCAGTGACTTCTATATTTGTATTGGTAATGGTAATCTATGCTTGGAGAGTTGCCCTCTCCTCCTCATACCCATGCCACTGCACCTAGCCCTCTATGAGCTGACCCTATACTACTCTCAACTATGCCTATAGGGTAGCCACATATGTATCCCTCTAGAATTTGAGTCCTCATAGTCTAAAGTTGTGATTGCAAGATAACCACCTAGGTTCTAAGCTAAGATACCTCATCGTTAGCTTCCTCCTCGGGTGCCTCCTCACCCTCCTCAACTTGGGGCTTCTCCTCTACTATAGCCTAGAACAATCCACTCTCTATCCTCTAGAAAGTATGTAAACCTATAGGATCCTCATTGATTTCCTCTATGCCTGCCTCATCTCTAGCTCTTCCTAGTGGGTCGCCACCCTACCATAACTAGGTAGTCCACTAGGCATCATAATTCATTGTGGTCTCAGAATCTGTAAGCCCTGAATCCTAGAAGGCGTCATCCTCATCTTCTAGTGGAGTCACCTACATCCAAGAAAATTCTCTCTCCATATTAAGGTGGTGATAAATGACTAGCTCATCTAGGAGGTCTTCGCATATCCTAAACTTCCTAAGGACATGTGATAAGTGAAAAAACTCATGTATCATGGGCTTACACTCGAGAATCCATCTATCACATCGTGCTCATATCAAATTCCTATTTGTATTTTCCCATGCTATATAGTCCATGTAAGGGCATCGTAGAACCTAACCTACCCTTAGCCCTATCAACCGATCCATGTAATACTGGAGGTCCCCTACATGGGACCTACTCCTAAATCCCTCAACCTCCCTAGGTCAACATGCAACATAGCATTAGCACTCCTCTTTGATGTATCCAATCCATAATGGTAGTCCTCTAAGGTGATCAATAGTATTACACTCCTAGGCCCATATCTGGAGCAGTAGATTATAGTCAACTCCAACATGGCTCCATTGGATGATTCGTTATAACTCGTCCTAGAGATGTGTAAGTAGAGCACCCCCCTAAGAGAGAATCAGTGGCTACCATGTGGTGCTAGCTAGAAGGTCTTATGTCCTAGAAAGGAGGTTCCAAGGTAACTTCACTTTAGAGGTATCTAGTAGCACAATATGCATGATGAGCTGCATCAATACAGTACTCATCGTGAGAAAACCTACTTGTAGTATCGATACTCAATGTGCACCCCACCATGCTCAGAATCCAACTGCACCTCATCACTCCTGGTATGAAATATCCTCTAAAAAATTGAATCCTTCACCATAGTGGATGAATATGTGATGGCCTCATCATCGATGGGGATACAAAATATGTGGTAGACATCCTCCAGAGTCACTGTGATCTCACCTGTGGGCAGGTAGAAGGTGTTGGTCCGTATATCCTAGCGATGGACCAAGGTAGTCATATATGCCTGATTAACCCATATGGAAGGTAGTTGTAGCACATAGCCAAAGCCTATGGCACCAAAATAGTCCCACTCAACATAACTCAGTCCATCGTAGACCTCATAGAGGAGATTGAGCTCCCTCACTCTAGCAGTCAACCTCTAAAGAGCGATAATAATAAAAATCACTTAAAATATCAAAAAAATAAAAAATGCGATTAAAATGCAAATAAATTCAAAAAATCCTTCAAAAAGGCAAAACAAATCACAAATATATTCAAAATTTCCAAAAAAAATCAAAAATCTTACTTAGAAAATTAAAAAATATCAATTAATTCAGTCCAAATAAAAAAAAATCAAAAAAATTTAAAAAATTTCTAAGGTTGCTCAACCACGACTGTCACCCATGGCCGGTGGCAACGGTTAATTTTTTGACCATTTAAATTTGAAGTCAACCACGGATACCAACCGCAACTATGGGAAATACCTCTATCGAGGTCATTTTTTGTCCCATTAACCCTAAAACTAAAAAAAATAAAACCCTCCCCAACTAACTAGCCTAGTCTAAACATAACTAGGGTGAGGTTCATTACCAACAGTTTAGTGAGTTCATTTTGTTCATTAATTAATTTTGTTCATTTTAAGTTGGTAATTCAATGAGTGAGGTTTGAAGGGCTACCTTCGTAGCATCAGCTCTGCCACTGGTAGATGCCTCTAGTTGGTCAACCATGGGTATAGGTAAATTTTGGCAACGTTTCATGTCAAATTTTTTCTTTTTACCTCTCAGATCTCTCTCTCTCAATAGTTGCAATGGAAATAATGAATTTTAAAATTACGTATTTTCTTTTATATTTCCAATTTGGCCCTCAACCACGGCTAGTAACTGCTGGTGCAAAATTAGGGTTTTTCGATCATGGGTCAGAGACATGGCTAAGTAATTTGCCAAAATTAGCTGCGGTTGACAACCACGGCTAACAACTAGCAATAAATGCCCTATAAATTTCACCATGACGGGCTTAAAAATACAAAATAAAAAATATTCAATGGGACAAAACCCTAAAATGTTTCAAAAATAACAAAAAAACATTCACATAATTCAAAATTCAAATGTGCCTCTTATCCAGTTATTTACCCTATACACTTGGCGGTTGTAGCAACTTGTGATCCATGCAATCTAGAAATATGAGTAAATTACCATAAGGTCATTTGGGGTAAATTAGTCATCGTTGACTTGAAATGACTTCACTTCAATCCTAAAGAAGGCCACAATGGCCAGACTGCCCCATCGGAATGAGGTGTTCATTTATTTTCTTCTATGAAATTTTTAGAAGATCATCGGCAATAGTGATTCAACACAAGCCTAATTGGAATTGCTATCATTTTGATTCCTTAAGAAGGCCATTACGGCAAGACTACTCCATGGGATAGAGATGTACAATTACTCTTAATAGTTGAAATCACAACTGAATTAGGCCTTGCCAAATAATAACAAAGTGTAAAAGTCTTAAACTAATCAAATTATTCATCATGGTCAAGCAACTCATCGCTTCATTCAATATCCTACCCTCATTGACTCGTCCCTTGAGGGGGTAGTCATAATATCAATAATCATAATCAAATTCAACAAGATATCACTCAATCTTGTCAAATTGCATTTGTCTTATGAATCATTGCCAACAACTATCATAAGTTTACCCTTTGCTGGGGCAAAAAGCAAATATGATAGTTAAGTTAGTAGCTTCCACCTATCGAAATGATTATAGCCTGATCACCATGGATACACAAAATCTTTGCAAATCAAGCCTTCCCTTAGTTGTAAGCAATGATTCTAAGATGTGTATCCTTTTGCAGGACTAGGCATCTAATGTTGATCATATCAATGATCATCATTTGATCTACAACATGGCTTTATGCGGTCTATTTTTGCTCAGCATTGTGCTTTCGCACAGTGCATCCCAAATGGGGTATTTGTAGACACCTAAAATATGTCATGTGTAGGGAATTACACATATGGGCATCGTAACATACCATATGAATGATCTTAGACCATTCCAAGATAGAGCAGTGGTTTTAACCACTCAATTTAGGTAGCTTTGGCCTACTCAACCTTAGCCATAGCTGACACCCACGACTAATAGATCTAGCTGCACCTTAGAGCCACAGTTAGCCTTGAAACTATTTTGAATTCCTGAGCACAGCCAAATTCAGTTACAATGGCCATGGCAACAAATTTCAAGTAGTTTCAAGTGAGAAAGCATCCAGAATCTTCCTCCCAACTGATCCAACCTCCTAGTTCTTGGTATTGGCTTCCCAAATAATTTAGGATTATGAATTGAGAGTGCTATAAGACCCCCCTCCAAATTGGGAAAAAGTCTAGAGAAAGTATCAATTTTCATGCAGTGAAGCCCTATCAAATTGGAGAGCCATTTGCAACCCTTGAGGATTGCCTATATGCTACCAATTTAGAAATCATGACTACATGTGAACCTATGGAGGTTTCAAGAACTTAAGGATATCCTTCATCCACAATTGAACCACTTCCACTACAAATTTAGAGGATCTACACCGCCAATTAGTTCCAGAACATACAAGAAACCCTTGAACATCAATTACCCAGAGGAATTCAAGATTTAGGTCCTAGTTACAAGAGAAAGAGCATTTTCACCTTAGCCACGACTGCCAACCATGGCTAATAGAGTCATCTACACCTTAGACCCATGATGAGGGTTTGACATTCAATTTTCTTGGTTTTAGCCATAGGAATTTCATTCAAAACATACAATTAGGTAGATCTGACATAGATTAGCTTTCTTTCATGCTTTTGTATGATTAATTATAGAAATTAGAGGTAGCTTTGATCTATTTCCTTCTATTTTATCAATTTGCACTAGTTTCATTAGATTCACTTCATTTCAAGTTTTAATATCAGATTATGCATCATAATAGTTAAATTTATTGTTTTCTTAGAATTCTTTATAGTAATCTAGAGGTTTTGTAATCATATTTACAAGTTTACATGCTTTCTTGCTATATTTGTACCAATTTATGCAAATTCCTATCAAGAGCCTCATCATGAGAGGCCTCATTTGCTTCTAATCCTTTTATATTATTTCTTGAATGTAGTTTTATAGGATCTTAGCATATTCAAAGCATTCTTGGCAACATATTCCTCCAATCGATTGAGAAAAAGTCTTCCTTGAGCCTTGAGCAGTTCATGTCTACAATAAGAGCCTGTGTATTGCACCATACCCTTTGAGGGAATCAAAATATTGTATCAATTGTATCAAGGAATTTGGTATCCCTAAGAGGGACATATTTGTAATGGATATTTGCAATGATAATATAAAGAAGTTGTTCTTTCTTGTCATATTCATTGTTATTCATCTTTTCATGCTTTAATGGTTGGTATAAGTGATGCAATAGCCTAGGTGTATATTTTTAGGGTGGTACATATATCTACCAATTTTAATGCTTAATGAGTGTTGCATTAGCTATAATGATCTATTTTGAAGAATTTGATACCACTTTTATGTTGTTGATATGTAGCACTAGGTAAAAACACCTCACCAAAGAAGGGGTACTTGAAAAGGGAAGTTATGACTTAGACAGTTCAAGGTAACATGAATGACTACCCTCATATAGATATGCATGATCAGTTTAGGGACAATCATCAACTAGCCAACCACCAAGAGCCGAAGTTGGTAGCTTAGAAATCTATCATAAATTCTTTGGTTGAGATGGGTGATTGGGTTGATGGAAATAACTCTCGCCTTGTTTGGTGCACTTGATTTCTTGTTTTATTTTGTTGTTTTCCAAGTAGAAATAATTGGTTGAGGGACTCCATCGAAAAAGGGTTATATGGAAATAGAGGGTCTATTATCCGAAATCCGTTCAAATCACCATTCTAAGGTTTAATATTAGCATAGGTATTTATTTAAATGTCTTGATTTAAATAATAAAAGGCTTTTATTTTGATTTAAATGATAAAAGGTTTTCATTTAAATGAAAAAAGGTATTTATTTAAATGTTTTGATGATAAAAGACTTTTTTTATTTAAATGATAAAAGGTTTTCATTTAAATGTTTTGATTTAAATGAAAAAAGCTATTTATTTAAATTTTTTGATAATAAAAGGATTTTATTTTGATTTAGATGATGAAAGGTTCTTATTTAAATATTTTGATTGTAAAAGGTTAATGAAATATTTTTTTTGTTATAAGTTATTTAAAGAAATATGATTAAGTTTGTGAATCCAAATTGAAGAGGAGCATTCGTTCCTTACACCTCCTTAGAAGTATTATTATTTCAATAAAAGATCTAGAAGACTTGATATTTAAGGAAATTGTTAATATATAAAAATAACCCCACCATCGCTAATCGCCATGGGTGGATCGGAGCACATTTAATGTAGTGGTTGGCATTAATGCTAGAAGGGACGTTGGATGGTGGGCAGATGAGAATTTCCTCATGTTAAGAAGGAAAAATGATTTGGAATAATGATGCTAGTTATTTTTCAAAAAATTATGAAGCTCTGGACTGAGGTGAGAGATATGATAAGGATCGAAGTTGATAGTGGTTGAAGACACTCCATATATGACCTTAAGCTATCAGGTTGGATTTGGTTTTGATTTTTTAGTAGATTTTGGTTTTAGAGTGTTAACTTATTTTCTTTCATTGTAATATTTCATTAAACCTCTGTTAGAACTTAGTAGGAGTTGTATGCTTAAAACACCTACATCCTCCATTTGAGGAGGGTCATTGTTGCTTGTACTTGTTGACTTCCTAAAATTTTTCACTATGTTGGGAAGTTGTTTGTGAATGGCCTATTGGTAACATCATCTGCATTATTTTAACCATATTGTTTGATAGATGTTGGAATTATCCTAGATGTCGTGTCTTGTGTTGCTTGCTATTAGTGCCTTACCTAACTCCAAGCCATTACATCATCTATTAAACCTTTATTATTTCATTATTTGCATCCATTGGTGATCGTTGTGGCTGAGATGGACTCCTTTGTTTCACCATCAAACCTTGAGTTGCACCCGTGTAATACTCCGAGCTCTATGTGCTTTTTGTTGTATCTAGTTAAGTGTGTTTCCATGTAGGGAAAGGTTTGGGATTATTCCATGGCTATCCTTGAGCTACTATAGTTTATTGTATGTGAAAGGTGCACTCAGGTGAAATGTATTTATGGTATTTCATGAGAACTATCCTATATGGGATATGCTCAGGATCAAAAGAGGTATATGGGATGTTAAAATCTCGTATTTCTTTGAACATGACTCATGGTCATGTTCAAGATCTTCATGGTCGTTATGTCATAAGCATTGTTGCTTAGTGATACATGTCGATTGGTTGCACCCTTTAATTGTGGTTGGTTTGCATGTGAGTAGCCATCGGGCAACGCATGACTAGGTTTTAAACCCTTGTCATTAGCCCTATTCCTAGTTCTTAAGAAATTTATTCTTCTTTTTAAGCCTTTAATATTGATTTATGATTAACTGAAATGAGGTAAGTCAATGAAATAATGATTAAAATTAATTAATTATGAAAGAGTTTTTAAATTAGTTGATTTTTAAAGGAATGTTTAGGATAATTTATTTATAAATGAAGGTTTATATGAATTGATTTTTAAATTAAGTTTAGACCAATTGATTAATAAATGAATGTGTGAATTATTTGATTTACGGATGTATGTTTACATCAAATGATTTATAAAAAATGTTTGGTTTATCAAAGAAAGTAGATGATAAGTATTTAGTTAATTAGGGTTTATGGGGCCCTATTTAGTTAAAGATAGTAGATATTATGTATTTAGTTAATTGCAATTTATGGGGCCCTAGTTAGCTAAATAAATTAGATATTAAGTACTTAGTTAATTAGGTTTTATGGTTTAATTTGTGTTTTCAAATATTGGGCCTCACTGGACTGAACGCTTGTCCCTTTCCTGGTTCTTTCAATGACATAAAAGGTTTAAAATGATTGTGGCATGGTGGTTATAGGGGTAGACTATGCGAAGAAATGTGTGGCTGCTTTCGGGGTGGACAATGCAGAATACTATGGCAAACATAAAATCCAGACAATGTACCCAGATTCATGGTGGCTACTTAATCCAACCATGTAAATTTTAAAACAAAAATTAGGATTTATGGGGCCCTAGTTAGCTAAATAAAATGTATATCATATAATTAAATCAGTTAAAGGTTTATGAGGACTTGATTAAACTAAATAAGAAGTAATTTTAATTGGGGGAAATTCTTATATTCAAACATGAACCTTGGAATGACTAATGAGATGATATGATAAAACAAACGATGGTTTTCTTAGTTGTTTAATCAATAATCTATAAAGACTTATTGGTGATTGTATAGTTACAATTTGGTATGTTAAATGCACTAGATTAAATGATCATCTAGTAAATGCATGATTCATAATTACATGAGTTGTACTGATCCCTTACTAATATCAATGAGCAAATGGGAAGCTAAATGATCAAGAGAATATCAGGATTCAAGACATATATATACCTATGTTATGATTGAAACATTACTAGAGCAACTTTTTTTAACTATTTATGTAATGTTATTCCTTTAAAAAATATGGACTCTTTTACCATACTCAAGGCCATGTAATAATTATAGACTGATGAAAGTGTATATCCTGATTGTAATTTATAATTTTTCTTATTGATTAATGATGTTAGCTTTCATTTTATATACATGATTTAGATAGATCTATTTCTTTCAATCATATATTTTATAGTTTTGTACCCTTATTCCATGTTTGTTTTAAATTGATAGATTTAAATACTTTCTCTTTGATGTTGATTCTTTGATGTCTAGAGTGTTATGTGTTAATAGAGTAGGATATCTTAGGGGATTATGGTATCCTTTAAGGTCAAATTAGGTGAAATTAGCTTAGATAACTAAATTGTTTTACTTTCACCACCTACTTGTTTAAAAACGAGACAATTATATATGAAAGGATTGGACTAATCTGTCATAATGATAGGATGAGTGGTATATTTTCTATATGTGCCAATACCCACACATAATGGTTTCTGTGGAGTAAATAGATGAGTGTACCCTTCAAATTATTGAAGGAGATAAGCTAACCCTAACTAGGATGTGGTTATAGCTATCGCAATACACATAGTAAGATTTATGCGTGTATGGTATGGAGATGGGTATTCCTAAATTAGATGCTAGATAGGAGGTTGGTGTAGGGTGAAAATATAGATGACTTGAATTGGGTTAGCTTAGATATCTTTACAGTATTATGGTAGTGTTTAGCATTGTTGTGTTATTTTTTAGTCTTATATGTTTATTGCAAAAAAATAGCAACCCCTTTAGTCAAATTTTGGGTTGCTACAAGATGGATTTAAGGAGAAATGAAATGATTGTAACATATCCTCACAAGGTAGGAACTCTTTCGATTATGGTGGGAAAGTGGTGTGATAAAAATCAATAGTCTCAAGATTGAGGTGTAAAGGTTATGAAGGGTCACCTAGGTTGTAAAGTGGTGTGGTAAGATCAATGGATATCATATTTATGGTTGGAGGATAATATCCATTCTATGGTGAGAAAATTCGATCAAAAATGGGTGGACATAGATGTACTAGAGGTGGTTGTGTTGGTGGTGGAATGATGGGGTGTAGCCTAGGGGGAGTGCAAGCAAAAGAGTTCACCAGTGGGAGAATTTGATGCATAAGGGATGATGATAAATATAAAAAAATATGAAGATAAAATTCATCTAAATTATTAAGGGGCTCAATGTTTGCGGATTTCTCATCTAAGCTAATTGAATTAATAGACATTGCATCATACATTTGGTAATATGAAATGATAGACATCTCATTACAATCTTGGTCAGATTCATCATCTTTTTTAATCCAATCATTTTTAGGATCATCGCCTAGTTCAGACTCATCATCAGATATCCAACCACTTATATGCTTTTGATTAGAAGAGATATAATTATGGGAGATGATCATAGTTATTTTAATATGATCTCAAAGAAAATGCATGTTGCCCAAATCAACGTACTCATTAGGATTAATATCCATTCCACAACCTAGAGTTAGGCAATAGAGAGAATCAACAAGGATTTCATCGAGCATTCGTATGGAGTAGCCTAGCACAAACTTATCCATAGATAGCTGATATTGAGGCTTTAGAGGGATTCTAAGAGCTTGCTCATACCTACCCAAGACATTTCCTCACCAATGATGATGAAAATATTGTATACAAAGGATAAGTTTGATATGTATTTGATGTTGGTCTAGAATGGTTCTTCGTCCTCTTTCATCCTATGGGGTGTATCTGAGGGAACATCAAATCCCCAATAAATAAAGTTAGTTGGATTTGGTGGGTATCCTATGGGAACTATCATACAAATGGGTAATGGCATGATAGGAGGTCAGTCCATGTTTTGAACTATCGAGGTAAGGAGAATGGATGTGACATTCTATATTATGTACTCCCCAAATCCTAGGCTAGAAATTTGTATCATGATTTGCAAAGGGTTGGGTGATGGTGAAGGTGAAGGTTCTACCCTTGCATTGGATATGTGAATTGGTGTTGTGGAAAAAATTTAGATCATGAGTGTGGAGGGTGACTTTGGTGATTGGTATGTGGATGTGTGGGTTGGTGATGATGGGGGTGATGATATGGGTGCCTTCTCAAGGTTCTTGGTAGGAATATTTAATGCATGAGAAGGGGTTTCTATGTCTTTTGATGATGATTTTTGCTTTGATTTAGACATAGAAGATATATGTTGGAGGATTGGATGAGTTTTGGGTAGATTGGGTTGGACCTCCAAATGCATTGATGGTAAGAAGGACTCATCAAGATGCGAGACCATGTTATAAAATTTAAATTATTATGAGTTCACAGGGACACAGTGCACTTGAACTTCATGTATGTCTTTAATGCATTGATGTGATATTGAAGTTACACACCTCATATCTCAGATCCAAGGCCAACCAAGTAGGATATTATATTGCAAAATCCTTTTGAGAACATGGAAGAGTGTTTGAATTGTTTTTAATCTGAACTAGATAGGAAGAACTATTGTATTGATAGTAGAACAAAATGTATCATTGAATTCCTGGAGGGTGAATGTGGATGTTGTGATGTGGGATGGTGGAAGCTTGAGGTAGTAAAACACTATGATCACCATCTAATAGCTTAAAAAATGTGTATCAATAACAAAATAAAGATAGCAATATTTATATAAATGTAAACATGATGATAAAAAAATAAAAAGATGGAGCCCTTTTTGTATTAGATATTTGATTTTTAATGTGTTACAATCAAGTCCCCTCTGAGGGGATGCTACCCATGATACAATGAATACAAATGAAATATCTAGGTGCACTGAATAGTCTTCTTGAAATTACAAATATTTTGGGGGTAGGTTTTCTATGACCACCGTAGTGAGTATGATGTGGATCCTATGCTTCTTTGTCATTCATTGGATCTTGTAATCTACACACACAAGAACTAGAAAATGAATCAAAAGAATATGCATGATAAATTAAATCGAATGCAATGAAATAAGATAAACCAGACCAAAGTATGTGAAATCTAAAATCTATATAAATGCAAGAATGATAAAAATGTTGATCTAAAATATGCTAAAATAAAATAGTAAAAACCATGTCTCTGGATGGGGCCATCTCAGGGTTAGATGGGCTTGCCTGTGGGCCATATCTGGGTGATAGGATCGTTGTCTCTAAACTATATTTTTCTAAAACCAGTATTGAGTGGCATGTGATATTTCCTATGTGTTATTAATAGATTGTGCACTATGATAGTGACTTGGTGGGTCATATCAATCATCAAGGGAAGGGAGTTTGATTGCATGGAATATGATAGTGCAAATTCCTATCTTTGTCAGCAATCCGATGACAAGACTTTTAGTAGCAAAATGGCTTGGAGGATCAAAAGGGGGGTACTCAATTATGTGAAAGCTTGAGCTCGAGGTATAATTTTTGTAGTACTTCGTTGCTCAAATTCAAAGATTCTAAATTCTTAAAACTGAGGGATGAGTTCCATTTTATAGATTCTTAGTAAAAATCTAGGACACTCTGCATGAAAAAGAAAAGAGGCAGTGCACATTAAGAAAAGCAAATGCTTATATCTAAAATTTCATGTGATTGATCTTTTGCATGCATTTTTCTATTTTATCCCATGCGAGATGTTTGCTGCCTTTCTTGGGATCATGTGTGGGGTTAACTGGTAATTTTAGTTGCCAATTATGTATGTTTTTATTTTAATATTGCTTTTGGTGGTCATATTAAAGTGAGATGACTATGGTTTAGAGGTTTTCTCAAGGTGAGATGGCCATGGTGTAGTAGTCATCTCAAGGTGATATGACCATGTTTTAGCAGTCATCTTAGGGTGATATGGCCATGGTTTAGCGGCCAACCATCTCAGGGTGAGACAACCTAGTTTATGGGGAATTGTACCCATTTAAGTGGTGAGAACCACTATTTTATCCCTGAGGCTATCCAAGGTAGGTTAGATGGTCTAAAAGGATTCCATTCAGGTAGTCTCCTCAATATGACATGTTTTAGGTATCTACAATAGCAACAGGGGTCATATAATCAAGATTAAACCCCTATTCATCTCCTATATTGTCAGTTTTTAAGAAGGACGGGTCTTGGTAGTTATGTGTAGATTTGTGTACCCTTAAAAAAATTATGATCAAGAATAAATTCTCCATTCTAGTCATTGATGAGTTTTTGGATGAAATCCATGGTGTTCATTTTTCCTCTAAGTTGGATCTTCATGTAGGATATAATTAAATAAGAGTAAGAAAATAAAATATTTTTAAGACAATATTTAAGACTCATGAAGGCAACTACAAATTTATTTTCATGTCCTTCAATATTTTTAACATACTTTCAATGTTTTAGAGTCTCATGAATACAATAACTCAACCCTTCTTGTGCAAATTTATTTTGGCCTTCTTCAATGATATCCTAATTTACAATCACACATGGGAAGAACATTTGTAGCATTTAGACCAGACCTTACAACTCCTAGTTGATAATCAATTATTTACAAAATGTTCCTAATGTTTTTTTGGAATGTAGGAAGTAGATTACCTTGGCCACATAGATTTAGAAAATGGAGTAAGATGGGTCCAAATAAAATTGAGGACATTCAATCATAGCCCAAGTTACACACTCTTCAATATCTTTGAGGTTTCCTAGGCCTCACTAGATACTATAGGATTTTTTCCATAATTATGACAAGATTGCATCTCCCTTGACAAAAATGTTGAAGAAAAACTCATTTATATAATGATGCCTGATTTATCTAAGCCATTTTTGGTCGAAAGTCATGTTTTAAAAGTGGAATTAGCACTATGCTTGTGTAATAAGGATGATCATTGGATTTCATTAGTAAGGCATTCTTAGGTGAAAACCTATACAAGTTATCCTATGAGAAGGAAATGATGACAATCTTACATGTTTTTAGTCACTAGAGGTCTTTCCTCATTGGGCAATATATTTTAATCAAGACAACCACCATAGTTTAAAATATTTTTTAGAATAGTTTGTCTCCATACTAGCACAACAAAAATGGCTCACCAAATTGCTCAGGTATAACTATAAAATAATTAATAAAAAGAGAAACTATAATATTGTTAATGATGCTTTATCTTGCCAACCTAAGAACCAGGGCATGTTGCGTGCAATATCAATTTCACTTCCTTAATGGATCCATCAACTACATGACAAGGTAACCCCTACCTTACAAGCTTTAATTCAATAACTACAACATGATCTAAAATCTCATCCAAGATATACATAGGATGGGCAACATCTAAGATATCGATGACATATTTTTATTCCAATAAATTTACCAATTCATGAATCTATCCTGCAATAATTGCATGCTTCCTCAACTATAGGACATTTCAAGTTTCTAAAGACATATGAGTGAGCTAAGCACACATTTTCATGGGTAGGCAAGAAAATTAATATTTAGAATTTTATGGCAGAATGTGAAACTTATCAATATATAAAAGGGGAAACTATATACACATAAAGCACAATACAAGCTCTTCCTATTCTAGAGACGATTTGGAAAAACATCTTCATGTATTTTATTTAAGGTCTTCCCAAGTTAGGAGGTAAATTAAGCTAAAAATTCATAAAATAAGGATATTTAATGAATATTAATGCATATAATGGAGTGTTTTTAGGATATTTTGAGACAATGACTAATAGGATTATTGATTTATTGATAATTTATTTTGATTATTATAGTAGAGAGGTTTTTTTAGTTGATTTAGGATGATTGGATGTGATAATAATTTTGATGAATTTATTGTTTATGATTGTAGATGCACTTGAGGACATTTCATATGAGATAGAGATAAATTTAAACATCTAAGTTCATTTTATTAAACTTTCATAAGAAAGAATATGGATAATTGGTAATGATTGGACTCTAGTTTATGGCTACCTTGACCATATTTAGAGTTAGACTAGGCATTGCTAATGATTTTGGTAGATATATGGTAGTTAGAGTTGAAACATTTTGAAAAATGTAAGATATATTGTAGGTATTATAGGTATAAATGTATGGTATAGTATTACAGATGGAAAATTCATTTAGAGATGCTTGGAGAGGTTGATAGTTTCAGACACCCAATTTTGCATGTAGGGCTAATCTTCAAGTTTGTAAATCCCTTCATCAATCAACCAAATTTAATCAACTTTTATTGTTCCTAAATTTAGAGAATTTATTACTCCAAAAGTGATAGCCCTAGTGCATGAGTGATAGCACTGACATCACTATCGTAACCTAGCAACACTTTTGCTAAATATTTCAATTTTAACCCTTCTCACCCATTTTTGATCTCCAATGGTCATGAGGTGAAAGCACCATCAAAGATATTACCTCCTAATGCTTTTAAATTCCATGCATAAAATTTGAGAATTTTGAATTCTTATCTCTTTTAATCCACCAACCATTAATTAACCAAATACCAAAAATTTGATCTGTAGCTTGTGTAATAAATCCCAGGTCCAAAAATTACTATTATCATGTTATTCCAATAATGGATTCTTGATATCTTTTCAAATTCTTACCATGTCAATTAGTTACCCAAGGATCCATGGTTATCTATAAAAAAACACTTGGGATGACCCTTTCATCATAGTTTTTGTAGTAGCAAACTCTATCAAAATTCATATGTATCTTTAATTCAAGAGTTGTAGAGTAACAAAATTCTATCAAAATATCTCTAGAATCATAGGCAATTTTCATTTGGAATGGCAATATTATACCAAAATCTTATCATAATAATTCAAGCTCTTGTTCTTGCAAGCATCCAAGCATCTAAGCAATGTTTCAATTAAGTCTCCGAGCAATCATCAATCATCAAGCATCCAAGCCTACAAGCTCAAGCATTCAAGTGCCATCAACAAGAAAGCTAGCAAGCTTTCATCAAGCTTCCAATAAGGGGGAAACAACCTTGTATCTTGGGTTGTGCTCTTTCCCCTTATTTTCTTTTATTTCTTCTTTGTGCTTGTATTTTTAATCTTCATTTTATTGCACTTAGAATGGATCTTGCATTTGACACTTACATATAGTTATTATTTCATTTTTATCATTTAATATTCATCTTAAGCAAGTAAATTTTTGCTTTTTTGCTGCTTAATAGGGCCTATGTATTCTTAATTTAGATCCCTTCATCATAGTCATCATAATATTAGCTCATATTGCGTTCTCCTCTTATAAGTGAAAGTGCCACTAGATTGTAGGTCAGTGGTGTTATCATTCTCTAGTTTATACAAAGTGAAAGCATTGACATTAAAAAAAAGTGTCAGAAATTCTATTTCTACCATGTGGCACTTTAATTTCTTAGAATTTATTTCATGTACTCTATTAGTTTATCATTTGTAACTATCTAAACAATGGTCTAATTATTATTCAAGGAAGTTCAACTATCCTTTGCCAACTTAGATAGTTCCCTTTATCACTGATTGTCTCTTTTATATCTATTTTTAGTTCAAATGATAGCACTGTCGATAGTTGATAACATAGGTGATACTTCTAAGGAATGACAACAATTTTGCTAAAATGTCAAAAATAGGTTCTTCTGCATCATAACTCTATCATTTAGATATTTAGGACTAAAATCCTATTTTTTCTGTGTAAAATAAGTTTTATTTTCTATTTATTAGTAATATAGATCAAATGGAAAGAAAAAACCAGTTAGTCTTAATCATATAGGGGCTCAATCTAATATTTATGTTAAACTTTTAATCAAAATTGTATACAGTTGCATCTTAGGCTTTGTTTGTTACATCTTCTTACACCCTTGCCTCTCAAAAAGAAATTTTTATTTACTTCATTATGAAAATCAAAGAGCATTTTAATTTTAGACCTTGATTTTTGCATTTGTATGTGCATTAGGAATATATTAAGGTTAAGCTTAGACAAAGAAGTATCTTCGAAGAAACATAGATTTTTTTCAACTAATCCAAAAAAACTAGAATTTAAGCTCACAAACTTTCCCTAGTTTCAAGGTGAGAAAATGAGAGAGCAAAAAAAAATTACAAGGAGACCCTTCACGATCCCTTCCCCTTCCCCATATAACATTTTTTTGAACCTAACATAAACATCACCATGGTTCCCAAGATTCTTCTTTGTTTAAGCTAGGCCTTAATCAAACTAAAATTTACCAAACTTTAATCAATACCACACAATCTTGTTTATTTAGATTAGATCACAATAAATCTAGATTATAATAACATAATCAATGTTTAGTCCTACTAAGGGTATTCATGATCCTTTGAGTAGATTCTATACAAGATACTATGCTATATTGGGTATATAGCGAGACTAAGTTACCTACCACCCATATAGGATATCACATGTACTTATGCCTAGTAAGGAGTATATCATAGTGGGATAATGGGATTTATAAGGAGATACACTATTACCCCTGATGTACCATATTGGCTACATATCCAAGAGATCACTTCCACAAATTATTGGCAATACACGTATCAAATTTCTCTCACATACCAATGGGTATATACAAAGTAATTAGGTACATAGGGACATTTTGTATAGAGGGAGGCCCTTTATGTATATAGTTTGGATTTGGTATATCAAGGGAAGGGGATATAAGGTTACTAAAAAACCTTCTCGTTCTTATTTAATCAACTCCATAAAAACTTGCTTAATTAATTGAATGCTTCTAACCTTCCAACCCATGACCAAGAGATGCCACCTAACGTGTAGTGTTGCTAATCATTTGTAAATTAACCCTAACCTATCAATCAAAGGTCTCAAGGACCAAATCACATTTGAAAACCCAAACTTCAAAGAAGAAGAAGAGGAATCTTCCCCCTTGGATTATATAAACCCCAATTATGATGATAAAGAGAGAGAAATTTCCTAATCACATGGACTTATTCTTATAGAAATATAAGGAATTTGTGTAGCCTTTCCTTAGGGAATGTCATGAAATCTTAGGTGCTTTTGTAGGGGAGGGTTCATTCTTGGATCCTCCCCAATATACTAGCTCTAATTCTTTGATTTTTAAACAAGTGGATCCATACTTTGGATCCTTAAATACAAATGTTAATGCATAAATGTATAATATCATTGATTCTAATATCATCACCACTTTCATAGATGTTAGGATACAAAACCTACCATCCTCTTTGTGATATCATTTATATTTTTCTTCTCTTAAAGAACTATTATAGGAAAATGTGTGTTGTCCTATATCTCAACAAGAAAGGTGTACTCTAAAGTGACCCAAATTCTAATCCCCATGTCAATAACCTTCATCCTAATCCCACAGGCATGAGCATGGGCTTTACTCAAAACCCTACTCTCACAATATCTCATACTTTATATTCTAATCCTTTCACTTCAAGCATCTTGGGAGTAAGTCATATGATGTCAAACATAATATTGTTTGTCCAAGTGTATCAATTTGATCCTTATGTCAATTATCAAGGTACTCTTATCTATCAACATATTCCTTTTATGCAATCAAATCCAGTTTCTTCTAAACTTCAAACTCCAACCTCTCAATTAGAGCTATTAAAACAATAAATAGCCACAATCGAAAGGTCTTCCTCTAGCCACAAGTACTCTTATGATGACTTGTGCAACCAACCTCTAAATACTTTTGTAGCTAGTCATTTCCATCCTAAATTACATTAATAAATTTATATTGATCTAGAAAAAAGTATCATATAAGTTCAAAGGTAAATATGAAAATCATAATCAAGATAATGAATATCAAATTGGTGGCATGGTTCTACTATACCTTAGTAAGAAATAGTTTAAGAAATTAGTAAGAATAAAATCCAATTAAATATGAACTTTTTGAGATCACTCACTAGATTGGTTAAAATGCATAATATTTATCCCTCTAAATATGTATATATGTATTTAATTATCCATTCTTGAACTTAAAATTTTATGAAATGTAGACACAAAATTCTAGCCAATTGTCTTCCACACATCATCCAATCACATTCATACATTATATATATTATATATTATATATTATATATTTATATTTATTTATTTAATATAAATATATATTTATATATGAATAAATCATAGTCATTCATCATGTTTTAATCTCAACTTTTCATTGGTGTCATCAAAATCCTAACATGTTGAAGGTAGGTTATAAAAGATCATTCACTTTTGTGAATGAGGGTTAAGTAGTTAAACAGTTAATTGATTTGAAATAGAGCCCTTGCATCCATCATCACCAAACCCTAGCATTTTTCTAGCATCTCTTCCCCTTACCACCATCATAGCCCCCATTTTTGTTGCCTAAACCCCCTACAAACCAGATCTGGTTTTGCAGATTGCTCCTCCATCTCTCTTGAATACTTTCGGGCATTCCCTAAATGTTGTTGAGCATTCCAAAAACACTACAGAGCATTCAAAACCCTTCCAAAATGCTCTAGGGTGTTTCCTAGCCCTTATTTTACCATCAACAAACCCTTGAACACTTTTGGGCATTCATTCACCATCAAATTGTAGAACCAAAAGCATAGATCTCATGTATTCTTTGACAAGGTAAAAAGATTTATTGCTTTCCAGCTCAAGTTTTTTGTATTCATATTGCATTCCATTATCATTGTAGTTAATATTTTTATAAATATGTTATTTAAAGGGTCTCACACAATGGAGCCCTTGCATATTCTATTGACCTATTTTCTATTGTGATCTATTTGTAGGTACAGGAGACTCTTTCATTAAAAACTATTGTAGCTCAGGTGGTCATGTAGGGATACTCAAGCCCACCCATAACATGTTCAGAGTGAAGATGACTTTTGAAAACACCAAATTTTCATTGTGAATGAGGGTTTTCAAACCCTTCTATTGTAACTATTGTATTAACACATATTGCATTATAACATTGGAGATCAAGGCTCCCACCATATTAATATAATATTATCTCTTCATTATGCAACAACTTTTGTGTTGGTTCTGTTATTGTTATATCAATGTTATCATCTTTACTTTACAAAATGGTGATTATGGTGGGACTTCCAAAGGTTTTCTTATGTTAATATACCTTTTCATGTACATTTTCCATTTCTGTTACAGGTTCTCAGAGATTCGATTGCACAAAAATCACAAAACTAGGATTTTTAGGAGTAGCAGGATTTGATCTATGGTTGCACGGATGCCCTACTACATTTTAGGGATGCCTTACCACATCTAATAGATGCCTCTCTACATCTAGGATACTCTACACCACATCTAGGAGAGTTGGCAAGAAATATGTAGGCTTCCTGGTAAGTCTTGATCAAAACCCACCTCCATTTTCTTTGCTTTTTAAAGAGAGATTGAAAATAAGATATATATTTTCTATTTAAAAAGTAACACATCTTGCATCTTAGGCATTCACAAACATCTCTTCATATAACTTACACATAGGATAGATCTGCATTTGTGCATTCATCATAGTGCATTAAACATTCATTCCACTAAATTCAAGTTTTTGTTATTTTAGGGTGTTTTTACTTTTTTAACCTTGTGTGTTGTTTGCAATTAAACAAAAAAGAATAAGTAACTTCACTTTAGGCTAAATTATCCTACTTTTTACTTTTCTAAGTTGGAACAAGTCATTGGTATTCAAGTCTCTCCCACTGTTGGAAACACATTGATGATTCAGAGTGGGAGAACTAGGTGAACCCTCCATTGTTGCAATCACTATATGATTCAGGGTGGATCTTAATAGGTGTACCCTAGATTCTCTTGAGGGGTTTGGTATTGGTGTTGTTGGTCACAAACTTGGTTGAGTAAAATAGGGTTTCTTGGCATTGTATGAACACCATAGACACCATAAATCTAAAAAGAAGCATACACAATTGCACACTTCACTTTAAACATTAGTGAGTTGAACTTCGTCACCAACCTCTGATTGAGATTAGTGATGGTGGGCTTCATATCCATCTTCTCTCTCACCCCATAGGCACCTTACCAACTCATGAGTTGTTTTTTTGGTTTTCATCACCAAGAAAATCCTTACTTTCCATCCACCTTAGGAATCCACCCTACATAGAAGTCTAGGCTTAGGCACATCAAAACACACAAACCACTTTAAAAAATAAAAAACAAATTTTTTTTGCAAGATATAATATTCAATTTTTTGTTTTATTTTGTGTGCTTTTCATTATCATTACATATTTTCATACACGCCCTTCACATCTGCAACCACTGACTCACTTATAGATTATGGTTTTGACCAGAAATAAACCCAAATCCATGATCCAAGGACCGACCTCATCCATGGAGTATTCCACTTCTTCATGAGTCACTTTGGTGGCTAACCCAACCAACCCATCATAGACAAGATATTTTGATTTATTTGTAGAACTTTAAGACACAATATTCACTTTGAATATTGATGTGATGCATAAAGCCATTCACACCTCCATTCTAGAAATCGAGCCATCCACACCCATTGATTCTTGCATCACATACATAGACATGAATAAAGTTGGGGCTTACTTAAGACCAACCAAACTAGTCTTAGAATAGCTTAACATCCCACATAGCCAAATTCCTTCTTCTTAGTAGGAATTTGCTCATTTGCATCCACCAATTTTATCCAAGTCTACACCAATCCTCTTTTTGAGGCAACATAAACCCCTTCACATAAAATTCCTCCACCATAATGTATCAAAATTACTTCTATATCATCTATCTATACCACTACCTATACCAATCCACTCTATGAAGCACAATTTAATGCAATTTCATAGATTCCATCTACCATTCTATCTACTACCTCTCATTCTATTATGATTCCTTTCACAACTTACTATTCACCAAAATCCACCAACATTGCAAACACCTACACCTCACCCACATCCACCTCCATAACACCCACACAATATACTTCAAAAATTGCCATACAGCAAGCATGGCAACACCTCAACCAATTTATCATGGGCCAAAAATATGCTCATTCTTGTTCCCAATAGAAAACACATATAGTATATTTCAAACCCCATTTCATTCCAATTCAACACAATTCTTCACCTCAAATCCTTCCTAGGTATCACAACCTTCTTAATTTGCTATATCCACACCACCATTCACCCACATACACACCACATCCACATTCCTCAAACTTCACCTCCATTTCATCAACAACAATCTTTCTATCACCAAGCTCAATAACATGCCCAACATCATCAAGTACCCCTCAATCTATAAAGCCATCAACATCACATTCCATCTCACCAATTCACCACTTCTCATATCTCACCTTAGCACAACCATCAAATAATGTAGGGATTCTACACACATGGATAAGACCCTAAAATCTAAGCAATGCAAAAACATATTGATATCTTGATTCAGCATACTCCTAGTATGATGTACCAAAAGCCTACCCTAAGATAGCTAATCAATCAACCTATTCATTTTTTGGTACCATCACCGCCATATCCAATAGATTTCACAATACCAAAATTTGACAAATTTAAAGGGATTGAGGACCCTAGGGAGCACATTAGCACATTCATCCACTCATACTTTTAGATTCAATATCAAGATGTTTTGATGCTTAGAACCTTTCCTTAGACATTGAGGGGAGACACTCAATACTGGTATAATCATCTACCTCACCACATTATTTTTACATTTGAAAAATTGGTAGATACATTTTTCGAGAGGTTTTCCCTCAATTTTTGTAAGAAAAATACATTGAATTACATGTACAGCCTTAGACAATTCAAAGAAGATTCAGTCTATGATTTTGGAAATCATTGGAGGGTAGTTATCACTAAGTTGCCATATTCCCTACCAATGGAAGAAGTAACCTGAATTTTCATAAGGAGTTGTCTAAAACCCATTTCTTTCTTATTACAACTACAACAATACATAATATTTGATGAAGCTCTCGCTCAAGCTTGTGTAATTGAAGAGATAAAAATCCAAGGGGGCAAGAAAAAACCAAGAAAAAAAGAATGGCAGAATAAGGTACAATCAAAAGAAAATTATTCTGGTCAAGCAAAACCAAGTCAAGTAAATCAAGTGATCCTTATTCAATTGGTAATGACTCAACAACAACAACAACAACCAGTGCAACAACTGTAAAAAGTGTTCTATCAAGTGGTTCCCCCACCCCAATAACTTCATAACACAATGACAACTATAGAAAATTACCAACATCGATAATATTCTCAATAATATCACATATTCATACCTTTACCTGAATCATACGCCTCCCTCTTCTATAGGTTTTATGACACCAATGCTATTGCCTTACTAAAATCATGCTAGAAGATCAAATTAAATGTGGAAAGAGTTATAACAAGCACTTGTTTTTTCTTTTAATCGATATAAAGGGCATGAAATTAACACCTTTAGTCATTTAAGCACATGGTATAATATTTGATAGTTCTAGGGGCCATAAATTTTGATAGTCCTTTGACCCAAAAAAACCAAAACCTTGGTATATACCAAATGCCACTTCCTCATCATGAGGAACAACAACAGACAACAAGGGGGTTAAAAATTAAGAATCCTAATCAGGTCAATTACGTACAATAATATCAAGATTTTTTGGGGGCTATTCACGTAGTCACATGAGGTCAAAGAAGCACCAATCGACAAAATGAACAATAACAGGTAATTCAACCTCCTATAGTACCTCAAGCAAGTGTATCTCAACAACCTACCAATTCATCATCATCCATCCTTTTTTTTCCAATTCATCCCATCCCTTTTATCTTCCAAGTCACCCATCACAACCAATTCATCCCCAAAACCATTCATAAAGACCCATTATATCATTAAGTAGCTAGATGACAACCAACCTCAAAATACCTTCAGCCAAACTATCTATCTATGATCTAATACAATAATATCCCCCACACTGTGAGGCATTAATGGAAATTCTAAATTCCATTGAACTCCAATTCCAAGATACTAATTCCTTCAACAATTTTGTATGGAGTATTCAAACATGCATGGAACCTTCCATCACATTCTATGATATTGAAATTAAACCATTTTCATTAGAATCAGTGGATTATCCACTACACATTATGGCTCAAGTTGATAGGAAGACATTTAAATGAGTGTTAATTGACACCAGCTCATATATCAACATCATCACCACATCCATCCTTCAACATCATAATCTTCCACCCTCACACATAACCAAATCCACATTCACCTTTAGAGAATTCAATGATGCTCTTTTTTCCATAGTTGGTACTATCATTTTACCCATAGAAGTGGGGGTAAAAACATTGCATACCATGTTCCACATCTTGGAGGGGTCCATGGCTTACAATGTACTCCTTAGATGCCCTTGGATTAGGGAGATGATATGTGTTCCTTCCATACTACATCAATGCTTGAAATATGTACATTATGGATAGGTCCATTGCATACTAGTGAACATTGAACCATTTAAGTAATGCAACTTCATTTCAAAACCCTATAAATCCACACTTCCATCCATCCACCTATTCATATCCCAATAAAACACACCATCCACCACTTATTCATCCAAATATCTTATTCTCGAGGAGCTTTCCATCATCACACCACATCAGGCTTCCAATTCCACACCCCCACCTTCATCAAAGTTGACTATATGTACATGTGGTTGAACCTAATCCACATCATCAACATCAACATCACCCATTATCACCACTCATTCATCATCATCCATCCAACCTACACCCACTACCATTCCATCCACATCAGCATCATCAACCATCCATCAAAACCCTTAACCAAATCTATCTTCATCCACACCAACAGATGTCTCACAAGTCAATCTAACAGACTATGAAATGTAATTTCATCATACATCCCTTCCACTACCTGAGTTACAAGTCATCCATGAGCCTTACACTTCAACATCCACTCCATCCACCTCATCCACCTTCTCACAAGGTGTAGTCCACCTCACCAATCCTGCATTGGTGAATACGTGGTCCAAGATATCATGGTTACATCGCTAAGCATAAAAAATGATAGGAATTATGGTCATCCATATGATCCACCCTTATCCATAGAAGCTATGTACACCATGGGTTCAACACCTAATCAAATTAATTTCATATATGGGGGATTGATTCATCATCTGATCCACCTTTCCTAGATGAACCTACATAGCCAATCTTTGCCAACATAGAACACATGACCGATTTTCCTTTATGATACTTTCATCGAGTCAATTGGTAAGGATACGACATAGGATGATATGATCAAGACATGAACAAAATCATTGAAACTCTATATTTAGAGGTGCATGACTGTTCAGGTTTGGGCTACCATTCTCATTCTTCAATTCCCTCTTTTGAACAAGCTTTTCAAAATATCCATTTGAATTTAGAAGAGAAAACCACTCACAATGATGACTTTGAGGCATGTGATGATGAATATGAAATCATGTCGATAACATCAGATGAATCCAAAGAGGAATCGACCCCAATCACTCCATTCACCAAATAGGACGAGCACTATCTCAAAATGTTCCGTACCTATCAACCCATTTTTCATTTTCTTCTCTCTAGGGAGTAAGCTGAGCCAATCGGTGAACCACCACCTCCACATCATCCACTTCATCAGAACATCATGTAACATATGTACATAAATTTAAAAAAAAATACAAAAAAAAAAAATTTAAATTGCATTGCATTTGTATGGTCTTGTCATTTGCATTTACAAGTATTGCTTGTTGTTGCTCAGGTTTCCAAGGTTTCTTACACTGATTTTAATAGACATAACCAACCTACCCTTCATATTACCAAATACCATCCCCCCACTAAATCATGATGAATTCTATTGACTTATTCACCCCACTCCGTAATCTATATGATTTGGCAAAACCAATTCCAATTGAATTTAGCCTCATTGATAGATAATGGATTCCATTGCCACCATTCTTTGTCAAATTTGTCCTTGTTGACAAATTTTTAAGAGCTTTCACCACTTACATTCCTCCGTCACCCTCACCTTCACCTCTGCCTTCACCCTCAGATCCTGAGGTTTTCTATGTAGATGTGGAAGATATTGAGCTAGAAGAGTTTGATAATGTCATTTATGACATTCATCTAATCCCAACACGCCATCATATTGAGGAAGGTTCTCACTTGTCCATTGGAGATACCATTGATATGAACCTTAGTTCATATGCGAACAATCCACAAATTGTTAAACTTGGAAAAAGTTTATCTACTGATGAACAAGAGTAATTGATAACTCTCCTCAAGAGGAATAAGGGTATATTTGCATGGTCCTACAAATATATTCCTTGCCTTGACCCTAAATTGGTTGTCCATAATATCACCTTGCATCCCGATGCTAATTCGATCAAACAAAAATTGAGAAAGATGCATCCTACCATTGTCCTCATGGTCAAAGAAGAGCTTCAAAAGCTATTAGATGTGGGTTTCATTATACCCATTGACTATCCTGAGTGGATTTCAAATACGATACCCATTTGCAAACCTAACAGGTTTATACGTATTTACACTAATTTTTGATACCTTAACAAAGTGTATCCTAAAGATGAATTTCCTCTACCAAACATTTATACTATTGTCGACACTTGCACTGGCCATGAAATGCTATCTTTAATGGATGGTTTTTCAAATCCTAATGACCAACATAAAATAGCATTCACTACACCTTGGGGGACTTTTTGTTACAATGTGATGTCCTTTGGCCTTAAAAATGTAGATGCTACTTATCAACATGCCATGACATACATCTTCTATAACTACATGCATAATATCATTGAAGACTATGTGGATGATCTACTAGCAAAATATAAAACTCGACAAGAGCACATTGGTGTCTTGGAAAAATTCTTTGATCGACTTCTAGAGCATAATGTAAGGTTGAACCCCAAGAAGTGTGTCTTCCATGTCACCTCAGGAAAGCTTCTAGGATTCATTATCTCCAAAATAGGCATTGAAGTGGACCCAAACAACGTCAAAGCCATTATGGAGATGCCTACCCAAAAAAACTTGAAAGAGTTTCATAGTTTACAAGGAAAGATCCAATTGATCCATCATTTCATTGCATGACTCTCTAACAAATGCAGGTCATTCAATCACCTACTACAAAAAGGGGTGATATTCTCATGGAGAGATAATGTTAAAATGTATTTGATGACATCAAGAAATACTTGGCCTCTCCACTAGTCTTAACTCCTCCTCATCCAGGGATCCCCTTCCATATTTATATTTTAGCAACATACTTTGCTTTAGGGATAATGCTTGCTCAAAAAAATGAAAACAATCAAGAGAAAGTTGTCTACTACATTAGTCAAACATTGGTAAGCTATGAAACCAGATACGCTTACGTATAAAAACTATGTTTAGTGATGGTTTTTTTCCACCAAAAAACTTAGACATTACATGCTAAGCCACACTACCTATGTCATAGCTTGATAAAATCCTCTGTGTTACATGATATCTCACACTTATAATAACACCCGCACCACAAAATGGATAATGCTCCTAACTAAAATTGATCTTGAGTTCATTATCCAAAAATCCATTAAAGGTCAGGTAATAGTCAATCATCTTGCGAAAGCACCACTTCTTGGTAATCAACATTTGATTATTTATCTCCCATATGACTTGCTATTTACCATAATTAAACAAGAATAAGACATCATTTTTGAAGAAGATATCAATATCACACTATTCTTTTATGGTTCTAAGTGCAAAAAAGGACAAGGTGTTGGAGTCGTATTTCATGCACCATAGGGAATTCCTATTCCTTTATCATTCAAACTCGATTTCCCATGCACAAAAAATAATTAAAAGTATGAAGCCTTAATATTAGGACTTGGCTATGAGCATAAAGTATATCAATATATTTGGTGATTTCCAACTTGTTGTTCACCAAGTAAATGGAGAATACCAATGCAAAGAACCAGTCCTAAAACTTTATCATGAAGTAGCAATGAAATTGCTTGCAAAATTTGACTGGTATGAAATTGATAGCTTTCCTAGATCGACTAATAGATTTGCAGATGTGATGGCCTCTCTAGGATCACTAATTCCAAATAACTTTGAAGGAGAGGTACAACCATTAATTGTCACAATGATCTCTAGATATACAATTTCTTGAGCTGAGTCTAAATATGAGAAGGATGTTTTCTTCCTTCATGCAGAGTCATATGAGCCTTGGTCTAGTCAAATAAAAGTCTTCCTCAATTTTGGAACACTCCCATATGACATGTCATGAACTCCAATCAAAATTTCAAATAAAAGGTAGCTCATTTCACTCTCTTGGGGGACGTGTTGTATAGACATGGTTATGATGGAGTCCTCCTCCATTATCTCGAGCTTGTAGAGGCCCAAAGAGCAATATCAAAAGCTCATTATGTTACTTATGGTGGCCACTTTAGTGGAATGTCCATCACAAATAACATTTTATACATGGTTTATTATTGGCACACCATAGAATGTGACTGTTGCACCTACATCAAGAAATACAAACAATATCAGCAACACGCTAATTTAACTCATGTACCATCACAAGCATTGCAACCTATTCAATGTCTTTGGCCATTTTCATAATGGGAATTGGAATTGATTGGTAAAATATTGCCTTATTTCTTGGGATAACACAAATTCATCATCACATCCACTGAATATTTCACTAAGTGGGTCGAGGCAATTCCTCTAACCAATACAACAGGACCTCAAATTGTGGAGTTTATACTTCAACATATCATCTATCACTTTGGTATTCCCTCAAAAATCATCTTTGATAATGGAAAGTCTTTCAAAAACAAGAATGTTCAAGCACTTTGTGAGAAGTATAATATCTAACATAGTTTCTCGACTCCTTATTACCCATAGACAAATGGATAAGCTGAGGCAACCAATAAGACCTTGATTGCTATTCTCCAAAAATTAGTCAAAACAAATCATCGAGATTGGCACACTCAAATACCCTTGGAATTATGGGCTTATCAAACAAGCATTCACACGTCTATTGGAGCAACAAAATTTTCATTGGTCTATGGTGTTGAATAAATCATACCTCTTGAGCTCGAGATCCCCTCATTGTGATTTTTATTTCAGGAATTCATAGATGATAATATTGCTAGACAAGCATGTCTTGAAAAAATTACACTCCTTGATGAAAGGTAGATTAATGCCGTAGACCATTTACGAGTATACCAAGATCACCTCAAGCGTGCTTACAATGCCAATATCCATCTATGTGAATTCCAAGTAGGAGATCTTGTCCTCAAATAAAATTAACAAAACACCAATGCATTACCGCATCTTTGTGATAAATTCATGGCTAATTGGTTAGGTCCATACATTATCACCCAAAAAGTGGATCAAGGAACATATAGACTTGCCAGTCTAGAGGGAGAAGAATAGCCTAAACCACTTAACATCATTCACTTGAGAGTGTTCTATGCTTAATATGATTTACATATATGTAAATATACATGACTACAAAAAAAACACACTACACATCGCATTGCATACATCCACGTTGCACAAACACATTCATTATCATTTTAGTGCATTTCATCCACAAAATTAGGGGTCATTTGTTAAGTTTAAATAATAATTGATCCAATACATCTTGTTGCATTAATCAAGGGCACCCCCAAGTTCACATCCATTTTATTACACCATTTTACAGGTCAGTTTACCATTTACACTATCACTTCATTACCCCTAGGTTTTTTCAGTCACTCAGCCACTCCTAGTGTTTCAAGCAAACTTCAATAACATGTCAATTTTTCTTTAGGACCAAGTCATATTTTCACTCAAAAATCTTGAGTTCTGGGATTGACTCTAGCAAAATTGAACCAAATACATTTCACATATTAAAAACATCTTGTGTCAAAGAGGGATAAAACCATGATTGGGTTGAACCTTGAAGAGAAAAAGGTTATTTTTGTTGTCCCATTATGCACATGCTCCAAAATCAAAAATAGTGATCCTCACCACTACTCACATTGCCAAAATAAAATAATGAGTAGTAAGAATAGGGTAAAATTCTCATCACACATTAGTTGATAATACGATTATCCAAAGCTCTAACTCTTTTACACATCACACACCACATATCCTCAAGTAGTAAGGATAGAACTACATTTTCATCTAGATGGTTAGGTAATCTGAATCCCCAAAGCTTAGAGATAATATTATTGTACTATGGAGCTAATCTCCATTGGGGCTATAGATGCTTGAATGGCAATGGAGTACACTCATGCATGGTGACACATCTCTATTGAAGATACCTCTGACCACACATAAGGACAAGCTAGCTTCCAAGTCTCCTCCATGATAGGTTTCATGTCAATTTATTCAATATGGGTTAATGAACTCACTTGCACACACATTAGTTTCTTGATTTCCTTGAGTCATTATGCTCATGATTTGGTAATTGAACATTTCACTGCACACACATTTGGTCTTAGAGAAATTAGATAGAACTTAGTGATTTTCTTAGAAATCACTAGTATGTTTGAGTATTTATAAAATAATTTCAAATCATCCATCCATAAGCCACAACACCATCCATATCATTACCACATTATTACATGAGTCTTCCATTTCACAAACCACCATTTTTTAGCCCTTTATTAAACAACAATGATAAACAATGATCAAGTAAATCTAAACTACAAATGATCATTAGTGTGTCATTTCATTTGCATTATATTCATAAAGAATACACATCATTATTACATTGACATCCATCACATACATATGCATTTACACAAACATCCATCCAAGAGTCGTAACACAAAATAAAAGCCATGTATATATATAATCACATATACAATAAATGCTTGAAGGCTATATATGATGGGGTACCAAGGCTCATATACAAAAAGTACATCTAAGCACTAGCTAATGCCCAAAAGTAGATCCCTATGACCCTAAAGGAAACCTAAACCTAGATTCACAATGCCTAGAGTCACTACACCTAATAGAACCCACTATGGAGGAAGCAGGTCGATCGGGTAGCCCAATGTGGTGTTGCATGAGTTGATCCTCCAAATCCTAGATATACACCTCCCAAGATTGAAGGTGTAGTACATCATACCTTTGATGATATTCCCTCCATATTAGCTCTACCTAGAGCCTCTCTATCATATCCACTCCTCTGCTTATCATCATTTGTACCTCTAGATTTACTCGTAGTTGACCATTCTCTGCATCATGAGCTGCTATCACCACATTCCACTCCACCACCATCTATCAAAGTTGATCCTACTCTACATCAAGCCTAGCCAACTCCTCATCACTCTAAATTGGAGGCCTCTTTAGAACCTACTCCATATCATCCTTATCATTACCTCCAATCTCTAGATGTTGCATCCCTCATCTGCCTCACTTGGTTGCTATACCGATGATGTATCTCACATTAAGGAGCCTCATTGGCATCCTCTACTACCTTCACCTCATATTCATTGCCCTCCTTGACCACTTGACTCAATACCCATGGAGGCTATGAAGTGAACCATACATCATACTCTATTGTGGTCCTAACATCATCCACATTTGAGAGATCTATCTCCTCATCATCCATATAGTCCACCTGCCACTCCTCCCCACGTGGTAGGCTCAACTCATCTGATAAATTACTATAGATAAAGGAGCCTCGAGTAATCCCTACTTTAGCATGAACTACCACAACACCTATAAGAACTGGATCAGCTCCACCTCACTCCCATTCCACCCAACTACCCATCTAGCCTATCAAACCCTCCATAGTTTCTCTCCATAAAAATACCACCTAGCCTCCCACCATGGCCTCCAATACACCTGATCAGGTGTCAACCCCATCCATAGATCCCTACACTCCTAGGAACTATGACTAGGATGACTCAGTTGAACCTCCTTAGACACCCATTATCTCAATACATAGGGTTGATCCCCATCCTACTCCTTGCAAGGCAGACCCATAATACGAGCCACACTAAAGTGCTTCCAATCCCAACACTGCAACAACACACTACAACCCAATCCCTTTCACCCTCATCTCCTCATCTCATATAGCTCCATATAGATTTGAGCTAGTAGATCCAGTACTGATGCATATACCTAAGTCTCATCAATCATATTATACACCAGTCTAATCATGTTCTATAGGAACTGATAGCTAATGTTGTTAGACACCAATATGTTGACCAACAAGAACATGATTAAGATGGATAATACCTCCAAATCCTTTTCATACATGGTAAAATACCTTATCCATCCACCTCAAATGTTCACATCCCTACACCAATCTCTAAATATCTACCTCATATCATACTCTTAATCATGCCCAACTTGGACATACAACCCCTCCACTGGTGCTTGGAATATGTGGTATACATATTCTAGTGTCACTTTCATATCCCCTATCGGGAGCTAAAAGTTCCCCTTATCTAGATCCTATCTCTCTACCAAGGCAAAGAGGTACTCCTCATCCACCCTCACTACCCCTATTCGGGTGCACCCCGCTAATCCCATCTGCTCCAACTTATCCCAATGGGCCTTCTACAAAGCCTTTCTCACCCTTGGTATGAATAGTGACAATCGGTGTTAAGCCTCCAAGATCCTAAACTATAGCAAAATATAACATACAAATGCACATTAGTAGCACATTCATTGCACAAACAAAAAGTGTAAAAATCCAAACAAGAGTACCATGGGAACTTACCTCAGCCACCTACACCTCCATGTCTTTTGTTGCATCCACTCCCTCCATCGCCATTGTCGTACTCCTTCACACTCCTTTACTCACTCACTCACTCTCCTTCAGATGTTGCCTATAGAACTTGTGAACATAAGAATGAATCCAAATTCACCCCTAAAAACATTTTATAATTTTTTTTTTTCTGGTATCCTCAAACACCCTAGGACATCTGTAGACCGCAGTCAAATGCTCTCTTACATCTACCAAGTGGTAAATGCTCTTTCACATTTGTGCCTAATGCAGATGTTATCCAACATCTAGCTCTAGAATTTTTCAAAAAGGGCTAAAAGGCTAAAAAAAATAACTTACCTCCATAGAATCTCCTCATATTCCATCCATACATAAATTTCATCATCCCATGAAGTTTTGTGAATATACAAATCAATTTGGATGCTTCATTTTTTGGATGTGTCTCATCATTTTCTGAGGAAATACTATACGACAAGCATGAGAGGGTAAGAGGAGTGAAGCTCCTCAAGATGAGGGCGAAGACCTCCCTAGGGGTACTAGGGGGTCCAAGGGGCGGTAGTCCCCCCGGCCATGCTGAAGGGATTTTTGGGATTCCCACGGTTGGTGGGTGGTTTGTGGGTGTGGGTGGTTTAGCCCACGATGTTGTACCCATTGTATTCTAATACCACATAGTGGTTTAGGGTTGTAATATTTTCCTTTATATTTTATTGTAATGTCTCATTTTCGAGCAAGAAAGAGAATAATAATATCAAGGAAGAGTGACTCTTGTTTTTCTAGAGTAGCCCACATCAGGTGAACTAGGGTAAATATCATGTATCATATGTGCATTTTGTGGTTTCATTTCTTCTAAGTTGTTTATTTCTAGAATAAGTTTTTTGTAGATCTCTTCATCATTTTCATTTGCAACCAAAATTCATGAAAATGCCAAAATCATGTACAAAAGCCTCAAAACAGTTATAAATTTCATAAAACTACCACATTCATCATCCCAGTAATTCATCACACCATTTCATCATATTTTATAATAACATGGATTTATTTGGATGGGTAAATTCTATTTACAAGCAAAAGTCACGAAATTGTCCAAAATTGCCTCAAACATTCCAAAAACAATTCCAAATTTTACAAAATCATCCAAATCATTCACCAATGCATCTCCATATACATTCCACATCATACATCATCATTCCACTTTTCCAATTACATTTATCATTACATTACCACTCAAAATTCTCCACATCCACTTATATTTTTAAAGTGGACCTTGTATCTAGTGGTTTATTCTATCCCCCTAACAATTGCAATGATTGGTTATCCATGCAACTCGATAGGATGAGTAGATCACCATAAGGAAACTTGTGCATCCATATTCATTTACATCATTCATATCATCCAATCAAAACCCCCCTTTTTCTATTGGGGTAAAAGTAGAAATCAATCACTACACTATTCACAATCCATACACCATTCACATGCACTTTATCATTCACATTCCTTTACATCATTCATATCATTCAAGTGAATATTGTATCCAGTGTTCGACTCTATTTCCCATGATGGTTGTAGTGATTGCCTATCCATGCAATTTGGTAGGATGGGTAAATCACCATAAGGACACTTTCTCATATCATCATCCAACATCCTCTTGTTTGAAATCAAAATCCATTTGGTCCCTCATTTTTTGAGTGAGACTATGCCTAGATTAATTTGCTCAAAAGCTATCATTTATGGCCTTGTTCATGGGGCTTGAAACATGGATAAATTTAATTACATCATATCTTTTACACCCACAATCATCGAGGATACGGGCCATTAAGATGATTGGTTTCAATTGAAGGAATTTCTCAATAGTCATTATACAGTCACATTCCTCCATGTCATCTTGTATTTTCATCACTTTACATTTAAATGATGCCAATAGGCATGTTTTTCAATAGCACAAAACCACCCTAAACTTAGGGTAACCAAATTTGATTTTGATTTCCCACATTATGATACATCATTTACATCATTCATATCATCCACATTATCACAAAAATTCCCTTCTTCTGTTGGGGTAAAAATAGAATACATCATACACCCACATTTTCATATACACTATCACCCACAATTGGAAAATACCCATTTTCTAATAAGGCAAGAACAAAATCAATCATTGCATCATCATTTATATCACTACCTTCATATCATCCACAATGTCAAAAACCCCTTTTTTGTTGGGGTAAAACAAGAATTTATTTACATCACTCATATCACCCACATTTCACACTACATCATTCACATACATTCACCCACATTATCACCCACATTTCTATCAATTGGCTCATGAGATTCATTCTTCACTCATTCACCAATTGAGGGGGCAATATACACCAACATTCTTTATCTCTAGGATCTTCTTGCACTCCAAGGAAATAAAGTTGCTTCACCATACCAAGTGTCTCTTGTTTTTGCACCGCATTGCATTTCACACAATGTGATACAAAAAGGGGTATCTGTAGACACCAAATCCTAGATACTTGTCTTCCACACACCATCCAATCACATTCATCCATTATTTATGTATATATATATGTTTATATATAAATATAAATATTTTATATATCTATATTTATCTATTTAATATAGATATATATTTATATATGAATAAATTACAACCATTCATCACAATATAATCTCAACCATCCATATGACTTGATCCATGTCAAACATCAAAGTTATAATATTAGCCAGTCATAATGTTTTAATCTCGGTCACCAATTGGTGTCATCAAAATTCTAACATGTTGAAGGTATGTTATAAAATATCATTCACTTTTGTGAATGAGGGTTAAGCAGTTACGCAGTCAATTGATTCAAAACAAAGCCCTTGCATCCATCATCATCCAAACCCTAGCATTTTGCTAGCATCTCTTCCTCTCATCACCATTGCAGTCTTTATTTCTATTGCTCAAACCCCTTGTGAACCAGATCTAGTTTAGAAAATAACTCTCCCATCTCTCCTGAAAGCTTTTGATCATTCCTCGAATGATGTTGAGTATTCCAAGAATGTTGTAGGGCATTCAGAGACCTTATATAATGATCCAGGCCATTTTCCAACCCTCGATTTGCTACCAAGAAACCCTCAAATGCTTTTGAGCATTTATTCACCATTAGATCATAGAAGAAAAAGAGTGGATCAGACAAATAAGGTATTCTCTAACAAGGTAAAAATATTTCTTTCTTTGCAACTCAATTTTTATGTATTCAACTTGCATTCCATTATCATTGTAGTTAGGGTTTTTGTAAATCTATTATTTAGAGGGTCTCACATAATGGAGCCCTCGCATATGCTATTGACCTATTTTCTATTGTGATCTATTTGCAGGCATAGGAAACTCTTTTATTAACAATTATTGCAGCTCGGGTGGTCCCGTAGGGATACTCCAACCCACCCATATTTTTTTTGGAGTGAAGATGACTTTTGAAGATACCAAATAGTCATTGTAAACAAGGGTTTTCAAACCCTTCAATTGTAACAATTGTATCAACACATATTTCATTGTAACATTTGAGATCTATGCTCCCACCATTTTTTTTTTATTTAGCAAAAAACCCCTAGCAGGGTCACCTTGTTCTGAGAAACCATGACCACGGGGTTCTACACCATAAAAATCACCTGGGAGTCACACCTGACCCTGATTGCACCAGCATTATCAATTAAATTTTGGGTACCTAATATGCATTTGGTAGGGTAGTGATTCGAACCAAGGGCCTCCCTTGGATGATTACCCTACCCTCTCCAACTCACCTACAGCACGTGGGTACCATATTAATACAATATTATCTCTTCACTGTGCAATATATTTTGTGTTAGTTCTGTTATTGTTATCTCGGTATTGTCATTTTTATTTTACATGAAATATCCATGTCTCATAATGAAGATAAGGATATATCCTCCTTATTGTAAATAATTTATAATTTATAATTATAAAAAGTGATTTAGTATTTCAATTGAAAAAGAAAACAACTTAATGGGTTAAGCATGGGTATTAATTAATTAATTTAGGATTAAGGGTAATTTGTTATGAAGGTTAAATAATTCTAAAGGGAAGGATGGAGTAAATAATTGTTTGTATTATTTTAAATTGATATTTAGAGACACCAAGGTCATTCCATTGGTTAATATAGTTGAAAATAAATTGTTATAGATCAATTTAAAGTTAAAGTGAACCAATTGTTGATACTTATGAAAATTGATAAGTACATAATGCAACACTTAAAATTTAGATACAAGTTTCATATCAACTTCATGAACTCTTTCGGTGATGTAATGGAATAGAAAGAGAACATGTTGCAAGATGGAATGAGATGATGATGGAAGAAAACAGTGATTTTATATCATAGTAAATATATGATTCTAGAGCAAGCAATAGCTCATTGTATACGTTAAAGGAGGTATCTATTACCATCCTTCAACATTGGCACCAACACTAGCTGCCAATACAACTATCACATCAATATAATACTTCAATGGTTGTACCAACACCATCTACCAACATCAATGTCATCCTTTAGTATCAACACCAACACCAATTGCTAGTTTTAGTTCCATCCTTCAACATTAGTGTTAGAATCAGTTTCTAACTTTAGCATCACCACCCAATGTTGGCATGGACACTAGCTACCAATATTGACATGATCATCATGCATTAGCATCAACACTTACATCAATTCCAAAATCTAGTTGGGGTGCTAGCATTGATGTCATATTTTAGCATTGGTGCCGACATAAAATTTTATTGGGTCTATTTTTGAAGACCATAAATTATTCATTGATGCCTCAATTTGCACATATGATCAATTTTAAAAAACTATAATATGTGCTCTAGCTAAATCTAAAGATCCAAATATATTGGGAATAAAATACAATAAAAAACTTCAAAATTATAATTTAATTTTATAACTCAATTTTGATGCTCAATCACCACATGTCAACAGTTGTAAAATTGACATCAAAATTATTGCAGTCATCATGTGAATCTAGTTTTAAGATTGGTTGGTGGATAATGTCGAAATATTGTAATCATTGTCTATAGTTGGAAGGAAAAGCATTTCACTCTTATTGTAATCATCATTTACTATTGGAAGATGAACCATTCTATATTTCAACATAGTCTCTTCCTATTCCATTGCACCATATTACATGAAGGATTGTTCTAGACACAACAAAAAAATAGAGAAAATAAAGAAGAAACAAGAGAACCTAATATTAAATAGACAAAAATAGTTCACATATCATTAATGATATCAATAATTCCATCTATTTTCTAGAGATATAAACTACATAAATCTATACAGATATCTAATATATACCATCACATTTCTCAGGAATACAACTTGCATCATCATATCTCTACATAGAGATTTGGTCTGTCATGTTGCAACCCTAAGGGATTTGGCTTATACCCCAAGGTATCTCTATCTATCTCTCCCATATATATTTTTTGTAAAATTCTATTATAATATATGAATTATCATTTTTATAAATATGTACTTTTACTCACTTCTATGTGTATATATTCTATCATATTTATGTTGTTGTTAATGCATTCTTTCATAGTGTCATGTTTATAGTTATGCTAGTTGTAATATTAACATCCTAGGAATTATATCCATTTTTTTATACATGTATAGCATTATCTTGAGGCCCACCCTATGTAGGCCCTACATTTAGTATCCATAATCAATCTTGGTGTTAAAAGGGATAATTAGCCTCTAGTGCAACAATATTTATGACACAGTCTAGTACATAACATTACATCTATGTTCTACTTTCTTCATAGACTAATTAGATCATTGGTAAACTATTGTATATAGTTACTTTGTGTTATAATTCACTTGATGCCATAATCTATTTTAAAGGAGTTGTCCTCTACACCACCATCTTGGGACCTACATTGTAGATTAAATGGTATCAGAGATAGTCTATGATCCAACCTTTTCATATTTATTCACTATGGGGAATATTTAGAAGTTGGAACAACATAGCCAATGATTGCATATAGATCTCAAGATTTTGAATATTTAGAATTAGAAACTACAATATGATACTTGAGCAAAGTAAGAAAGTCTTAATTTTAATGTTTCATATATGGTGGAGTTAGAGATAAAGTTGATACAATTTGGATACCTAATTATTTAATGTGTCCACAAGATCAAGGAACAATACAACCATAATGTAGAGATCCTTTAGAAATAATTTAAGTACAAATATATGGTCAATGATACTATCCAACAGAAGTTGTATATGCAAGAAGAATTTGATAAGTTAAAGGTAAAGTGACCATATCTTCAATAATACCATGCCTAGATAGATGTCTATTTGGCAAGCCTCATCCCTTCTAAATAATCATCTTATTCCTTAGATTTATTTAGTCATTTGAGAAGCATACCAAGTGTGATGGTTTGAAGAAAGTGAGTTACAATATCTAAGGATTAGAAAAAATGGCTAAGGTGTGAGACATCCCACATAAGTCAAATACTAACATAAGAACACATGGATTAGGTATTTATATAGGTAGTGTGGAATCAATGGACATGAATCCATTAAATGTTATTATCTCTACTCATATGAGATTTTTAATAGGCACAACCACAAATATTCAAAACTATTGGATCATTAATGCCCTCATTTAGAGGGTAGACAATATGGTACATATGCATTTTGAATGAGATCCTTATATTTTTTGGAATAAATTTATTTTAGTCATTTGAAACTCCTAAAATATTTAGGATTCCAAATTTGTATTGGTATACCTATCTTACATAGGAGTTGTCTTCACATCCCTTATGTCACATCCTCGCCACTTGTAACTATTTTATTGAAATAATATGATTTTGTGTTAAGCTTTTGTGATGCAGGTGTAGGAACACGTGCGAAAGTTGAAGATAACACCCACCCCCCTGACAAAGGTAGATATTGGAAGTGTCAGGTAAGGTGGGATATGATGTCGTGCCTCGTGCACCTTGACCCGTGGGTACATGGAAGCCCATCATAGGAATTTGCATGTAAATATCATCCTGCTTGTTGTTGCATTCATTGCATTTGCATAATTGCATATCATATATGATTGCCACTACATTTCCTCCTTGTTGCTTGTTACAACTCAAAATGTCAATGTAAAAAATATATATATAACATATAATAATGAATAAGAATTTAAAATAATAATACAAAAACAAATACACAATAATAACAATAATAGTAATATAAAAATAAATTAAGGAAAAATAGCATTATATATATATATATATATATATATATTATTTATGTGATGCATATTTTTCCTTGTTTCACATTGGAAACAAAGATTGGTGCGAAATTTAGAATATTCAAGTGTAAGTACCATAAAACAAACCTAAACTAATATGTATAAAAGTATATAGGAAGCTATGGTGGTAAGAAGCACATTTAATAATGTTATTGAAGTTAGAATGTTTAATAGAACCGAACCAAGAAGAAATGTTATCATTAAAATATTTATTAAAAACAAATAAAAATATATAATTACTTTGCTTTTTTTTCCCACCTGGATGTTAGAAAAACTCTCCACATGGCTATGAATGAAAGGAATTATCTGGAAATGCAAAGTGAAAGGTGTCATATTGTTGTCACGAGAATTCTTCTATAAAACAATGGTGTGAGATGAAAATGGATATGTTCTTGGTTTTACGGAGTTGGATTCTAAGCTATTGTCTCTTGGAGGCTATTGATCTTCAAACGACATGGTGTGAGCAGTTTAGGCTAATCGTCCACCTTGATGGTATATTGTATGTTGTAAGAAATGGTGTTGTCTCTGTGTTTTTACTAGGAATTGAATGCTACTGATATAAAAAATGATAATTTCATGGTTACTTTTATTTGAATCACTGCTTTCATTTAAATATTTTGTAGTGGTTTACCATTGGTGGTATATAATATAAAATATCCTATCCCTTCCTTTGCATGTTGCATATAGAGTGGTTTGTACTTAGATAGGAATTGCTAACCTTTCTGGAGTACGAATCTCTGGTTTTCTATTATTGCAAGACTGCTTGTTGAATGCATTTAGCTACTTTTAGGGGGCCAAGTTGATTCCTATATAATCTTAAGCTTTCCAAGCCTCTCATCTTCGTCAGTGTGTGGCTGGGAACCAGGGTTAAACGTGGCCAGATGAAGCCGATTGTGGCTGTGCTGCTATCTTAAAAAATAACTCATTACGACATTGACGAGTCGTCTTCTAGGACTGTGGTGGTTTTATTTCCTATAGAAGGGTAGCTGGTGCCTTCCTCAAATGCAAAAACAAAAACAAAAAAATTATTTTCTACTATTATTTTTGGAAGGGTAGATTTAAGTTGAGGATATTATTTCAAATTATAAATTTTATTAATACTTAATGTTGCTTACATATAGCAGGCTGTGTATGACATGTTAATTATTTAATTTGAAAGCCATGACTCTTTATGATTTCAAAGAATTTGGTCTTATCGTTGTTATATGTGTAATACTTGGTAAAACAAGGGTTAAGGGTAATGGTCTATATATTTATAAATGACGCCAATAAGAAAACGATTAGCCATAGAATGATGGGCACTGGAAAACATAGGACTTGTTCTTTGAAATTCAGAACTTAAATATAGCTCTCAGTTTCTTTTTAAAAAAAAAAACTCTCGGAGAGTGTATGTGTAGATATAACTTGCGTGAGAAAGAAATCTAATTGAAATTTTTGATAAAAACTAAGACCATATTTTTGTTCAAGCTCCTGTACAATGTTATTCAACTGTGAGAAATTTTTCTTGATATTTAGGCAACTGTCTTAACAATGATTCAAGTAAATTTAGCTTGTTGGAAGGATCTTGTATTAGTATTGTGGCTTGATGAGTATTCGAAATGTTGGATTAATATTATTTTTATATTAAAAAGTTCTTAGCTTGTTTTTATAAGTGTTCGTCGTGTCTCCATTAGCATTGTTCTTTAACTGTCATATCATGTATAATGCTTGAATTTGGATGGTATTGATAGACTTTAAAGAGGTTAGGTTTCAATAGAAAGCATAGTTTTGATAAAAATTATAATAGAAATATGTATATAGTTGTTCTTTATCATTAAAAGCTTAATTGTTCGATGAGGTTCTTTTTTCAAAAATAAAAATAAAATATTGCTTTACATTGACCATGTGTTTCATGGAAAATATATATAGTAAGCTTTATGCATGAGAGCTATAGATTTTCTATTTAGGAAGCCTAATTTGTTTACAAATAAAGTTATGTTTTATTTTATTTTTAAATATATATTATGTACATTAGGAATGAAATTTTCATTTAAGTTGTGTTATGATCAATAGAGATGAAATATATATTTATTTAATGAATAAATTCTATAAATGTGCTAGCATACTTTAAAGTTCACGCCTCAATATTACCATGAGCTTAAATATGAAAAATACAAAATGATGAATGCATCCATAACTTTTTAATTTGACAATACCATGAGAATGGTTACATAAGCTTAGCAAGGGCTATAGGGAAGTAAATCCGAGCAAGGCTACCCTTAAGTATATCATTAAAAGCTGATAAATGGCTATATCAAATAAATACCGAGCAGGGCTACTTACCTGACTTTGTTAGCCACAGTGGAAATTAACGTAAAATGATGCCTATTTTCCACTACTCTTAGAAGACAGAGGTCTTAAAGCTAATAGGGTAGTGGTATGGAACATCACTCTAGGATGACAGTCGATTGGTATGTGATCGTGTTGTTAAAACCACTTCGATTGGGGAAGAGCCAACATGAGGCATGATTAAAAATTTGATCATGTAGTTGGAAGGTCCAACAGTAGATGGTATGGGCATCATTATCATCAACCGAAAATAGGTTTGGAACATCTTGTCCAAAAGCCATGTGATGGTAGACTTTGATCAAACCTTAGTTGAAATTCAATGATCAATCACTTGCATAATTACGCTATATCCAAAGCACTTGTTCAGTGAACCAACATGAGCAATATGGATTGTGAATTTGTAGTTCTTTAGATAAGGGGAAAAACAACATCCACCCTTCCAAGTGATATGGGCCTTAGAATGGCAACCCCTCACCGAGATCAAGAATAGAATCAAGAGAAGAGTTTAGATCTTAGAATGGCAACTTTTGCAGGAAGATGTCCGGTCCCAAGAACTTAAGACACCAGCTACAATGGTGAATATTCTTGAAGTGTGAAAACTTTATGCCATGTACTAGAATAGAGTTGGGTACTTAAAGTCAAAAAGTATATGACTTCCCTAATATTTGAGAAAATTTTATGTTGTGTAAATTTTGGATGTGACTGTTGGTATCAGAGCCTAGGTTGCAAAACCTTGACACATAAAATATGAATAGTTGTTCTGACATAACTCATTTGATGTCAGACATGGCAGGTAGCTCATGGAGGACTAGTGTAAATCTACAAGAGGAGATTGCAGAGGTTTCAAGAAAGGTACCAAGATGACTCGTGAAGGAGTCAAAAAGGGTGCAAGCTACTAAAATACACAGTGAGTGGTCAGAAAAGAGAAAGAGTTTGTAGCTATGAGAGCTACCCAAAATGATGAGAACATGGCTTGTATGATTTAGCTCATGCAAGATGAACTGAACCAACAACGTGAACAAATGGAAATCCATAAAGCTCAAGTGAGTGAGCATATGGATCAAAAATAAGTACAAATGGCCCAGTAGTAGGACCTAATCAACCAACAACAAAAAGTCATTGAAAATTTGACTAAGAAAAATGAAACTAGAAATATAAGCGATTTTTCAGAGGGTTCCTCAAGGAGGAATGTGGATGATGAGTTGAAAAAGGAGATAAAAAAGTTGGATATCTTCAAATTTTATGGAAGAGGTGATAACGAAACCGTCGTCAATTTGCTAAGTGAAACCGAGGGGTATTTTGCAATACAACCCCTTTACTCTAAATCAAAAACCACATGGGTAGTGGCACATTTAGAAGGTCTTGCATGGGACTGGTGGACTACATACAAGAAAATTACTCAAAATAAAGTGGTATATATACCCTAGGAAGAATTTGAAAGAGAATTCAAAGATCACTTTCTTACTGGACAATTTTATATTGAGAAACATGGTGAGTTCACCAACTTACGACAAGGTAATATGACGGTAATTGAATATTACCAAAGGTTTGTGCAACTTCTTAAGTATGCACCGGAATATGATGGTCAGGAAAGGTTTAAAGCCCATAAGTTTTTTATGGGGTTGCACCCAAAATATAGCCAACCAGTGGGATGAAAAGTACCTCAAACACTGTCAGTTACCTATGACACTGCCCAATATGAGAAATCAAGCCAAAAGGAGGTAAAGGCTTACTATCAGCAAGTTGAAAGAGATAATTCAAGTAAAAGGAGATATCCTGAGTATAATAAGGGTAAGTATCAGTACAGGAAATTCATAAATGAAGGGCATCATAGAAATGAAAATAAAAGTAAAGGAAAATACCAGGGGTATAGAAGGCAGCCGGATTGAAGGAATTTTCAGGAATAGAAAGACAACAAGGAATAGGGTAAAAATGGCAATCAGAATAAGGATGGTGGTAAACAAAAGAATGATGGACCAAATGCATGCAATGTGTGTGGGGTACTAGACAATTTTACCAGATAATTCCCAAATAGAGCAGATCGTAGGAATCCCACTGAAGAAGCACCGCACAAAATTTTTGCTGCCATAAGTAACCCTAACCTTTCGGGGTAAGCTACTCCATTTTTTATTAAAGGAAAATTAGGCAAAAAAGATATACATATTTTAATTGATAGTGGTGCTACAGATAGTTTCATTTCAAATAGTATTTTGAAGGAGATACCTGTTAAACCTGGGGTTATGGCAAAAGGGTGGCATGTTGAGTATGGCTCGGGATAAACTTATTTAGTCAACTAGTGTCTATTTGACCCACAAATAAAGATGCCCCAGGGAAAAATAAAATGGCACTTGTATGTCACTCCTTTACATGCATTTGACATATTCTTATGAGTAGATTTTCTAGAATATCATAAGGCCCTACTAAAATTTGAGAAAAGGTGGTTGGATTTTACAAATGATGCAAATTGACAAATTCATATCCATTGCAATCGAACATATTTTGAGCCCCATTTGATGAGCACCATGCAAGTCAAATGATCCTGGAGAAAAGGATGTAAATTGTATGTGGTTAAAATGAATAAAAAGGAAGAAACAGACTCAAGCTCCGCATTATTTCAACAATATCCAGTGTTAAATGAATTTAGAGATGTCTTTCCTGAATACTTGCCTAGACTACCTCCAAAAAGAGAGTTTGATTTTTCAATTGATCTTATACCAAGAGCAACTCCAATAGTCCGAACCCCATATCATATGACACCACTTGAGTTACAAGAACTTAAAACTCAACTGCAGGATTTATTGGAAAAGGGACACATTAAACCTAGTGTATCACCATGGGGAGCACCGGTTCTATTTATCAAAAATAAGTATGGCTCCTTAAGATTATGCATTGACTATAGGATGCTTAACAAGATGATTGTCAAGAATAATTATCCTTTACCCATAATTAATGACTTATTTGATCAGCTAAAGAGAGCTACAACTTTTCTAAGATTGACCTTAGGTCAGGATACCACCAGTTAAGAATCCGAGAAGAAGACACTTATAATACTGCCTTCAGAACTTGATATGGACATTATGAGTTCACGATGTTACTATTTGGGTTAACCAATGCACCAACTACATTCATGAACTTGATGAACAACGTGTTCCAAGAAAGTTAGACTGATTTGTGCTAATATTTTTTGATGATATATTTATTTATTCCTAAAATAGAGAAGAACACAATGAACACATGAGAATAGTTTTAGAATTTATTAGGAAAAAATCAACTATATGGTAAGTTTTCCAAATGTGAGTTCTATACATCACAAGTTCAATATTTGGGACACATTGTTTCAACCAAAGGAATAGTTGTAGATCCCAAAAATATTGAAGCCATTATAGAATGGTCAGCCCCAACCAATATATCAAAAGTAATAAGCTTTGTGGGGATGGTTGGTTACTATTGGCAATTTGTGAAGGGGTTTTCAAAAATTGCATTTCCCATCACCAACCTGCAAAGAAAAGGAAAAGCATTTAAATGGACTACTCAATGTGAAGAAGCCTTCAAAATTATTAAGAAAAATTTAACAACTACACCCATACTAAAAATACCAGATCCAAAAAAATATTTTACCATATGTATTGATGCCTCATTGGAAGGATTGGGTGGCATTTTGATGCAATATGAGGTCGTAGTAGCATATGAGTCTAGGAAACTCAAGAAACATGAGATAAACTATGCTAAATATGATTTAGAGTTGGTTGTAGTTGTTCATACACTTAAAATTTGGAGGCATTATCTGTTAGGAAAGCCCTTTGAACTTAAAACAGATCATAAAAGTTTGAGATATATATTTACTCAGCCTCTGTTAAATGCCCGACAACGTAGATGGATGGAGTTTTTAGCCAAATATGACTTTGGTATTGAATATATCAAAGGAAAATAAAACAAATTGGTAGATGCTCCTAGTAGGAGAAGGAATATAGAAGCTCTTACAAAATGCCAGTATGGGCTGAAAGAGAATATCATGGAGATGTAGAAGGATGATGAGTTTTGCAAACAATGTCGTAACAAGGTTTAGCAGGAACCAAATCAACACTAGGATTATAGTATCAAGCAAAATCTGGTATATTTTTTAAATAGAATAGTAGTACCCAATGATGAAGGACATAAAAGAACTATCCTACAGGAAGCTCATTATGCTCCATACTTTGCTCATCCAAGGGTAATTAAGATGAGGGAAAACTTGAAGAAAGACTAATTCTGGCCTAGGATGAAGAAAGATGTAGTGCAATTTGTTGCAAGATGTTTGGAATATCAGAAGGTCAAGGTAGAGAATCAACATCCTGGTGGAAAATTGCACCTGTTTGATATACCAGAACAGAAGTGGCAAGTAATATCTATGGATTTTATTGTGGGTCCTCCTAAGACTCGATTACAACATGATGCAATATTTGTGGTGGTGGATAAGTTAACTAAAGTAGTGCATTTTATACTAGATAACGTCCATGATGATGCACCAGCCATAGCACACAAATTTGCTCGAGATATTGTCAGATTTTCCTAAAATCATTATCTCGGATAGATATTCGAGATTCACCTTTGAGTTTTGGTAGGCTTTGCACTGAGCTTAGGGAACAAAGCTCAATATCAACACTATTTATCATTCTAATATGGATGGAAAGACTGAGCGGGTCAATCAAGTGTTGGAAGACATGTTGCACATGTATTGTATGTACCACGAAAGTAAATAGGAGGATTATCTCTTCCTGGTGGAATTTTCTTAGTACAACTATCATACCACGTTGGGCATGGCACCTTTTGAGGCTCTATATGGGCGCAGGTGTAGGACACCATTAATGTGGGATAATTTGGATGATCGAGAAGTGATCGGTTCTAATGCTATTAACCAAATGGAAATTTAGCTAAAATAAATACGTCAACGACTTCATGAAGCTAATGATCATTAGGTACACTGACCTCAAATGAACACCTTGAGAACTTGTCGTAGGTAACAAAGTTCTCCTTAGAGTCAAGCCAACCAAAAGTTTGATTAAATCCACCAAATTGAGTCTGATATTTGTTGGTCCTTTTGACATTGTTGCCAAAATCAGTCATGTTGCCTACCAGCTCGCACTGCCACTGAATTTGTCAAAAATCCACAGTGTTTTTCATGTGTCCCTTCTTCACAAATATATAGCTGACCTGTATCTTGTCCTGGATGTGTCCCATTTGAATACATCGGACCCGCAACTCATTAAGTTTTGGCCAGTTAAGATATTGGGGTGTAGAACTAAACAACTAAGAAAGAGGATTGTGGAGCAGTGTAGGGTTCAATGGGACCACTACTCTAAGAAAAATGCCACTTGGGAAGATGCTGCTACAATGAGAAACCAATTTCCATACTTAATTTGAACATTTATAATTAAGAGACAATTTAATATGTGTATTTGAGATTGAAAAACTTTCTGAATTGTCATGATGGGACTTGTTACAGTAGAAATGATTATTGTATATACTATATTTTCTTTTGTATTTCTGTTAATTGTATATATATATCTAAATTACCAGATGATGTGGAAATTTTTTTTGTATTCTCTAACTAACATAGGACTGTGTTGATTCCTAGTGGGGGAGTATGTCACATCCCCACCACTTGTAACTATTTTATTGAAATAATTTGATTCTACGTTAATATTTTGTGATGCAGGTGCAGGAACACGTGCAAAATTTTAAGAGAACACCCACCCCCTGATAGAGGCAGAGATTGGAAGTGTCAGGTAAGGTGGGATATGATGTCGTGCCTCGTGCACCTTGACCCGTGGGTACATGGAAGCCCACCGTAGGAATTTGTATGTAAAGATCATCCTGTTTGCTGTTGCATTCATTGTATTTGCATAATTGTATATCATATATGAATGCCACTGCATTTCTTTCTTGTTGCTTGTTACAACTCAAAGTATCAATGTTCAAAAAAAATATAACATATAATAATGAATAAGAATTTAAAATAAATATACAAAAAAATATAAAATAATAACAATAATAGTAATATAAAAATAAATTAAGGAAAAATAGCAAAATATATATATATATATATATAAAATCTATGTGATGCATATTTTTCCTTGTTTCACATTGGAAACAGAGATTGGTACGAACTTTAGAATATTCAAGAGTAGGCACCATAAAACAAACCTAAACTAATATGCATAAAAGTATATAGGAAGTTATGGCAGAAAGAAACACATTTAACAATGTTATTGAAGTTAGAATGTTTAATAGAACCAAGAATAAATATTATCATTAAAATATATAATTACTTTGTTTTTTTTTCCCACCCAAATTCTAGAAACACTCTCCACATGGATATGAATGAAATGAATTATTTGGCAATGCAAAGTGAAATGTGTCATATTGTTGTCATGAGAATTCTTCTATAAAATAATGGTGTGAGATGAAAATGGATATGTTCTTGGTTTTGCGGAGTTGGATTCTAAGCTATTGTCTCTTGGAGGTTGTTGATCTTCGAACAACGCGGTGTGAGCAGGTTAGGATAATCATCCACCTTGATGGTATATTGTATGCTATAAGAAATGGTGTTGTCTCTGTGTTTTTACTGGAAATTGAATGCTACTGATAAAAAATAATAATTTCATGGTTACTTTTATTTGAATCACTGCTTTCATTTAAATCTTCTGTAGTGGTTTACCATTGGTGGTATATAATAGAAAATATCTTAATCGTTCCTCTGCATGTTGCATATAGAGTGGTTTGTACTTAGAATGGCATTGCTAACCTTTTTGGAGTATAAATATATGGTTTGCTATTACTGCAAGACTGCCTGTTGAATGTATTTAGCTACTTTTAACGGGCCAAGTTGATTCTTATATAATCTTAAGCCTTCCAAGCCTCTCGTCTCCGTCAGTGTGTGGGTGGGAACCAAGGTTAAACATGGCCAGATTAAGCTAGTTGTGGCTACGCTGCTGTCTAAAAAAATAACTCATTATGACACTAACGAGCTGTCTTCATGGACTGTGGTGGTTTTATTTCCTAGAGAAGGGTCGTTGGTGCCATCCTCAAATGCAAAAAAAAAACAATTGTTTTTTACTATTATTTCTGGAAGGGTAGATTTAAGTTGAGGATATTGTTTCAAATTGTAAAGTTTGTTAAGATTTAATGTTGCTTACATATAGCAGGCTGTGTATGACATGTTAATGGTTTAATTTGAAATCCACGACTCTTTATGATTTCAAATAATTTGGTATTATCATTGTTATATGTGTAATGCTTGGTAAAACAAGGTTTAAGGGTAATGGTCTATAGATTTATAAATGATGCCAGTAAGAAAACTTTTAGCCACAGAATGATGGGCACTCGAAAACATAGGATTTGTTGTTTGAAATTCGAAACTTAGATATAGATCTCAGTTTATTTAAAAAAAAAAACCTCTCAAAGAGTGTATTTGTAGATATAACTTGCATGAGAAAGAAATATAATTGAAATTTTTGATAAGAACTAAGACCATATTTATGTTCAAGCTCCGGTATAATGTTATTCAACTATGAGAAAATTTTCTTGATATTTAGGCAACCGTATTAAGAATGGTTCAAGTAAATTTAGCTTGTTGGAAGGATCTTGTATTAGTATTGTGGCTTGATGATTACTCGAAATGTTGGATTAATATTATTTTTATATTAAAAATTTCTTAGCTTGTTTTTATAAGTGTTAGTCGTGTCTCCATTAGCATTATGCTTTAAGTGTCATATCATGTATAATTCTTGAGTTTAGATGTTATTGATAGGATTTAAAGAGGTTAGGTTTCAATAGAAAGCATAGTTTTGATAAAAAATCTAATAAATATATATATATATATATATATATATTATAGTTGTTCTTTATCATTAAAAGCTTAATTATTCGATGAGGTTCTTTTTTAAAAAAATAAAATAAAATATTGCTTTACATTGACCATGTGTTTCATGGAAAATATATATATAGTAAGCTTTATGCGTGAGAGCTATAGATTTTCTATTTAAGAAGCCTAATTTTTTTACAAATAAAGTTATGTTTTGTTTTGTTTTTTTAAATATATATTAAGTACATTAGGAATGGAATTTTCATTTAAGTTGTGTTATGATCAATAGAGATGAATTATATATTTATTTAATGAATAAATTCTATAAAAGTGCTAGCATACTTTAAAGTTCATGCCTCAATATTACCATGAGCTTAAATATGAAAAATACAAAATGATGAATGCATCCATAAATTTTTAATTTGACAATACCATGAGAATGGTTACATAAGTCGAGCAAAGGGTATAGGGAAGTAAAACCGAGTAGGGCTACCCTTAAGTATATCATTAAAAGCTGATAAAAGGCTATATCAAATAAATACCGAGTAGGGCTACTTACCCGACTTTGTTAGCCGCAGTGGAAACTAACGCAAAACTATGTTATCTATTTTCCACTACTTTTAGAAGACAAAGGTCTTAAAGCTGATAGGGCAACGATATGGGACGTCACTATAGGACGACAGTCGATTGGTACGTGAGGGTGTTGTTAAAACTGCTCCAATTGTAGAAAAGCCAACATGAGGCATGATTAAAAAATTTATCGTGCAGTTGTAAGGTCCATCGGTAGATGGTATGGGCAGCATTACCATAACCAAAAATAGATTTCGAACATCTTGTCCAAAATCCATGCGATGACGGACTCTGATCAAACCTTAGTTGAAGGTCAATGATCGGTCACTAGCATAATTACGCTAGATACAAATCACTTGGTTAGTGAATCAACACGAGCAATATGGATTGTGAATCCGTAGTGCTTTGGATAAGGGGAAAAATAGCGTCCACCCTTCCAAGTGATATGGGCCTTGGAAGGGCAACCCCTCGCCGATATCAAGAATAGTCTCAAGAGAAGAGTTTAGATCTTAGAATGGCAACTTTTTCGGGAAGATGGTCGGTCCCGAGCACTTAAGACACCAGTTGCAATGGTGAATATTCTTGAAGTGTGAAAACTTTATGCCATGTACTAGAATAGAGTTGGGTACTTAAAATAAAAAAGTATATGACTTCCCTGATATTTGAGAAAAATTTATGTTGTGTAAATATGGGATGTGACATGTTAGGAGTGCATAGGTCTTGCATTCATTCTTATGCATCTTCTTCATTTCCTTAAGGATATTTGATCATTATTGCTCCATATTTATATAGATTTTTTCTTGCTTGGTTTCTTTGTGTTCAATAGATTTCCTTTGTAAAATATGGCATTTATTCTTACTCTTATCACTAGCTAAGTGTGATGCATTCATAATGCAATCACTAAATACCTCTCACACACACACACACTTGTGATGCCAAACATAAGGATTATTTTTCGGTTAAATTATAAGTAATAAGGACCATTTATTCTCCATGGGGATGAATGATCTAAGTAAATGGTTGATCAAAGTCCTCATCAATCAATATGCTAAAATAGTGCCAACTTATAGACTCTAACACCCATCATAATATTTTAATTAATGGCCTAATACCATAGTTTCCTATGGTTCCACATCTTTTCATGATATCAAATTTACTTATGGAATTAACATAAGGTTTGACATTCTACCTCCTATAGAGTCATTAAAGTAATGATGCCAACACTAATATATGGGAATGCATCACTGCCAATGATTGTATCATCATTAGACATCATATCTATTTGGTCTATTACTCACATAGGACTTACCTTCATTATGTGTTAATATCTTATAGGGAAGAATTCTAAACACATTAGTATTAGTGCCTTAGGATTTAAAATAAGATTCATGGGGACCATTTCTTTCTAAGAAAATAAAAATGATCAAAACGTAGGGGTAGCCTTATGCATATATTTATTTACCCCCATATTTTAATATTAGCACCAAAAACAAATATTGGTGTCAGTGTCATACTTTAACATTGATTCCAACACCAATCTCTATGTTAGTACCATCCTTTAGTGTTAGCACCAACATGAACATCATCCTTCATTGAGTGTTAACACCAACTTCTAACATCAGTGTCATCCTTTATTGTTAGCACCAATACTAACTTCTAGAACTAGTACCATAATCCAACATTGAAAACTACCATGACTACCAAAACTAATACCATCATCATGTATTGGCACTAGCAACCATATCATCTCCATATTTTAGCCTGTGTATTAATGTTAACACCAGACAAGATTTCATTGGATCAACTTTTGAAGGATATAACTTCCTCATCACTGATCCAATATACATATATGATGACTTTTTATGAATTGAAGGATGTACTCTAGCTAACTCTAGTACTCTAGATGTTTTTGGTGAAAATCCATTAAAATATTTAAAATTATAATTAAGTTTTGACTCATTTTTTTTCCAAATCACCACCTTTCAACATTCGTAGAGATGGCACTAAACTCTATATCATGGTTAAAAAATATCACATTAGAAATGAAGCGATTGTGATTTGATATAACAATAAATTTGACAATTTCAACAAGGTAACATTTATCAAAGTAAACAAAAAATGAACTAGTTGCATTTTATAATGGAGATGTAATTTTATCTAAAAATAATTTTAACACTTTCAACAAGGTAAAATCTATCATGAGATCATTTTTATTTTGCTTAATTATGTGGAATAATTTATGAAATATTCTCTTTACTTTTCAAGAAAGCTTTGAGATTATGAGAGGATAAAACTTCATGGAGGTAATCTTGTTATATATAGGGGGAGGATTGCATTATAAAGCATTGTGGAGACCTTATGATTAGTGAAAAACTATCTTGTATTATGAGGTAAACTTATATTAATATAACTAACCTTTTATAATGAATGTGATTACCTCTTGTTTGAAGATAATTAGTTAGTATAGGAAGATACGCAGTTTTATGAAATTCTCTCTAATTATTTATACCTAAAAAATGTGAAAAGCCCAAATAATATTTAAGAATAAATAAAATTTCAATTACAAATTAGAATTCCAATGGATTCTAACGATGAGCAAGATTGAACAAAATAAGAAATACGAGGGATCATACTCAATTATGATATTCATAAATAAAAAGGAAATTTTTTTTATCATAATCATCTAATGAGATTATAAAACACTTACAATTAAATGTTTAGTAAATGTTGGTTTCAAGATGAATAAAATTCTAGTCTTTCTTATGGAAATAAGGTTTTCACTTTTGTTCATGGATTTTCCTTTTTTAAAGGGTTTCTCCATGAAAACCATGATAATATGTTGTTTTTCATTTGAATTGAATGTTGATTTTCAAATTTTGTACATAACATAATTAGATTGCTCTAGATGTACATAGTGTTTGTTTGTACTAAAGGGTTAGTTTGCCATGGAAATTATTGAAACTACCTTCGATTTTTAAGAACATGAAGAAACTTGTGTGACTAATTATAGTGTAAGGTGATTTCATATTGCATCCTCATAGCTATGCTTTGAAATAAATATAATATTATGTAAGTAAATGAAGAAGGATATTAATCTTAATCTCACTATTAGTAAAAAATGTAAGAATATATTTTTGTTAAAATGACTATTGCTAAATTTAGTAATATAAATGAAATGTTAAGAATAATGATAATTATAATAAATGATTATTGATTTATCTTATTTTTTACATTATTACAACAAGGAATTATCTAAATATCCAATACATTAGAAAGTTAATATATTTATTATGTTAATGGTTTTTCAATATACTTCTTAAGTTTGTTGCAATAACAATATTGATCCTGAACCGTTGAATATAATATATTTTTTCCTTGGAAAAAATCTATAACTTTCATTTCAAAGTTTGAAAAAAATTACAATGAGATGGGTATTTTATACCCTCATATAAGCCTTACTAAATCAGATATGTTACAATCATAACAACCTATTGTAAGCCTTCAGACATTTTATAGAGTGTAATTTTGGTACTTCAACCCTATAGCCATAAATAATCTTTTATATATGACCTTAATTATCCAAAGATAAAAAAGAAACATGAAAGGTATCCTAAACCACAACTTCTATCAAAAGGAAAAAAGTATCAAAGGGGTACAGACTATGGTGGAATCACAGTCCCATACACTACTCCTTTTAACGAAGTACCAACTGGAATATCTAATGCAAATTTTGATAGACCATATACTTCCTCATTTAGTTCTCTATAAATATGTTTAACATATATATCTATAAATTATGCTTCTAGTAATTTCACTTGCTCATAATAAAGCTTAAGTATCAAATTTTGCATCCCTACTAAACCTGAAGCCCAATCCACCACCAATTTTGAGTCACCAAATACTTGAATTTTTGTTATTCCCTATTCCACTACCATTATTAACAAAAATACCAAAGCATTCCATTCTACCACATTATTGGTAATTCACCAAGACCTACTTTGCAAGTGAATTTATGAATTTCATCCTGATATAACTCTCCTCCTGCCCTACATCTATTTGAATTGTCTTGACAAGCTCCATAAAAAAATCCCAAGACTTTGTAATATCCATTGTTAAACTTCCAAACTATCTTATAGCCTTTAATTTTGAGTTTTTTTTTATGTTTTTATAAGTATATTTTATCTGAGCTTGAACTTGTATAGATAGAATTTCCTTACTCCCAAAAAACATAGAATTTATTACCAACCATAGATCCAATGCCACTATTAATGGAATGCATCTATATTCCTTTAAGTCTTTGCCTTTGATCCATTATTGCATATTATCCAAAAAATGTTTTTTGGCCACTGTCCCTTCCCCTTAGTCATGGTTAGAATATACCTCCACACTTCTCTTGAAAAATCATAGTGAACTAGTAGGTGATCTATTGTTTCTTCTTCCATTTTACACAAATTGCATTGAATTGGACCCTACCAGGACCTCTTTTGTAGAACATCCCATGTTAATGCCTTCTTAGCTAAAGTTAACCAAGAAAATTTCTAATTTTCAAAGTTCTTTCACCTTGCAAATCCTGCTTCACCACCGAAGGACCTCCTCATTAGTATCTTCAAACATTGCCTTGTATCCTTCTTTAGCTATAAATTATCCACTAGTTGGGTTCTTTGACCATGCTAAAGAGTCTTCTTATTGACCCAGTATTATATAATCCCTTTTTATATCCCTCATATACTTGATCCATTTCTCAACTTCATTTCCTTCCAAAAATAATTCTTCTATTGAAAGCCACCCTTGATTCCATAAATTTGTTATGTCCATAGAGGTTGCATCTACCAATACTTTTAGGAATTTTCTATTTTGATGTTTTATTAAATTTTGAGATAGTTGGTAATTCCCTCCATTCCCTAGCTAGGGGTATTTTCATAGCCTTAATTCTTCCTATCTTATTTTCCAAACCAAAAAATTGCCCACTAATAGAAAATCCTTCACTAATGTTTTCCAAATGATAGTTGCATATGTCACTGGCTTGATAGGAATTCTAATCCACTCTTAAAATGACATGGAATCTAAATATTTATCCTTGATAACCATATGCCATAATCCTTACCATTTATTAATCTCCAAAGACTCTTGACAGGTAGTTTTTTCTTGAATTTACGTATATTCTTAAGTCCCCATCCTCCTATTGATTTAAGTTTGTCTATCTTACTCCATTTAACCAAAGGCACTCAATCCTTCTTCCTTCTTCCTATCCAAAGGAAATGGAACATTCCTTCCTTATTTTTTTCACTATTTCAATAGGAATATAATCCTTAGAGTCCCAAAATCAGGGATATACATAAGGGATTGACCCCAAAATCTATTTATAAAATCAAGGTGAATTGTCTCAAAATCCCGATGAATTATGCCCAAAGAGACATGGCAAATTGCACTCATTTTTCACCAAAAATTTTCAAACCATGGTAAATTTTTTTGTGTTGGGGGCTATGAATATCAATTTGCAAATTCTAGGAATGTACAACAAACTTAAAGGATTTATGCTAACAGGAAAAGCTATATCGATCACCCTATGTCTATAGGACAATGTCGTTAAGAAAAACTATAATGATTTATCTGATACAATTGGATGCAGACATGAAGATCATAAAATGCCAATCAATTGTAGATATGTCAATTGGAAAATGATAATCAAGAGCATATATGTTGATGTATTACAAAAATATCGATCGATTGCAGCAATACCAATCGATCGCATTAATGCTAATCGGTTGCAACAATACTGGTTGATTATAATAATGTTGATCGCTTGTAGCAATGCTGATTGATATTGTTGCAATGCTAATTAGTTTTAACTATACCGATTGGTTGCAATAATATAGATTGATTACAACAATGATGATCAGTTGTAGTGATGTCGATCAATTGTAGTAATATCGATCAGTTATAGTAATGTCGATCGGTTGCAGCAATACTAATCAATTGCAACAATACCAATGCATTGCAGTTATGTCGATCGATTGCAATTGTGTTGATCAGTTGTAGCTATGTTGATTGGTTGTAGTAATACTGATTGGTTACAAGAAAGCTGATTGATTGCAACAATATTGATTGGTTGCAATAAAGCTGATTGGTTGTAATAATGTTGATGGGTTGCAAGCATGATGATCAATTACAACAAAGTTGATGCATTGCATTAATGATAATCGAATGCAAGTAAGAAAATCAGTTGCAACAAAGTTGATCGATTGCAACAAATCCAATCAGTTGCAATAATTTCAAAGGGCTATAAGAATTATGATCGGTTACAACAATGCTGATAAATTGCATTTATGATGATCAGATGCAACTAAGTCGATCGACTGTAGTAATGTCGATCGGATGCCTATCATATGCATCTAAGCCGATCGGGTGAAACAATGCTGATCAATTGCTACAAAGTTGATTAGTTGCAACAAAGATGATCGGTTATAATAAAGTTGATCGAGTGCAGTAAAGTCGATCGATTACGACAAAGTCGATCGATTATAGGAAATTCGATCGATTGTAGCACACTCAATCATTTGCATTGATGATGTAGTGCATCTGTACCATGTGTCAACCATCCATAAAAAATTTTAATGCAGATGCCATGTGTCAACCATCCATGAATTGATTACATATAGAAAAGTCTATATAAAAGGATAAACAGTAATTTTTTTTCCTTTTCTAACATAGTTTTATCACTTTTCCTCATGTTTGAACCCTTTTATGACTTTTTTATCAAGTTTAGAATACCTTCCATCGTATCTTATGATCCATATTCTCTCATACACAATGAAATAACCCTATGGCATCCCCTATCTGGTGTAAACTCAGCTATAAGAGACCAAAAAAATGGACTCCAATCACATAACACAAATGCAATAATGGAAGAAAATCACCAATTGATATTCTTCTCATTCCTGAATTCACACCCCTTATAAAAAATATTGCAATCCATCATATAGCAACTGAAAACCAAAGAAACCCTAAAAATGTCTTTTTTCTAAAAACTGCTAAAAATATATCTTTTTCCTAAAAACTGCTAAAAATAGAAATGAGTCGGATTGCTCCCAAATTCGGTGCACACATCCCTCTTACAATAATGAACCTTAATTTAAATTATTAGGTCTCAGTTAAGGTATAAAAAAAATAATAAACTTCTAACAACCAAAAAAACACAAAAAACCCAGGAACCTATTCTAAAAGCTAATTTTGGGGTACTAGATGTCAAAGTTAAGTCTCAAAAACCTGATTTTTGGAGGGTGTTAGTATGCAGAACACACACGTAGAACCGCCTATTAAATTTTAAGGCAAACGGGCATACGGTTCACAAGTTATGGCTTCGACAAGGTGCATCACTATCACCCCTGGAATATCAAAAATTAATTTCAAAAACCTTGTTTGCCCCCTAATTTCTAAAATTTTATCAACACCGGGTTACGACATGTCATGGGTAATGGACTCTAGTCTTCAGGGTCTAGTTTCGATGTCGTAGTTTGACATGGACACTAAACTGCTAGAGAAGATAATTGCAGGTTACGACATTGATTCGAGCAAGGTACATGTTGTCATTGACAACAAAAACATCATATTTTCTTTCACAGCCTCTAACGTCGCCATATTGACAGCATTGTCCCACACCGGTTGTGATCCAATCACATCCAAATTCACATTAACTGATGATGACAAACTCTACCTAGAGACCACCTTCAATGTGCAGCCAAAATATTTTCAAGGTATAACTACATTTTTTTATTTAATTGAATTGAAATTCTAGGGTCTACAATTACTGATTTTTTTTTTGTAGTTACGACCACCAAGTCTAGAAGGGGTTTGACTGTACCAGCTATTGAGAACAACTTTCTTTGGGCATGTTGTGAATTCTTCCTTGCCAGACTCATTCTACAAGGAAGACCGACAGAAATTCTGATGTGGGCCTTAGCATATTTGGTTCATTGTATTGCACACCAAAAATTTGACTGGTCCACCTATGTCTCACATCGGATCAGAATGGATATCCAGAACGTGATAACCCATGCTTCACCTTCACCGACAATAAGCACATGCAACTATATTCTTGGTTTTTTATGAATATTTTTATCATTTGCAGAACACTCAAGTACCGACTTCTTGGCACTCAACCCTAGCCAATGCAACCATGATAGAACAACAGGTTCAGGTAATTTTTAGTTAATATTAAAGTAATATTTTTTATTTTTCATATGTTTGTCATTTTTATAATTTTAACATTTTATACAAAACACAGAAAAGGGCATCCTCTTCCTCTTCAAAGTGGGATGCTGCTTTCAAAGGTTATAATCCAGAGGAATCAGGAGACTCTAAAACACCTACGGAGGAAACAATGCCACCACTAAGAAGAAGATCAACAAGGAAACATGTAAGATCTAGTTCTCCTAATCCTCGACAACCTCCACCTGCACGTCCACTACCAATGGGCGTAGTTGCGCAAGAGGTCTCATCTTCGAGAAGTAAGTTTTATAGTCTGCCTTCACAAATTTTGTTACCAAATTTTACTATTTTTTATTAAATTTTATGTTGTGTTTTTAGATGTACAGTGCACCCACATTCCATTTGCATCTGTGGCTATGCAAGAGGTCTCTTCTTCTGTCGGTAAGTGTTATAACCAATTTTGTAACCAATTTTTATAATCTACCTTCACAAATTTTGTAACCAATTTTTATTTTGATGTTTTAAGTTCCTATACAACAATTGCATCATCGAAATCAACCGTCGATGCCGCCCCCTCCTCCACCATGCCAACCTCAGATGCGAGGTCAATGCTTCCTAGGTGGAAAACACATTCTTCCATCTAGGCCACAGAGAGAAGCAACAAAGCAATTTTCAGGATTCGGACATATATCTTTTGGTAATTTTACAGGTGTACAGGAAGCTTCTGGTGTTGGGTTGGATAATGTTCCACTTGATCAAGATTTCTTTTTACAAGCCAACACACCCACTACTTTTCAAGTATCAAAACTGCTTCGAGATCCTCAAAATGAAGGAGCAGAATGTTCAAGAAAATCTCCTCCTAGGGAAACCAACCCCCTTAGGCTCATCCTCTACTAGAGGATGAAAGAGTAAATATTTCTAAAAAATATTTAGTTTCTGATAAATTTGAAGCAACCATTAATGATTCACTACTTCCAGATATAACAAAAATGAAAAAATGGGAGTATCGGGCCAAAGTGTTGATAAAGGAAATTAATGCCCAATTCAAAAAATTTCAAAAAGAGAAAACTTTTTTCTTTAGTTGAAAATGAACCTGAAAATATGGAGGGTCTACTACATCAAGAAAAATTTGGCATTGTGCAGGTTACTACATCTTACATAGATGAAACTTTAAGGTTTATGTTGAATAGATTGGAGAACATAAACGTTGAGGCCCAAGCTTATTATAATGAATGGGCATGTGATAAGAAAATGATTGTTGTTGCTGTAGCTACAAAGAATGTTGTCGAGGTTTGACTAATGTGTTCTAAATTTATTTTTGTTCTCTTTTTTAAAATGTAAATATCTGTTGACTACTTATTTTTCCTTTTGCAGGTAAAGTATGATAATCTCAAGAAGCAAGTTCAAAACCTGCAAGACTATCTCCAGATGGCAAAGGATTTCTTAAATGCTTCTATGGCAATGAAAAAAGAGCTCAGGAAGCAGTTCGACAAAACAACGCTTTTCGAAGAATCATTATCCAAAATGGATTGGATCCTGATGTTCTACTAAAGGAGAAGGGTAAAGAAGTTCTTGCACCAATATCCGAAGATGTTGGGAAAGAGGAAAACACCCTGCTCGAAGGATTGCAAAGTGTTGAGAACATCCTTGTCAGTTCTAGAGCAATTGAGAGTACTATTACCCAGCCCGAGGGAGGAGCCGTTGGAATGCAGAATGTGGAAGTCGTGGAAAAGGAAAAAGGAGTGGAACAAGAAAAAATGTTGAAGCCTAAAACTGCTTTTGAAAATTTGATATTTCAAAAAGATAATTTTATGACATTCATATGTTTTCATTTGAAAACAAGACATTTGCTTTTATTACTTTACTATTATACTATTTACATTTATAATAGTGTGTTATTTTCATCTCTTGAGTATTATGGGGTTTCAAATATGCTTGAGTTTACGAAGAATATATGTATGCATAGGTTTAGATTTTCATTTTATTCAAAGTTATTCTTGTTGTGATATAAAAATGAGTATTATCTTGTGTATTATGCTATGTTGTTTTTATATTTCAATTTTCAAGTGAGTTTCATCTCTTGAGTATTATGGGGTTTCAAATATGCTTGAGTTTACGAAGAATATATGTATGCATAGGTTTAGATTTTCATTTTATTCAAAGTTATTCTTGTTGTGATATAAAAATGAGTATTGTCTTGTGTATTATGCTATGTTGTTTTTATATTTCAATTTTCAAGTGAGTTTTATGTATTGCTTTTGAGTTTATGAAGAATATATGTATGCATAGGTTTAGATTTTCATTTTATTCAAATTTTTTTATAAATATTTGTTTTTTTTATTTTTTTTTTTTTATATAAATATGAGTATTGTCTTATGTATTATGCTATGTTGTTTTTATATTTCAATTTTCAAGTGAGTTTATGAAGGATATATCTATGCATGGGTTTAAATTTTCATTTTATTCATAGTCATTCTTGTTGTTGTATAAAAATGAGTATTGTCTTGTATTTCAAAGTGAGTTTACGATGGATATATCTATGAATGGGTTTAAATTTTCATTTTTCATATCTAGAGTAATATGCTATTTGCATTTTGCCTTCTAGAGTCAAAGCATACATACTAATGATACTAATGATACATACATACATTCAAAGTCAAAGCATAAATCATTATATTTTGTCAACATAGATAGTTAATTCAATAACAAAGCATTATTGTATTGAATTGTTGTTTTCGTAACTTGAGATTTATGCTAAATGCATTGTGCTTTCTACTATTGTAAAAGAAATATTTACTAATTATGTATGCATGCATGGTTTACTCAAAGCTAAAGCATAAATCATAAAATTTTGTCAACATAGACAGTCAATAACACTTCTAGAGTCATAGCATACATACTAATGATACTAATGATACACACATACATACATACATTCAAATTCAAAGCATAAATCATTATATTTTGTCAACATAGATAGTTAATTCAATAACAAAGCATCATTATGCATGCATGGTTTTCAAATTTCCAGTTTACTCAAAGCTAAAGCATAAATCATAAATTTTGACAACATAGACAGTCAATAACATTAAAAAGCAAATATGCGAAATCATTGAAAATAGAATGATTATATGAATTTTTTCAAATCATTGAAATTTTACAAATGATATCAAATACGGAAAATCATTGATAATATGAATTTTTTCAAATCATTGACATTTTACAAATGATATCAAATACGAAAAATCATTGATAATATGAATTTTTTCAAATCACTAAAATTTTACAAATGATTTCAAATCCGAAAAATCATTGATTATATGAATTTGTTTAACTCATTGAAATTTTACATTTTTGGAAGCTGATACAAAGCCTTATCGACTTCTCCAAAAGAATCGAGAATCATTTGTGAATTATGTGTTTCCATAATCTCATCATCACTCCAAGTTGTATCATTTTCATCATTATCAACAGTATTAGTGAGACCTCTCCTTTCCGCTAGGGACTTCCAATATGTCATAGCTCTATCATAGGGAAACTTACCCACCTCGTACGATGACACATACATTCTCAAACAATTTTCCAAATTTTTGTCCAACCTGTTATGAACTTTCGATTTAACAAAATATAGTGCACTGAAAACCCTTTCGTCTTCAATAGATCCCAAAATCATTGTCTGACATAATTCATATAAAATAAAGTATTCACTCATAGTTTCTTGTAAGACACTACTTCGATACAATTTTTGCTAGAAATGCGTGATTGAACCTGTCACATGTGGGTTTTTGAAATGTGCAATTTGATTATCCATTGTTATTCCAAAATTGGTTGATTGTTGTCTCAGAAGTTCTTTGTTTAGAATACCATTGATTTCAATGCCATTTACTTCCACACTTTTAGAGAAATGTGTCATAAGATTACCCATATATTTTACAAACAACTCACTTCTACTACTGTGGTCAACACAAGGATTCTAGAAGATGGGATTAACAATAACCATGGCCTCAAGTGTCTCATCTCTCTGAAAATGATCTCTTATTTCACTTGTTAATGTATTTACAATTCTTTTCAATTTATTCTTAGTGCTATCCAAAACCTCATCGAATCTGAAATGTGTTACGGGCACTTGTTCAACATCATCTGTAAGTGTATCTAACCACTTTTCATAACGATATAAAGGAATCATATTTCCATGGATAGCAATACAAATATTATCATTGATGTTGAACTTTAAAAAGTTGTTAGGATCATTGACTTGAACTAACGTATTCCAACTATCAAACTTGGGATCCTCAAATTTTTTTTGAATAAGTAAATCTTGTCAATAAGCATACATATTTGTTTTCTCATCCTGATGAAATCGATAATATAAATTACCCTTTCTTATGTGAGTTTAATCAAAGAATTCATTTCTTGCAACAATGGAAGAATACCACATAATGTGAGAAGAGTTTCCAAGTCAGTCATACGAAATAGCAAATATTTTGCCTTGTCAACATCCCTACGATGTGCATACATAAACCCAACCAAGGATTGATATTCTAAAAAACCCTTTTTGCAGGAAGAAATAGTGAAATCCATCTGGTGTCCACATCTTTTAATATTTTTCTGCCTTCGGTTACACCTAGAGAAAACTGTTGAAACTCTGCAAACCTTTTTGGACTGCATGAGAAGTAAGAGTGTATTTCACGGATGAGATCTTCCACTCTGGCTACATTATCAAATGTGCTCACAATTTTGTATGCAAGATTCATTCGATGAGCCATGCAATGAATGGGAATCACATATGGGGCAATTGATGTCTGAAGCCTAACACAAAGACCATTCCTTTGTCCTTGCATTGTAGCCACACCATCAGCTCCAACACAAATTAACTTTGTGGTAATTTCCTTTTCATCCATTCCGACAATATCCTTTAAACTGGTTACAACAACATTATAAATATTTTTCGCATTACAATTTTCAATCATCTTATGTAGTGCTAGTAAATGAGGTTGTCTCAAATGATTTTGGAATGTGTAAACATGTATGCAAATCCAAGATGTGTTGTCAACAATTGTTACCTCATCAATGGAAAGTGAAATAAATTTGGCTTGTTTTACATTCTCTCTCAGGTCTTCCTTCTCAACTAGTGATAGATATTTTACCATTTCCCAACCACTTTGATCTGACCAATGTGAATTGGTAAGGTTCTGTACATCGACTAGTTGAAGTAGTTGTTTAAAATCAACAAAATCAGACATGGATCGACCCTTTTTTAGAATATTGTATACAACAACAAACTACAAATTTTTTGAGGCTAATACAGTCTTATTAATTTTTTGAAATTGGGCCTCGATTGTTCCACCCTTCTCAATGAGAGTTTGTTGTTGTTTCATTGCTTTTTCGTATTCAAGTGCATATCTCACATGCACACATTCCGATGCATCCTTCCACCTATGAAATCTGTTAATTGTTCCATCACTTTGTATTTCTTTGATGTAAACTTTCCCATAATGTTTTTCTATTGTGTCTTTCTTATTTTGCAACAAATGATCCTTTCCCAGCTTCCAAGTACAAATAACACATTTACACACTTTCTATGTCTCATCTCACTCAATAAAGGGGTATAACCATGCCCATTCATTTTTAAAATCCCTTCCAATAGTCCATTCGCTTATCTTTTGATGTTTAGATTTTTGACTACAAGATTCCCCAGAGGTCTGCATTTTAATTGTACTATCATTTTATTTTTCGGTTGATGTGTCTGAATTAAACATCTCCTGAAGTGGTTGTTGAATGTCGTTATTAGGAAAATTATCATGTGGTCCCATCTCATCCACTGGAATATCTTCGAGTGAATGCACATCAGGGTCGACAATGTTTACTGCATTCAATGTTTGGTGTTCTCTATCATTTTTGGATGTAAAAAGACACTATTTTAAAGAATTAACATAATACAGTTTTACAAAGCATTTAAAAAGAGGTAGATAAGCAGACAACCATTTATCTATTAATAAAGAAAGGCTTTATATTTAAGAATAATAGAGAAAAATTAATGATTTGATGGTAAAAGGTGTTTGTACCTACATGTTGTGTAGATATTGATGCCTCACTACATTTTGATATTTGTGTAAAATATTTCAGAATTATCTTTTTACTAGAATATTGGCCTCCATTCTTTCCATATTCAGTAGGTGACATTGTATCTATAAAGAAAAAACCTTTAGATGTTAGGAAATGAATATGAAATTGAAGGAAAATAACATACTTCCCTCAATAAAAATTTGTGTTTCTTAGTAACCAAGGTTAAACTGTAATTCCATAAAGAATTTATGAATCTTCAGATGAACCTACGCTGCCCTATAGAATGACATATGATAGACAAGAAGTAGTCTCTGACAAGAAAAATGCTCCTAACACACAACATGACATGGATACTTGTTGACCATAGTTGTAGATAGTGCTTCTACACTGCCTATGAAACATACTCTAATAGACAAGAAGCAGTCTCTGACAAGAAAAATGCTCCAAACACACAACCAGATGACATGGATACTTGTCTACCATAGTTGCATATAGTGCATCTACAGTACCTATGAAACTAAAGAAAAAGAGCTTTGGACAAAAGAATAGTGGAAGAAGAATACTCTACCTATTGTCATAGTCATCAAAACTTTCTATCATCGATTTACAATGCAACTGCTCGATCACGATCGATTGTCAATCCTCTATAATCGATCGACGTATGTCGATTGACACTCCTCTACAATGGATCAGCTTAGGATGATAGACATGCCTCTACAATCGATCAACTTATATCGATAGACCCTACTCTGCAACCGATCGGCTTATGCCAATAGACTCTCCTCTACAACCGATCGACTTATGTCGATAGACACATCTCTACAATCGATCAACTTATACCAATAGACACTTCTCTACAACCGATCAGCTTATGCCAACAGACACTTCTCTACAATCGATCAACTTATGTCGATAGACTCTCCTCTACAATCGATCAGCTTATGTCGATAGACACGTCTCTACAATCGATCAACTTATACCGATAGACACTTCTCTACAATTGGTAGGGTACCTAGGAATAGATATTAGGGGATATATTATTATATTGTATAAGGTTTGACATGGGCCACACATAACCCAAGGTTGATTGTATTATAATGTTATATTATATTATAATATAATATTAGTAGTAGGCTCCCCAAAGTAGAATAAGAATATGGATATATACAGAAATATTTATTATTGTAATGATTTATATCATTGAAGAAGAATCTTATGTAATCATCATGCCCACGAAGTGGCTTATGGGACTTTGCCCTTCTTAACAGGTATCTTTCATCTTGGGAGATCTTGTGGAGTTTTTCCTTCCTTAAGGATTATTATTGGTGTTTCCATACCTTAAGGGTATTATCTATCTCTCTCTCATTTGTGTATTGTTATTGTTGATAATGTATTGTGGATGAATGATTTGATATTTTTGCATATTGGTGAATGGTTTATGTTAATAAAAATAATAGTTCTGGAACAAGTGGTATCATAGCAACGATTTTGGAAAAGTGGGGATTTTTATGTGAAATTGCAAAATTAGGGCAAATTATTTTTTGGAAAAACATCTCATATTTTAGGAGCCATATCTTTGCGCAAGTTTATACGATTTAAATGATTCTTGGATCAAATTGTGCAGCATTTGAATATCTTTAAAATGAGTGGTCATATGAAGGAATCTGAGTAGTATCGAGGTATATATGACCTTATGAATTCAACCGTCTAGAACAAGGGTAGTGACGAATTTCAAGTCACGAATTTTTCAAAAGATAAAAATTTTGAGTTCGGGTAAGAAAATCACTTGCACTTTATTTTGTTTGGAAGAAAAATTGCAGATCTAGTTGTCTATGTGGATTTTTAGCTTCAACTTAGTGGGAAGATATTTATTTCCATAAAACCCTAGTTGCATTAGGGTATCAACTATGTCATTGGAAAAGTTTAATGGAGAAAATGATATTGATGTGGAATATTTTAATGGAGAAAATGATATTGATGTGAGAGTGGTTGAAAATAGTAAAATCTCAATTTAGTGAAAGGTGGTTACAATATGGCTATCTTACTTTTTTTACGGGGAAAGCATTACAATGGATAGACCTTACTAGGGATAAAGGCTTGCGCAAATGGGAACAAATTGAACCAACATTATTGAGCACATGGGTACCTATTCAATTACAAAGAAAGCTAGATATTTGTAAGAGAAAATTTTAAGGAGGGGATAAAAATATAGATAGCATGTAGGATGTCATCGAAGACCTTGAAAAGAAACTATAGGGAATTCAAAATGAGCGGAATGAAATAAAAGGAGAATGGAAATTTTTCAAGAAACAAAATGAAGACTATGAAAAAGAAATAAAATTACTCAAGAAGGAGAAAGAGGAAAATGTTAAGGAAGATAATGAGAAGAATGAAGTCACATCATTGGATTTACAAAAGCAAGAGTAGAATAAAAGAGGTTTAAATTCAGCTAAAAGTTCTATTTTGCAGGTTCATGGAAGCATTCAAAAGGAGTAGGTTATTATTTCCATTGACCCTGGTAGCAGATATAATTTTATTAATATTGCTTTGGCTAAGAAGTTGCAATTTCAAGAAAAAAAATTAAGGACATACAGCTAGAGGGTGAGAGTGTTCAAATTTTTGAAGGTTTGAAGATCACCATTAATAAATATGTTTTACATTCAGATTTTCATGCTATTCGGATGGATGATGAAGATATTGTTCTTTGTTATCCTTGGTTAGATTTTTTGGGTACTGTTAACATTAATGTGCAAAAGAAGTTTATGAAGTTATGGTATAGGATAAAGAAGATAATATTGTAGGATATTTCTTAGCTTAAGGAGCAAGGATGCAAGGAAAGTCAAGAAGTGGTTGTAGAGAAACAAATTGAAGAACCTGAAATAGAATCCACGAATGCAGTAGCAACAACAAAGTACATGGAAGAAGTAATAGCAACAGAGTACGTGGAAATAATAGTAACAGAGTCCAAGGAAGCTTTGATAGAAGAGCACAAGGACACACCAAACAAAGAGAACAAGAAATAACAATGTGTAGAAGAATTTCAAACAATGGAGCCAAATGTTGAGAAGTCAAATAAGGTAGAACATCAAGTTAAGGTTGCACCATATCACCATCCACACCACCATGAGTGGAAAAAATATTTGGGGTGTGGTTCAAAGCAACAATATTATGGTTCTACATGGAATCAAAAAGGTGCCAACTATGACAATGTTTGGCAAAGAAAGCATAGTGATCATGGTTTTCAAAGTGGTTCATCAACATCAAGTAACAAGTGGACCCATAATTCAAGTTATCAAAATACAACAATAGAAGCGTGGAGCCAACGAAGCAGATTTGGATACTCAAGTAACAAAATGGCGTACCAGCATCAATGTGTTTCACTTGGATGGATGGATTATCAAGATTGGTACTAGTTGCTAACATTGCTTAGCAAATCATATTACCATGTTTCTTCATATGTTTCGAGGATGACACATTTGTAAGGAGGGTGGCATGGTAGAGTACCTAGGAATAGATATTTGGGGATATCTTATTATATTGTATTAAGGTTTGGCATGGGCCACACATAACCCAAGGTTGATTGTATTATAATATTATATTATATTATATTATAATATAATATTAATAGTAGGTTCCCCAAAGTAGAATAAGAATATGGAAATACAAAGAAATATTTATTATTGTAATGATTCATATCATTGAAGAATAATATTATGTAATCGTCATGCCCACGAAGTGGCTTATGGGACTTTGCCCTCCTTAAGAGGTATCTCTCATCTTGGGATATCTTGTGGAGTTGTTCCTTCCTTAAGTATTATTATTGGTGTTTCCCTACCTTAATGGTATTATCTATCTCTCTCTCATTTGTGGATTGTTATTGTTGATAATGTATTGTGGATTAATGATTTCATATTTCTGCATATTTGTGAATGGTTTATGTTAATAATAATAATAATAGTTCTACAACAACAATCAATCCGTTTATGCTAACAATATATCCTTTGCAACTGATCAACTTATGTTGATAGACATTTCTCTACAATCAATCATCTTATGTCAACAATATCTCCTCTGCAAATGATCAACTTATACCTATAGACATGTCTTTGCAATCGATCGACTTATGTTGACAGATACTTCACTACAATCGATCAACTTATGTCGATATAATCTCATTTACAACCGATCAACCTATATCAATAGATATATCTCTGTAACCAATCAACTTATGTCAACAAACACTTCTCTACAATCGATCGGATTATACTAACAGTCTCTTATATGCAACCGATCAACTTATATCTATAGACACATATCTACAACCAATCAACATATATCGATAGACTCTCCTCTACAATCGATTGGATTATATTGATAGACTCTCCTTTGCAATCGATAAACTTATGTTAATTTACACTCCTTTACAACCGATTATCTTATGTTGATCAATACTACTATGCAACCTAGAGGTATATGTCAATTGACACTCCTCTGAAATCGATCAATTTATGTTGATCATCTTATACCGATCGACACTTCTTTGCAATTGATAGTCATATGATGATTGAAACTCCTCTGCAACCGATTAGATTATGTCGACAAACACTTCTCTGCAACTTTGTCAAGTTTTTCATTGTCTCCAATATATTTTTGAATTAGAGTTTTTTAGATGTATGTTTATCAGTACCCCTTACAGTATATATACGAGTAGTATATGAGGCGAATTGGGTAGGAAAAATAATTTCATTTATAATTTGAAGGTAAATTGTTCGTGGAATTGGGTAAAAGTGGTCAGTCAATTAAAATAAAAATAGGATAATAATTGTCAACGATAGGCTAATTTACCTCAAAAAAATTCCACCACGTAAATTTTGGGCGAATGCCTCCCAGTGAAATGTTTCAAAATTAGCAAATTTTAAAATTTTAAAAATCCTAAATATAGCCAATTTATGATATTTCGTGCTTATGCATAACCCTATCCAAATACTATAATGACTTCCAAAATTGATTTAACCAGTGTTAAATGACCTCCCAATGATAATCATCTATTTCACCATGAAGTTACCATTTTTTCCTAATTTATTGTATAACCAAATTCAATCTTGGTATCCATAATTATTTGGCTTCAGTATAAACCCCAAATATTTTAGACCTTTGCCAAACTCAATTAGATTGAAGCCAAAAATCCTTACCATTGCTTCTTCTTGTCTTGGTTGTAGTTTGTTAAAAGTTATATCTATTTTTTGGAGGTTTATTTCCATTCTTATGGTAACACAATATAAATCTAACAACTCTTTATATTTTAGTGCTTCTCTTAAGGTACCATTTCCAAATAGGAGTATATCATCTGCAAATAGTAAGTGAATCCCAACCAAAGAGTTTTCCAATTTAATGCCTTTGATCATGCCAAGTATTTTTTGTTCCTTAATCATTCTACTCAACCCTTCAGCCACAAGTAAGAATAATAAGGGTGATAGGGGGCATCCCTATCTCAGCCCTCTAGAAGGCTTGAAGAAGCTAGAAGTTGAACCATTAATTAAGACAACAAAGGAAGCAGAATTAATACATCCCATTACCCAATTTACAAAGGACACACTACAACCAATATGAATTAATATAAGCCTAATGTACAACTAGCTTACCCTATCAAAATATTTTTCTAAATCAAGCTTAATTATCATTGCTTGTTGCTTCCTTGATTTGACTGAATGAAGTGCTTCCAGAGCAACACTTATAGCTTCATGGATTTATCTTTTACTTAAGAAACCAAATTGTTCTTCTGAGAAGGTGTCTAAAAAACCCCTTTTAACCTCATAGCAATAATCTTGGAGATGATTTTGTAGAGAGTATTACACAATGATATGGGCCTATACTCCCCAAAGTATTTTGGGTTATCCTTCTTAGGAATCAAGGCCAAGAAAGTTGTATTGATAGACCCAAGTACCTACCCAGAAGTCCTTGATTCCTCAACCACCTTTAAAAGGTCTTCTTCTAACAACTCATAAAAACCCACATAAAAGTCAATGGTCCAACCATCTGGTCCTAGACTCTTCCCTTTCTGAAATGATTTAACTATTGTTTGTAGCTCCTCCTTAGTAACTTCTGTCATCAAAGTCTCTTTAACTTCATCATTGACCATCTTAGGTAGATAAAGTGCTAGCTTAATGATTTCTTCAATATTTGCTCTATTGGGTTCTTGATAAATTTTCTTAAAGTGGGATACTCCTAATCCTGCTATTTCTTGAAACCTTCTCATATTTCTTCCATCCTCCCCTTTCATCTCCCAGATTGTATTTATCATTTTTCTTTGTTTTGCATACTTTTGAAAGAATTTTGTATTCTCATCCCCTTGTTCCAACCAAAGTGCTCTACTTTTCATCCTCCACTTTGCATATTCCCATTCTAACAATTCTCTCTTCTTTTTTCCAACTCCTTTACCTACAAATTCTCCTTGTTTGAAAAAACCTCATTACCTTTGTGACTATATAAATAATTTAATTTAGATTCTATGTCCACTATCTTTGCCTCTACTTCCCAATATTTACCTTTGGCCCATGCGATTGTAGTAGATTTGATTCTCCTCAAATTTTTAGAAAATTGAAACATAGTTGTCTCTTCTATTGTTAGGTCAATATGTCTCCACTCATATTTTACTATATTTATAAATTCCTCATCTTTCAACCAGATAGCATTGAACTTGAAAGGTCATGTTAGTTTCTCTTGATCCTTTTCTAACTGTAAGAAAATTGGTGAATGATCAGATCCCCCACCTTGATCTATCCAAGACCTCAGTATTTCTGCTTCAGCTATGAGGTTTTCAGACACTAAAAATCTATCCAACCTTTTAGAAATACCTTGTCTTCCAGTTCTTTGATTCCTCCAAGTGGGCACTAATTTAATAGGTTCTACATCACACAACCCTACATTCTAGATTTTTTATAGGAAAAATTCAGCAAGGGGATCCATTCTAGCCTCCTCTCCCCATATTTATGCTCTTTTAGTTACAAATTTTAAGTCCCCTCCCACCACTACATTTCCTTTTTTTTAAGTCTTGTATAAATAATTCTTCCCAAAATTGCCTTCTACTACCATAAGGACCATACAAATTGACTATAGAAATCAACTTACCTAGCTCCATAGAATGTAAGTCTGTAACCACACCTACCTCAATATAAACCTTATCAACTAGCTGGAAGGAGGAATTCCATCTTGTTACATTTCCCCTGATCTTCCTTTTGAGTCTAACCCTACAAAGTTCCAATTTGGTAGGAGAGAGACGAGTATGGCTATTGTTTTTTTGCATCCAACATAGTCTCTTGGATTAAAATTATATCTAGCTTATGAAGTTTAAACAAATGCTTTATGGATATTTTTTTGTGAGGGGCTCCAATCCCTCTAACATTTAAAGAGAAAATGATCATTGATACCCTTTCCCTTGGGGTTGTCCTGCTCTAAGAACCCCAACTATAGATTTTTGTTTGCTAGATAAAATTTCCTTCTCAGCTTTTTCTTGTGCAATTTTTAAGTAGGATTTCCTTCCTACTATAAACTCCTAAGATTGACTTGTCTCAAGACCCAAGCCCCCTAATACCTGACCATACCCAATATCTCCTTTACCTTTTTTCATGGCTCTTAGAGCATATCTTCCAGAAGATGTGCTTGTATTATGGGGATTTGGAGGACTTGGTGGGGAAGAGATCCTACTAGGGTTATTTAAGCCCTGCTTGCTTCCTTGGCCTAAAATATCTCTAGCTAAAGAGGGTAAGAACTTAGAAAATTTTATACCTTTCTCCTTTATTTTTTCTAAGCCCTTGATAGCACCACTCTCTTGAAATGTCCTATCTAAATTATGGCCTATCAAACCCTCCATATAGGAGCTCGGCCTAGGACAAGATGATATATCAAGTTTATCATTATTAGAATTCAATCCCCCATCCCCAGAAAAAGGAAAATTTAGGTTTAAGATTTGTTGGTTACTTGATAAAATGCCTCCATATGCTTTATCGATTGTAGGTGTGGTCTCCCTTCCCTCATAGAAAGATGCCCTATTACAGTTGTTGGAAACCAACTCTTTCTCCTTTGATTGGATATTGATGATAGTAAACCTTTCTTTAAGTGATTCAGGAGTCTTGAATAGGTCCTCCTCTATCTGAGCTTTGGTCGCCACTACCTCCTCTAAATTTTTTTGACTAGAAGAACCTTCAACTTCCTTCTATATAGTCTCTTGCCCTCTTCTCTTTTCCATTTCACAATATGCCTTAAGATGACCATAATGATGATAATTACTACATCAAAAAGGCACCCCAATGTAGTCAAGCTTCTATAAGAATATCCAATTTCTTGATACAAACTCCATGGTCTTCGACAACCCTAAACTGAGATCAAGCTCCACTAAGATATGAGCTACTATTTTATGAATACCATTTAAGTTTTCCATGTCTACTCCAAGGAAAACTCCTAGGGAGTTCCCAATCTCATGTAGCATTCTTTCATTCCAAAATTCAAGGGGTAAAGAGGGTAGCTTGACCCAGATAGGATGGGTATTAGTTTTATCATAGCATGGATCAAACCTAGGAGTCCATAATTTTAGATTCAAAACATTGAGCCCCCAACTCCATATTCCATTTTTTATGATTCTAGCATCTTCTACCTTTTGGAAGACAAAAACCATCCAACCCTTCGTCATCACATGAAATGTAGGAGTATAGCCCAAAACTTCCAACCAGTTATTTTTTATCCAATCTCGTAGAGTTTTTGGTTTCATGGAGTGGCCCATAAATATTCCTACCAAAGCCTTGTCCTTTAGTGATAAAACTTTCTCTAGCATTAGATCCTCACCTACAACCATTTGGACTAGCTCCTTTCACAATTTTATACAATATTTTTGTTTTTTTTTTCCCCTTTTTTTGCTTAGTTTGTTTATCTCCTAATTTGGTTGGACTACCCTTTAGTGTTTCCTCTGGTTTATTTATTTTTTTAAATAAAAGAAACACCATAGCAATAAAATAAGATCTCTGTATAAAATTGAAAGCCTCTCTTTTGAGTACAAATGACCCTTGTGTAGGATGTATTTACAATATTGAAACCCTCATGTTAAAATAAGGTAATAATCCCTTTTTTACACATTAATTATGGTGTCTTCGTCTTTCATGTTCCAAGCAAGTATTGATTGTGGATTTTTGTGTATGGACCATCACGATGGAGGATAATGCTTAAAACATCTACACACATGCAAACATATACTTAGTTAATAGCACCTATGATAGACATAAAAGCATAAGATCAAATAACACTTGCAAAATACATTTGAAATGAAGCAAATATTTTAACTCTGAAGTAATTTTAACATTACTTTCTTTGATCCCTTATCTTATTTTTCTCTCAAATGAGGGGTGGCATTTATAGAATTATGGGTAAAGTGAGGGGGGTGGTGATGTGGCTTCCACATAGGCCTAGTGGAGGACAAGATGGTGGCCTACCACTAGGCTTAGTGGAGGAATATTAAAGTGGATAATGGAGAAGTGGAATGCAAGGTGGCATGGGGGAGGGAATTTAAAATTCCCTAGTGGGGTGCTAAGTGGATGTGCATCTTTTATCTTATATGGAGGTAGGATGAAGATAAAAGTGGGTGGAATACAAAATCATGTGGGGAAGGAATTTAAAATTCCTTAGTGGGGTGGAGGGAGGATTAATTGGAGACTATGAAATACATAAGTGGATTGATTGGGGGATGGACATTTAAATTATTAAATGCCTCATTTTGTTTTTTATGTAAGTGGGGTTTGACCAAGGTTAGGTGGACCCAGAGTAAGGGTTAACCCAGGTCAAGGATTGACCCAAGTCAATAATTGACCTTTGGGGAAGGTGTGTGCACCTAAGGTTAACCTAGGGGGATGGTCACATGGTGACCAAGGACTAGGTGTAATAAAGGGCTTGAGTCACCAAAGGGGGTTGCAATGGGAAATATTTCTATTTAAGTGGTGAAAAACACTATTTTAGCCATGAGGCTGCCTAAGGTGGGTCACATGGTCCAGAAGGAGTCCATTTAGGTAGTCTTCTCAATATGACATGATTTAGGTGTCTACATATTTCTCTTTTTGGGATGCATTGTGTGAAGACACAGTGCAGAGCAGAAAAATATGACCAAGAGTAAAATTGAGGTTTGATGATGTTCATTAATCTGATCAATGTTAAGATGCCCCAATCATGGAAGGAATATTGTATTTTTGAATCATTGCTTTTGACAGGTTGAAGAAATTTTTTTAATAAATATTTTAGCCAGGATTATGACTTTGAGGTATACTTGATCTTGGTAGATTTTTCAGTCATGAGGAGACACTATGGGTCTATGAGCCTCCATGCTTCACGGATTCCAAGTCATTTATATTGTTTGAAGTTTTTACTTGTTATCTGACCCAAGCAAGAAGGGCATGATTTTCTTTGGCAATGATTCTTGAATGAATGCAACTTGCATGATTGAGTGTTTTATTATTGATTTTATTATAAATTTTGTGATGTATGACTACCCCCTCGAGTGATGAGTCAATGAGGAGATGGAAGGTGATGAAAGCGATGAGTCGCTTGACCAAGATGACTTGTTTTGGACATTGTAGGATGTTGTGAATGTGGGAGGAAGAAAATATCATTACAACTATGATTTTGACCATTATAGGTAATGGTAAACATCTATCCCTTGGAGCAATCCAACAACATGATCTTCTTAGGGAGTTGATATGATAACAATTTATTTCTTGCATGAGGTGAATCACTGTATTCGATGATCTCTTGAGGTAGAATGGAAGCATGAAGAGTACACCTCTATCCCTTGGAGCAGTTTGGCCTTATAGTAATCTACCCATTCGACCGGATTGCATATATAAGTAGTCATTGCAAGCGTTAGGTGTATAGGGTGCATTACTAAATACAAGGTTCAGTTGAGGATATGTATGTATGTATATATATATATATATATATTTGAAATGTGACCAAAGGGATTAAGTGTCTTTTGGGAATTTTGAAGTGATGTGACCAAAGTTCTTAAGTGCCTTTGGGGTGTTTTGAAGTGATGTGACCAAAGGGCTTAAGTGCCTTTGGGGTTTTTTGAAGTAATGTGACCAAATGGCTTAAGTGCCTTTGGGGCATTTTGAATTGATTTGACAAAAGGACTTAAGTGCCTTTGGGGCATTTTAAATTGATTTAACCAAAGGGTATAAGTGCCTTTGGGGCATTTTGAATTGATTTGACCAAAGGGCTTAAGTGCCTTTGGAGCATTTTGAATTAATTTGACCAAAGGGCTTAAGTTTCTTTGGAGCATTTTGAATGTAGATGTGAATGCAATGATGGATGATGGATGAATGTATGCCTAGACTTCGTAAGATGTATGCATAGATGTGATGTACTAATGATATGATGATGCAATTTTTTTTTGAAATAGAATGAATGAATTTTAACATGCCTAAAAAAATAAGTGTAAGCACCACAAAATGTACAAAATTCATGAATCAAAATGTTAATA